>LR990087.1:7106000-8306000 GCA_905147235.1 Erynnis tages
AGTCACATGTGACTCATAGTCATACCCATTGTTGTACTATTATGTCTACTCATTGATCAGGCTGTTAAGACCTGGTTTAGCATTGAGTTGTGCATTTAAATTAATGTCATTATGGACAAACCTAAATAATAGAAAGTAGATAGAACGGCAATGTACCCAAGATACCCAAGCGTAAGCGTACCCAAGATACTCCTAAACTGAGCACATATTGGCTCATTTTATCACTCTCATCGCGACTATGAGTGAGAGTGATATCCAGTTGGGCGTGAATGTCTTTAGCTGAGCTAGCTTCAGTGGATAGTTATAATTGCTGTTCTATTTACTTGCTTTTTCTTTGACACAAACAGAATAAGGCCTTGAAGGGATTCAAAGATTGTTTTGTGACCCTTCAGACCGCGGTTAGCTTTGAGTTTTGTTTGTTAAAATTAATATCCGTATCGGCAGAATTTATAAAGCGGGACTCAAAACTTATTAAGATAAAATTATAATGTGATAATCAAGAACGTGTTCAGTTTTAACTATTGGCCGTGGTTTATAAATGGGTGAATCAACTATTTTTTGTAGAGAATCAACTTTTTGTTGTAAAAATAAAATGTTTTAATTTAATGAATTTGAGTAGTAATATTGATCAATTAATAGTTATATTTTATGAATTTATAACCAGCATCGCACTTTTGTCAATATAACAATTTTTATTAAACAAAGTTTGAGAACTCACTACTGAAAGCATCCCCTGGGTAACATACACAAATTTGGAATAAAACAACACAAAATACTTCAATAATGTATTTACATTAATAAAAACCTCAAATAGAATTATTTGAACACAAAGAAAATCAACAGATCAGTCTTTATCATAAAATACGGACATTTATTGTGTCTCTTGGGTGACAGTGTAACACATCAGAACCAATTTTCTCTTTATATATTTGTTTTCAAGCTAATGTAGAATAAATTATTAATGTGGGCTATATTGACGTATAATCTATTTAACTAATCTTCAATCGAAATAAGAATTTATCATTTCGTTAAGCTTAAATCCGACTAAGACTATTGGTCATGAAATATGGGGACAATCGTGTTACTCAGGAGACAAAACTTGTGACTCAAGAGACATTGAAATAGTAACAATCATTCTTAAAATATTTTAAAGTCTTGTAACTATAAAATTATGGTATAATAAACCATACCTTCAATCACAAAATATCTTAGGTACCGAATAATTATAGCTATTAACTAAAATTAAATCTCAATGATAAAATAAAATAAAAAATGACTTCTAACTTCTTGTCAAAACAAAAATAATCTACCTATCTAATTATCTTTAGCAGTACAAAAATAAAAATAACGGTAAGTATCACATTTCATAAATTTCTACATTATTTTTAAATACCTACCTACGTAATACTGTTGGGCTCTTTTAGAAATAATTTAAAGATCGGAAAGAAGTTCTATAATATCTGTATAGTCGATGTCAGCTATGTCACTTTTGTCCAGACGAAAATGTTTCTTTTCTTTCCTTCCCTTCAGCCCTTGGTAGTCCATTGCTGGACATAGGCCTCCCCTAATCAACGCCACTCCACCCGGTCCTGGGCCCTCTGAATCCAATAGTTTCTCACTGTCTTCTTCACGTCATCAGTCCACCTGGTAGGAGGGCGGCCTGTGCTCCTTTTGCCTAAACGTGGTCGCCATTCGAGGATCTTTTTCCCCATCGGATGTTAGTCCTGCGCACGATGTGGCGAGCCCATTGCCACTTTAATTTGCAAACTTTGAGAGCTATGTCGGTCACCTTCGTTCTTCTACAGATTTCATCGTTTCTGATTCTGTCTCGTAGAGAAAAACCAAGCATAGCTCTCTCCATTGCCCTCTGAGCGACTCTGAGCTTATGGATTAGACTCACAGTAAAGGACAACGTCCCGGCACCGTAAGCTACACACATTGCTCGAAAACTTTCGACTTCAGGCACTGAGGTATATCGGACGTCAAGACGTATCGTAGATTCCCGAACGCTGCCCAGCCGAGTTGGATCGAGCCGAGTTGGCCGAGTCACTCGAAGGAGTGACATCTCTCTCGAAGTTGGACTTACCCATTCAGATCGTTTGTCCGAGGTAAACGTATTCGTCTACAGCTTCGAGAGCAGTGCCGTCAACAACCACTGATACGGGTGTGACATGGACATCAGACATGATTTTCGTCTTCTCCATGTTCATCTTAAGACCCACCCGCTGTGAGGCACTATTGAGGTCGCCGAGCATAATGCTGAGTTCCTCCAGCTACTCCGCCAGGATCACTATGTCATCAGCAAATCGGAGGTGTGAGAGATGTTCGCCGATGATGTTAATACCACGTACTTTCCACTCCATCAGCTTGATCACGTCTTCCAGTGCAGCGGTAAAAAGTTTTGGGGAGGAGGGATTTTTAGGAGGGAGATGATATCCCCTGTCGTACGCCGCGCTGCAAGTGAATGGGGTTTGTACTGTTGTCGTGTACTCGTACTTTCATGGTGGCGGAATTGTATACACACTTCAACGCCTCGATGTACCGATAGTTGATCTGGCATCGCTGAAGAGACTCGAGCACCGCCTAGGTCTCGATAGAATCGAAGGTGCATGAAACGAAAAGAATTGCAGAACGTTAACTAACATAAAATCACCCTTTCTGGCCTCGACAATTTTCTTAAGGATGCATATGCATGTATATTTGACTCAGATGAACTTTACAGTTATACCTGTAAGTTATTCAGAATAACATAATTATGGGATACATTTTATCCCGAATTTCCTACGGGTACCAGGTGGGCAAGACGGCGAGGCACTATTAAGTTCTTAAAATCTGTGCTATATTGGGTCTAAGAGTATTAATAAGAAACTTTCACCACTGTGGAATAGTGAGGCAAGAATGAACTGTAAAAGTGTTAGGGATGCAAGTAACTTTTGTTTTTATACAGCAAAGAGGTTACATATCTGCAGTGAACATTAGAACTATGTTAAATATTTGACAGCAAAACGCAGTTTGTTTTTATGGTTACGAAAGATAAAAATGTCTCTTGGGTGATTAAAATTGTCTCTTAGGTCACAAATTTTGTGACTCAGTGGATCCGTGACCCAAGAGAAATAACATCGTATTTTCGATAAATAGTTAAAAAAGAATTGATAAAACAGTTTAAAAAGTGTGATTTAGGTATTTTAGACCTTTGTTCTTACTAATATTATATAATTTATAGTAAAATATACTTACGTTATATTAAAATTCGTCGTTTCCCAGCAGATATGTAATAAAAACACGACACCTCTCTCGCAGCCACGGACGAAATGACCGAGCCGCGGGAACGACACACTGATGGCGAACTAGATCATACTATGTTCAGATTCGTTTCCTATTGGTCAAGCTTTTGATCTGCTGTCTTACTTGCAATTATAAGCGATTTATGTGTGTGACCCAGTAGACGTGCGAAATTCGGTTGTATTCGGGACAAATATTGTAATTCCGATATTAATGTCATTAATTAGTGTTACGTACTTCTAGATAAAGATAACAAATAAATGGTTATTATCGTAGATTATCATGTTTAAAGTTTACTATGTTCTAAGGAAAAATAATAAAATTTTCGCTAAATACCGCACCTCATACGCTCGGGGGACAGTCAAACTTTGTATGGAAACACTAAATCATCCACTGGGTCACAATTTTTTTTAATGTGTAAAAATGTAATTTGAAGTCAACAATAAGGTCAAAATATTTATTAAGCATCTGATTATCCAAAAATACAAGTATTAAATACTAGATTATTATAGTTTATTTTTCTTACATATAAATATATCAGGGACACGTGCCGACAAAAAAAAGTTGATTCACCAAATACAAAACTAAGCCTGCTCACAAATATGGTGAAATCGGAAAACATTTTTATTCAGAAATCTGTGTTCTGATAAAAGTATATTTACATTGTTTACGAACTATTAATACTTGTCCTCATGATGTGAGATCAAACTCAGTCAAACATTTCGATAGACTTTTTTCTGATAATATCCGACTTGTGTTTGACTCATGTTTTATGCCCACCTGTTAGAGTTTATAAAAATAACTTTGTCTCAAATAATACATGTATTTACCCGTTAGTCGCAAAAATTGACTGTCACAAAAATTGATTACCCTACTATTTGTTTTACTCACAAATAATGCATAAATCGTCTCAAATTTAATATTGTATTGAAAATGATGGAATAGTATAAGTAATATGTCAAATAAAGGATCGAGCGCGGGATTTACCAGTCAATCTGTACCTCTTATTTTCCTACAACTACAACATTTGATTATAAAGATTATATATATACTTGATTATATATATCAGTAATTAAGTATCGCCAAAATATTTATCTGATCTAATGAAATAGTATTCAAAGATTTCGAAAGATGTATTTATTCTCTTATTAATGTCTAGATTAATAATAAATTTATTTGTTAAAATAAATCTACAAAATACAACAATCCGCCATGATAGCTTAAACACCCATCATCGAATTACGTCAATTTACGTCACGTCTCAGTAACGTCATTCGGTTTCGTTAAAGCGTATATGCGATCTCTGCATTTTTTACTGAGCCGTAACGCAATGACAGACGCCATGACACCGGCGAGCGTTTTGGAATGAATTTGAAACTTAAAATTTAAATATACTTTTATTGCACAAAACCTTAATTTTCTACAGAAATATGATATATTTTAGAAATAATAGAAACTTCTGAATATCATAGAAGAGATTTTGAAAATTAGTCATCATGCCTATTCCTGAGTAAGTTCTAGCGTTGGGCAAACGGGCCACTTGTGACTTAAACATTCCTGAAGCTAATACAAATGCTTGTATGAGTAACATCCATTAATAGCTACTTTTAATTATAAATTTTTAGTAACATAATGGTGCCTTGAATGCCTTATTTAACCATTTCTATGAAACGCTGGAGCAAGTTAAAAGGAATTTTCCGTTGACTTAGGATGCGAGATTTTTCACGAATTTGCTTTAAAGCGACAAATATCTGTCCTTTAAACTTTATATCATGAAAAAAACGACATTATTAAAAATGGCTTAAGATATTTCAGATAAGTATTTCCATATAACAAACATACTCTAAACCCCCGCGATAGCCCTATGTTTTTATAGCCAGTGGCTCAGTGCGCAGGGCCTATAATTTACTCGTATATATTTCTTGTGATGTGTGAATGTGATTCTTCAATTGTATATAACGATGCTTTTCTCACGTCCCATGAAATAGTTAAATTATATTTGCACTCTAATATTTCAATATTAAAATAAAATTTAGTTAGTAAATTGTGTAATTGATTAGCATATTTTTGCACAAAACACTGTTTTAAATAAAGTTAAGGAATTTGTTTGTATTTTATTGTTGGGGGTGGAATTTTAAGTTCTCAATTAAATAGCATTGAAATGTCATAGTGAGATTATATTATTTTTTGTTTTTAAATTGATTGTCTTAGTTTTTAGGAGATGTAAATGAGTTAAATATATGACTGATTTGTGCTATGTAAACTTGTGCTACGTAAGTTTGCCACCGTAGGTCTAGTGATAATATTTCTTTTTCTAATACTAACCATTTTAAACATAATCAATATAGATTATAATAATAATATGTATATGAAAGATTTACATTGTATATATAATTAATTGCTTGCATTATTTTAGAGTTGCAAGTAGTTTTACTTTGAAATGCATTCATGCATTCAATTATTTCTAATTTAAAAAAAATCGGAAAATAATTGGTTGTTAACTTGGTCATGCAATTAGTAGCAAATAGTGTTACGTGCAATTTACTAAGCTTCAACTTAACTATTACTTTTAAATCATTTGACTTTGTAAAGATACCTTTGACTTTGACCTAGGTTGAAATTAATTCTGACATTTGTACGCCCAATCAGGCATAATATGTAGAACCTAATTACTTTAACGTGTACTATCTTAATGTAACACACATTAGTGCAAATAAAATGATTATGATTATGGTTATTAGCATTCAAATTCTTAAAAGGATTTTTTGTTGTGATTTTTTTTTCAAAATCAATAGGCAAATAGATTTTTCAAAAATCCAATTATGTAGTTTTAGTTTTCATAAAAATTGGGCCCCAGACTCCTTTCAGCCTTTTTCGCTATTCTTCATAGTTTCGGATTTCTCCACACTTGAAAATTCATCCAGTATGTAAGTAAGAAAGTTTCGTAATTGCAGTTAATACATTGCAGCGCATTTTGTGTGCTTGCTTATGAGATGCAACCGTCTTAAAGAATACATTGCAAGCATAGTTACATAGAAGTTGGAACTGGCTCACAATTTTGATATGATTTAGAATCGTGTGTAACGTAAACATTAAAAGAAATTCACAGGGTAAATGAAGCAAATTAAAATCAGAGATCAGTGTTGTGAAAAAAAGATTCAGTAAAATGTGCAACATTTCGTATGACCGTTTGGCGCGTGAGGTCATCACAACGTCGCTATTATAAGATCGGCCCGTTGAGATTTTAGACTGAAATTGTTACTGACTAAACCGATATAATTGTGAAGATAGATAATCTTTCTCTGTTGGAGTATATTATTTAAACAAGTTATTATTTTTATTTATTTATTTTGTACATAGTTTCGTAATATATTATGTTGTTAGGAATATTAAATCCACATGTTGCAAAAAATGTCCTCGGAGTTCTTTTTGACTTTCGTATGTCGATCATGAATACAATATTTGATACATTATTAGTTATTGTATTAATGTAATAAGATGGCGCTCTATGTGTGGATTCTTAATTTCCTGGTTGGGTTAAGACAAACTGTTTTAATGTGATTTTTTAAATAATATGTATGTATGAAATTTTATTAATAAATCAAGTCTAATAGTGATTGTTTTTTTTTAAGAGTTCCAATAAAATATCAATCTATTATTATCAAATTTTAATTTAAAATAAATTTATTGGAATTTAACAAGAATATTATTTCCGAGGACCTGTATTAGAAAGGTAACGTAAGTAGGTATATAAAAACATGCTGTATTTTTTAATAATTCATTTTATTGAATGTTTTCATTTAATAACATGGCAGCATTTAGGACTACATATAACGTTACATGAACCGCGCATACCACCAGCAATATGATGCGTTTTCTTTGGTCGTTAATAACTACGTTATGTTTAATTGTTTTCATTTATTTATTCCTATAAAGGTTAGATTTAGATATTTTATAGATTTAAACGTTCAAAATCAAAACATAATGAATTTCCCCGGATGTGTGTATGGTTCAGGAGTGACTACAACCGTGAAATTCTAAGCAGACCGACACGCAGCTATGTAGTCAGTACATGTGACTTCACACTAGTATGTAGCCGCAGACTACGATTAATGAACGACACGTATACAGCATACAACTGCATATTTACCTAATAGATTTCTATTCATCCGAATAACAGAAAGTAATTTGAGCACGGCGATGGGCCATAATTTACTGACATCAGAGCCCGAATGAGTTTCCTAACGACCAATGAAAGTGCATTAAAAGAGAGATAATCGTTTTCTCGTATTCAAAGCGCGCAGAAAGAAAATTTCTTTTAAACGATGACACTGCTGGTGGTTAACGCCTAAGGTTCCAGATTAATTATAAAATATATACATATTTTTATTTAAACGAAACAATGATTTGGAATAATTTATCACAGTAAGGTATATGACCGACATTTATTAGGTACCTATGTAAAAAGTGACTGATACATGATTGGAAGTACTTGAACCTTATGAATAAGGTACCTAGTATTCATAATTTTTTTCAATA
This sequence comes from Erynnis tages, assembly GCA_905147235.1. Taxonomy (NCBI): domain Eukaryota; kingdom Metazoa; phylum Arthropoda; class Insecta; order Lepidoptera; family Hesperiidae; genus Erynnis; species Erynnis tages. Next base: position 7,113,822 of record LR990087.1, read on the forward strand.
CTGAAAACAGGTAAATATACAAATACATGTTGGGTAGGTAAGTATTTAAAAAAATAAAGAAAAAAACTTAACAGAAGCCTAAAATAACAGTTTATTATATTTTTTCTAAAATTACATTCACACGAAAAATAAACTTTAATGAGCGTAAATAATAACAAGTTATAATTCGATTTTTGTATTTATTAGGTACATTAAATTACCCTAACGGGAAATTCGAATATCCACATAACTCCTGTATCCATCGTATTCATTCAATAATAATACTTTAAAAATTTGTAAAAAAAAACAATTCAATACACTCTTGAGCTTAAAACATCTATGGCACGTAAACTTGCAGCACAAACACTCGTATCTAATGCAAAACAAACAGCTAGGTACATAATACTCAACAAATACCTAGAATACCTTACAAATATACCAAAATTATACTGGCTTTTCAAACATTTAGCGACCGAACAGGCAACAGAGCTCGAGGTAGGTATAAAACATACTGTTCATTATAGGTACAAAAAGAATACATGCGTTTTTTCTGTTAAGTGGCTTTAAACGGTAATATTTCGATACATTATTTGGCTTTAAGCCTAACTTATAAGTACTTAAAAGCTTACGTTAATAATAACTAATATCCCAAGACCATACTCAAACGAAAAGTGAATAAATTGATTTTAACATAATAATATGCTGATAAGTATTTTGTATAATATGCAACCTTCATGTAATACGACTGCAATGTAATCAAGTAGTAATTTAGTTCCGAGAATTTTAGACAGTTTTTATAAGGAAATTAATTTGTACTAATTATTTATTAATATGTAATAAGTTATTGACATTATGAATTTGAAAATTTTAACGCAGCCTCATTTAACTTTCCATTTACTAGTGTATCGTTACGTGTATCGGGTTCGGTACCTGAAATGGCGTTACTATGATAGGGTTACTTTAAATCATAATGTTAACTGATTAACTTCGTAACTGATTAACTGATTAACAGTTGACGCGTTTTCCTTTTTGAGCTCTTGTGAGGTGAGAGTTCGTTCTTCATTTTCGCGGCATGCCGGTGCCGGCGCGTACTTTTGTGGTTTCGTGCAATATTGATAACCCTTTAATTTATTTAATCGATGTGAAGGAACTTTTAGTTCGGATTCTGGCCGTCACGCCTAATTGATGGAAAGTTAGCTGCTATGCGGTGGACGTGTCTTCACGAGTTGGTATTGTTTATTGAAGCTACCATAACCACAGTAAGTTTTATAGTCAAATTTACACGTCCCGCCATAATACATTCCTAAATATATTTACATCAACAACAATATTTGGCCATAAAATGAATAACAATATTTAATATTATTTTGGTCTACATTGGTAATTGAATAACTTATGAATATCCTTAGTAATTCTTAATAATGCCTTTGAACATTGCCTTATATCGCGAATCCATATCTAGTGGCAGGATTTCACTAATTAATCACCTAAGTTCTAAACTATGACATAACCGTTTATAAAGCTTAGTAAGACATCACAGCTCAAGAGAAAAATAAATTACAGTCCTTCAGATAGCTACACTTACATTGTATTGAATTATCTAATTCTGGCTACTAATGACTATGCGTAACGAGGTTAACGATATTGATATTGTCTCGTAATATCCGCGATTATTTTTTATTGCCTAAACTGATAACTTCATATAAATATTACATTCTAAAATAAGCGTTACAAAGTTTGAACGTATCTTTGAACTATGACTAGGTTTGCAATTTAATAATAATCATTATTAAGTAACTACCTTACTAAGCTTCATGAACCGTAATTTACAATCTAAATTCGGCTCTCAGGAGATTATCCGATGCTTACACAAGTAAAGGTCATTTAGTGTCAAAATTTTGGATTCTGTTACAATCTAGGGAAGCCAGCTAAGAATGCTTATCTATACTAATATTATAAAGAGGAAACATTTGTATTTTTGTATGTTTGTAACGAATAGACTCAAAAACTACTGGGCCAATTTCAAAAATTCTTTCACCATTGGAAAGCTACATTCAGCCTGAGTAACATAGGCTATTAAATAAAAAGAAAAAAAAAAGAAAAAAAATTCATTGGCAGAGCGAAGCCTGCTGGGTCAGCTAGTTGTATATAAAATTGTTTTATCGCAGTCGTTTTTTTATGTTTCTCTTATGATGGATTTTAATAACCTATCGTTGAATATGGATAACGTCAGTAAAATATTATCAATTAATTGCCTTGTAAATTGTAATTAAACTGTTTTGTATAATACTGTACAATACTAGTTTTGTAAATAATATATAAATTGTAATTAATGTGTTAAATGCGGTGTACAATAAAGAACATTTATTTGTATTGTATTGTAATGTAAAGGCAATTGTTCACACCTGAACGCACGTACGTATACGCACGTTTTGAATTCGTACGAAATCGCGTCCGAACTGAGCGCGGTCTTACTGAAACCCATCGGTTACCAGCTTACAAACGGACAAACCTTCTGATTTAAGTCACGATTGATTGATCCTAAAGCCTGGACGCGACTGGCGGACGAGTCATTATGACTGCGTTCTCTGGCCCGTACACTGTGTTGAACACTGGCGTTATCGCTTCGATTAATTTGTGCGTTTCTCGCAAAGCAGATGAAACCGCTTCGTATTCCACCTTCTTGCCTCTGTAAAGGTAAAGTTTTTCACAGTTAAACTAAAGAATTCCTAGTTTTTATTATCAAAATTTGGGTGATGGATTCTGGTTTGATTGGTGCATATAAACTAATATTATAATAAAAAGCCAGATTTGATTTTTTGGTTTGTTTGTTTGTTTGTTTGTTTGGGTGCATATAAACTAATATAAAAAGAGGACAGATTTGATTTTTTGGTTTCTTTGTTTGTTTGTGACAGAAGGCAAATGGCCGCAGCGCTCAGCCTCACTGTAATGCAGCTCGATCATTCCAAGATTTGCCCCTTTATTTTGCTTATTTGTCTAGCTAGACTATTAGTGTTATGGACATTAAATGTTATAGACTTAAAGTGATGCTCACATCCGCGTCCTACGCAGCACGTGGGCGGAGGCGAGGCCCCGCAGCAGGTTGGCGGAGGCCTCGAGGCTGAGGCTGTAGGGGTGGCCTCCGCGCTCTTCGCTGCGGCACTGGATCAGTTTCAGCAGCTGCTTCTGCTCCCCGCGCGACACCTGCGTTTTACAGTTAACAGTATATAAAGTTAAACACCATGGAATCATTCTATTCATTCATGAAAAAAATAATATTTACACGCCAGTTGCACTGGTAAAATTTGCCTGTCACTTTGCCACTTTTCTGTACCACCTTATAATATGTTCGCATATTTAAGCAAAAATAAATGTATCATTCCATTTCATTTCATTGAGGATCAGAGATGTCAGAGTGCAGAATAATTTGCAACATAATAATGTATACGTATTAATTATTATTGTTTGTGTTTTATTTATACAATTAGGTAAGCCAATTCCTAATGTGCTGGAACCTTGTCACGTTAATATGTATTATGAAATTTAAAAAATACACCTTGTAGAATCTCATTACTCATTATGTATACTTAAATATAGATACTTAAGAGAAATTAAACTAAAGAAGAGAAAAAAGAATACAAACAAGGAGGTTATTTAAGTCCAAAAAAGGTACATGAAAATAAATATTATTCGTCGTTTACATTAATTGAAGGTCAGATTGGAGGTATGATTGGCAATAAAAATATATTGAAATAAATTAACATTTTAAATAACGCTCATTTGTGTATTCATTCGACACATTTACTTCTTTTATACTAACCACTTTGAATTGGAAAATGAAAATTTTCCACAGAAACGGAATGATGAAATTTAAGAAATCCGAAAACCAAAATTTCATCTGGACCAGTGGGATTGGGACAATCAAGTTATTGTCGTTCTATTCATTTCCTTTTCTACGTTGCAATTAAATTATTTGTCAAAAAAATATTATGTTATTATTGCCGTTCTATTTATATCCTTATTCTATGTAGCAATTAAATGGTTTGTCGAAACAAATGTTATCACTGCCGCTCTATTTATTTCCTTTTTCTATGTAGCAAACAAACGAATTGAATTGAATAAGTAGTTTTCCGCGTGCCCACCTCAGCCATGACCTCCACGCAGGCGGTGAGCGCTGCGAGCGTGGGCAGCAGCGCCCACCGCAGCAGCAGCTGCAGCCGGTCGTTCCCGCCGACCGCTAGCGTTGCGTTGTCGCAAACTATCACGTTGCTCTCCGCGCAATACTCGAATGCTTTGTTGAATGTCTATAGTAAAAGAAAACCGGTTGTGTTAGGCCGGGACTCCAGCAAAGCAGAGATGTGTGCGTGTGCTGTGCGAGAAGAGATGTTTTTCAGCTCGGTGGACTCCCCCAAAGCGGAGATGTGTGGGGGGTGCTCACCGAGCTTTTTTTATATCATAAACGGCGTATTACTATGTAAGATAAACAAAACGGTCGCTTTAAAATACGCATAAAAGTTCTCACCGTTTCCTCATTCTTATCTTCGTACAAAAACTCGTGGCGCAAAATCGTCCTCACTTTACTGTAGTGCTTGTAACAATCCTCTGAAATAAAAATATTAACATAAATACTGTAATATAAATACTAATGTTTACGTTTTTCGAGAGTTTGTATATTATTATATTTTTGTAATTTCATTAAGTATGCTTTAAGCCGGAACGGATTGTTTTTCGATAGGTTAGATTCGTCTTAGACCAGCCAGCATCAGGAATCGTTCAAAAGGACTGAAGAACGGACGATTAATCTTAAAAATTATAATGAATACTGCAGTATGTGGCAATGGACAGATGTTGACTGAAGGATGGAAGGAAGCCTCAAAAATGACATTGGGTATAACAGTCGGCCTTCAAAAATGAAAACTGGTACTCGTATATTTCCCTGGTTAAACCTGGTTATAAATAAAATTATAATGAATACTGCAGTATGTGGCAATGGACAGATGTTGACTGAAGGATGGAAGGAAGCCTCAAAAATGACATTGGGTATAACAGTCGGCCTTCAAAAATGAAAACTGGTACTCGTATATTTCCCTGGTTAAACCTGGTTATAAATAAAATTATAATGAATACTATGTGGCAATGGACAGATGTTGACTGAAGGATGGAAGGAAGCCTCAAAAATGACATTGGGTATAACAGTCGGCCTTCAAAAATGAAAACTGGTACTCGTATATTTCCCTGGTTAAACCTGGTTATAAATAAAATTATAATGAATACTGCACTATGTGGCAATGGACAGATGTTGACTGAAGGATGGAAGGAAGCCTCAAAAATGACATTGGGTATAACAGTCGGCCTTCAAAAATGAAAACTGGTACTCGTATATTTCCCTGGTTAAACCTGGTTATAAATAAAATTATAATGAATACTGCACTATGTGGCAATGGACAGATGTTGACTGAAGGATGGAAGGAAGCCTCAAAAATGACATTGGGTATAACAGTCGGCCTTCAAAAATGATACCAGTATTCATTCATACACGAAATGCCTCTAATAGAGAGAAATGGAGAAGTCTCGCAAAATATGCTTCCAACATAAAAGGCGATCCATGACCACGACCACTCCGCCAGGAGTGTACGACTAAGAAGAAGAATTCATTCATATTTCCCTGGTTAAGCTGGTTATAAATACCTTTATTCGTAAGGGAGCAGGCCAGCAGGTAGACGAGGGCCGGCGGCGCCAGGTGGTGCAGCGCGGGGTTCACGTACATCTGCAGCTCGATGAGCGGCACCGCGTTCGCCATCGTTTCCGCCTTCAATGCGTGACCTGAAAGCGACCAACGATCCTGAATACGCGCCTAGCTAAACACGCGTTTATTAGTTTAGTATGTGTGTACCAGACTTGGTCCGAAGAGGGATAAAAAATATCCTGGTTATTTATATTTAGTCCAGGATATAATCTACGTACCTAAAAAAATTCATCTAACTAAATATGTTTAGGCGTCTTGTGTGGAAGAGTAACAAAAATCCATCCATCCTCACGAACGTTCACATTTATATAATAGCAGTCGGAGGCCCTATGGGCGGCTTGAAAACTCTGACTCGTGTTGGCCACTAGCCCGTTTCTCCACCAATCCAAACTGGAAGAGCGTGTCTTCGGCAAGACTTGAAGAATATGTTATATCAAGACGTGTTATAAGGGTGGCGGTAAGGTTACCGCGGAGATCCGCGGTCGAACTACCTACCATGACTCTTATTACCTACAAAATCTATAAATTTGTTTAATTGTCATCATAATTAGGCATAATGTTTTCATGGTTCATAAATTCTAATACCTATTCACATTTAATAGCAGGATTACGTTATTATCGTTCGTAATAATATTCATTGGAATTTTCTATTAAACATTTTCTATTGATAAAATAACAGATTAGATTATAAAACGCTTAGAAACATCGGACGGCAATAATAATCCATAATTTTTGCCGACGTACTTCAACGTACAATTAATTATTATCGCTTCGTAACTGTATTTACTTGTACAATATTTATTTTATGCTTATTAGTTTATACTTACCTACATATTATATGCAGACGTATTCAAAATAACATTGAATGTAGGCATTATTAATTGCAATTTATACGGAAAAATTTCAGGAGGTCGCTAGATTTACATTTAAAAATAGTATTCAAATCAAATATATCAGGGAGTTACATTTTTTGAACAGGCATCGCCTAGTGTATATTTATCAGATAATTTTTCAAAAATATTTTATCAATGTAGTACATTTTTGTATATGACCCCGTTACCATTTAAAGTTAGCTGATAAAATTTTAATGACAATTTCAATTAAATATATCGGTCGGGCTGTGTCGAGGGACACTACTTTTAGTTTACCGTTACACATCTGATTTACAGTTGTTAAATAATTAACCTCTAAAGGGGTGAAATCGGGGTTAATAAGTTTTGTGAAACTTCACATTTGGAATAGCTAAGTCTGTCGGGTCAGAAGCGATAGGAATATGTATATTATTGACTTGCTTTTACGTAATATAAGACTAATAAAGTGTTAGTTTATCTAATTGTCACGCTATAGTGATAACATGAACTACATTTATTTAGAATTGTTAGTTTTTTGTATAAATTTGTCTATGTACCTACCTACATATAGATTTTCTAGTGCTTTCAATAAAATATATTTCAGTTGAGTGTAGAGTATAATAAAACTTTCACAACGAGAGCTTAACCCATTAAAATATTCGATTAGATGAGCTGGAACCTCTCAATTCCAACCTCATGTCCGTCCTACTCGAATAAACAAACGATCTTTTTATGTTTATCAAACTGTGTAATAATCAAACTATCTACCCAAAATATTTTTTTTTAAAAAGCATTGACGTTTGACTAGCTCGCACGCAGTGTGGACACTCCCTTAGTATTTCTAAAGGCGGGATTGTTCGAGCGTGAACGCACGTATACGCACGGGTATGAATTCGTACAAAATCGCATCCAAACCGAACGCGGTGTTACTGTAAGAGAGAATTACCTTTCATCTTCCGCTCGAGGTCCGCGGTGACGGGCCGCGGCGGGTGGCCGGCCAGCAGCCGCAGCCGCCGGCGGGCGTCCAGCGCGAGCAGCCGGCGGTGCACCAGCAGCACGCGCTCCACGGCCTCCGCCCCGCCCTCCGCCACGCCGCCGCCCAGCCGCTGCAGAACGCGCGACACCCACCTACGGATATTACAGTGTTTACACTCCTTTTTTTAAGCGATTCCAGATTATTTTTTAATGTACATATATACAAATATTGCTCATTTAATATATTGTCGGCTGATCTCGAAGATTACTGCATGGATTTTATCTAGATCCAGCTAGGTGTCATGCCTGGTGTTACATAACTGTAATACGGATTAATACCAAAATATTGGCTTTATTCAACATAAAGATTACAGACATACGTGACAGACAATTATGAAGAGTCAAGTAAGAAAATAAATTAGACAGTACAAGTAAAGAGGTTTACTACACCTGGGAATAGTTTTTTCTCCATATTTTCACGCAACAAATTTACCTCATGTAGGTCATTGACCTTTGTATTAAAATAAAGCTAATGATATTTACAGTCCGTTTTTTACTCTTTCATATTTGGTATTTGCACTCCTATTTATTGGAAAAAAAACAGTTACTAGAAATCTGCCTAATCGGCCCACCCGTTCTCGAGTTTTAGCGAGGCTAACGAACGAATATTCATGTTTATTATACAAATATTGGTCATTTAACAGTATAGTATAGAATATAGTTGAAGTGGATTACACTCACCCCACCGCCTCCACCACGTCGTCGAGCGGCAGCGGGCGGCCCGTCACCACGCTGCCCATCGCCGCCACGGCCACGAGGCTGGTCGCCGTCACGGTGGTGTCGGCCTGGTGGGCGGACACGACGCGGTCGGCCAGCGCCCGCACCAGCCCGGCCTGCGCCCCGCTCGGCGCCTGCAGCCCCACCGGCCGCAGCGTCCCCTCGCAAGGGGCCACGCGCCCGAGGTGCTCGTTCAGCGATATCGGCGCGCCCAGGTTTATGTATATGTTGCCGTAGTGGTCGTTCAGGTTCTGCAGCGAACGCAGCAGGCCCTGGGTTCGGACGGGTACTGTTTAACACCGCAACGTGGCAAACTAATAAAAAACAACGGGTTGCACTGCCGGGACTGCCGGCAGAAGTGCAAACTTATAAGACGTCACGTTTTCTTGGTGATTTGGACGACAGTTCAATAAAAAAACAATTGAGTTTCTCTGTAAGAAAAGAAACGACATTTAATGCTAATAATAGCAATGTCGAATCCAAAATCATAATAATTATAATATTTAGCTTTTTTCTATAACAAAATACACTTAATGTTTCCTTTTCACACTTTCCATAGTTCCATCTAATTAGACGCACTTTGTTTATGAATGTTTCCTTTTGACAGTTTCCATAGTTACCAGACAGAGTGGCGGCGGTTAAGCTAATAACGTGGTTTTTCTTTAAACTCTCACAATCTTAAATTTCTCGAAATACATTGAGTTTTCGACAGGGCTTCCCAATGACAAAAACGATTTGTTCCTAGTGTACAGGCCCTCAAGGCCTTTACTCGCAGCGCATGCGTCCTCTGTAACCTATGATATATCGCACGCGTTCTACCGGCGTGCGATCAGTAGCTCACCCTTAGATCGTATCGGCAAACGGGGTCGGGCGCTGCGAGTGAAGGCCTTTAACGGGAATACACTTCCCGACAGCCCGCAGCTCACCCGTGGCCCGTACAACGAACAAACTGACCTCGGTGGTCTCCCTCGGCTTGGGCACGCCGAGGTGTTCGTACGCGAAGAGCGTCAGCTCCATGAGCCGCTCGTAGCTGATGCTGACGGGCACCACCGCCACGTCGTGCACCTCGCGCGCGAAGTACGGCGCCAGCGCCATCGAGAGCATGCCTGCCGACACGACCCATACATCACTACGACTATACACTAGGGTGGAGCGATTTAATTTTTTTTTTTTACAATCGCTTTGGAATACCTGTAAAAAGTTGCTTTCTTACCTCACAAATACATGAAATTGTAGTTAGCTTATAATACATTTAGAGGTGCCCCAGACATCATTGAGTTTGGAGAAATCCATGAATTTAGTCATTAACCAAAAATATCTTATGGACACTGAATGATGTTATTCATGTTGCCGTGTTTGTATAAAAAAGATATGCATTACGTAGAAACGTGCGTGTTATGACGTTAGTGTCTCACAAGTGAAATAGTACGCGCGCGAGTTGACTGAACGTCGCGCGATCTAACAACGAATGAAGTTTTCAAAATAGTTGTCAAAACATAACATGCACGTTTCTACGTTACAGTTATCTTTTTTGTACAAACACGGCAACATGCACAACGTCATTCATGGTCCATAAGATATTTTTGGTTAATGACTAAATTCATGGATTTCTTCAAACTTAATGATGTCTGGGGCACCTCTAAATGTATTATAAGCTAACTAAAATTTCATGTATTTGTGAGGTAAGAAAGCAACTTTTTACAGGTATTCCAAAGCGATTGTAAAAAAAAGATTATTAAATCGCTCCACCCTACTATACAGGGTGAATTTTTAAATAAAATGTAAGTTATAGTCGTGTTACCCAATCGAGGCGGGAGGCTCTTGTTGCTCCTGCTCCTGGTGCCCTCGATGAAGAACTCGAAGGGCGCGGCGTGGCGCACGAGCACCGTGCGCACGTACTGCTGCAGCGCCGCCGCGTACACGGGCGCGCCCACCAGCGTCCTGCGGATGTAGAACGCGCACATCTCGCGCATGCGCTGCCCCACCACCGCCATCGAGTGGAAATCTGCGACAACTTGATCACATCACCAACAAATGGCTTACTTCACCTGGGGCCCGATTCTGTATGACCATTCACACTCTTATCGCGGCAATGTCGTGTCTTGCCCGTGATAAAAAGTCAAAAAAGGCTTAAAAGTCAAATATCGTGACAATCTATTGTGTGCCTTATACAATAGACATTAAGGTTCCTTGTCGTGCCGAGTTCCTGAAATGACATACGGTTGGATGACACACGATATCGGCACGAAATCTGAATGGTCATACAGAATCAGCCCCCTGTCATCATCATCATCATTATAATTTTTGCCCTTTGAAGTGGTTGAACACTGCCATCGAATAGAAATCTACGACAAGTTGCTTAGTTCCTTTACCAACAAATAGCTTAGTTTGCCTATTGTCATCATCATTTCAGCCCTTCGTAGTCCACTGCTGGACATGGGCCTCCCCTAATCGACGCATTTGCAGTGCGGTATAGATAGCAGCACAATGTGGCTAACATATGAACCAAATTCTTAAGTCAATGCATATCTGAGTTTCAGAGAAAAGCTATACTAAAATTTAAAAAATGTTTCATGAAAATTGTAAACTAAATTAAATTATTGTTTCCTGATCTCAAATCACATAAAATCTGTATGTTTGATTTGAATTTTATTTTATAAACATAAGGCTATAACATTCAACTCTAACTAGTATGTTAAACATACACATTTACACAACAAATAACCTTGCTGAGTTACATTGTATAGCACTTGGTAAACTTTTAAATGAATAACTGATGGATAAACAATGTGGCTTTATAGGTACTAGTTTGAATTAAAATTAATAATACAAAAATAATATCTGTATTCACATAAACAGAAGTAACCACACCATAATAAATTTCATTTCGGTGCCCATAAATATCAACCTAAATTCGGCAACATATTAATTGTAATAATAACTGCATAATTATTATTTTTGTTTAAGAGATTACGTCAAACAAATTCTACAAGCAAGTATTGGAAACCATTTTGTTCCTATAATTGTGTCTATATACTATAGACTCTAATAATATTTTGTAATAAAGGTTTGTAATAACAATATTTGTCGATACATACCCATACCAGCTGCTACCACTGGTAATTCAATGTCATAATGAAAACATAGGTAGGTCATCAAGCAGAAATCAGCATAGCTACGGTGTGTAGGCAGGAACAGCACTGGCTTAGTACCCATTGATGCCTTTAACTGCAAAGATCATAAATAACGTAACAGAGACTCCAATATCCGAGTTGTTTGAAATAACAATAAAAATCCTATTACTATTATAAGTGTGAAAGTTTTTGAGGATGGATTGATGGATGGATATTTGTTACTCTTTCACTCAAAAATAGCTGCATAATTTGGATGTAATTTGGTACCCAGGTATATTATATCCTGGATTAAACCTCTCTGGGAAAAAAATTCAGTCAATGTGGATGAAGTTGTGGGGAAAAGCTAATATGTTTATATAGGTATGGATGAGATTATATTCCAGACCCAATATTTTATCCTACTACTATTAAAAAGAGGTACCAACCTTCAAAACCATTGAATCATTAACAAATATGCCAATTCTCATCATGAAACAGATTTTGAGGAAAACCATTCCAACCCAACGAACTATGTGTAACTTCTTCTCAAATCCTATTTCACTGAGGTATCCTAGCATTTCTTTTCTTAGCTGCATCTTGCTTACACCTTGTCGTATACTTTCCTGTGAAAATATTGTAAAACTGCCGAAATGTTTAGTGCTAAATTGTTTTAAGCAGGATATACATAGTGACTTTGAAGTCACTAAGTGTGGTCACTAAACACATGTGGCAAACTTAAGGCTAGAGCTTATTTTAAACAAAATACGTTTAGTTTATTTTACATACGCTTTTTTTTACATTTAACTAATATAGATTTCATCACATTATAAGTCAGTTACAGACTTATTTACATTTTTCAAAATTGTAAGAAAATTAATGAAAATTTTATAATCCTCACCGCCTCCAAAAATGCATCCATAAAAACTGAATTTGCCACTAAATCCTTCAGTTCCTGTGGTGTGTAATGCTTATCCAAACACATTGTTTTCTTTGGCATCCATGATCTGGTCATGAACTTTATAATCCCAAATTTAGTGTTTCTTGGTTTCAAAATATCGACAAAATTATCTTTCGAACTCATCTTGTGTCACAAATACTGAAAATAAGCGATCGCTACCATGGAAATTAAAAAAATCATTATCGCATTTTTCTGACAGAAAAATAGGTTAGTTTAGAATGGTTAACTTTTTATTCAACTAGAATTTATTAACAGTGGCAAATCAAGTAGAATAACATATCTTATCACCTACACAAAGTTAACAAATACACAAAAATTTCTGCACTGAATATACTGCGGGGAATCGAAGACGAACAGCTATCTATTCACTTGAGAAATAGTAATTCACTAACACAAAAATTTATGTTCTCCAAACTAATATTTTTTTATTGCAAATATTTATTTTTCTCACACTACTATCAATATTAATATAACCATCCAAGTCCAAGTAGGTATTCGAAAAAGTCATGGACAATTTACAACAGCTGTGCGCTGTGATCTGTGTGACTGACTGTATGACATTGACAGTGTGTGACTGTGTGGCACTACAGAATGAAAATTGAATGAATGAATCAGATCGGGACGCGATCTGAGATCGATTAATCGAAGAATTGATTTTTTTAAATCGATATGTAACACAATCTATTCAGTGAATCATTCACGAGATGGCTGAGTGCTTAGTTCCCCGACTTCTTTTTTTTTCGTCTTCGCCTCTCTTTAATAAATAAAAAGGTGACGTTTGTAATCTTTGACCTTTTTTTGAATTTGTATCAATTTTTGTATTTGTCTCACTTTTTGTAGCTGTGGTATCGATTTTCTAGATCAATCTATTAGACCTCGATTTTTTATGAATCGAGTCAAGTTACGATTTGAATCGATTTAAAAATCGATATTTTTCGGAAAGAATTGAAGAATCCCTAGAATCAGATTTCAAAAGTGTCAATATTAATTGACGTTTAAAATGACCATAAGGGCTTACCACACTAGCCGTAACTTTACTATACTGCGGTCGCGGTCCACGAAGAAATTCCTACATCGAACCGGATCTACCGTCGCACTCGCGCAGTAGTAATTGTGACATATTCTTAAAAAAGAAGATTTGTTTTCTTGGCGTCTGTCATTCATCTTCCCATTTCCCTTTTTGTGTTAATGTTCTTCTTACTTAATAATTAATATACGGATATATAAATACATTAGAAGCTTGTTATTTCCAGCCCTTTTCAATATAGAAATATACATAACAATTGGCGACGAGGAAAATTTATTATTAGGTATGTCGATCGGCAAGATAGCAGAGTTCGACCCCCTGCAAGGAGATTGGGGTATGTATGTGGAGCGGTTGGAGCAATATTTCATTTTAAATGATGTTAAGGAGGAATTTAAAGTGCCAACGCTCATCACTATAATGGGCAGTGATGCCTATAAGTTATTGGTCAATTTGTGCACGCCCGAGAAACCATCAAGAAAATCTTTTAAGGATTTGATTAAAATAATGGGCGGCCATTTGCAACCTCGGAAGAGCGTTTTGACGGAGAGATACAGATTTAGGCAGAGGAAGCAACACAAAGGGGAGAGTGTTGGTGATTACGTGGCCGATTTGAAAAGGTTGTCGATGTCCTGTGAGTTTGGCGCGTGGCTATCAGAAAGCCTCAGAGATCAGTTCGTCTGCGGTTTGTCGAGCGATAGCATGCGGCAAAGGTTGTTCGCAGAGGATGATTTAAAATTTGACAAAGCCTTTAAGTTGGCAATAACTATGGAAGCAGCCGAAGCGGATGCGGGCGTAGTCGAAGATTCTAGGAAGGAGCAATCGACGCTCATCAACAAGACTAGTATAGCTACGGAGCGGAAAGAGTTGGATAATCACCGACGGCGCTATTTGGGAAGTGATGATATGGAACGGGGCAGGAGGAGCATAAATTTAATATACAAGATGGGGGGCGAGGAGTAAGCTCGAGCGGCGGCAGCGGTCGGGCGGCAGGCGTGAGCGGTGCAGGCGCGCAGCAGCACCGTCAGCGCGCTTCTTGTGCGGCGTGTGGAGGACCCCACTCAGACAGGTCGTGCAAATTTAAGGTCTACGTTTGTCGGGTGTGTAATAGGGAGGGTCACTTGAAGCGAATGTGTCCCAGGCTGAGACAACAACCCACTACCTATTGCTTAAAGGAGGAGGTTCATTCTACGGAGGGAAGCGACGACAGCGATGAGGTGAATAATTTTTCTATTCTTTCCGGATTGAAGAGCTACGAACCCTATCTTGTTAGCTTAAACGTAAACGATAAATGTTTGGTTATGGAATTAGACACTGGTAGTACGATTTCGTGTTTGAGTTATGAAAATTATCTTAAGCTATTTTCGGACTGCAAACTTCATAATAGTCATTTATCTTTAATTTATTATACGGGTGAGAGTGTCAAACCGGTGGGTAAGATTAAGGTTTTAGTTCGTTTTAAAGACAAAGGAAAACATTTAGACCTCTATATTATTAAGGGAGCTAAGACTACTCTTTTAGGTAGACAGTGGTTGAAGGAACTCGGCATTATGTTGCCTATAGTAGATTGTCATGTAGTCAATGACAAGGGGAATGTATTTAATTTTGATGAATTCAGTTCCAGATACTGTGAGGTGTTCGCGGACGGTTTGGGACGGTACACTGGAGGAACGGTCGGTCTCCGAGTGCGTGCGGGCACACGGCCGGTGTTCATGCGTGAACGGCCGCTCGCCTATGCGCTCCGAGAGCCCGTGGAGCGTGCCTTGGAGGCGCTGCAGCGGGACGGGGTCATCACACCGGTGGAGGTGTCGGACTGGGCCACGCCGATTGTACCCGTGGTAAAAAAAGATGGAGCTATTAGAATTTGCGGTGATTTTAAACTGACGCTGAATAAATGTCTCGAGGTGGACCGGTTTCCTTTGCCTAAAGTGGAGGATCTGCTGGTGCGTTTACGGGGAGGAGAACGTTTTTCAAAAATTGATCTCTCTCAGGCCTACGCGCAATTCGAGTTAGATGATTCTAGCAAGTATACTGTCATTAACACCCATAAAGGGTTATTTAAATATAATAGGTTGGTTTACGGCATAGAAGACAGAATACTATAGAACGGCTATGTGGGCGGGGCACGCGTACCCCAACATGGGTACAACAGATCAAACATAAGGCAGAACGCGTGATCAACCGTTCCAGTCGCTTTCGGGCCTTCGCGCCGTAACGGTGACTGAAAAAAAGTTAAAAATATGCCGGCTTGTGCGGTTATTATGTGCCGGACAAGAAGCAATAAAATAAATCTCTCTAATGGAGGAATTTCCTATCACCGGTTTGTATAAAACACTTGAAAATACATAAATTTCATAAAAGAATTATCAACTCATCGCGGTACGTACGATACGATCACCAGTGTTGCCGTGGTGCACAATTTAAAATTCCTGGACAATCTGAAAATTTCGCTAGGTAAATATGGAAAAATATGTTTGCTTTTCAAGTTTGAATGCCGGGCAGGACTATTTACTACAATAGGGGGAGGCCTCAATTCTTTATATTAACGGTTATATAAGAGCGGTCTTATAGTTCATTTGCACAAAATCATATACTAAGATATGAATTAGATATGGAAATGTTTGAGTTATTATTTTACTTAAGTACTTTAGTAAAAACTATTAAACTACTTTAGTAAAGAACTAAAGTATAGATGGTTAAAATTGACAATTCGTGTGTAATAAAAAGAACACGAATCATAAATTAACTCGGGCCTTTAAACATCGTTTAGAAACATCGTTTTGAGAAAAACGTCTACAATACGGTTCAAAATGCTCCAGAAATCGTTAAATATTTTTATCCCGCGAAAACTGAAGTTTTGCCCGCGAATTATCTAGTGAAGTCGCTAAAGCGGCAACACCGGAGAGGCGGAAATCCCTAGAGATGTACAGCTTCGCATTCGATTATCGATATTTAGTATTAAAATGATGATAGTAAAAAATACTATGTACACAATTTTTTATTGTGTTTTATTAATATTCAATGTGTATAATAAATATAATAAGTAAATTTATTCGTACTAGATATTCTAAATATATATAATAATAAATAAAACTATTTATTAAGTTTATGATTTTATTACAGTTTCCCTAAGAAGCCAAATATCAAAGAAAAATGGATTAATTCAACTGGTAGAAAAGACTGATTTCCTAATAAAACAAGCACTATATGTTCAAGACATTTTAGGGAAAGTGTTTTATTCTTAAAAAATCTAAGAAGTGGTTTTTAGAAGATGACGCAATACCACTGAGGGAAATTGTGTGCATTAATACTTTCGTGAGTTAAAACGATATTATGCTATGTAATTCTCGAAATACGTCTCATATTCCTTTACATCTGAATAAATAATATTTAGGAAAATATTTACTTAATTTATGTACATATAAAATTTTCTTTGAAAATTTGTGTAACCCACTGCAGGATCGGGTCTCTTCTCATTGTGAGAAGTCTGAAGAGCTTTAGTCCATCACACTGGCCTAATGCTGGTTGGTGGAATTTACATGCCTTTGAGAACCTTTTTTTGTGAACTTCTCAGTCATGCATATTAATTTTAAAAATCACACATAACTTTTTTTAAGAAACTTATTGGCGCGTGCCACTCGTGCCCGGACCCCTCGGCCAGTAAGAGGCCGAATTCTTTGTCACCTAACTGTTTCACCTAGTAGTAGTAGTAGTGTTGTGTAACTGTTTCAGATTTACTTTTGAGATATTACTGCGCTTTTGATATTGAAAAAAAATTTCAGACAAATGAGGCCTCGTGTTCGACTCTATCTACTGAAGTTAAGGAAAGTACTTAATAAAATAAAATATAAGATCTTGCAATTGCGATAAAAATCTAAAATATCGATATCGATATACAAGTTCCGAACTCTAGTTCCTTTGAACCGTGAATGATTTACGATCATTTTACGATCCTCGAAAGAGAGAGAGAGCGGGAGTGAGATTCAGAGTAAGAGTGAGAGTGATAGAATGAGTTTGGGGCGTGGCGCCGCTAGCCGAAAGTGCTACAGTGGGCTCGGAGCAAATATGTTATTATTTCCTTTCTATTTAGTATTCTGTGTTCTATGGTTTACGGGTTGTCGTCGAGCCCGGGTATCTTTCAGAGGAAGATAGAAGCGATGTTTGCGGATTTGCCTCAAGTAGGAGTATTCCTGGATGATGTCATTATTACCGGTAGAGATGATAAGGAGCACATTTCAAATTTAAATAGCGTTTTTGATAGGTTAAAGAAATTTGGGTTAAGAGTCAACAAACAAAAGTGTGCATTTTTCGAAGAATCGGTTACTTATTTAGGTTATGTAATTAGTAAAGAGGGTGTGCATACGTCTCCAGATAAATTAGATGCAATTAAAAGAGTAGCAGTACCGACTAATGTTTCAGAGTTACGTTCGTTTATTGGTTTAGTCATGTGTTATGCGAAATTTGTACCGAACATTAGTACCTTGTTAAAGCCATTGTATAATTTGTTGCAAAAAAATGTTAAATTTGAGTGGAACGAAGCTTGTGATCGTTCGTTTAAGAGTGTCAAGGAAAAGTTGATGTCGAGTGAGGTTTTAGCTCATTATGCGCCAGAACTGCCGTTGATTTTGACGACGGATGCGAGCAGCGTAGGGGTCGGCGCGGTGATTTCGCATCTAGTGCCGGCGGTCGATGGCAACGGAGGCGGCGCGACCGTGGAGCGCCCGATAGCATATGCGTCGCGGGTGTTGAACTCAGCGGAGAAGTCTTACTCGCAGATAGACAGGGAAGCGCTCGCGATCATATACGGAGTGAGGAAGTTTCATCAATACTTGTATGGCCGAAAATTTATTTTAAGGACCGATCACAAGCCGTTGGTGACGATTTTTGGTGAAAAGGCTGGTATTCCGGTAATGGCTGCCAGTAGGATGCAACGCTGGGCCGTTTTATTGTCAGGATACGATTACGACATACAATATGTTCCGTCCACTAGAAACGGAGCCGATGCTCTGTCGCGTTTGCCGGTCTCTTGTAAGAGTATTACCAGTAGAGCGCAGGAGAGGACCTACCTTAATTTTGTGCAGGATTTTTTGCCAATCACTAACAAAGATTTAATTAAAAGTACAAAAGATGATCCAGTGTTGCGGATGGTAGTTTTGTATTTGCAGTCTGGTTGGCCGGTTGCGTGTAACGACGAAAGCTTAAAAAGTTTTTTTTTGAAACGACACGAGTTATATTTAGACTCAGGTTGTGTGATGTGGGGCTATCGTGTAGTCATTCCGCTTAGTTTGAGAGCAACCATTCTGAAGGAGTTGCATGTGGGTCATTTAGGTATGGTGAAAATGAAAGGGTTGGCTAGGAGCTATGTCTGGTGGCCGGGCATTGACGGCGACATAGAGCGCTGTTGCCGAGAATGTGTGACATGTGTGGTAGAGAGTGCAGCGCCGGCCCGTGCACCGCCGTCGCCTTGGCCGTACGTGAGGGAACCATGGACGCGTTTGCACGTTGATTTTCTGGGTCCATTTCATGGTAAAACCTTTTTAGTTGTTATTGACTCTTCTACTAAATGGATCGAAGCATTTTGCATGCCCAAAACGACGGCTAATTCGGTGATTAAGGTGGTAAGAGAAACTTTTGCTAGATTCGGTATTCCTAGGGAGGTCGTTTCGGATAATGGGCCGCCGTTTTCTAGTAGAGAGTATGCGCAATTCATGGCGCAAAATGGGGTAAAATTGACTTTTTCGGCAATTTACCACCCGTCGTCTAACGGAGCGGCTGAGAATGCGGTAAAACTGTGTAAGCGGGCGTTGAAGAAGGCGTATCGGGAAAAGTTAGATGTGGAAGTCGCGTTGCAATCCTACTTATTAGCCTATAGGAACGTCGAGCAAGGTACGACAGGCGCGACACCGGCCATGCTATTACAACGGCGTAACCTTCGTTCCCGCTTGGACTTGCTTCGTGGGGAAAATGTTGAAGTTCGCGTTGAAGCCAAGCAACAGGAACAAGTGAAACATGCGGGGGGCACAGAGCGGTTTTTCAAGGAGGGGGAAGACGTATGGTATAGGGATTTCGGTGAGGGTAGGAAATGGAATAGTGGTGTTATTAGTGCGAAGTTAGGGTCCAGAAACTATGTTATTGATAGGGAGAACGGTCCACCCATTAAAAGACATGTAGACCAGCTTAAAGCTAAGTCATTTTTATCATTTCCATGCCCCAGTCCGTCGCCACCATCGGAAACAAGGGAGGTTGATGGCTCGGAGGAGATTACCGAGCTCGTGCCGCCCGTGACTGTAGTGCCTGAGAAAGAGCACCGCGGAGACATTGTTTTACCGGGTCCCAGTTGTTCCGATAGCGCTCTGACAATGGATCGTCCCAGGCGTCTGAGGAGGCCGGTGAAACGTTTCGAATTTGATTAAATCATTCGTTAATTGCTTTCGAACCAATTTATAGTAGAGAATATTTTTTATATATATATTTTAAATATAGCTTGTATTAGATTAATTTCTATGTCTAAATTTAGTGGGAGGGTGTGACATATTCTTAAAAAAGAAGATTTGTTTTCTTGGCGTCTGTCATTCATCTTCCCATTTCCCTTTTTGTGTTAATGTTCTTCTTACTTAAGGCGCTGATAACATGTAATTCAGCAAATTTGCTATTCTTATTTTTCATTTCCAGCAAAAATTACAAAGTATTTTACAATGGGAAAAATATATGTTATTCTAGACCGTATTCCGAACGACAACATAGTCGTCGAAACACATTTTGACAAAGTTGCCTCGATAAAAAAAAATTGCAAAGTTACCCCTTTTCTGAATTCTTATACTAAACTACAACGTTGTTTGTTAATATTTATTCAAATAATTTAACCAGTATATTAGCAGACCTTCGTTATTATCACATCATTGTGTTAATTTTTTTCAATAAGCTTATAAATATTCAGTAAATCAGTAAAATTTAAAACTTTTCTTTCGCGTGCTCCGCGCAATATTTTCGTATTTTGTATTTCTCGCTTACTATTATGGCAATTGACAGAGAGCGCAGAGGCGCGATGCTAGGTGGACGTGCGTCGCTCCGTCATTCCAAAATAATACACAGTTGTCGTATATAGCACAATTTCATAGCTTTGTCTGAGGCTTGTGTGGCGTATTAAGTAGGACGCCAGGCTGTATACGCTGGGGCGTGGGTTCAAATCCGCGTGTGCGTGACTTTATTTTCACTTTTATATAATTATATTTTTTATATAATACAAATTTTTACATCGATTATTGATTTTGGAAATTGTTGAATAAATAAGAAGACAGATTTTATTAAGTTACAAATAAATAAAAGTTTCAACGTCAATTTAATAACTTTTTTTTTGTTATAAGCTATACAATTATTTTTGAAATTATAAATTTATCTAAAATTCGTTATTTTTTTTCGGAATTCGGAAATATAAATAACCATTAGATAGCATAATATGAAATAAAAAAATAGTAATACAAAAAACATTTCAATCCAGAATGTCTTCTTATATTTTGCTTCGGGTTCGAACCCGGGTCATATAATGTAGGATTCCCTCCCGTTTTCAAATTGTACGCCGCCGAAATTCGCGCGACGCGACGTTGCCAAACCGACAGTAAAGAAGACACCGCTACGCGCGGCGTTGCCGTCTAGAATTGTACCTATCACTATCACGGTAATTTTTATAAACGGTTAGGAGGAATAGTGGGGCCGCCGGCTAGGGCTGTGCGTCTTCGTACCTATTAGGTATAAAGGAAGTGTTCAATAAAAATGCGTGTTGTTTTTTGATTGGTAGATTTAATTAAAAAACCGTGTTTACGTTTGAATAACAAGTCGGTTTGATAAATTTGCGACCGAGAAATATTTGCGCCTTTACTGAGACGTACGAAATGCTTTATTATTAAATATTTTGTGAATATTTCATGAGTCTATATATTTTTGTTGTTATTAATAACGAGAAAAAAACGCATGCATTTAAGTTGAAGATTTGAGTTGAAGGCCCAATGGAAATAAACTGAATGTTTTCAAACATAATACATACATCTAATAATATAATCTATAACACCTATGCAAGTATTTATTTTTATTACCTACTAGCTGACCCGGCACACTTCGTTTTGCCATTATAAAATATGTATATTATATCATTGCAGTTTGCATAATAGAAGTGGCATCCATAAAGAAAAATCTTGACGTTTCTAAATGCATGACATTGCCATATGAACTTATGAAGTATTCAATCTGAAATGATGTTTGACAGGTAGTACATGGGTAGAACAGTTTATATAGGAAAATGAAATTGTTGTTTTTATTATTTTCTTTACATTGTTTTCAAATTTTCTCTCCGTAAGAACCATCCTCGTACTTAAAGGAATATCCAAAAAAAATTAGCGAAATCGGTTCAGCTCCTCCCGAGATTTGCGCTTAGCAACATATTCATTTTTATATTGTACAAGGTGGAGATGACGTTACCTCATTAATTTAAACCACAAAGATCGTGTACTTAAGTGTGTTAAAGCATACGAAAAGGTTCAGGACCGAAAATAAAAAAAAAATGCAAATTTCAAACAAAATAATTACACAAATAAAAGACACAAAAAGTAACAGGCTCAAGGTGAAAGGTCATTGACCTGAAACGAAAGGAAGCCAAAAGCGGCTTTTTTCAAACGGTAGGCATAGTACTGCGCCGCCGGCGCGCCGACTGATTTATGGCCTGTGTCGGCTGTGTAACTAGAGGGTTTTCAACAATTTAAAAAATCGTTCCTACTCCCATGCCGGGAGTCTAGGTTCGATTCCAGCTCTCGCCTTTCCTAAAACCACGTGATGAAACCTGTATGTCTCAGAATACATGTTTTTACATGATAGACGAATTAACTGGTTATACAAAAACCAGTTAAATCGTCTATCTGTCTTTTACTCGATCTCGTGACAAATTTACTTGTTTTTATGTGGTTAGGTATTATTTGAGGCCATCGAAAAATTTGAGGGTAATAATATGCAATAACATTATGAAGCTTGTTCCAAGCCTCTTTAATATTGTACGAAGAAATTGAATTGTTGGTTGACATGTTTAGGTACTGCTGAATTATTGAATTTTTAATTTAATAGTGATTTAATAGCGAAACAATGGCATTCTGGGTACATCCTCTGAAAGAGAAGACCGTGTTTTATTTATTTTTTGGTGAGATGAATAGAAAACATAGGTATTATATGGACCTTTGATGGAGAATAATAATAAGAAGTTTTAGGTGTTCAATAAAAAAGCTCCGCGTTTTAAAATCACATCATTACTAGAGTCGTCCATATTTCCTTAAAACTGGAAACAGTGCCATCTATTGACGATGTTGTCCACATTTCTTTAACACTTGAAACAGTGCCGATTTTATCATTTTATTTAGTTCTCATAGAGTCCGCTCCACTAACAGTGGCGCATGAGGGGCATGGGGTAGGCGGGAGCCGCGAGCCGAAGATGCCCGATTCCTAAAATCATCGGGTGTTGTCAGGCTCTTAATAATTAAGAGGGCACCGAGCTTTTTATATGAAATTTGTGTTAGTTTTATGTCGTGCTGTGTCGTTATTACGAAAGCTATAGCTATGCAATTACTAGGTAAGAAACTTAAGGATATACTCTATACATCATGTGTTTCAGAAACACGATTACTTGTAGTTTCCTCGATAGAAAAAAAATCCAAAGTAAGCTCTTAAAAGTTAAATAAAAGCATAGTATGGCGTAAATACTTCACGGAAGGTTATCAGTTTTTGAATAATAATAAAACGATATGTTTTCTATAACTTATGCGTTGTACATTTTCAAAATGTTTACTTGTTTGATAATAAGAAGGAAATACCTAAAATATCGCGCGTTCCGCCCATTCTACGCAGAGCTACCGCGCTCCCCCCATGTCCGCTTTAGTCCCGCTTCGGCGTTTAGACGGGGAGGTTGTGTCGCTTGTGGACAAAGCGTTGCCTAGCAACCAATGTCAAGCAGCGCTGTCAAGAGTACGCAACATTGTTGTTTTATTAGTTGAAATGGATTCATGGTAATAAGGTTGTCACATCATAAGTTTAGCAATTAATTTTTTGTTTGATCGGTTTGACCATATTAAGTTGCAGTTTGTACTTTTAAATTAAAAAAAAGTAAGGATACTTATATCTACATCTGCATCTACACTAATATTATAAAGAGGAAAGATATTTGTATTTTTGTGTGTATGTTTGTAATGAATAAACTCAAAAACAATTGTGGCAATTTAAAAAATTCTTTCACCATTGGAAGGCTACATTTAGCCTGAGTAACATAGGCTATATAAAAAAAATGAAAATCCAAGGTGGCCGCCGCCACAAAATGGCGGATTACATAGTTTCCACAACTGCCTCTATATGGGTATCAAATGAAAGGGCTTGATTAGTAGAATAGAGCTTACTATGAAGAAAATGAAAATCCAAGATGGCCGCCTCAACAAAGTGGCGGATTACATATTTTCCACAACTGCTTCAATATGGGTATAAAATGGAAGGGCTTGATTAGTTGAATAGAGCTCAGTATGAAAAAAAAGAAAATCCAAGATGGCCGCCGCAACATAATGGCGGATTACATATTTTCCACAACTGCCTCAATATGGGTATCAAATGAAAGGGCTTAATTAGTAGAATGGAGCTCATTCTGAGAAAATTAAAAAATAAAGTCAATAGATTGATAGTTTGTAAATAAAACCGTTTAACATTATAAACTTTTTTTATTTATTTAATTTTTTTGGATTTTCGCAGCGGACATTTCGCAACAATCCTAAAAATACATTTTATGGTGCACCAAGTATAGGTAGAAATATATATTTACTTTTATATAATTTGTTTTACACTTTAATTAACCTAACTAGATTAATGCACCTACAAGTCAATAATTTGGAAGAACCACGGACTCGTACTTAAGTATAAAAATCATGCCTACGCTGCTTTGCGATAACCAACCAATACCTACTACCTATTTAGTGGGAAAAATTTACTGAATGAAATTTACCTACTTTAAATAGAATTGAATCGTCCTCTGTATTTTTTTTATTTTTACAGGGTAATTTAGTTCATACTTTTTTGATGTCGGTTTAATTTTTTTAAATTATTTTTTTTCGTAATTTTTAGTTTCATATCACGGAAACTACTGGACCGATTTTGATGAAAATTATTTACCATTCCCTAAGTTGCATAAAATGCAAACGAACACGATCCGTCAATTAGTGATAATAAACATATCTACATACATATATATATATACATATATACAATACAAACAAACATTTACATACATACACCCATGAAATTTGGTATTGTTTGGAAGCCGTAATAGACCAAAATATGTAAAAATTGTGCAGTTCTGAGAGCATTACATACATACGTGTCGATTTGATATTTTTTTCACGATATAGTTATTTGATGATTCATTTTAAAACTGCTTTTCGGGTCTAACCACGATAAGTACGTACTTGGTCGTCGTGGGTTTTAGGATTTATATCCAAGTTTTAAACTATCTGCGTACTAAATTTCATCCAAGTCCATTTAACTATTTTCTACTTTTCTTGATGCTGAATGTGAATTATTGTAATGCTAAATGCAACGCAATCCTTGAGACGTCGAATTCAGCTATGAATTGGGAACAATGGCCATCATTTTGAATGCTTAGTGATCAGTTAAGGTTTGTATGAAAAAAACGTATTTTGTTAAAAATTTGCTTTATCCTGAAGTTTGCCATATGTCATTCCTTTCCAGATTTTGTTCCTTATAAGTGACACTATCGAATGATGTAATAATACAGGCTGTGATTTTTTTTTTAAATGAACGTGTTCGATTTTATGTGGCTAGGCACATTGATTTTTCAAAAATTCAATGATGTTTTTATCAAAATCGGTTCCCAGACTCCTTTCAGCATTTTTCGCTATTTCTCATAGATTCGGATTTCCCCATCCACGCATACTTGAAAAATTCAACAGGTAAAGGAAAAAGTATACAGGTACTTAAAAATTGATATTTGGAAATTTTCTTTAAGAATTTATTTTTTGTTTATTTGTAATGGGAAATACCATCAAAAACAATACTTGTAAAAAAACCTTGTACATATGTATCCATAGATTGACTTGACCATCGCATAAAAGCACAATGTATCTCACACATAATATTATGTATTATATGAAATTAGATTGTTTACTGCGATTGCCAAGTCAAGCTATGGATACATACATGGATCTCATAACTTTTTACGGTGCAAGAACTGAGTTGCGAGAATTGGGTTATTTTATGTACATTTGTATGGGTTTACAAAGTTAGTTATGCAGTTGGTGTATCTAGAAAACTAGACCGAAATCGATTTTTTTTTTTAGTTTTTCCTCCACTTATACACTAAACACTACTAAATATTCTAAATTTGAACCTTCTATATTTGCTAGAAATGTCTTAGAATTTTGTTGATCGGTGAGTGAGTGAGTGAGTGACAAAATTAAGAAACTTTGACTAGTTATAGTTCTTAAACTACTGGCTCAAATTGAATGAAATTTTAAAAATACTGTGTTTATACAATACCTGCCTGGCTATTTAAAATTCAGGTTCCTTGTTTTATCCACAATGGAGTTATAGGGGGTTGAAAATGGCCTGAATTGCTTAGAGAAAAGGATGGTACGGCCGTGCCGCTTTTTTGCTTGACTTGTTGGGGGCACTACCGTGCCCCCAGATAGGCTTGGATAACATCGGACCGATCTTAAAAACTTAACTCTCTTGGACTTACACGAATATTTCAAATCCAAATTTAGCCCAGCAGTCTAGCAGTTCTCGAATTTTAGCGCGACTAACGACCGGCGATTCATTTTTATTGTATAGCTTCGATCAACAATACACTAGATATCGGGTCACGTACAAAATCAAAACTTATACTGTCCGCGTGAATACATACTTATACATCTTCATTTCTTTACTTACGAAATAAGACAAACGTTTTAAAACAGTTGTAAGTTCAACCTAATTACAACCATGACGCCTAGCAATAAGGTAGCAATTCTTCAAAATATTCTTTTTCTTACAATCATTCGTCACGAAAAACGAGCAAAGCAATAAATTACTCCCGTCACTTAGAAATGAAAAGACATAAGTTAAACAACATTTTATGTGAAATCAACCTTAATGAACTATAAATAAAGTACTTTTTCCCGTTATTACCTTGCGAGTTACATCCTTTGGTTTCGTTTCAGTTTGCTTCCTCAAATTTAACTACAGAAGGTATGGAGTCGCGTTGAACACAAAAATAATTTAGTATATTATTATGCACGAAAGTTTAGTTAAAATTATTTATATTTTGGGCATCTACGAGTATGTTTGATAGTATACATACATATATGTTATTTTGTAACCGTTTTGTTGTGTGTATGTTTATTTATGTGTATGTATAATATGTTTTTGGCCAAGGTGTCTATCGCTGTTGTAGCTAGTAGGTACCTTAGCATTGTAGTCGTATTTAGGCATACTGTGTACAGATGTGGATGAATGTGAACAAAGGGATTCTTCTGGGTTTTAGGGTATCACAAACCGTAATATTGAAAGTACGGTCGTGTTTAGACATACTGTGTGCAGATGTGGATGAATGGTAACAAAGGGTGGTAAAAGTGCGAATCGACAATAGTTTTTTGCCACAAATAAAAATATGACTAAATTCCACAATATCTTTATATTCATGTTTACAATCTTCATAATACATGTACAGTTTAGTGCAATAATTAGATCAAAATAATAATTAAATATCGGTAGCTTTTTTACATATATAATGTAACCTGACGTCAATTAATTTTTTGAACCACTGATTTGAGTAAATTAATTTCGTGATTGTGTTTATCTCCTCCAGGAAACACATTCTTGTCAATATATAATTTTAAAACTGATGTCCATAGAAAGTCGAGATCCATTCTGCACACGTAAACGGATTGCTCGGAAAGCTAAAATAAGAAAAGGAAAGCTAAGTATCTTATGAAAGTCCAACAAACAGACACAAAGTTTGTATTAACCAATTTTAAAGATCTCGTAACAAATAAATTATTACAATACAAATCTACTCCATGCATCTATTGTTCTGTTACACACAATTTTGCGCCAACGTTGGTCAAACATTTGAAGCGGTGATATAAAATCGGTAATTTTGATTTAAATATGATATTATTTGTTAGTTTAAAGCATAAAATACAACTTATTCTATATGTACTTACCGAAAGTAAGACACTCCGGCCGTTAAATTGTTCCTTCAGGCATTATTTTTGCAACTTTTGAATGCACATTGCGGCATTGTGACACGTGTTTACATTGGCTCTTTTACAAGCGAACTTAATAAAATTAGAGCTCACATTTCAAGTGAGCTGTTATTCACCGAGACGTATTTTTTGCGCCGACCCGAAATCTAGTGTATTGTTGATCGAAGTTGTATAGATTGTGTGGACAAAGAAATATAATACTGGAAGGAATCTATATAAAAATGAATCTTTTTCCTTTCTACGCTCTTAGATTGTCGGTCCGACTTGAGTAATGTTTTATATTAATAAAGCTGTTCGTATGTTTAAGTTGAGTTATAAATATTTTTTAGTTTCAAATTTATAAAGATTATAATTAAATTTAGTAATGAAAAAACACAACATGTTCTTTTATTGACGTGTCATTTTCATTTACATACAACTAATTTCATAAGCATAATATAATATTAAAATCTCAGAATTAGAAACAAACTAAAGAAGTTGTTGCGGCAGCCCTATCGCGAGTTCGAGCAGGCAGTCGGACTTGTGTGCGCCGCACGCACACTGAGCTTTTGCACGCACACATTGACACTTTTGACAGTTTCGTGCGAACGAAATTTGCTCGGTGCCCTCTTAATATACGGATATATAAATACATTAGAAGCTTGTTATTTCCAGCCCTTTTCAATATAGAAATATACATAACAGTAATGAGACTGTAAAGTTAGATCTTATTTGCATTTGTTTTTGTTGTCTTTGTTAGGACTTTGTTATTTTAGAGACAAGAGTCAAATTATTTTGTTTATAATCTCCGTCAACG
Organism: Erynnis tages; assembly: GCA_905147235.1. Lineage (NCBI taxonomy): Eukaryota > Metazoa > Arthropoda > Insecta > Lepidoptera > Hesperiidae > Erynnis > Erynnis tages. The sequence continues at coordinate 7,142,317 of LR990087.1, forward strand.
TATCTATCGAGTGAAATGCGAAAATATTACATGATATAATTAGCAGTGCCTCTTGTAGGTATAAAACATAAAATAAACTTAAATTTCAAGTACACAATTTGTGATTGTGATCCCTACTCATACGGCTTCAACCGTTCAACTTTGCCGTTTCTGCCAATGGTCATTAAAGATCTCAAGAAATTTCTAATGTTTTTTCCATTTTTCTCGGGTTTATGCGGAAAACAAAAAGTGTTTATCTTTTCATCGTCTACAACTTTTGTTTGAAACATTTTTCTCTAACGTTCATGTTGCAATAAACGCGAAAAGCCATTAAAAAATTCATTTTTCAGCAATTTGACCTTGAAAATATAATTTGCGGGTATTTTGAGTATGATATCCCTAATCAGCGAGCCAAAATCCATATGTGTACCAAAATTCAGATAGATCGGAGGTATGGGCTAAACGGAAGTACACCCAAAATTAGGTACTATTAAAAAATAGGGGTTGGTGAAAGAAGGGTGAAAATTTAGGGCTGTATGTATTTTTTAATACCACCTTATTAAAAACATTTTTTTTTTTATTTGGACACAATTAAAATTGGTATTTAAAATACACGAAATAAACTAAATACTTTGGTAAATTCAAAACAGAAGTCGGTTCTTTTCTTCCTTCTTTATTTTCTTCTTTTTAAATTCAAATAATCGTAATTGTTTAAACATTTAAGTCCAATAAATTTTAAGACCCTAAAGTTTTAAAAAATATACATGTTAAATGTGACATAAGTAACTATTTTAACGAAAATTAGGATGACACATTTTCAACAAATAAATTCAACATAAAAACATCTAAGTACTTAGTTGGTAATTTAAAAATAAAAATATAGTAAGTATTTTTTTATATTTTCTCTTTATTGGCAGTTGCCATTAAAAAAATAAATATTCATAATTGATTAATTAAATTCAAGAACTTTTTTCAAGATTAAAACAAAAAATATTCTCAACCGAAAATTTTCTGGCTTATAGGCCAGTAAAATTATCAAAATAATGAATAGATTAACAATGAATGATCGAGTATCAGGCTGTAAAAAGTCACAGTCGGGAGAACTTTATTCAAGGTAGAATGTCACAAAAATCAGTTTTTAGGAGCACAAAAATGATATTGAGAGCCAGAACTTATGGTACGGTTTTCAACCTCGCTCGTTGCGGGGCGGCGGCGCGGCGGCGGCACAACCGATTTATTTCATATACCTACTACGAGACCGGAGTTCTGTGCGGCATGCGGCACCGCAGCCGCTGCAGTGTGCAGTTGCGATTCCGCCCGCAAAGCTTGCGTCAGGACGCCGCAGGATTTACGGTTGCCGGACGGACGTTTAACGATTAGGGCTGTTGAAATTTTTTAAAATATTGGATTTTCTATATATTATGATGATATTTTTAAATATCAATGATATATTATATCACATTATATATCAATATAATGAACGAACAATATCATAGAGCATAGATAGAATTAATATACAGTAGAGCATCAGTAGAGTCCGTTTATAATGACATCGAAAGGAATCGACAAACACGTCATAATAAGCGGACGTCGGAAGCGTGAAATGAAAAACTTTTTTTATGTAAATTATATGTATGTATTTAAGTATTTTAATACAGAAAAATAGTACATAATTACTTAAGTATGTTTACATACATATTACATACATATTAAATCAAAATCAAAATCTTTGTTTCTCATGTTTTTAAACCACTGAATTAATGCTTGATCAACATTTTCTTGTCGTGATTTTCGAAGCCTCTTCGGTTTCAAAACATTTGAATTGAACGATTCCTTAATGCGGTTCTTGTTTTTAAAAATCATTGAGATTGTCGAATGACCCACGCCAAATTCCTTTGCGAGACATAAGTTAGATTCTCCATTTTCTTATCTGCATATTATTGCACCTTTCTCCTCAATTGTAAATGCTTTACGTCGTTGAGATGACATTTTTTTCACAAACAAACGAAAAACAATGCGTGACCTTCAACCGTCAATTACTCACTGAGATTCAAAACAAAAACGAGCCACGTGCCGAACGTCGTCAGGAATCAACGAACAATACCGAAGGTGTAAAGAATCATGTCGGTCATTATAACCGGACATAATTTATTAAAAATGGGTCATAATAAGCGACATGTCACTGTACCTAAGGGAAGTCATTATATCCGACTTTTTTATAAAGAATTTTATATGAAAACCAAACTTCGTAGTGCAATTACGTCATAATAACCGGCTGGTCAATATAGGCGGAGTCATAATAAACGGATTCTACTGTATTTTACATAAATTTTTAGATATTCTAAATTTGGCGCTTCCTTTAAAATTTATACCTCGCACTAAAGTGGCGCCACCCTAGTTTAGTGCATTTCGACGGACACTTTTTCATGTGTGCAGATGTTCCTCCTTAGCTCTATTCTCCATACCCCGGGGGCCCTGCCCTGCCCTCGCCCGCCAACCGAATGCAGAGCATGCAGGTGCAAACCGCAGAGGCTGCGTCGTGAAAACTGATTTCATTTTTTACATACTTACATATTTGCATTCTACGGAAGCTGCGGGCCCGCAACCGCGTATGGGTGTTGCTGAAAACCGTACCGTAACTTCTGGTTCTAGCATCTATTAAAGAATAGAGACCGTGCGTGGCGACACCTACAATACCGTCTTTACTATGAGGGAACTCGGGGACACATCCTCAGAAGAGCCCAAAGGACCGACAATTTTTCTCACATTCAATATCAAAATATTATGGTCTCGTTGCACGAACGTCGATCATTTTCAGATTATTCAAATCAATACATTTACATGAATAATTTGAGTGATTCGAACACACAACAACAAAACACGAACAACAAAAACAGCAGCACACATACTAATATCGTTAGCAACATATTGTATATTATTATAATATATTTGATTAATAAAGCAGATCATAGTGAAAAAAATGGTATAGTTCGCTTTCTTTACATTCCAAAAGGGCCCAAAAAGCATAGTCTAAGACGGCCCTGGACCAGGGCCGGATTTAGGGGAGGGCAACCAGGGCTACAGCCCCGGGGCCTCCACAAAATAGGGGCCCCCACAATAGACTTCGGAAAAAAAATTAAATTAAGACTAACACTAGTATACAACTTTTCCTTTCATATTTTTTTTTGTGTTTTACCTTTACCTACAGTACTTTGTACAACCATGATTACATTAAATATTAACAGAAATTAGAATAAATATTTTGTTCTCATCAATTAGGCAATCAGTAAAATATCAAAATATCAAATGGCCCTGATAAGCATTTGCAATTTATTATTATTATTTATTCGAAAACTCAACTGAAAAAAATTGTTGATTTTATTTGGAAAATAATTTGGGACCAAGGGGCCTCCACTCCTTTGTTGCCCCGAGGCTTCCAGACTTCTAAATCCGGCCCTGCCCTGGACACCTATGCCATCTAGTGTCATAAAAATATGACTTATAATTTATTATTTTCTAGTTTCATGTGAATCCTTCCTTATCCTTAGTCTGACGTACGACGTGTCCAATCGTTGCATACGTCGTACTAACTCAGATTCTTCTGTTGTGATGTCCGTATCGATATAGCTTTTGATTTCTTTACATTTTTCAATATAAACTTTCCATATATTACTCATGTTTAAACAATTTGGATTGCCAATAACAATCAACTTTGCTTTTGCTCGAGTCAATGCTACGTTGAATCGCTGAAAAATGCAACAAATAAAAAAAAATTTAATCTGGATGATCCTGCCTTTTTTAACTAAATATATTTCTCCACCAAGGTCATTTAGTCAGTTTGGCCATCCATTCAAGCTCAAATTTTAAATAGTCTGCGTAAGTGTTGTTCTTTAAAAATATAGTCAATGTGGGGAAGACCGTCTACTAGGCTTTTTTCGAAACAGTCGGCAATGCTCTTTAAAATAAACATAAATTGATCTTGTTATAAGGCGCCTTCAAAAATTTTTGGTGTTTTGAGAGTTCATTTTGACCAAATCGACCTCTGGAAAAACAATAATTTTGACGTATTTTAAAAGTATTTATCATAAAAATGATACTAAAACGTCTTTATTAGTAACCACTTTAATGATTTACTACATTTATGAAACGAAAATAGGTTTTGTTTTTGAAATATCATCATTTGATTTTTTTGATAGTCGAAAAGCTTGTGAGGGCCGTCTGGTAGGGGGGTAAGACCGTCTTGACTGTCTCTCTCTCTCAGTCAGAAATTATAATCCTTTTCTGGTATGAAAGTCCTAATGTAATTCGATTGATTTATTAAAAAACTAACTATTCTATGGAACGAACAATATGTGTAAGTATATTATGCATATATTATGTATATATGTAGGTACTCATAAATCTATTTATATGTATTTATAATGCCATTCTATAGAATAGGGTATTTCGCACCATGCAGGGAAAAATCCAAAATTATGTAATATTGGTAGATTTTGTTAAAAGCAAGTGAAAAATGGTGATTTCTGTTCTAAAAAATGTAGTACATACATTTATTATTTCAATTTTAAAACTCAGGTTTGTTAATCTGTTTTTCAAATGTCAAAAACGCTATACGCCATGAAGCATTCATCGGTTTGACGTCATTAGCAGTGTAAATAAACATTGGAGTCTTTGTCGACCTGTATTTTTTATTGATAATTTGCGTTTTCTCAGTTTTCTTGAACACCGCCACGAGACACCAACGATAAGGACTGTCAGTCATTTTGTTTTTGCAAAAATAACTTTCTTCCTTTACTGAGATGTCATATGAGATGTATTGTTTACACTGCGAGTGACATCACTAGCATGGCGGCAGCGCCGAGACCGTGTTTTCGCGGGGATTTTTGAAATTTAAATTGGTCTTTTTTTACATAATATCGTTTTCGTATCGTATCGTTTTCGGGATATTTTGGGATATTTTGGGATGAGGGAAAAATATATTAATTTTGGTATCCAAGATGGCGGACTCAACTTTTTTGAACACTTGGTCATGGGTATCGTTTTCGGGATATTTTGGGGTGAGGACATGGGTGAAACATTTATTAATTTTGGAATCCAAGATTGCGGACCTGATTTTTTTGAACAGAAGGGTTCACTTCTGACGTGTAGCCCACGAATGAGAGTGTCTGAGAGGTATTTTTTGAAATTTTAAGAGCTGCCCTCCTACCTTTTCGTCTGCGACAAAGCCAAGGTTCACGCCAGCACCAGTTTGTTTCCCTCGTCCACGTACTGTAGACATAATGATAACTACCTTCTCTTTTCCTTGAAAACGTTCTACTGATTGGACATCGATCTTTTTTATTTTGTGTTTTTTCAAGCATTCATTAATCTTATTTACCTAAAAAAAGTAAGATATTTTTTATCAATAATAGACACTAGGAGGATTGATCCGAAGTTTTATAATTTTTCTGAGAATAGACATACATACCTAAGTAGTTACATTCACAATTACGTTTTTGAGAAAGTTTCAAAAAAGGCTTAAGCGGAAACACACTTACAGGCCACTCAGGTAACTTTGAATTGTTTACGTTGAAACTTTATTTTTTATTGACTTTAATAATGTCTTTTTCGACTATTAATTTATTAATTTTTGTACGGTGGCATCGACTACCAATTAACACCAAAAATTTAATTATTTTTAAGTTGTAGTTTTTAAGTTACTTTAAATATTCAATATTTTGGCCTATATCAATGAACTAGTCAACTAGCTCACGGCAATAACTAATAATAAATGATAATAATCTTATAATTTCTATTAATCTTACGATAAGACCAGCATGGCAATTTAATCTCTTTACATGCATTAAATATTGACCAATAGACATTAAATATAATCAAAGCATTAAGTCCGCCTATTGTAACCTAGTAGGTATTTAAGTTTTACATTGAAGCATATAGAAATAAATATAATTTACTTTATTATTTACCTGCGCCGTATAAGGAGTTATAACACCAATATCTTTTTGATGCATCCCGAATGTGGTTAATAATTTTCTTATGTAAACTTCCACCATATATACTTCATCTTTGTTGTAGTAGCTAGAGTAAATAAAATAATAAATAAAAAAATATATACATATTTACAGACCGTTTTTTACACTTGCCATATTTGGGTACCAATTTTGGCACAACTTTTTATTGATAAAAAGTTTAATATTGCTTAAAAAATATGGGTGTACTTCCGAAAAGCGCATACCGCCGATCGACCTAAAATTTGGTATACTAACGTATTTTGACCTCCTGATCACGAATATGATAACGAAAATTGGCGCAAACGCCATTTTGAATAAAAAAAGTTTTTTTAGTCGAACCCTGTGAATTTGAAATTAATACCGCCGATCGACCTAAAATTTGGTATACTAACGTATTTTGACCTCCTGATCACGAATATGATAACGAAAATTGGCGCAAACGCCATTTTGAATAAAAAAAGTTTTTTTAGTCGAACCCTGTGAATTTGAAATTAATTCGTTGCATGGTTAGGTTAGGTTAGGTTAGGTTTTTTTTTTTCTATGATCTTCATTTGTTTGCCACAGACTCTGGGTCCGTGCCTTTTTTTTGCATTAAGTTATTTGTCTGCATTTCCTATAATATATTGCTCCAGAAAAATTCTTTGTCAATTTTGGCCCGGTGTCTCCTTGGATCATCCCGGGCGTTCCTTTAGGGTTTCTGCAATGACTGGTTAGGTTAGGTTAGGTTAGGTTAGGTTTTTTTTTTTTTTAAGAGAGTGCGCGTTCGTCTGGCTGGCGGATAGGGTGGGCGTGTATGATTTGTAAGCCGCTAAGGTATGGCAGGATGTGCTCTTTAAAATTCCCATCCACAGCGAGACGAACGCGCCTGTCAGAACTGCTGGTATGGTTAGGTTAGGTTAGGTTAGGTTAGGTTTTTTTTTTTGCGTTTGCGCCAATTTTCGTTATGAAATTCGTGATCAGGAGGTCAAAATACGTTAGTATACCAAATTTCAGGTCGATCGGCGGTATGCGCTTTTCGGAAGTTTATCCAAAAATATCTACTTAGTTACTAGAAATTTAATCTGTTTAAGCACTAAATGACAATTTGTTTTTAAATCTTAATTTTGTGTCTCCGTTATTTTTAAATCGCAAATTAAAATAAAAAAGCATGCTTAGATTATTTACCAAAAATAGGACATATTATTGTGTAGAAAAACGGACTTTTATCATGGGCTGAACCATGGCTGAACCCACAAATCAACATTGAAAACGGTACGAAAGGGTTATCCGTGCAGTCTTGTAAATTAAATGTAGGTAGTAGTTTTTTATTACTATAGGCTGAAGTGATAGAAGCGCGCGCATTAGGTACACACAAAAAAATTAAAAAAAGGAATGAGCGCTCCCAATCCCGAATAGAATAACTCCATCTGCAAATTAAATACGATTTCACGTTCAATTTTCAAATTGAAGTGAGACCTGTCAGCAACAGGTAAAACTTTCGTATTAAAACTATCGCTAAAAGTACCTAGGTAAAAGGTAAGAAGGTTTCTACCTTTGGGAGATCACTATATTTAATCCGCGTCTGTACTTTGTTTATGAGATAGATACACTTATATCATAATTTCATTACCTGGACGATTGCTTTTCTTTCACTTGCTCACCAAACACGGCATGAAAGATTATTGCAAGGCCATTTTTTTTCCTGGACAAAATATCTGTCCTGCTGATCAAAATTTCCTTGGCACAAGCCTGCAACAAGCAACCACACAATGTTTATAGCCCCCTTCTTAAAAATAGGATTTAAGCATTTCTGTGGAAGCACTTTGGAGGGTGCCATACAAAGGTTGAATTTATTTGGTTTATGAGCGTGCCGATTTTTATTTATGACTGACAAACGGTGGATTTCGTGCAATCAATACACAACGCATGAACAGAAATGAACTTGGTACTGGCAAAAATTAGATGATGAAGAAAAATAAAAGGTTATAAAATATAAGGTTTAGGTTAGATTAGGTTTTAGGTAGGGTACCTATATTCAATTGAGACATCGAATCCAGCTATGAATATATTATTATGTAACAGGCAAACTTCGAAGCTCGTCCTTTCGGCCTTTGACTAAAGAATTTTTGTGAAACCTTGAAGAGACCAATTTGGTCAGGCATACGCAAAACTCAATCGTAAAAATTTTGTAAATTTTTAAATCTAAAATTTCGTAAAAAAGCTTTTTTCACTGATTTCTATCAAAAAGTTGGTAATTTTTTTCAGTTTTTCTTACATAACTCGAAAATTGGCTTCTTAAGGCAAATGTGTTTTTACAAATATTGGATGATAACTAAAATCAATTCAAAAACCAATAACTCGTAAGTTATGCAACTGAGAGTAAATACTATCTGATATGTTTTGTAGCTCTCATCCTTGCGCATCTGTAATTCAGTAGGGATAGGAACATGGGTCTCACAACTTTATACGTTACTAGCTGACCCAGCAGGCTTCGCTCTGCCAATGATTTTTTTTTTTTTAATTTTTATTTAATAGCCTATGTTACTCAGGCTGAATGTAGCTTTCCAATGGTGAAAGAATTTTTGAAATCGGCCCAGTAGTTTTTGAGTTTATTCGTTACAAACATACAAAAATACAAATGTTTCCTCTTTATAATATTAGTATAGATAGTATAGATATAGACAAGAACTGAGTTGCGAAACTTGTTTTTTTGCATGTTTTTGATGGTGATGGACACTTGGGTATAACGTAATAGACAACATTCACTGACCTGCAATTGCCCCCCATAAAACAGTTTATTGGGTACTTCAAGAATGTCTGCGTGTGAACGAAAGTTTTTCTTTAACATGACTGTGTACTTAGAGTCGTTTTTCATAGTATAGAGACTGCAATCTCTTATTAATCGTTCCATAAGAGACAGGCCTAGAAGCAATAGAATGTTATAGAACATTTTGACATAAGACATTGACCAAAATGATTGTGACAAACACGGCATAAATCTCAGTCTCAAATATTATGTACAATAATTAATTTTTCAGAGTCACGTGCTCCGTCTTACACATTTTCGATAAGAGTCACGTGTCCTGACGCGAGTTTAACATTTTTTACCCAACCCAAAGAGTGCACACCGCCGCTAAAGAAGTTTGCACTTCAAAACATCTCAAAGTAAGGTGGTAGGCCAAATAGGATTGAGAACTCACCCAGACCAAATTGTTTAGCATGCTGTGATTGAACGACAGCTCCAAGTTGCAACGGGTCGCCCGAAAGTACAAGAAGGCCATTTGGATGTAGAAATCTCTTTACAGGTACCAGACACGACGGTTCCATGGCTTGCGCAGCTTCATCGATGAATAAATGCGTGAATTGGAGACTTTCATAAAACAAAAACTTGCTAGGTTTGACAATGTAACATTTTGTTTTCTACGAATTATATAGTGTGGTTGGTCTCAAACTACCTATAATTTAGGGGGGAAATAGACGTAACTTAAGGTAAACTTTACTATTATTGGCACAACCATTGATTGGCAATCTGATTTTTAACTCAAATAATAAGAAAACTGCTGTTTTAGACTTCATGCAACACTAGCAGATTGATAGATTAACTAGTTTCTTATACCTTATAAGATATATAAAATAAAATAAACATAAAAATAAATTAAAAATATCCTTTATTTCTACTACTATTTAAAACTACTATTTACATTAGCATTATATATGTATATGTGCTAACCTAAGCATATATATAAATCTATGTATAATAATTTGCTCGTATATACATAAGCTAATTAGTACCTATCAAAAAAGTAATAGTAGTAGTCGCCTCTGCGGCGTAGGCCTCTCCTAAACCATTCCATATATCCCTTTCCCGTGCTTCCCGCATCTATAGGGGACCACATCGCTCCACCTTTTATTTGGTCTTCCTTTTTTCTTTTTCCTATCTCTTGGTATCCCGTATACATATAATATCCAAGAAATGAAAGAGATAGAACTGAACATCTAAGAATCTATAAATAACAATATTGATGGAAAATTTCTCAATTTTGAAACCAAAACTAAAGAGTTAGAAACAAAAATTGAACAACAACAGAAAACCATAGATATCTTAGATAAACAGCTCAGAAGAAAATACATTATATTTTTTGGAATTGAAGAGAAAGAGAAAGGATATGAAAGTTTACTTTCCATTGTGTTAGATATCATTAACAACAAGATGAAAGTACCTTGCCAGAAATGGTAAATCGAACACGCAAACAGGATGGGAAAAAACTCAGCTAAAATCAGACCTGTGGTTGTCACAATAACAACAACAAGCAGGAAAATAGAGATACTTAAAAAGAAGAAATCGCTGGAGGGTACAAATATTTACCTTAAAGAAGATTTTCCACCAAAGGTGTTACAAAAAAGAAAAGAATTACAAGAAGACCTAAAGCGCGAGCGAGAGTCAGGAAAAAGAGTAGCTCTACGCTACGATACAAAGTTGTGACACTAAAAGCACGAGAATCTGAAATTCGTATACCCATAGAAAGAAACACTAACAAACATTTTTTGTCTATATCACCTGAAGAAACACAGAAAGAAACGGAAATGGAATGCGGCAACGAAAGGATAAAACAAATAAGTCACAAACCATAACTAGCTTCCTAGGACCGTCACAGCTGAATCTCAACGAGCAGGCAACACCAACAGTAAATATGGAAGATACTTTAAAAAACTAACTAGCGCCTCTGCACCTTCAACTTCTCTACCTTCTCCAAGCCGGCCGGTCACCGTGGAGAAGCAAGACCACTACCTCCTTATAAAATATAACAATATTTAAAATAAATCAAAATTAAAATTAAAAAAAAACGTAAGGTTCCATGAGAAGGTTTCGCTGTGGTTTCGACCCAAAAAAATTGGTTTTCAGGCAAATAAGTGTGCATCTTTTATCAAGCAACCATATATTTATAGCGTTATTCGTTTTGTCCAATTTTATTTTGATTTGAACCACCAATTGTGAGGTACTATTTAGGTCGCTAAGTTCTTCCAGCAATATTGCCAGGATCAGTAATCAGCAAGTCAGCGTTGAGAGAGGTTATTTTGCCCTATTTATTAGATTTAAGACGTCTTCAAGATCGCCAGAAGATGATAGGTAAAATGTTAGGGATACGACCTGATATAATTGCGTGATATGAGATGTAAACGAACATTTCCAGGAGTGCCAATAATTATACTAATTTGTAGTGCTAATTACTACCTACGCCTCAGTGCCAATCATTGTACTATTCTAAAGAAATAAGTTTGATTGGATTTTTGAGCTATTAACACTTGTATTTTCAAAATAAATGCATTAATTTTAAAAAAACGTGATTATTAAACTCTTTATTGAAACAGTAAAATTGTAATCTAAGTTGTTAAGAGCCTGACAAGACCCGATGATTTTAGGAATCGGGCATCTTCGGCTCGCGGCTCCCGCCTACCCCATGCCCCTCATGCGCCACTGTTAGTGGAGCGGACTCTATGAGAACTAAATAAAATGATAAAATCGGCACTGTTTCAAGTGTTAAAGAAATGTGGACAACATCGTCAATAGATGGCACTGTTTCCAGTTTTAAAGAAATATGGACGACTCTAGTAATGATGTGATTTTAAAACGCGGAGCTTTTTTATTGAACACCTAAAACTTCTTATTATTATTCTCCATCAAAGGTCCATATAATACCTATGTTTTCTATTCATCTCACCAAAAAATAAATAAAACACGGTCTTCTCTTTCAGAGGATGTACCCAGAATGCCATTGTTTCGCTATTAAATCACTATTAAATTAAAAATTCAATAATTCAGCAGTACCTAAACATGTCAACCAACAATTCAATTTCTTCTTACAATATTAAAGAGGCTTGGAACAAGCTTCATAATGTTATTGCATATTATTACCCTCAAATTTTTCGATGGCCTCAAATAATACCTTACCACATAAAAGCAAGTAAATTTGTCACGAGATCGAGTAAAAGACAGATAGACGATTTAACTGGTTTTTGTATAACCAGTTAATTCGTCTATCATGTAAAAACATGTATTCTGAGACATACAGGTTTCATCACGTGGTTTTAGGAAAGGCGAGAGCTGGAATCGAACCTAGACTCCCGGCATGGGAGTAGGAACGATTTTTTAAATTGTTGAAAACCCTCTAGTTACACAGCCGACACAGGCCATAAATCAGTCGGCGCGCCGGCGGCGCAGTACTATGCCTACCGTTTGAAAAAAGCCGCTTTTGGCTTCCTTTCGTTTCAGGTCAATGACCTTTCACCTTGAGCCTGTTACTTTTTGTGTCTTTTATTTGTGTAATTATTTTGTTTGAAATTTGCATTTTTTTTTATTTTCGGTCCTGAACCTTTTCGTATGCTTTAACACACTTAAGTACACGATCTTTGTGGTTTAAATTAATGAGGTAACGTCATCTCCACCTTGTACAATATAAAAATGAATATGTTGCTAAGCGCAAATCTCGGGAGGAGCTGAACCGATTTCGCTAATTTTTTTTGGATATTCCTTTAAGTACGAGGATGGTTCTTACGGAGAGAAAATTTGAAAACAATGTAAAGAAAATAATAAAAACAACAATTTCATTTTCCTATATAAACTGTTCTACCCATGTACTACCTGTCAAACATCATTTCAGATTGAATACTTCATAAGTTCATATGGCAATGTCATGCATTTAGAAACGTCAAGATTTTTCTTTATGGATGCCACTTCTATTATGCAAACTGCAATGATATAATATACATATTTTATAATGGCAAAACGAAGTGTGCCGGGTCAGCTAGTAGGTAATAAAAATAAATACTTGCATAGGTGTTATAGATTATATTATTAGATGTATGTATTATGTTTGAAAACATTCAGTTTATTTCCATTGGGCCTTCAACTCAAATCTTCAACTTAAATGCATGCGTTTTTTTTCTCGTTATTAATAACAACAAAAATATATAGACTCATGAAATATTCACAAAATATTTAATAATAAAGCATTTCGTACGTCTCAGTAAAGGCGCAAATATTTCTCGGTCGCAAATTTATCAAACCGACTTGTTATTCAAACGTAAACACGGTTTTTTAATTAAATCTACCAATCAAAAAACAACACGCATTTTTATTGAACACTTCCTTTATACCTAATAGGTATTATTACCTATCAATCCACGAAGACGCACAGCCCTAGCCGGCGGCCCCACTATTCCTCCTAAGGGTCCGTTCACACAGACCGGCTCGGAGAGGAGAGCAGATTTTTATCACGTTGGAAACAGTGTTTTGAGTGATTGTAGTAAAGTTTATTTTTGCATTTGCACCTTTTTTGTCATTAAAAATGCCTGAACGCGCTTCGTGTGAAGTAATAAAAGGAGCCGACCGGCTCCGCTTGCGTGCTCTTTCTCGCTCGCGCAGCCGATCGGCTCTGATTGCGTGCTCTTTCTCGCTTGCGCAGCCTGTCGGCTCCGATTGCGTGCTCTTTCTCGCTCGCGCAGCCGATGGGCTCCGATTGCGTGCTCTTTCTCTATCGCGTAGCCGATCGGCTCCGATTGCGTGCCCGCTGCGGCCGCGCCGACCGCCATTTTGATAGCAACATTTGAACGTAATAGTTGTGCGTACTTGTACGAAAAGATGAATGATGAAAAATTAATAATACTCGTGTCAAAATATGAGTGTTTATTTGACATAACCAAGCCATCATATAGCGATCGGATAATGAAAGACAATGCATGGGAGGAAATTAGCAAATGTCTCGGAATAAGTGGTAAGTAAGGTTTTCATTGTTTTACACCTACCCCCAGATACTCAAACGAATTTTAAAGCAAGGGCTTCTTAAACTCGTGCTGCGACGTGTTAGATTCAAAGTCAAAATAGGAATAACATGAGTTTAAATGCGCCCTTACTTTAAAAACTCGTTTGAGTATCTGATCGTTAGAATATACTTATGTAGTAGACAATTTTTATTAAATATAACTTAAGAAACTCGCGTAGCCACTTGATCTTGCCAATCTAAAGCACCACTTGATGAAAAATAATCCTTAAATTTATTCCTTGTGGTTAGAACTGCGTCGCTATTAGAACTGTTTTCATTATTATTGTCTGTTATTGCTGTTAATAAATTTATATTGCTGTGAAATTCATTCTCTTGTCCTGGCGTCCGATTTTCTATTAAAAAATTATGTAAACATGTAGTTGCTAATATAATTAAATCACAGTACTTCGGCTGAATTTTCATTCGTTTTTGATAAATTTCAAATCTTTGAGTTAGCATTCCAAATGCACATTCTACGACTTTTCTTGCCCTGCTTAAACGCAGATTAAATACTTTTTTTGATAATTCTGTTCTTGCTTGTTCTCTTGGATACGGCCGCAATATATTATTGCTCAAAGGAAATGCCTCGTCTCCTATAAAAACATGTGGTAAGCTTTCAGTGGTACTAGGTAGAGGTTTATTTGGGGGCAGCTTTAACTTATTGGTGTTGAGTTTTTTCCAAAATTTTGAATTCTGTAAAATTCCGCCGTCGCTATTTTTACCATATGATCCGACATCAACAATTAAAAAACTGTATTTCGCGTCGACCACAGCTAGTAACACTGTACTGAAAAAGTTTTTATAATTATAGTATAAGCTTCCACTATTATCTGGTGCCTGTATATTGACATGCTTTCCGTCTATAGCGCCCAAACAGTTAGGAAAATTCCAAATATTAAAGAAATCACGTGAAACCTTTTCCCACATTTCTTCATCTGGCATCTGCATAACTATGGGCATCAAAACATCACAAATTACTCTGATTGTCTCATGAATAATTGAATGAACTGTAGAAATTCCCATTCGAAAATTAAATGACAAGTTTTTGAAACTGCAACCAGTGATGAGGAATCTGTAAAAATAAAACAAACACACAAAATAGAAATATAAGACTGCCGTACCAAAACGAACTATAAAATAAAAAAGAGTTATGTTATTAATTTTTCATTTCTGTTCTTTCCAGTGACGCAGTGCCAGGATCGTTGGAAGAAACTGCGAGATAACTTCAGAAAAGCCTATTATAACCGAAAAGGCAAGAGTGGCGATGGTGCAACTACGTCCAAATTGATAAAATTTGAAAAAGAACTTTCTTTTATAATACCATTTTTTCGCAATCGAAACCAAATATCTAATGTAACATTATCATCGGATGATTCAGAGCCTGGCACACCAATACCACCACCATCGACATCATCTAAACGTTCTGACCATTCTGAAGTTGAATCGCTTGCAAGTACTTCTGGCTCGAAAAAGAGACCACGCTTAAGCAAAGATGTTGCTACGGTTTTCGAAGAGTATCTTGAAGAAAAAATAAATACTACACCCCGTGACAAGGCATTACGTAATTTTTTTTTGTCTATGTCAGATACAGTGGAAACATTCCCAAAAGAAGTCCAAGCACGAATTAAAAGGCGCGTGTTTAACATTGTTAATGAAGCTGAATTAAGTCTGTATGAAAATAGTACAGATTTGAATTATTCTTTGTCTATAAATTCACCGCCATCGACTAATCAATCTACTTACCTAGTGTCAAACGAAACCTATATTCCTCAAAACTATCCAGATCAGACTACTTACGGGTACAATACCAGCACACAAAATACAAAATAATAAACAATCAAAAACAATAATAATTATAATAATAATAATTAAACACACACAAATCTGTACTATTTAATTACATTTCATTAACGTAAATAATGCTTAATAAATGGAGGGCTGTGATTTTGTGATCTATTTAGATGTTTGTGTTATTTAACATGATTAGTATAAGTAATTTACATTTCATTAACGTAAACAATGCTTAATAAATGGAGGGCTGTGATTTTGTGATCTAAATAACATGATTAGTATAAATAATTGTTTTTTATTTACCTTAAAGTTACCGTTAACCTTTCTTCGGCTGTAATGGTGCAACGATAATTTGTAGTCTTTTTTGTTATATGTACTCTTAACAAATCTGTCAATTTCAAAAATTGCCAATATTCCATACGATAATACTCATAAAATTTTAGGCTATCTCTCTTCAATTCCTCGAAAATGGTGTGAAACTCCCCATGGATTAGTCTGTTTTTCCAAATATGTTTTACCCATATTTGTTTCCGCTTGCGCTTACGTTTCCTATGTTCTATTTCAAGTAATCTTGCTAACAAATATATTTCTTCGTCGGAGCTATCTAAATCCATGTTTCGAAAAGCACACGTTAACACACCGAAAACAAAACTTAGACTGCGCGGAATACTGGCACTGCCTTTGTAGTGTATCCACCCGACTCCGAGCGCATCCGACCGGCTCCGAGCACATCCAACCGCACCCGCTTTCAGATCTCTTCCAGCCGGTCGATGTGAAATAGTTGGCGGCTCCGCTCCGGCCAATTCCAAGCGTATACGACCCGGTCTGTGTGAAAAGAAAAAAGCAGGCCGATGCTCTCCGAGCCGGTCTGTGTGAACGGACCCTAACCGTTTATAAAAATTACCGTGATAGTGATAGGTACAATTCTAGACGGCAACGCCGCGCGTAGCGGTGTCTTCTTTACTGTCGGTTTGGCAACGTCGCGTCGCGCGAATTTCGGCGGCGTACAATTTGAAAACGGGAGGGAATCCTACATTATATGACCCGGGTTCGAACCCGAAGCAAAATATAAGAAGACATTCTGGATTGAAATGTTTTTTGTATTACTATTTTTTTATTTCATATTATGCTATCTAATGGTTATTTATATTTCCGAATTCCGAAAAAAAATAAAGAATTTTAGATAAATTTATAATTTCAAAAATAATTGTATGGCTTATAACAAAAAAAAGTTATTAAATTGACGTTGAAACTTTTATTTATTTGTAACTTAATAAAATCTGTCTTCTTATTTATTCAACAATTTCCAAAATCAATAATCGATGTAAAAATTTGTATTATATAAAAAATATAATTATATAAAAGTGAAAATAAAGTCACGCACACGCGGATTTGAACCCACGCCCCAGCGTATACAGCCTGGCGTCCTACTTAATACGCCACACAAGCCTCAGACAAAGCTATGAAATTGTGCTATATACGATAACTGTGTATTATTTTGGAATGACGGAGCGACGCACGTCCACCTAGCATCGCGCCTCTGCGCTCTCTGTCAATTGCCATAATAGTAAGCGAGAAATACAAAATACGAAAATATTGCGCGGAGCACGCGAAAGAAAAGTTTTATATTTTACTGATTTACTGAATATTTATAAGCTTATTGAAAAAAATTAACACAATGATGTGATAATAACGAAGGTCTGCTAATATACTGGTTAAATTATTTGAATAAATATTAACAAACAACGTTGTAGTTTAGTATAAGAATTCAGAAAAGGGGTAACTTTGCAATTTTTTTTTATCGAGGCAACTTTGTCAAAATGTGTTTCGACGACTATGTTGTCGTTCGGAATACGGTCTAGAATAACATATATTTTTCCCATTGTAAAATACTTTGTAATTTTTGCTGGAAATGAAAAATAAGAATAGCAAATTTGCTGAATTACATGTTATCAGCGCCTTAATTGAAGCAAAATCTATACAAACGTGGTAAAAACATTTTTTTATTTTATTAAATTATATAGTATATTATATACTTACGGACACTGTGGCATTCCTGATATATTTCCTATGGTGCTTACGATTATCCTGTAATATAAATAATCCGTTCCTTTCGAAAATTCCTTCAAACAGTCCGGGAAATTTGTCCTGTAAACATTTGAACATCCATCTAAATACCTTCTAAGACTTGAAGCCATAGCTTGAAGCCTAAATAGGGTATTACGGCCTATATCAAAAAGCTTTTTATATGAATTCGTAAGTCATAAAAACCCATAAAAAATTGGAAAAAATTTTTTTGTAAACAAATATGTATTATGTAAAAAAAGACTTTTCAATTTAAATTTCAAAAATCCCCGTGAATACACGGTCTCGGCGCTGCCATGGCGGCTAGTGACGGCACTCGCAGTGTAAACAATAGTCATCTCATGTGACATCTCCTCAGTAAAGGAAGAAAGGTATTTTTGACAAAAAATGAGTTACAGTCCTTATCGTTGGTGTCTCGTGGCGGTGTTCAAGAAAACTGAGAAAGCGCAAATTATCAATAAAAAATACAGGTCAACAAAGGTTCCATTGTTTATTTACACTGCTAATGACGTCACGCCGATAGCTTTCATGGCGTATAGCGTTTTTGACATTTGAAAAACAGATTAACAAACCTGAATTTTAAAATTGAAATAATAAATGTGTAGTGTTACATAACTGAAATACGGATTAATACCAAAATATTAGCTTTATTCAACATAAAGATTACAGACATAAGTGACAGACAATTATGAAGAGTCAAGTAAGGAAATAAATTAGACAGTACAAGTAAAGAGGTTTACTACAGTCACCCCCTCCTAAGGAGTAAAGTGCTGAGGCGGTCGTTGCTCTCGACCAGACCTCCTTGGAAGTACAGGATCCTCTTCAGCATCTAAAAATTCCTCTGGAATTGGATGTTCCTGAATAGAGTCCTCGGTTTCTTCCTCTTCTCCGTCAGTAGGAAGTGATGGAAGCGGGGCCAGCTGTCTATTTGAGACGGACGACTCTCGACCGTCTTTGTGTCTGACATATGAGTAAAAGGGTGTGCTGCTGACGAGGTCCACCTCTTCCACATAGGGGTCGTTTTTGTTACGTACATTCTTTTTCATTAAAACTGGGCCAGGAACTAGCCAGGATGGTAAGGATTTTCCATTAGGTGACCTTCTTGGAAATGCAAAAAACCTTTCATGTGGAGTTGCATTAGTCGTCACACAGAGCAGCGAACGAATGGCATGAAGTGCGCGTGGGAGTGCTTCTTCCCAATGCTCAATAGATAAATCCTTTGAACGGAGTGACAAACGTATCGTTTTCCATCATGTGCCATTCAGGCACTCAACTTGTCCGTTACCTTGCGGGTTATATGGAGTAGTATGACTACTTGCTATCCCATTAGCATTCAAAAATGTGTTCAATTCGGTAGACATAAAGGCCGTTCCTCTATCGCTGTGAATGAAAAGTGGTGTGCCATAAGTAAAAATTAAATCTTTTAAGCATTGTATGACTGTAGCGGATGTCATATCCTTGCAAGGGTATGCGAAAGGAAAACGGCTGTATTCGTCGATTATAGTTAAAAAATATTTATTTTGAGAATTCGATGGCAATGGCCCTTTGCCATCCATGCTTATCCTTTCGAATGGCGCCAGAGCTTTTACAACATGCCCACCGCCTTTAAAGAAACGTGGTTTAATTTCAGCACAAACAGGGCAAGAAGTAGTGATAGTCTTTATGTCATTTATGGAATAGGGTAGGTTCTTCGAGCGTACCCAGTGTGCCATTCTGGTAACACCAGGGTGACAAAGCGAATTATGCAATTCAAATAGCTTGTTAGTGTTCATATGTGCGCATACTCGAGATAAAGCATCCGCCGCAAAGTTGTCTTTACCAGGGCGATATATTATATCATACTTAAAACATGACAGTTCTAGCCGCCAGCGCTCAATCTTTTAATTTTAAATTTTACTCGAATGCTTTTGATTGAACATGAATCCGACAGATCGTTGATCCGTAACAAGCAAAAAATGTCTTCCAATGAGATAGTGACGCCATTTTCTTAGAGATTCGACTATGGCACAGGCTTCTTTTTCTATAGATGACTGCTTTCGTTCTGAGTCTGAGAGTGTTCTCGAAAAGAAAGCTACTGGACGCCCCTTCTGAGATAATGTAGCGGCTATAGCAAATTCGGAAGCGTCGGTTTCTACAGTAAAAATCTCGTTATGATCAATTGCAATCAAAGCAGATCTCTCTATATCAGCTTTCAAAGCTAAAAAACAATCTTTGGCCTCGTGACTCAATGGAAAAACTTTAAGGCCGATAAGAGGTTGAATCTTTTTTGAAAAATTAACAACCCATTTTGCGTAGTGAGCGAATAAACCCATTGCTCGCTTTAATTCGGAGGCGTTATTCGGCAATGGTAAATTAATAAGAGGCTTCAGTCGTTCCGGATCTGGTTTTATGACATTGTTCTTGATGGTATATCCAAGGAGATTTATAGATTCCGTGCCATATACGCATTTTGCTTCGTTAAGCGTCAATTTATATTTTGCGACAGCAGCCCTAAATTTATTCAAATTTCTGTCATGGTTTTCTTTGTCAGTACCACAGACAGTGACATCATCAAGGTAAGCATAGGTGCCTTCAAGTTTTTCTTCTTTTATGATAAAATCAAGGGTTCTTTGGAAGGCTGCCACGCCATTTGTGACTCCAAATGGAATTCTGGTGAATTGATAAAGTTTTCCGCAGGCTTCAAAAGCCGTATAAATTTTCTCTTTCTCCAAAATAGGTACTTGGTGATAGGCACTCTTGAGATCGATTTGACTAAAGTAACTATTCTTTGCCACTTTGGACACTAAATTATCTATATTAGGCAAAGGGAATGCATCAAGAAGAGTAAATTTGTTTATAGTTTGAGAATAATCGATGACAAGGCGCTTACGATGCATTCCACCCCCTGCAACAAGAACTTAAGCACGCCACGGCGAAATACTCGGTTCTATTACGCCGTCTTCTAAAAGCTTAGTAATCTCTTGCTCAATAAACTGTTTATCGTTGTCAGTAAACCGTCTAGACTTCACAGCTATCGGTTTGACGTCAGGTGACAGATTTGTGAAAACGGAGGCTGGTGGAACAGAAGCTTGCATCACGTTGCAGATATTCAGTGGCTCTCTAGTACCGCCAAAATTTAGTGTAAGAGCTGAGTGGTTCTTGAGTATATCGTGGCCGATGATAACGTCAGCGCATAGATTGTTAACAATCAAAAGTGGACATTTATAAGAATGGTCTTCAAGCCGAATATTCACAATCCATTGACAAAGGAGACATGACTGAGTGAAGGTAAAGTTATTGTCTGCTTGCATGGCTTTCGCTTTATGCGCATAGTCTGTACGAACTCCTCGTTGATAAAGCTCACTGAGCTGCCAGTATCAATAAGTGCATCGGCTCTAGTATCATTCACAAATATCGGCACTGTGGCTTTACTGAGGCTGGATGGAGATGCCGCCGAAATGGTTGAACAGTCAGCTGATTCTTCTGCTTCATCTTCTACGGCAGCTGATACCTTGCGACTTCGGCAAACGTTGGCAAAATGGCCTTTCTTTGAACAGAGTTGACAGATTCCACGAAAAGCAGGACATTTTACTCTCTGGTAAACATTCCCACCGCAGAAGAAGCAGCGCTTACGTAGGCCTTGACGCGAGGTGGAAGGCGGTATGCTTTGTATATTGTTACTCGGTCGATTGACAGGCACAGCATTCAGGCTTGATTGTACTTGATTAGAAGAGCTTATAATGAGGGCGTTAGCTTCAGCTGTTTCAAGAGACAGCGCTTGATTTAAAGCTTCATCCAAAGATAATGATAAATTTTCAAGTAACCGCTCTCTAATTTTGGTAGACGATATACCTGCTATGAAAGCTCCCCTTATTGATTGATTTTCGTGCTCCTCCGCTGTTACACTAAGAAATTGCAGTCGCGTGCCAGAACTTTCAGAGCCCGAGCGTAGTCCGTAATATTCTCGTCAGAGCGTTGCTTACGAGTGGCTAGTAAATGACGTGCAAGAACTTCATTCTTTTTCTTGTTGTAAATTTTATTTAATGAAACGATAGCACTGTCGTATGTCGACGAGTCGCGTATATGAGCGTAAACATTGGAATCCAAGTGATTGACTAACAGTTTTAGTTTTAAACTGTCGGGCGTTGTTTCGGGCACTTCTTCGGCTATGAAGCTGTTTAAAGTGAATAGCCAGTGGGTCCAACGCACATCCGCTCCGGGGCTTGACGGGTCTGCATCGAACTTATCCGGTCGCAGGAATCTCGCTAACCCGTTAGTAGTTGTTGCATTAGACACGGTATGATCTGACTTCGTCTTCGACATTATTTTATGTTGAATAAATTGTTACATAACTGAAATACGGATTAATACCAAAATATTGGCTTTATTCAACATAAAGATTACAGACATAAGTGACAGACAATTATGAAGAGTCAAGTAAGAAAATAAATTAGACAGTACAAGTAAAGAGGTTTACTACATGTAGTATACATTTTCTTTTTTTGCAGAACAGAAATCACCATTTTTCACTTGCTTTTAACAAAATCTATCAATATCATAATCATAATTTTGGATTTTTCCTTGCATGGTGTGAAATTCACTATTGTTTATAAATGTTAACTACTTCCAAAAATATTATATTGTACGTGATACGATACAATGTAAACCACAATGATCGCCATAACGTTCTCACGAAATGTCACTTTTACAGTAATATCGAATTGTGGCCTCGTAGGAAAAATTTATCGTGATGAAATTGATTTAAGCGCTTAGTCCTTTTGCCAAATAACTATATGAGTTCCATTAAATAAAACAAAAAATGTTGTGTGTAAAGTCGGTTTACGAGCGATAATTTTACTTGATAATGTCATAAGAAAACATTAATTACTTAAAAATGAATCTCTCTTTACCCAGAAATGGGTGGCACATTGCATAGCCGATGAGTTCGATCAGGAAAAATATTAAAATAAATAAATAATTGGACTGCTAAACGATCACAACTTATTTTAACATAGGTAATTATAATATAAAATTTAGTTTTAGTTTTTTAAGATATAATTATTGTATGCCCGCATAGGGTAGACTGTTCTTAACTTATTATAATTTTTGTAACATCTTTTCGTGTAACAGTCAACAATAAACGCATTCTTTTCTTTTCTTTTCTTTTCTTTTCTTTTCTTTTCTTTTCTTTTACTTTATGAATTGAATTGAATTATTATCACTGACGGTAGCACGGTAATATTATATTATCAAATACCGTGCCATGAGTGCGTGCAGCCGCATCGATTTTAAGACGTTACCACAAAAATGTTTCTTTATTCCATAGAAATTGGAAACATTAAAAAAATCCTTACCAATCCCGAATTTTACTGTTCCAGCGTAAGATAAATTGTTTGGGAGCAATTCTTAATTCATCGGTAATATTTACGACATATTTTATTAGTTTGCAAGCTACATCGTCCGCTGCTGAATTGGATGGAGCGCATACCAAAATTTTACTTTCAATTTTATTTTTCAATACCTGTGAAATTAGAGAAACAAAAAAATATATCTCTTTGCACGCCGAGGCGGAAAATGTTGAGGTAGTGCTGTTGCCGCGAAATTTCAAATCAGCCTTTGTTCGATATTGTTTTTGTGAAAATCAAAACCTGATTTGAGGCACTTTACCATAAGAGCACTCGGGGCCAGTGCCCAGAGCCCCCATCCTCAGAGGGTCCCGAGGGACCGAAAATTTTCAGATTTATTCAAATTAATACATAATTATGAATAATTTTAGTGATTCGAACACACAACAACGAAACACGAACAACAAAAAATAGCAGCATACATACTAATCATTAATAACATATTGTAAGTATTATTACAATATATTTGATAATAGAGCAGATCATAGTAAAAATAATTGTATAGTTTGCTTTCTTTACATTCCAAAAGGGCCCCGAATTCTTGTGTGCTCAAGGGCCCCAGCATAGTCTAAGACGGCCCTGATTTGAGGTAATGTGAATTTAAATGTATTATATTACGAAGAATAGAATACTTGTTTAATAATATTGGATAGGTACTTAAATAAACGCTATTTTCTAAAAAAACATAGGAAAAAAAAATTTTTTAATAAAATTAATATGCGAAATACTTCCCGAGTCCGTTTTTTTTAATTCGCTTCTATATACTTCGAATATTATACCACTTAATTCTAATTTTACTTTTTTAAATATGTACGCCTCAAAGTTGCTTGGTAAGTGTTTTGGTAAAATGGGTGGAAAAAGTAAGTAAAATACGGAAAGAAGTGACATGACTGTTTCAGCCGGGTAGGTTTCTTCTCACCTCCGTCCAACCTGCCGTGCGTGAAGCAGCATATTCTTTATGTCTTATGGTTCGGTAGTATAGTTGCCGTCACGAGTGGTGAGCACAACTTTCATTGGTCGGTTTGAAATTGAATACGCTGCGGTGCACACGGTTGGTTCGACAGTAGTCAGTTCGTCAGTGTGCGTCGTCTATTTTTTGGCTGCTGTACATTGGCCGAAAGGATACAATATCCCTACCATTGATAATATCTAATTAATCTGTGCTCACGACTCATGATGGTTACTATAGTGGTTTAGGTGTATATCACGAAGTAGGCTGCTTCACGGCGGGGTTTGGCCGTGATGGCGAATTAGCTGCAACCCTTTTATGTCTCATTGTCGGTCCCGGGGCTCTCCTCTCCCCAGGGTTGAGGACTGGACGATCGACCACTATAAAAGTTACCTGTAATATTGCTTCTATAACAGTTGCAGTCTTCCCAGTTCCAGGTGGACCGTGCAAGATGTAGGGTGCTTTACCCGACGTGCCATTCACTATGTGCTCGACTGCAGATCGCTGCTCAGCATTGTCTCCAATGTTAGGGTTATACCAGCTGAAAAAATATTTTATTCACATTTAATATCCATGTGTTTTATTCACATTTAATATATTTATGTACCGATATAAAAAGAATGTCTTTTACAAATTTTGAAGTGAAAACATCTTTAGCGGCCTGTGCACTTTTTGGTATGGGTAAAATATGTTAAACTCGCGACAGGACACGTGGTCTGATTCGTAAATTCGTAGGAAAATTCGTAGGACGCAGGAGTGTTTAAAATATGGAAATTAACCAAAGTGCATCGATTAATGAAAAAAGTGACGACCATAGAAAATTAAATGATAGTACTTAATGATGGATCGGTACCTACATTATGTATCTTACAACTTTTTACGGTACAAGAACTGAGTTGCGAGACTTGGGTTTTTTTACAAGTTATGTTTTTGATTGCATTCGTATTTATTGAAAAGATTTTGGTATATTATAATATTATGATACATAAATACGAGTAAATGAAAATAAAGCGAATGACTACAAATTACTTGCGACGTACCTAATAACTAGGTACTTTAGTTTGTTTAATAGTTTTAATACTTGGTTTGTTATTGAAGTAAAATTTGAGTTAGCCATATAATTTACAAATCTTACCTGGAAATCGGTAACAGAGGCCCAGCGATATAGTCCTTTCCTTCTTTATTGTTTTTTGGAAATATCTTTGTATGATGTTCATGATTCATGATATTGTTAATACTCGCATGCATCTGGACATGTTGAAAATTTGAATATAAAAACACCAACTGGAATGTTTCTTTAGATGTAATTTTTTCTTCGCTTATCCCTCTAAAAAAATTAACTATTATAAGTAAAGCGATCCCATGCAGTGATTGGGACTCTGACTCGAGGGGCCGGGTTGAAATCCTAGTTGGACGCACTGATTAATTTTCTTAAAAAAGTTGTATTTATAAAATTAAATATCACATGCTGTACGGTGAAGGAAACCATCATGAGGATGTGAAAGGTCACTAATGAATTGCGGCCAATCTAAGGTTTACTAACGATCGTGGAGGTAAGTGGCATCGCCGTCCTCAAAACTTATTCAGAAGTCAGGCATTCTGTGTGTTTGTGTCGGAAAGGTGAAGCCCGGTGATGAGGCCAAACTGAAAGACAAATTATCTTTAGGTATTATTAGGCGATCTAAACCGCAAATAGGTACTGCAGAAATTCACATTTAATCATCTACGGATTTTGGAATCGAGGATGCGAAATATCCGGCACAAAGTATCAACGATAGGAAATCTCGGCTTAATAGTATTCAAACGCAGGGCAATAGGACTCAATCGATTTTAAGTAGCAATTTGTTACCATATAGACGTAAATCCAGCTCTACACACCAGATAAGAAACAGCAGTTTAAGAAGCGGGTGTAAGCCAGTGGAATGCCATATTTTCTATATTTGCCGCTTTTAGTCCAGATACGACTATACAGGATGATTTGTTATGACGTATTCCTGCTAAGAGCGTGTAGATAAGCTCAAAAGCAATCATTTAAGCCATGTGATATTTGAGTTTGACTGAATTTGACGAAAAGTCTCTTTTAGGCTAACTAAAGTGGCATAGTAAAAAATCACTTGATAAGATTGGGATTTTTTATTATTTTGGAGTGCTTGACTGTATACTTGAATCTGTATTCAATAAGAAATAAAAAATGCATAAAAACTACAACATCTTTGATATTATAGCCATAGAAGTAAAAATTTCTGAATTTTTTTACTCACTTTAATACAAATAGCGGCTGTAAGTGTAAACACAGTGTAACCGTGTACAGCAATCCACTTCAAAAATAACCCAAAGGCGTTTTACGCCATTAAGCAAATGCGCATGACGCGCCGGTTTTTGGATTTAGTTTAGAGTTTGAGAAGTAATTGTAGATGTAAATAAAACAAATACAAGTTATTAACAATGTAAAGTTATTTTTTTGTGGAATGACATTCAATTAACAAACTGCAAACAATTAAAATAAAAATAGCAAATTTTATAACTAAAATAGAACTTCTGACATTATTTACCAATAAATTAAAATAGCTGCACATATTTTTATACGTATTGATTGGAAGAGTCTATGTAGAATATTATAACACCAAAAACCCAATGGATTTTATTTATTTGTAGCTGTGGTATACAGAAACACACAATAGC
Organism: Erynnis tages; assembly: GCA_905147235.1. NCBI lineage: Eukaryota > Metazoa > Arthropoda > Insecta > Lepidoptera > Hesperiidae > Erynnis > Erynnis tages. The sequence continues at coordinate 7,168,997 of LR990087.1, forward strand.
ATGAAAATTATCGAACTTTTTTTTAAAAGTTGCATAACTTTGGTACTACCACGCAAATATTTTTTTATATTCTACATTTTGGGCCCTATAAGAGGCCCTACAAGAGGCGCTACTATAAGAGTTTTCAGAATTATCCATTCATTCTGGGACACCCTGTAGATAGGTAGATGTGTTTATTAAATATTATAGGTATTTACTTACAATTTACTTATTATCTTAATGTGTATGAAATTTACTTTCAAATCAGCAATCATTGCAAAATATTTATTTTGGTCTGCTTGAGATATCAGAAGAACCGTGTTACCTGTAAAACAAGGTACAGCTATACACGAATATATATTTTAGGGAAATTTAATCATTTGGTACCTAGAGCGATTTTAAACTCTCTCCTCCTCATAAACAAAATGTGAACAAACCTATTCTCACATTTTTTTCCTTTTCAATACCATCCAGGCGTATTTTAAATTTCTTGTCTGAATATACTTCAGATCTATTATTTAATTTCATCAATAATACTTTTCTTTTTGTTAGAGCCTAAAAAATAAAGTTTTTTAGGTAACTATTTAATTAGCTTGTCTATATTTATCTACATCTACACTAATATTATAAAGAGGAAACATTTGTATTTTTGTATGTTTGTAAGATGGCCGCCGCCACAAAATGGCGGGTTACATATTTTTTCTGCACCTACCTCAATATGGATATGAAATGAAAGGGCTTGATTGGTAGAATAGAGCTCACTATGAAAAAAATGAATATCCAAGATGGCCGCCGCCACAAAATGGCGGGTTACATATTTTTTTCCGCACCTACTTCAATATGGGTATCAAATGGAAGGGCTTGATTGGTAGAATAGAGCTCACAATAAAAAAATGAAAATACAAAATGGCCACCGCCACAAAATGGCTAATTACATTTTTTCCGCAACTACTTCAATATGGATTTCAAATGAAAGGGCTTGGTTGGTAGAATAGAGCTCACTATGAAAAAAATGAAAATTCAAGATGGCCGCCGAAACAAAGTGGCGCATTACATATTTTCCACAACTGCTTCAATAAGGGTATCAAATGAAAGGGCTTGATTAGTAGAATAGAGCTCATTCTGTAAAAATAAAAAATAAAGTCAATAGAATGAGAAGTATCAACTAACAACAAAACTAAAAACTTGAAAATAAAAATTAAATTAATAAAAATGATGTGGTGTTGTGGGACACCAGGTAGGAACGAATAAGTCATAGAAATAGAAATGTGCATGTTATTCATACCTCTTTATAATCCTTATCCAAATAAATTATTTTGTTTTCAAAATTGTTTCGATACCCGTAGATTACTTTTGCATTTTTCAAATCGTATATTCCATTTAAAAGATATAAGGAGAGGGGCGGGCACATCTATGAAATTGGTAGGTAGCCGCGCGGCTCATTCGCGCGGTCGGCTCCCTACGCAGCATGTAGGAAAGAGCTAAGGAGGGTCATCAGATCTGTATACTTACATGAAAAAGTGTCCGTCAAAATGCATTTGGCGCCACTTTATTGTTGTGCCACTGTATTTGTGTGTGTGTGTATGTTTGTAATGAATAATCTCAAAAATTACTGTGCCGATATCAAAAATTCTTTCACCATGGAAAGGTACATTCACCCTGAGTAACATAGGCTATATTTACTGCTAGAAAAGATTAGGGACCCTTACTAAAACTGATAGCGGTGATAGCCCAGTGGCTTAGAATTCCACCTCGAATCGAGGGATCCGGTTTCGAATCCCAGTGGCACGCACCAATGACTTTGTAATAAAAGTTATGTGCGATTTATGAAATTAAATATCACCTGCTGTTACGGTGAAGGAAAACATCGTGAGGAAACCTGCATGCCTGAGAGTTCACAAAAAAAATGTTCTCAAAGGCATGCGAAGTCCACCAACCCGCAGGACAGGTGGACTAAGGCCTACATCCTTCTCATTGTGAGAGGAGACCCGACCCTGTAGTGGGTCATTAATGGGTACTGACTATAACTTAAGTAACGTAACCCAAGGTGTAAAAAGTGCCCTAAAACGTCTTTCGTCGCAAGCGCTGCGGAAACTATTGATGATAGAACAAAAGTATGTGGTACAATATTAAAGAACACAATTATATCAATATTCACAAAATACTTCGCGATACCATAATTATGTCCAACTATTACCATTATGTCACAATAACTACTTTTTACAGTTTAAAAGTTAATAGAAATACCGACCAAAATTAGACCATGTTATTCATGTCAGCAACTCATTAATGACCCACTACAGGGTTAGATCAATGTACAATGAGAAGGATGTAGGTCTTAGTCCATTACGCTGGCCTACTGCGGGTTGGTAGACTTCACATACCTTTGAGAACATTTGTTTTTGTGAAATCTCAGGCATTTTTCCTCACGATGTTTTCTTTCACCGTAACAGCAGGTGATATTTAATTTTTTATAAAGCGCACATAACTTTTTTTACAAAGTATACTTATTGGTGTATGCCACTGGGATTTGAACCCGGATCCCTCGATTCGAGGTCGAATTCTAAGCCACTGGGCTATCTGTTATTTCTGTTATTCATACTTTGCTTAAATCCTTATCCAAATATTTATAATATTAAATATTAGTATAGATACAAGATAATCGTGATGTAGGTACTTACTGTGTATATTTGTCTCTCAGCGCTTTCTTCGAACCACAGTAAATGATGAAGATATCTTTCGTAACTCTCCTCGTTTAATTTAGAAAATATTTCCCTACAACATAATTGAGAACATTGGGGAAAACTCTCAGGCATAGGCTTAATATTAGATAGATCCTAGTTGTATTTTATATAATAGGTATATTTGTGCAATCAATCTTTTGCGATAAACCAAACATAGGCACATGGGGGCAAAATGGATAATAATAAGGGTTTTCTTACTTAAAGCGGTTACAACAAGGCACTGCTCAAAATAATTTAGGTTTTATACGTGTACTGAACAATTTTTTCTTACTTGAAACTAATTATTTTGTAAAATACGGCAAGATTTTTGACAATGCAACTATGAATCTGTTGTAGGGCGACTTCGTTTTAATTAAAAACGAATTCGCCACCACTTCAAACAGTTGGTGTGGCATTAGCATTCATTTCCGCCGGCGAAAATTGAAAAGAAAAAAAGAAAAGAATATGGATGAAATAATAATTAATTAATAATAATAATAATTTAATAATTATAATTTTGCCAGTAACCCGTTAATGACCCACTACAGGGTCGGGTCTCCTTCTCGCAATGAGAGGGATGTAGGCCTTAGTCCACCACGCTGGCCTACTGCGGGTTGGTGGACTTCACATACCTTTGAGAATTTTTTTTTGTGAACTCTCAGGCATGCAGGTTTCCTCACGATGTTTTCTTTCACCATAACAGCAGATGATATTTAATTATATAAGCGCACATAACTTTTTTACAGTCATTGGTCGTGCCACTGGGTTTCGAAACCGGACCCCTCGATTCGAGGTCAAATTCTAAGCCAGCCCAGTGGGCTATCACCGCAATAATTATAATTTAATAATAATATAATTTCTTTTTCACGAGACGTCATTTTGCATTTACATAATTATGTACGACACGTGCGCACGCAACGGTTGCCGCTTCGAACTGCCATAATGCCCATAATAAAGTACTCTGTGGAACTGCCCTAGCGCGGTTTACAACTTTACAATTACAACAAGCGTTTACACATGGTTTACACTGTGGAAACTGGAAATCGTGTTTACAACGGCGGCATCCACACGCGCGTGTGGATGCCGCGGGCCGCCGTTGTAAACACGATGTGTTTACACCAACCGCGTGTGACACGAGCGTGTGACACGAATTTTTGTTACAAACAAGCGTTTACACTGTTGCAAACCGCCGGTGGAGACCGATGTGGAGGGCTTGTTTATAACAGTGTGGCCCAGGTGTTAGTACAATAATAACATCTATGGGTGCGTGCGGCACATGTTGCTTCCCCACTCCATCTCTCCCACAACATAGAGCAGAGCGTAGTTGAGCGTAACACCTGCGCCACACTGTTTTAAACAAGCGTCCAACAGAGGTCACCTTGGTGGAAGGCTTGTGGAGCCCACGGTTGGTGTTTGCGGCCACACTTGTTTACAACAAAGCCCCCACCTCAGTGTATTGTCGACTCTCTGGTTGGAAGCACGCTAATGCAATATGGCTTAAGCCATCTAAACTTCCAAAAAGTTGGTGTGGCATTAACAATCATTTCAGCCGGTGAAAAGAAAAAAGAAAAAAAAATATGGCTGAAATAATAATTAATTAATAATCATAATAATTTAATAATTATGATTTTGCCAGTAACCCGTTAATGACCCACTACAGGGTCGGGTCTCCTTCTCGCAATGAGGTATGTAGGCCTTAGTCCACCACGCTGGCCTACTGCGGGTTGGTGGACTTCACATACCTTTGAGATTTTTTTTGTGAACTCTCAGGCATGCAGGTTTCCTCACGATGTTTTCCTTCACCATAACAGCAGATGATATTTAATTATATAAAGCGCACATAACTTTTTTACAGTCATTGGTGCATGCCACTGGGATTCGAACCCGGACCCCTCGATTCGAGGTCAAATTCTAAGCCACTGGGCTATCACCGCAATAATTATAATTTAATAATAATATAATTTCTTTTTCACGAGACGTCATTTTGCATACATAGAACGACACGTGCGCACGCAACGGTTGCCGCTTCGAACTGCCCTAGCGCGGTTTACAACAAGCGTTTACACTGTGGAAATCGTGTTTACAACGGCGGCATCCACAAGCGGTTGGTGGGCCGCGACCGTCCACAGAGGTTGTTGAAGGTCAAACGAATTTTTGTTGCAAACAAGCGTTTACACTGTTGCAAACCGCCGGTGGAGACCGATGTGGAGGCCTTGTTTTAAACAGTGTGGCTGGCCCATGAGGAATATTAGGAATGGAATTGGCAACTTTTTAGAATCTCTAGGGCAGCTGAACCTCTGGCGATGCCCTTGTAATCATTTATTTATTCAAAGTAAACCTTAACACTAATATTACAGGTTGCCCTAATGCGCTAGTGAAGATATGCCAATGTTATATTCGTGAACATTAACGAATTATGTTCGTTATGTTATACGTTCAATAATTTTTTGAAACAATTAAATGCATATAATTCATTAATATAACAATTAAAAAAATAATTCATTATCAATAAATAAATAAATAATGGTTGTTATAGTATACTTAAACGCACCAACCTGCCTTATCTTTAGGTAAAGCAGGTAATTGTACCTATACCTAGGCACTAAGTGGTATTACAACCAAGCCAACAAATTAAACCACGGCGCTTGTTATTCTCGATTTAGGTATGAGGTATGAGTAATTTTAAAATTGTTTCTCATGTTTTCTTACCTCAAGCTGTTGGTATACTTTTCTTCCTTTGCGGTAGTTATATGTTTCCCATCAATCCCTAGACGATATATTTTTTTATAATCTTTTGGTATAGACCAACTGTTAGCTGCCATTTTAAAAAGAAATATAATATAGACTTCGCACTATAGTTCACACACATATGTCTTCAATAGGTAGATACTTTTTGAAGAATTTTCTATCTTTCAACAACATTTACTATTAAGGGGCCTTGCTAAATCAAGAATCCAAGAATGACTGATCACTGTTTATGTCTTGCTACTTCCGTGAAATTTGAAGTGCTATTGTAGGTATGTGTATGTAGAACGGTAAATCCTGACCCGTAGAGTATTTGGGGTTGCCATCATTGTGGTTAACACTACAGTTTTGATTCAGCAGTATATTTATAATTTACTGGAAATTGTATTAATATTCATTTCTTTTTTGGTTTTGTTCACATACATAATCTAGGTGACTCACTGTATAGCAATCGATACAATTAATTTGCTGATTTGCAACACTATTCTAAGTTAAAATTTTGTTTAAAAAAAAATTAAATATTATTAATGTAAATTAATCACAATTTTGCATTTATTTATTTTATTCGGAAAACATACGTGCTTGCATCAACTTAATCGCTACCTACTTATAAAACTATAGGTATTAGGTACGCCATTTAATTGTTATAAATAGCATGAAATATGGTGATAAATTTGAACATATTTGTTATTTGGAAACAGACAGACAGACAGAGCAACAATCTTTCCAAAGACTTCATTGTATGTCTGCTCAACACAAAAAGATGTATCGGAGGAAACAACCAAATTTGCTACCATTTTTATATAGGTAAGTATACGTACAAAAAATGAAACAACTAGCAAGAAGTGGTTAGTGGTATGAAAATTAATAAACTGATATGTAAATGAGTAGAAACGGAAGTTATGAGTATTTGTAATAAATAAATTTCTCATCCCATCTATTCGAAAAGTACGACTTTGCTCCCCTTTAAGTGCGCCCAAAGTTGGTGTTTTCTATAAAAAACTTTTTAGCGGGCAGGAATGAGTTTTTCCTCCCTCTTCTTAGTTAATTCTTAGTACCTAATATCTTAGTGTTCAGCACCAAAGAAATCGAACGCAAATATTGTTTGAATAAAGACGACAGAACTACAGCCGGCGTTTTTGTCAATTTTCACGGATTGTTAGAAATGAGCCAGCTTCGGACATTATTTCAAACACGTAGAATATAAAATCTACAACAATCGCTATTCCTAATAAAACTGTAAGTACCTAACAATAAATTTTCGTAATTGCGAAAATGTCTCAAATGTAAATATAACTTTTTAGTTATTTTATTATCAGATACTATTTAATTTCAATTTAGATGTATGAATTGTTAAAATGTTTTATTAAATAAAAATATTACAATAGTTTAGAATATGAGGCCCCTTTCATATTCTCATAGAGCGTGATGTAGGTAAAGTAGAGTGTATCACTCGGGACAAAATATATTTAAGGCTCGGGCGACCACGGGCGACGTACTTTGAATCCGTCGCTACGTTCAGGATTCTACTGAAGAAACCCTCGCTACGCTCGGGATTCTACTCTAGGCTCCCTCGATCACTTCGCTCTGGATTAAAAAAACGCCCTCGCCGTAAAAGTATAATTTTGCTCCCTTGTCATACAATCTACTATTATGAATAGCGTAAAAAACTGTGCTTGTTTAGATTAAAAATGTCTCGATTTCTCCCGATTTTTAGGTGTAAAATTTACTGATTTTAAAATTTTCACTTCTGCAACACTGGTATAGAGAAATTAGAAGTCTTATATATATATATGGTTGGTATTATATACATAACATTACATAGCTCTGCTTGTAGTGTTGTTATTGGTAAACCACGTACCTATATAGTTCGTCGTGGGTTCATTAAGGTACGCGTTCATTTCGAGATTGCCGTCGTCGACCGTTATGACGTGGCAGCTAACGGTAAGTACTGTATACAAAAAAATAAATTATGTTTTTTATCTGTTTTCAAACTGAATTCTTATCTGAAGTGTTTTCATAGATGTTGAGACAAGTACGAAAGAGTATAGTGTTTAATATTGGCTATCAAAAATAAAAGTTTGTCATCCTGAGGCAATAGAATACATTGTCATAATTATAATAATAGTTATATATATAAGTAGATAAAAAATAAAAATATGAGATAGAGAAAAATATAGCAAACTGAATTTTTTCACAGCTTTATTTTACAATCTGAACAAAGAAAGATAATGTTTTAAATGAATTGTTTACGAAAGCGCAAACTAAAACTTGTAGGTTGATATTTATGTACCTATCCATAACTTCAATACCAGTTATTTCATCGAAATCACTCATTTCTGTATCACTGTCATCACTCCATTCTGTGTCGCTATCATCACATTCAGCGCCCATTGAAATAATTAGTTCCCTTTCATTGAGTTCTTGTAACCTATCAATGTCCCAGTTTTGTTGTCGTAAACGGTCGACGTGGTTTATTTCTTTATTCCAGTCCTGTTCTGTGATACTATTAATAGTGTTGTGACTTGTGAGTGAGCTTTTCTATTTCTTTTTCTGACTGACTGACATTTTTATCGGCTACTCTGTTTGACTAAATTCCATATGTATTCAATGGGATTCAAATCGCATTGGTATGCTGGTATTCGTAAGATCATGAAGGTCATGAAGACCATGATTTTTGATCATTTCGTCAATTTCATACTTTTTGTCCGGCTTCGATCGGCATGTTAAATAATATAACTCTCGCTTCGTCGTTTTAGGGTCGTAAGAAATGCCATTTTCCTGCAACCAATTTTGCATTACTTCTTTCCGTGCCGCTGAAGTCGGTGGTTTGTCAATTTGTCGGCTGTGATATGGTGCATTGTCAAGCACAAGAATGCTTTTAGCAGGTAGGTTAGGTATGAGTTTTTCTTGTATATATTTTGTAAAATTATTCGCGTCCATTTCATTATGGTAGTCGCCTGTACTGTTTTTGTCTGTTGCATTTTGCCAACATTTTGATACCGTATAATGGCTAAGTCTCCAAGTTTCATCTAAATATATGACAGGTTTTTTATTGACACCCTGATCATCGTTGTCACGTAGTCTCCGCAAGTAGCGTGCTCTCCAAGCAGCTATTTCCGGTTTTTGAATTAGATATTGTCTAACATTTTTGCATTTTCTAAACTTGTATCCAAGTTTATTTTTTAATATTTTCCAAAGGGTGACTTTTTGCCCTGGAAAATTAAAATCCTTCTTTGCTTCTGCTAATATTTTTCGCAACGTAGGAACTTCCTTTTTAACGGTATAAAAACGGCTAATAATGTTTCGAATAGAACACACCATGAAATCATCTATTGCTAACCTTTTCTTCGGAATTTACTTTTTTTTCGGAGTCGATAATTTAATATCCTGTGCATTTGAAGTACCTGGTTTAGGCGAGCTTGATCTAATTTTCTTTTCTTCTGTCTTAATATTTCTTAAAGTTCGTTCAGTTACACCAGTGGCTGCCGCAGTTCGCTTTGTAACGTTAAAAACGATTTTAACAACTGGTACTTTTTTTCATTTTCCAATAACTTCATTTCTATTTCTGATGGTGCATCGGGATTATCGGGCAATCTACTGGCACAAGTATCAACAACGTATTTATTTTTTAATCTGGAAATATTTTTCATAGCTACGATATCTTGAACATCAATTATGGCGTTATCAACTGTTTTGCTTTTTTTTCTTGCTCAAAGAATGTCATTAACTTATACAATAAATTACGTTCGCCACTGGTTAGGACCTTTCCTCTTTTGCTCATCGTATCAACACAAGGAACGTAAGTAAATAATAAATGAACAAAAAACTCGAGAACGCAGAGAGCACACAAATCGACGTTAATACAGGGCAGGGCAGCCTTGCTATCCGTACTAAAGGGGCGACGGTATGAGGAAGCGGGACGGGAGGTAACGGCATTCTCGAAAAGTAGGGCTCGATCCAATACTGCGGTTCGATACGAAATTAACGTCTCGATCTTCGAAAAATCGGATCGGATCATCGTGTCGTCCTCGCCGTGCTTTAAACTTTTAATATGCCTTCGCAACATTTGTAGTTCATAACTTTTCCACAAAATAGCGAGGTATGTAGGTATACAAAAACTCCAGTCGGACTCATTATAAAGACGTACGTTAGTACATAATACCTCAATGGTCGGACTGGCATGTTTAAATGAATAATATAAATGTTTATATTACGCAATAATTCATTACGCAGCATTCGGATTTAAGCTCTACATTGTAGGATTTGTAGGCACTGTACTGCATAGTGTGCAACTCTATTTTGTTTGTAAAAATATTATACAACTACATTATCAACATCCGCTCAGAACAGCAACAAGGAGAGTCTTTGTCACAATACTATTGGAATCTCCAACATTAAACCTCTTTTTATATTTATAAAAATTAAAAGTAAAATAAAGTACTTCTAAATTTAAACTTCACGTTATAAATGAATAATATTCTCATTTGTTAATTTTTCATTTTTTACCATGTTTTAACTTATACAAGATCTACAATAAAATACTTAGTACCTACCTCTTCATATATATTTATTTATTTATACATAGAATATAGTTTATGTATGTATGTAAAACTAAATACTTTGTAGTTTTTGATTGGGAAATGATTGGAAACGGTGCTATGTTAGCTCTGTCCAGTGGGGCGTAGCTACCGGAGGGCTAGATGGGGCCGTGCCCCGGGGCCCCCAACCCCAGGGAGCCCCTCAGACTCTGACTTAAACTGAGTGACAATAGTGATACGCGTATTCTTGTTCCGCGTACTCCACTCAGTGATATTTTCAACATTCAATATTAAAGTGCCATTTTTTTGCCAAATTCCAAAGGACCGAAATTCGATCCCTGCCTTATTCTGGAAAGCATGTGATAATATACATAATGCTTAAAGCAAATTTTCAGCTTTGGAATTAATGCAAGGGTGAATAAAAACACGTTGCTTCAGGCGGGTTCTAACGGCGACTTACCTCAAATGATAAAAAAACACCTTACTACAAAAAATATTTTATTATCGAATACTCACTTTTTATCTTAATAACTATAATGATGGTAACAATGTAGAAACGATGCAAAATATGTAGAGCTCTTTCTTTGTGGCCTTATATTGCTCGTTTTTCGTCCACTTTTTATTAAGTCACAGACGTTTAATTATTACATGACGAACCAATCAGCAAGAAATTAGTAACAAACGAAAAACGAGCACCAATAATATAATATGCTTGCCAAGCCCTTGAAAAAATGGAGACCGCAGCCACGCCATTCAAGGGGACATCCGTAAATTAAATGAGACAATTTTGGCGATTTTACGAAACCTCCCGTCTTGGTGAGATTTCTTGGGATTTTTCATTGCCCTCCCGAGAGGTTCATGAACAGCAGAAAGGGATTATGATTTAGACATAGGTATTTTAGTGAAAAAAATATTTTTTACTAAATTTTCAGTTATTAATGGACGTCCCGATAAACGAAGAAACATAACAGTTTAAAATGCACTTACTATAACTATAACCTACGCAAATTAAAATAAAAAGCTAACTTAAACAAAACGTAATACTTACCTATCAAATTATAAAAAACCAATTGAATCGCTTTGCATATTTTTGTTAGAATGTAAGTGAATTTAAAGAAATAAAAAAAACATTAAATTAAATTGTGTCATTAAAAATATCACTATTCCCATATAAATTTTATGTTGTAGCATTATACAGTTGTATTTTGTTATAGCAACTCCGTTATTAAATATAATAATAACAGAATGAATTGTTTACAATAATATCGTCAAGATTATACAATTATAATGAAATAGCCGCAAAGTTTTCTGAGTAAGATAATAGGTAATATCTATTCCTTTTTATGATTATTATATTGATATAGGTTTTCAAGAACTCATCGGACTTTACTACGCTAGTAGACCTACTTGTGTACTATAATAAGTCAGCCCATAGTCTCCGACGAGGTGTGTGACTAACAATTCACTGCTTGAAAAATTACGAGTACTTTTTGAAATTGACTAAAACCTATATCTTAATATAACAATTATGAAATTAACGAAATCTATAAATACCTACATGTTTTATGGACCTTATAATGTTCATAAAAGTAATTTCTTGTAATTCGTCATTTTATATGTAATATCACATCTTACTACTAACATAGTATACTTTATAACACATCACATATAAAAAGGAAGACATTAAAGGAAAATAAGCAGGAAAACATAATTTTAATAAAAATACTATTATTATTTATTAACCTACCTTATTAAGAAAAAACGAAATAGTACATTATATACCAAGGGAGGAAAGTAGGACATTTCAACCCTCGCCTTCAGCTCGGGTGGCAATATCGCGGGTGACGGGATAAGACCCGAAAATCTCTGCGGTTGTTGGCACGGTCTTATAAATACTTATTAATTTCTAATTTATTAATTTCTTAAAAATCTTGAAGATTAAAGAATATTAATACATATGTAAAAATGTTAAGTTATTTTGTGTACGCTTCAAAACCTCGACAACCTCTGCATCAATAGATCTCGAATACTTATTAAAAAAGCAAACCTGATAACGTAAATTTTTTTAATGATTTTCATTTTTCATACACCCCTTGTTAATGTCATGAGAATAAGTTACCGGCGTGTTTGCTTATTTTTAGGTACATATTTTAAGAATAAATAGCAAATAAGTAGGAAGACAGAAATACGACAGCCACATGAAGGTTTCAGATGCAAAAATATTGCATTTTGAAAAATATTTAGAAAGAAAATGAGTGATTTACAGGATGCTTTAGATATGATCGGATATGAAACGCGAGAAATAATTAAACATCAAAAAAAGTCATCAGTCAAATATTTTAGAACCTACAGACACAGCAAGATAATAACTTATTATTTGGATTCTATTTTCGATCACTAGTAGAAAATAAACAAAAAAATCATTTAATGGAGCTTTAATATGTTAGTTAAGAAGTCTATGCTAACAACTTAAATTAATAGCAAAATATTAAGAGTTCTTACTCTTACATTAATAAATGGAACTTACATTAATGAGCATAAAACATAGCTCAATACCTATTTCACTATACATATGTCCAAAATTATTTTTATCAATGTAAGTCTTAATCCTCGCAATAATCAAAAATGGAATGACTCTCTCTTGTGTTATTCGGAATTCAAAATGATTAACCTCATTGGTTCTAGTGTACCTAAACATAATACTGCTTGTTTTCATAAATCATAGGTTATGAATAATCGAGTGATTTGCCAGATATCCAGGCATAGAACACAAGTTAATCCTACTATTGTTATAAATTTGAAAGTTTGTGAGGATTAGATGGATGTTCATTTGGATGAAATTAATTTGGTATGTATGAAGGTTATGACCTGGATTGGCTATAGGATACTTTTTATCCCTTGCTGGCCAAGTTTCAAATTATAACAAAGCTACGGGCAAAGTCTAGTCTGTCAATAATAAAGGACAGGTAATGATGAGTCAATGTGCAATTTTTATAGTACATAACCTAGTTAAATAATTACTTTGCATAAAGTAGCAAATTTGTGTGTCTCTGATGACAAGCTCATCGCAGGTCATGGATGCTGCATGCAACAACAAGGAATGTCACAATTATTATAATTTGGAATAATAGAAAAAAAATTCTCCCCCCCTAAAATAAAAAAAATCGTGGCAAAATGCATACATCGATTTGTGCAAAAATAAATAAGACAAGTTCAAGTGTGATTTCATGTTAAGAAAACGTTACCTGCAAACTTATATGTATTAAAAAAAATTCTTAAACCCCCTTAAATTATTTAAATAAAGGAAATGAACAGTATTTATGTTTATACTAGAAGCAAGGAAGACTTGAAGGAATAATTCTTTTCAAGTTTTACACATGAGTGTTGTATGTTAGCTTTCAAAATATCAAGTTTAAAAAATTGTAAATAAAGTATTAGCTCTAAAAAATTTTGTGGGGATTTAAAAAAAATTTAAATACATAAAAATGTTCCTGTGCTCAAAGCCACTTTAAAAAAACTATTGCTGTCTCGTAACTTTTTAATGAATTCTGCCTTAACTCTTTGCAAATTGACCCATGTTCATATTTGAGCTTTACTGGTTTTCTTACCGGACTTAGTTTTCTTACTGACTTTAACCTTCAAAACGTCCGTAAGACGGCACGTATTAAACCTAGTGATTGCAATCTCTTCGAGCAGGGCGGCGGACCGTGGCACTTGCTGGCTCTCCGCTCCGTGGTAGCACCCGGTCTCCTTGCACACGTCCATGTACATCCGCCACTTCTCGTCCCTCGTGAGACAGGTCGGGTTACCGATGATGATGATTTTTGCTTTGGCCCGAGTCAGTGTGACGTTGTATCTCTGAAACAAAGGAAACAGACTATTACTTTCCATTTAGGGACGCGTATGTTGCGCTGGATGGGCTACATCATGCTCCAGTGCAAATGAGTGAAGATACCATTAGTAGCTAAAGTGAGAGATTTATTTTTATTTTTTATACAATAATTTAAAAAGATTTTTACTGCATGTTGATCGCTCATAACTTTAGTCGGCTACTTCATCCCGGACACGTATACATGCACCCACGCAAAGAAGCATGCAAAGAAATAAAAAACGAAAGATACATACAAAAGAAAAAGAGACACAAGATAGAAAGAGATGCACATATAAATTGATCAGTAGTTCTCACCTTGTCGTCGACTAGGAAGCCCAAGCTATACTTGGCGTCGTGGTCCAACAGCTTGCAGTTGGCTCGCACAGTGGACACCAGAATGACCCGCTTCTCCTTGCCTTGGAACGCCTCCACTGTGCCAACCTCGACCGCCTCGTACTTGACGCTGTCCAGCCAACTCTTCATTTTATATACCTGGCGGATATACGGAGCGATGACGCCGATGTCCTTGGCGTCCACTTTGTGTTGCTCGATCAGAGTCCTAGTATACCTCTTCAGCATGTCGAGCTCTTTTTCGTTGAAGAAACTTGGCGCATTTCCAATTCTCTGCTCGCGGGACTCCACCGCGTGGAACACTACGGCTCTGTCGCCGCCGTTCAGACCGAGAATACTCGTTGTGCTCAGAGGATCCGGGGGAGCACACGCCTGCAACGCATTGTTGTAGAACAATTTGTTTGGAATAGTGAGAATATCTGCGTCGGAGCGGAAGTTTTTGACAAGCATTGTAATGTAGTTTGGGTTGTCCTCGTACAAATCAGGGTGGTCCTTCATCAAGCGAGTCATAAGAGAGGTACCTGAAACCAAATTTAAAATATAATAGGTATAATAAAATAGAATGATATTGATTTGAAGAGGCTACAAAAATGTTACAATTAAATTCAAACAAAATATACCCAGGCCGCGGCGCATGGCCTCGCGCGAGATGCAGACGGGCCCCAGCTGCTGCGGGTCGCCGGCGAGCACGAGGCGGCCGGCGGGCGCGAGGAGGCCGGCGACCGGCACCAGCGCGGCGGGCTCCGACGCCTGCGCCGCCTCGTCGATGAACAAGTGGCTCATCTGCAGCTTGTGCGCGCGCTGGCTGCGGACGCTGGAAGCGAACGCTTCAATATTTTAGTTAATAATGGCGACCTGAGTGGTTAACACACCGGAGCGCTGCACGGATTAAGACAAGGTCCTGGGTACGATTCCCAGCGGAACAGAAATTTGAATGAGTTTAAATTTCTGTTTCTGGTCGGGGTGTGTTGTGTTCTTGTCTTGTGTGTGTCCATGGCACCCACGACACAGGGAATCCTAATGTGAGCCTATGAGTGTGAAGCGTTTAATTTTTTTATTACGCCGCGTTCAGTTTCAACTCGTTGTATTACGCACTACGATCCCGATCACAGATCCCGATATTAGAAGTACCATGGGAGAGCTTACACTGCGCGCGAGTTAATCGTTCGTACGACTCAGTTTATACCAAGGATTCCTACACTATTTTGGATAAGAGACTCCCTTTTTAAAATGAACTGGTACTCAGGTACCAGTAGGTTCAGACCCAACCTAACCCATTTCTTCACCAATCCGCAGCACCCGTGCCTATCAGTGGGACATGAAAAGGTTGCAGTCAATAGACAAAAGTACGCAAATATCTTACGATGAGTATTTAGCTGCGTGCAACAGCGTCGTCACGAATATCCTGTACATGGATACTTGCTCGTTGGTCACCGAGTAGTAGTTATCGTACGTCGTGCCGTTGGATACCGGAGCCAGTTCTGGGGGCATCACGCTCCTGTAACAAACACAGGTGGACTCATACAGCACTGGGTTTAACTGACTTCAAAAAGGAGGTTCTACGTTCGGCTGTATAATATACAGTACTGTATTGTATTAATAACTGTGAACCCAGCACCTGATCAAGTGGTTTAGTATGTACATTTTTTAACAATTTCAAAAGAACTCAATTTACTAATAACTAAGGGTCAAAGACTTTTCTTATTGTTTAAAGAAATCTATTTTTATACTAAAGTACTTTGTATTTAAAAAAAATGTTATTCTATGGATTTGACTTGTATAATGTTATATGAATAAATGACTATTGACTATTATTTTTCCCACGACTGTTACGACCTAGTCTGTACCCGCTCGACACTTTTATAAAAATTCCACAGGAAGGCAAAGAATAGGTAATTAGCTTGTAAATTATCGATGAAAATCACAGTTTCAGGCCCAACCCAGGTGTGCTTTAGGTGCCGTCAACACTTGTTGTGTCGACATAAGAATGACGTTAAGAGGTAGGGCTAGTAGAGCCCATGTAGTGCACCTTTGGTGGCGACCACCACCAACCTCCGAAATCACTGAGAAGGGAGAGAGATTTAGCTATTGGACGGCATATTCAGTCTATAAATAGTTTTGTTATACGTATATTATTATTTTTTGTTCCATTCTTATTTCTGAGAAGAATGTTCATCATGTCTTGTATTTCAGTTGTAGTGTTATGGTTGCTGGAGATACTTTATCTTAGCCCTCATGAGAAGCAACGCACCAATATAAGATCTCAGATAGGACCTTCATCTTATTCGACCTTGGACAGTTGTGTATAGGACACTTGTCTATAGATTGCAGATAGCCTGATGGTAAAGGCTCCTTTGCTACTTTTTTAAAATCAGCTGTTCCATACCGCCTGTTGGCGCTAGATGACAGTGGGCATTAATTCAGGTTGGAAACATGATAAGAAAAATATAATTACCGATACAAATTTGATTTCATACACAGAATAATTTTAGTAATCTGTGAATTGGTATGGATATTATGAAGTAGAGATTTTATGAAATTATTCCTTATGTTATACTCGTAAGTCTTAATGTAGCGACAAATATTTAATAGTTATACATTATTCTTAAATTTAACTTCAAACTATTATAAGTTATAATAGTAGTAAAAAAGTATTATAATTTGTAACCTTTATTTTAGAATTAAAGTCAAAATTAATTTTACTTGTTAAGGAGTTTTTTTGACGCCAATACAAAAATAAATAAATAAGAAAACAAAACAAATAAAACATACCATTCCCTTGACTGAGAGTTAGCGCGCAAAATAAAATTGTTTATCTTCAGCGTTTTATTATATTGCAATAGTATCAAAGCGATGTGGTCGGCGGCCATGTTAGAATCAGTACACACCATCACTCTATTTCTCGGACTTTTTACTACTAACTGGAAAAAATGGAAAGTGTTAAATGATATTATAAAAAAAGACTTCAACTATTGTATTATAAAAGCATGGAAAAGCATAAAACCTTTTGACCTAGAAAATTGTGGCACTATGTTTTTACTCACCCATACCAGACCTACTGCCATAGAGTTATTATACTAGAGCAGGGAAGCCAGGCTTCCAACTGTCCTTCGGTTAAAAAGAGAGAGAAGATTGCGGTACCTTCTCTATCTGTCTCTTCTAGCGCATGTGCAATAAGCGAGAAACAATCTTAGGACTTGAAATTGTTAAATGCGCATACGTCAAGCGCGCGAATGCACTAAGTTCTTTAATGTGCATGCGTTAGTAGAGACAGATAGGGTACCATAATCTTATATCTCTTTCTAAGTGTCGGACATTTCCATTTACGGACAACCGTATGTCGTGTCTCCCCTACTGGTAACAGACCAACATAAATTATGTAAATCTTGTGCACTGTGCAGTTCCGTGAATACTACATACATACACGCGTCGAATTGATGACCTCCTTTTTTGGAGTCGGTTAAAACGGAGCGTACCTGTATGATGGCCTCGACAATGGTCATGGTCTTGCCGGTGCCGGGCGGGCCGAACACGATGTAGGGCGCCGTGCCCGACGTGCCCGCCACTATGTGCTCCACCGCGGACCGTTGCTCCTCGTTTTGCATTATCCATTGGTTGTAGAACCTAAAGGTCATAGCAATAATAATATGTACACAGAACTAGTCGACCCGGCAGGCGGCGCCCTTCGACTGCTGTCTTACCCACGTCTCTCTGGTAACAAGCCGCTGTTAAAAATCGGTTGAATCCCTAGTGTTCCGCTTTTGCCATCTTTATTTTTTATATATATTATACATGCATACATACACACACCTATGAAATTCGGTATACTTTTTCAGAGGCCGTAATAGACCAAGAGACCAAGATAAAGATATGTAAATATTGTGCAGTTCTGACATACATACATACGTGTCGACAACAACCTCCTTTTTTGAAGTCTATTAAAAATAGCAGTCGTGGTCCTATGCCTCTTTGCACGAAAGCTAATAATAGCTAAAAACCTCAGGTGGCATATGACCCTCCTCGCTTCACTGTACTCTGGTAAAACTCTGGTAAAAAGTATGGTAAAGCTCTGGTAAAAAGTATGGTAAAACTGTGGTAAAAAGTAACGATCAGCACCTGTCGATCCTGATGAGGTGCGGCAGCTTGGCGGCGGGCGCGGGGAACAGGCGGCACGTCTGCTTGGCCCTCTCGAGCCGGTACACGGCGTCGTGCATGCGCTCCAGCGGCACGCGCGACATCAGGAAGCGCACGTCGTACAGCGCCTCCTCGCCGTAGTACCCGTGGAAACTGACAACGCAACGCGAGTTTAAACAGAAAGTGAACTTGAGATTTGGAGGAAATAACTTGGAGGGGGTAAGGCTGGGATTCACCACTCCCGTGCCGATACGACGTTTTTGATGGAGACACATAGATCATTTGTCTTTTACTAATTAATCTAAGGATACATCTGCGCTGTTCCAATACAAAACGGTACAAAAATTAATATATTTCGTTGTTTTACTATAAGTTTAAAGTTTATAACTTTCTTCTTCAGATTTATTTCACTTTATTACAAAATTTGTTGATAGGTCTGAAATAAAGTTTGATGCAGTTTTTTTAATAAAAACTGTAAAATCATATGAACTTTGTATTATAAATATAAATACAATAAAATCTAAAATAAATGAATTGATTAATTTAAAAAAGCCTTGTAAAAATCAGGTTTTCCAAGTCAGTTTTTAGTATTGGCATATATACTTTAGTTTTTTCTAAAAATTCTGCTTTGATTTGCATCGTTAAGAATTGTGAAACTTTGATTGCGTTTTCCCACAAACTAGAAAACTCGTGTAATTTAAGAGAATCAATTGTTTTTGTGATCTACGAAGTAAATCACTGTTTCATTGATCTATAAGTGTACTAAGTTATGGACACTAGCTCAAATAAATTGGTTTGATTCAGTAAAAAAACCTAGTTAAAATATATATTATTAAAGTAATAATATATATAAAATTGAATAAAATTTAATATGAAAAATGATAAAATAGGCATTATTGCTTACGAGTCATCCAAATTTCCGCAATGTACGTAAGTATCTTCGATGTATTTAATGATACATTCGAACATCACATCGTGCTCTCCTGCAGGTTTAATATATATCCTGTCACCTGAAAACAAAAAGAAAAACGTTGATAATTAATATATTATGTAACAATTTACATAACTACGAGGGGCGGCTGATAAGTTCGCGACCTAAGGTACTTATTGAAACAAAAGTAAACATTTATATTTTTTATTTTTCAATGTAGTCCCCCTCAAGTGAAATACACTTTTCACATCTTGAGTATAATGCTTTTAAACCACCGAAAAAATATTCTTTAGATTTATCTTCAAAATGGTTTTCTACGGCCGCCTTCATCTCATTGTCGTCCGAAAATCTTCGCCCCCGTAACTCTTTTTTTAAATTTGAAAAAAGGAAAAAGTCGCTGGGGGTGAGGTCTGGACTGTAGGGTGGGTGGTCAATTTCTGAGAATCCCGTAGCTTTTAAGGCAGCCCTCGCAACCCGAGCGGTGTGAACAGGCGCGTTGTCTTGCAGAAACAGCACTCCGCGCGCCAACTTGCCACGTCTCTTCTGTACTACTGCTTCACGTGCCTGACTCAGTAAATTAGCGTAATATTGACCATTCATTGTAGTTCCCTTAGGCAAGTAATCAATTAATAAAATTCCCTCGCAATCCTAGAAAATGGTAGCCATAATCTTCGACGCCGACTTTTCGACTTTGAATTTCTTTGGTGGCATTTCTCCCTTTTTTATCTGCATCGACTCTTGCTTGGACTCAGGATCGTACTGACGAATCCAGGTTTCATCAACGGTCACAATGCGGTTACAAATTTCGTCTAAATCGGATTCACACAACTCCAAAAAATCTTTACAACTCTCTAGTCGTCGCTGCTTGTCGAGTGGTGTGAGCATTCGCGGTACCCAACGCGCACAAATTTTTTTCATGTGGAAATGTTCATGTAAAATCTCTCCAACTCGTTCCTTGCTAATCTGTGGTTCTTCTGCTATCTGCCATAATTTAATTCGTCGATCAGCTAGTACTAATTTCTCGACTTTTTGGACGTTATCTTCCGTCACAACCGTCACTGGGTGGCCCGGGCGGGGGTCGTCTTCACAGGTCTCTCTTCCTTGTTGAAACTGCCGAGCCCATTTTTTTACCATCGTATACGAAGGTGCAGATTCCTGAAGAACCGATGACATCTCTTCAAAAATGTCTTGGTGTATTTCCTTTCTTAACTAGGAATTTGATCACGGCGCGGTGCTCCAAATTGCGAGAATGGCTAGTTTCCGTTGACATGGTGATGTTGCTTGTTCCAGAGATTCAAGTGTTAATGAACTAAATAAACAAAATGAGTGTTATTTATACTCACAATGAGTGGCACAATTAGTGATATAGGTAACGAGGTGATTAGTCGTCGTTAAGAGCCTTAGGTCGCGAACTTATCAGCCGCCCCTCGTAGCTCTACCAACCCCCAGTAGACCAGTGTGCTGGATTAAGGGCTACAGCCTTCTCATTGTGAGAGGAAAGCCGACCCTGTCATCATGGACCAGTAATGGATTATACAAGACATATTATAACTAGCTCCAAATCGCAACGATAACCTAGGACTGGATTCGGTCCAAAGAGAAATAAAAAGTACTAATCCAGATTATAAACTACCTGTATTCATAGATAAATCAAAAATGGAAGATACGGCATACGCTTACTTGTATCAATCATAAAATTAGTCCGACTCAACTACATAATCTTACACACACACGCCTATAAATGAAGTGTCAATCGGGCGAGCGAGACAGAGCGGTAAGTTTTATCATAACGGGAGCGACTCGGAGAGTGCCGCGTCATCTCGCGGGCGACCGTCTCGCTCACACTCGCTCTTGATAAAAATGGCGAACTACATTTAAAACCATCAGTGATTTTGAAGAAAAATTAAGTTTAAGTGTACTTACGAATGAAAAGAGATGCCGTGGAATTTGTTTTTCGTTTTTGAGCTGTTTGTACACCTTTTAAAAGCACACGAAGGCATTGTTTTACCTTTTGAAACACAGAAAATCCGCGATTATTGTGTTCTAAGCGCACATGTAGTTAGTTAGCTAGCCAAAATGCGACCAAAGTGAAATTGTGTGCATGGACCTAATTTTAGGTGCGCACTCGTGAGACGCTAGTGCCGTATCTTCCCTTTTCGATTTATCTATGCCTGTATTCTAAATTAAACTTTTGCATTTATAATAGAAAATGAACAAAGGTATAGGAGTATGATAAGGCAAGTAATTAACACTACTATTATAAATTTAAAAGTTTGTGATGATGGATAGATTGATGGATGGATGTTTGTTACGCATACACACAAAAACGTGTGAACAGATATCAATGAAATTTTTACAATAATGATTATTTACCTCTCAGTAAAGATGGTCGTTTCTCGGCCAGGCCGGGAACCTCAAGTAAATAAACATTGCCTCTTTTTATTAACTTTACTCCAAACATGTTGAATTTCTGAAAAAATGATTATCAATATATTTAGATTTAGGTAGGTAGTTATTTAATCTTCTGAATGAGAACCGCCTATGCAATTATATTAGTACAAACTACAAAGTATGGTCTAACCTTGGACATGGAGGACCAATGAAGATGGTTACACAGAAAAAAATTGTAAATAAAATATGTACATGACACAAAAATAACAAACATTATATTAAATAACAATAAGAAAGCTTACATCAAATTTATCTTACACTGAAGTAAACACAATAGAAAAAATAATGTAAAATTCTATGAATAAAGAATAAATAAATATTATGGGACAACTCGCACACTGCTTCTGACACCAAATTAGACCAGACACCAGATTAATATATTCTTTTAAATACATACATTATTATGTTCATCAGACAAATTTTGGTTATGAGTGGGAATCAAACCCCCAACCTCCGGAGCAGTAGCAAGGATCGCTAACTACTAGGCCAACTAGCCAGTCATAAATAATGTATAACATACCCTCAAATTAATTCTAGCAGCCAATTCCTCCCACCATAATAAATGATGAAAATAGTATTCGTAATTATTTGGTGTTGGTCCTTCATCGAGAATAGCCCTGTGACAATTAAAAACCTTTTTAAAATTTTATATTAAATTAAATAGTAATTTAAGTTTAGTTTAATATTGAACTTATATTATAAGTATCACACGATTACTTTATTAAAGTTATACATTACATCACATTTCACATTAAATTATTATTAAAATATTAATAAGTTAAGTAAAAAAATAATTAGCCTAATAAATAACAAAACGAAAATTGTAGGCATTTAATTTTTATCATTAGCGACAACCCTAGACATACCAATATTATTAACGAATATTCACCTCGTTTGAATCATCAACTTTCTCAACTGTGCAATTATTTCTTGGGGCATCTTCAACCCTTCCAACGCGTTATCATCAAGGCCTCTTGGCAACAAGACCTTCAGCAACTTTGGTACCTTGAATGTAGCTTCAAGAGGTCTATGGAAAAAAATTACAACTAATTTATTTTAGTAAATAATTTATATTAGTTAAAAATATTAATAAAATAAATGATTACAGTAGTATAATTACGAGTACAATGTTAGAACGGACGATGTGCTATTATGTTAATTAAATCTATAACAAATAATATAACTTTTTTAAATAACTTAACGGGGTATGAATAGCTTTTCTCTAATTTTCAAAACTAAATAAATAACACTTTTTTATTCATATAATATATGTATATTTATAGTAGAGTAGCCCTGCAGTTTAGGCCAGTCAGTCTATAACTAGATTGCATGCTGTTAGCCGATCTAGATACAGTGTAATACCATTTAATAATAATGTATACACACGAAAAAATAAAGATTTTACAACTAAGCATTCTCTTGAATGGTGTCAAGCTCTTTTGTGAGAATTTTTATGATGGGTAATGATGACTGATGGTATTTCTAAAAATTTTTTTGACACAATATGCCGTGACATCCTGTATACTATAATTGTAATTGTCATAAAGGCAAGAAAACTTTAAACAGTTTCGAGACAATAATTTTAAAATGTTAGATATAAAAATAATGAAATTTAAGAATAAATTAAGCTATCATTTAACTTATAATTAGTTAATATAACTAAGGGCTAAGCCAATTGGATAATAATAAATTGAGCTTACACTGAGCCAATGGAATATATGAGATTGTTGCAATGCTGCCAATCTTCCCCTGTATAAGGATTTTTTATTTTCAAGTAATCTATTGGATTCTCTTGTACTAATACTGTCTGCAATTAATAGAATTTTTGGTTTATTCTTCAGTGTACCATGAGTCCCATTAAATATTTTCATGATATATATAGCAACAATGCAACTAGCCATAACAGGAGACCAAAGATAGATTTGAAACAATATAACATAATTATTGCACTGCTTGATTATGTTTACATGTTGACATATGCTAATGCAAATAATTACTTTACAAAACAAAATCAAAACATATAAAATCATTTTATTGATTAATAAAGATTTTACATTGCATGAATTTTAAATGAAATTTAAGTATTATGTGCCTAGTTGCTATAGTCAAAACACTGAAACAAACTACTTACCATTTCGCGAACAATGATTAAATTTTTTTTATCATTATTTTCCTTATTGTTTCTTAAAAATGTGAACATTATTGGCATCTCATACTGCCCAATATCACCTCCACTAAAGTGCACTAACAATTTACTTTCAATAGTTGACTCTGAAACAGAAGAAATCAATAATAATTTGTTAAAATATTTTAATTAAATATTGCACAAATAACTTTGTAAAAAAAAGTTATGTGTGCTTTATTAAATTAAATATCACCTGCTTTAATGGCGAAGGAAAACATCGTGAGGAAACCTGCATGCCTGAGAGTTCACAAAAAGAAATGTTCTCAACGGTATATGAAGTCTACCAACCAGAGGGGTCACCTAAGTAAAAGAATATGTATCTAATGGTTGATTTCTATTTGACATCTCTTTTTGTTTGACCTCTTTTTATTTTTATAAAGCTTAAAAAGTTGAGCTCTTTTTTATTTCTTTCACTCCATTGTGATTGATACAGAATGAGTCTGAAGCGATTTCATAAAATAATGTGGTGGGGCTGGTAGAAACAGTTTTTAATAACATAATGCGTATTATTAAGTATTTAAGGTAAGAACTTACTCCTCTCCAAAATTTTTGGTTTGCCTCCAAAAATATAGGGGTGTTCATCCATTTTAAAATTAGGTTGGGGATGCCCCAACTGTACACCAACAATATAAATATCTTCATTTTTCATATCATTAGTAATACTAAAAGAGAATTGTACTTTTTGTCCTGGTTTCACCTGAAATTGAAGATAATTTAAAAAAATTGCACCAATAACGCAACCTCCTCATTAAAGTAGCCTCCATCCAATCCAAGTAAACCACTTTTATTTCATCATTACCAGTAGTAAAATTACATTTACACAAAAATATTTGTCTTCTTTAATGTATTCTATCCCCAAATTTACCAGTTTGGATCAACATGTGACAGCCAAATGGCTAAGAATTTGGCCTCTTCACACTTCTTGCTGTAATGGTGAAGGAAAACAAGGTGAGGGAACTGCCTGGGAAGCCTGAGAGTTCACAAGAAATAGTCCTCAAAGGCATTTATTTAAAGTACCTACATCATCCTGCATTAAGCCAGCATGGTGGACTAAGGCCGACATCCTTCTCATAGTGACAGGAGATCCGGTCCTGCAGTGGGTCATTAATGAGACGAAGACATATCTAGAGATGTGCCGAGTCAGACTGACTCGAGTACTTACTCGAATACCTAGCAGGTACTCACGTACTCGAATACATAAAATACGGTATTCGAATCCACATGATTCGAATTCAGGATTCGAGTACTTACGGTATTCGAATTCAAGATTCGAGTACTTACGGTATTCGAATTCAGGATTCGAGTACTTACGGTATTCGAATCCTAAGTCGTGTACTTTAAAAGAAACCTTCTGCTTTACGCGTACAGTCGAATTTTGAATGCCCCGTTCACTTTGAAAGAGCATTGTGAAGTTAGTCCCGCCGCGTGACTCGTTGCAGAGAATCGTTGCAGGTTTCAACGTGTTTATGTTTTCCGAACGGTTAGTTTAATAAAGATTAATATAATTAAGATTAAGATTAATATAAAGATAGATATAATTTTAATCAGTCAAACTGTTAGTCTGTCAGTTAAATAGTGAAATTAAGTGTTTAGTTTAATTGTTTTAGCCAGGTCTGTGATAGGATGGCTCCAAAAAAAATCGGAAATATGGAACTTATTCAACATTTTAGAAGGTAAAAAAGTGGAGTGCAAAGAGTGCAAAAAAACATTTGTAACTTTTGGGAACACAACAAATTTACTGAAACATTTGAAAAAAATACACCTTTAATATCTTACATGATTTGTGATGAAATATTAGGATATGTTATTGTCGTCAAAGTTCGATTCAAAAGGTACTCGAGTCCACTAAAGTATTCGAATACTCGTGCCAGTACTCGAATACCTGTCCGTGTCTTCCGACTCGAGTCTGAATTCGAATATTTTTTTAACGAATACCAAAGTATTCGAATACTATAAATAGCCGACTCGGCACATCGCTAGACATATCATGGTAAATGTGGAGATACTAGCACCAATAGTACTTACGATAAGTCTAGTTTTCATCTTATCACTCTTTTCAATCTTTACACTAGGTAAATTATCAATTTTTTCTGTTTGAGCCTTGCAGAAAATTAACACCCCATCCCGATTCTTGGAAAAAGTCCTCCTGTAAAGGTGTTTAAAATTTACTCTTCTCATATTTGTCAACATACAGACAAATTGAGAACCCTTTTTTGAAGTCAGTTAATAAGAAGTAGTAGAATGGCTATGCCTGGGCAGGCGTACCATACTGCTCAACACAGTTCACATAAGCTTATTCTATCACTCTCGTTGTGACTTTGAGTGTGAGTGA
The DNA here is from genome assembly GCA_905147235.1 of Erynnis tages. NCBI lineage: Eukaryota > Metazoa > Arthropoda > Insecta > Lepidoptera > Hesperiidae > Erynnis > Erynnis tages. The sequence continues at coordinate 7,195,240 of LR990087.1, forward strand.
TAGTAAGTTTGTGTGCATTCAACTAGCTGAGTTAGCTACAGTAGATTGAGTAGCAACATCATAGTTTCCTTTTACTTACTACCACTTTCTACTTAATGCTTTTTATTATATTAGTATAAAAATAAAACAAAATGAAGTATGATTGTGATTTTTTTGTCACTGCAGCCCATTGTTGGTCTAGTCCAAAAAGGAAAGCACAGTTTAAGGTTTAAAGAAGATGCATTTCTATTTCAGACAGAATAGGGCTATATCCTTCTCATTGTGAGAGGAAACCGACCCTGCAGTGGGTAACTTATGGGTTTTGGACAAAATTCAGAGTTCTAGAGATACAGAGTGGATCGTTCCAACCAATGGAAATAATGGAACTGTTTTAAGATGGTTGGGATCAGTAATATTTCCTTTGCTTCTGCAAAGCCCCTTCAAAGTTGACCACCTCAGTCAGATGAAGGGTTCCAAAGTTAACTTCTTATAAGTTCTTCTTATAACTTAGTATCAGTTACTCATCAATGGAAAGCCAGTCGAAGCAGAGTCGGTCAAAATTAAGAGCAGAGCGACGCCTGCAGAGTCAGCTATTTCGAAATGAATGCCATGAAATATATGTAGTAAGTATTTATTTACTATTTACTCACTTATTACTATTGTAATTTTGTAAAATCTTGTTACAAATATGTTTTGGACTGCTTTCGTGATGAATAAGCGGGCCTTCATCATATCCCTCGTCCACAATCCCGCATACATCACAACGCCGCTCCATTTTTAAATCGTCAGCGAATCAGCGAAAGCCGAAAAGTATTAACGTACAATACACCCGCCGATACTACCGCTCGCTCGGAACAAAACACTAAAATAAAGCACGAAACGAACGTTTTAAAAGTTGTTCATGTTCTGGTTCTGATTTCTGACACTTGTTCGATTCTGAGTATTCTGAGTATCTGAGATTCTGACTTCAACTTAATTAGGTACCTACCTACCTCTTATAGATACCAATCTAGATAACAATGTAGGTAGGTACTAGATACTAGGTAATCGACGTTATTCGACATTTGATTCGACTGAACTAAACTTTAACAATTATTATTATTATAATAGATAAACTTTGACTCAGCTGACTGGCTCTGACTGAACCAAAGGAAATGGATAAAATGGAAATCCCCGTACATAAGGTATTATACACATTCAAACGTGTTCATTGTTCAACTGTTCAAACGTTACCACAGATTAAGTAAGTTACAATGTATGCACGCAACTCAAAGGCACGCAATCATGGAGGATAGAGCTAAAGGAGGAACATCTGGGTGGGTACACTATGAATGATACGTCATGAAAAAGTGTCCGTCGAAATGCACTAAAGGGCCGAATACACGATCCAGACCGACCACCGACAGAGGTCACCTTGGTCCAGTTGGTGTGAAAAAAGACCGTGTAGACGTTGGTCGGCCGACCAAATATGGGCGGGGCCAAATGACATTTGGACGGCCTTGGTCGGACGCGCATCCCTCCGACAAGTTGCCTCCGTGGTCGGCTCCGACCGTGTGGAACGCTGTCGGCCGACCAGTGCTGCCAACTAAGGGGTTTTCCCCCCAGATTCAGGGTGAGATGGGATTTTTTTAGGGGTCTGAAATTTTTAGGGTTATATTCAGGGATTTTTTGACTCTTTGATATTTTTAAATTGATAATATTTATTTCTTTATATATATTTTATATTTATTTCTTGACCTAGCGACTTATAACGACACCTAGTACGTAATTCTACAACCACTTTGTGGTGACTGGTGGCAATACTGGCGCGGTCGGGTGAACCGATTTTCGTTTCGTTCTACACGGTCGGGCGATTGAGGCCACTGTTGCCATCAGCCCTTTTCGGGCCTAGGTGGCAACACTGGTTGAGGCAACTTATCCTTAACCTGTAATAAATAAAATTTAAGTACATTTTTATTATTAAGAAGACAGACCCATAAATATCAAAGTTTAGAACTCGGAAGGTACTGTTAGGGTGCAATATCTTAGGTATCGTGTATTGTTCTCTGTCATTCGTGTTTTTACGTGTGTAATCTGTTAATACGGTACGGTTGGTAATATACGTATTTTAGCACTTATAATGTTGGTACACTGATGAAAGATTGAAGGGGATTGAAGTGAACCTTTTTGTGGCGGGAAGCTTAAATTTAAATATTCTGTTCTGGGCGGCTAACTGCGATGAAAGGTGACAATATTTTTGTAATCTTATTATTTTCTAATTTAATATAATTTTAGTATTAACAAGTAATAATTCTATCGTGTAGTTGCTTTGTGGCGTTTCGAATTAAAAAGTAAACACGTTTCGTTTTCCTTCTAATTACCCAACAGTACATAGGTACACTTATTTATTTATGACAATTAATACTGTCGATTGCGAGAAAAACCACGACTTAACTAAAATTAAGCTAATTTTGTCATATTAACAGATTTAAATAGGTATGCTTTTCCGTTGCTTTGATCGACATTTTTCGGTCTCTTCTACAAAATTACAAAAAATCTGTCATTGTTGACAGAAACAAACTATAATAAAAGTTAAATTAATCATTTCGTACGCTGTACTTAGCTTACCTACCTTTTTTGATTCTCTTTTGTATGCGCTTCGCATATGGTTTATCTTCTTTTTTGCAAGCGCGACATCTGCTGCCGGTTCTATATGGCGCAATTTCTCAGCCAATAGCTGCCAACATTGGAGTTTTTGATTTCTATCTTTATTATACTATATTCTATGAACTCGGTTAAAACTGCGCGTTCCCGGTTTTCCATTTTGCGCGCGCGCGTTGTGACGTTCGCTTCGGAATTCGGAAATGACGCAGTCATCATAGCATAGACATAGAGTAATTAAACACTATGGACGCAGTCCCGTCGGCCAACAAACTTCCACACGGTCCAAACTCAACTGGATAACCACTATTTGTCCTTGGTAGGGAGAGCCGCGCTAGCGACCAAGGTCGTCCAAACGTCGTTTGGCCCCGCCCATATCTGGTCGGCCGACCAACGTCTACACGACACGGTTGTTTTTCACACCAACTGGACCAAGGTGACCTCTTCTGTCGGTGCACAAACATAGTAGTAGATGCTACGCATCGGTGGTCGGTCTGGATATCAGCGTTGCCAGTTTTTTTATTTTGCCAAGTCGGGATTTTGGAACTTTTTGAGTGAAAACAGCGGGACATAGTAAAAAAGCGTATATATAAGTTTTCAAATATTTACCTTTTTATTTGAATTAAAATTACGTTTACTTGACAATATCTAGATAGCAAAAATAGAAAATATATTTCAATAAAAATAATATAATATATCAGATTTACCCTATCGATAAATAGTTGTCTTTAAATCGAAATGGTGGATCTTGTACAACATCTACATCTACACTAATATTATAAAGAGGAAAAAATTATATTTTTGTGTGTATGTTTGTAATGAATAAACTCAAAAACTACTGCGCCGATTTAAAAATTCTTTCACCATTGGAAAGCTACATTCACCCTGAGTAACATAGGCTACTCAAGAAAACTTTGGATATTAGTCAAATTAATTGGCAGAGCGAAGCCTGCTTGGTCAGCTAGTATCCAATAAAATGTTAAACTTATTGAATGTTTCAAAAAATCTGAATCTTTAGATGAAGACGAAATATTTTATGTATTAAGTAACTTATAATAAAAAGACTTGAAACATTTTCATTTATTTCTAAATCATTATGAATTAATTATTTATATTTTTCTTAGGGGGACAACTATATAATAAGGCGTTTTTAAGAGTTTTTGACACAAACTTTAGGGATAAATATATTTGAGAGTTGACAACACTGCGGCCGACGCAGGCAGTTGCCTCAATCGCCCGACCGTGTAGAACGAATACGAAAATCGGTTGACCCGACCAAGGACGCGACGGTCGGCGGTTGGAACCGACCGTGTAGAAGGCCCTTAAATTAGGTTGGCGCCACTTTAGGGTGAGGTATAAATTTTAAAGGAAGCGCTAAATTTTGAATATCTGAAAATTTATGTATGTAAATTATATTAATAAATTGACCAATTTCATTCAATTTAATCCGTCCTTATTTTTAAGGCAGTAAGGTAAGCACAGTGTAGAGAGTGCATTAAGGTAATGTGTGTGTATAGAGTACCTATACGTTTGACTTTTTAAGCTGAGTCCAAGTCCAAGTAAGGTTAGCCTAGTATGGAGACTCCTTAAATCTGTTTCCAGATTTTCCCGTCGTTTGGTGAAAGTTTTAAATTTTTTTATCCTCATTAGGTAGATTTTGATGTTCAGACATTTTCCGAATTTCAACTTCACAAAGAGGATATAACCACTACCTACGTTTTAAGAGACGGGAGTGCCTTACAAATTTTAATAGCGTAAATTCTAATAAGTATGAAATGGAAGCGAAAAGTCCAAAACAATCTTGCCAATATATAATTTTATTTTTATTTTTTAATAATATGGCATTAAAAATACATACAACGATAAATTTCCACTCTTCTACCACTAATGATTTTATTTTTGTTGCCAATTATCATCTCCTTTTTATGAAAGCAATTAAAGAAATCCGCTAACTACTTACCCAATTTATTATACTTACCTATTTTATTATATATTATTATAGTCACTTGTCACATGTAAATAAAAGGCAAAGGTATGAGCAACTTTTTATTGATAGGTTATAAGAGAGTCACGTTATCTTAAAGGTTAAGTATGTTACACCATTATCAAGGCAGATTCAAACTTAGAGGCTTGGTCTTTATGTTGATGGGGAAGAGGGTAGAGATAGGGGTTGTTCAGCCACAAAACTATGTTCCTGTCAAGATCGAAATTTAGACCCGAGCATTTATGGGACACTCCGCCGATGCAAGACAATCCTCGGGCGCATTTCTCTCCGTATATGTCGAAACTCATTTTCTCAGTGCATCGTTCGCCGGGACCCTGTTAATTAGGAAGAAAAAAAAGACTTAAACGAGTATGCCATTTTTATGTCCCACTACTATAGGTACTACTCTCTCTCTAAAACAGATAAACTGGAGCATTCAGTTAGCTTCTCCATGGCAGATTAATTTTCGGTTTTTGACCAATATTACTATTATGTATTCTGTGCCAATATCTCAAAAATTTTCTTACAATATGAATTCTATAAACTTTCTATATTCTCAATATGGTTTTCGATTTACACGCTCCGTGATTGTGAACAAATCGCTTAGAAGGCCCCTAGGCTGTTTCCCCATCTCGCCCCATGGGTCTCGCCCCCTCCCTTAGCGCCGGCACTTATGTCCCCGCTCACTGACTCTGTAGTAACTTAGTTGTATGTCCCCGCTCACTGACTCTATAGTAGTTGGCTCGAGTCGTGAGGACATCGACCGTGCTGTTACTACACGTGGTTAATGGTTCGTTAGTCAGTTTATACGTCGTCTACTGGCCTAGCGCGTGTTCTTCGACTGCCGTATATTGGCCAAAAATACAGTATCCCTAAACTGACCATTTTTTTCAAACCCTAAAACGGGACAAATTAAAATGTCAAAATCTTATATTTTTTCATTAACTATCAGGTTATTGGTGAGTAGATTTCGCCGTTAGGCTATGGTATAATGAAAGAGGTGTGTTTTAGCACTTTTGTATCCCTAGAATGTTTTTGGGAACACCGGGACAGAGTAGGTCAAAACGGAACTGTCCCGTTCAAAACGGGATGTATGGTCAAGTTAAGTATCCCTACCCGACCACTTATCGCCTGCGCTCACGACTTTACGGCACGGTACGGTACGGTTACTATAAAACCACTTAATTTACTAACTGACCCTGTAGCAGTCTTCCCGGTTGCCGCAGACCTCGTTCTTGTAGGTGCCGCGGGAACATCGCTTGTACGTTTTGCCGTCTTTGAATATGTCGCATTTCTCTACGCTCGGCAACACGTTCTCCCTGCTTTCGCACACAGGGCACTCCACCAAAACTCTGTTGAATTAGTTAAAGTTATACTTTCAACTCATTTAATAGGGAACTAAATATTCGTATGGTTTACATTTATTTACTAAACTAACATCGAATTTCCAAAGAGTCAGCAACTATGTTAAAGTAAAAGCTTCTTTTACTTACCGAGATGCTTAAATACAGCTAACAATAGGAGGTCGCTTCAGCGCGTAGGGTATACAATAGACACTGGAAAGCTAAATAATAAAAATAATTGAAAAATAAACTCAAAACTGTGAAGTTATAGGTATAAATTTATTGAAATAATAGTACTACTCATACCATAAGGAAGATTACAACCCTTATTCAATTAAAAAAGTATCATAATAAACATCTAAAGCTTGAACGTAATGGGAATTGAGGAACATTGACTCAGTGGAGTTTACCCCGTCAGTTCGGCCGGTTCTTCCCTTTCAATGAGGTTGAGAGTTTCATACTCCCCTCTGTAGTGCGCCAGACAGGCCCCAGCCAAAAGCAGAAAAATAACGAAATGCATGTTCTGCAGAGTTCTGGAAATATAAATGCATCTTTAATGCTTAAACATTAATTAAAACGTCATTAAAATCGTTGAAAGTAGCTAAGAATCATTCAGGGGTCGTTAATTAGTTAATTATTACCTTTCGAAAAAATAATCCTCATTTCCGTTTATTTACTCGAATAATATCGGGCTGCAGTAAGCTGACTGAACAAACAAAGGCACGCACCTATCGTAAAGTCGTAGACGATCCCTGGGTGTAGGTGTATTTCAGAATTAAAATTTCGCAAAAGACTATTTCTATCCCATGAATGAATCGAATATTGGAATGAGTGACTAAGTTTACTATCCGCGATACTAGGAATTTAGCGGGAAGCACAAATTTCGTGGAAGCGTTATATATCTATGTATAGTCACATTCCTCATATTCCTTATAGATGAGACGCCTGCCAAATCTTCTTCGTCGCGTGTCGTCGACAAGCAGGCAATGGACTTGGGTCAACGTGGTATTTTTATAATTTAACACACAGAAGACAATCTCCATATAGCTCGCGCTTCAGCACATATACATGCGCGCAAACACCAGTAGCGTAACTACCGGAGGGCTAGACGGGGCAATGCCTTGGGGCCACCAAGCTCTGGGGCCCTTCGGACTCTAACTTAAAAACCATAAATTGAACTAGTGAAAAAAATAATCTGGGTTACGACAAATCTGACGGAACACGGAATAAATGATTTTAAAATAGTTTAGTCGGGGCCCTAGTTTAGTCGGGGGTTAGTTTAGTTTATTTTTTGCCCCAGGGTCTTTGTTTACTTAGCTACGCTTCTGGCAGACACGACAATTATCAGAAGAAGACAGAAATCTCGAAATGGTAGATAAAATTTGGTGGATGTTTCTATGTGTGCGTTACTAGAGATTGCACTGTATGAAGCTTGAATTTTTAACCGACTTCAAAAAAAGGAGGAGGTTCTCAATTCGTCTGTATGTTTTTTTTTATTTTTTTTTTTATTTTTTTTTTATTTTTATTTTTTTTATATTTGTTATCGCCGCATTCCGTCATTTGTTAACCGATTTGAATTTTTTCTTTTTGGTTGGGAAGATGTTACTTTGAATTTGGTCCCATATTAAGTTAGTGTTGATCTGATGAAGAGTTTCGGAGATACAGAGTGGAACTCTTCAACGGATAAGAGTTAAGGAACCGGGTTAAAAAAATATTATTACTGGTCACATAACCTTTGCAGAACTATGTAGACATTGACCACCTTTGAGTCTGATGATGGAGTGGAACCCGTTTTTATTTTATATTTCTGTCCGTCGTATTCCGTCATTTGGTAAACAATTTAAATTGTTTTTTTTTGGTTTGGGAGCTGTTACTTTGAATTTGGTCCCATATTAAGTTGGTGATGATATGATGAAGAGTTTCTGAGATACAGAGTAGAACTCCTCAACGGATAAGAGTTAAGGAACCAAGTTGATAAATTATTATTGTTGGTCACATTACCTTTGCAGAACTATATAAAATTTGACCACCTTCGATGCTAATGATGTAGCGGAACTTGTTATAAAATAGGAATAATTAAATCGTGTTTAAAGCAAGTTAATTTAAATAATTTAAATGACTGTACAAATTATATATTTAAACATTAATAACGGTAATCCGTAAGGTTACCATTAAGTAGCCAGTTGCCGCAACCTATGATAAAGCATTAAAACTAAGATACTAGAGTCAGATAATAGAGTGGAAGTGAAACTATGATAACTAAAAAGCATTAAATAAAATAATTTTAAACAAAAATGTGAACCGACTTCAAACTAAAAAGTAAGAAATAACTTTACAAACAGACTTCAATAATAAGGTATTTTTGGAGTCTGTGCCCAAGTTCATCCTCAGTTTAACCTCAAGTAACCTCATTTTTGCAGACGAGTTTTAAAGTCACGAAAAAATCATGACATGTAGGTACTTTAATATATTTTACTAAAAAAGAAGTATGTAGGTAAATATGTACTTAGGTAATATTTATTCATTTATTATAATTGTACGGGCTAGTATCGACACCATACGATAGTCAAAGAAAAGATGTTGTTAAAGTTTATAATATTTATTGTTGTACACTGTAGGTATGATAATGATGTTGCTATGAGTACGCGCGCGATATGTTAGCATCCCAAATGCATACTAAATTGAAAATGTGACCGGCGCGTGCTATACGAAAAACGCGCTGACGGTTGGTGTACGGTTGCACCGTACAATAATGTACAATGGAAAGAGAGATTTAATGTGCTTTAAAAATGCACATAACAAAACTGACCTCAAACTAAAAAGTAAGAAATAACTTTACAAACAGACTTCAATACTTAATAAGATATGTTTGGAGTATATGTAAAAATGAGGTTACTTGAGGTTTAACTGAGGATGAACTTGGGCACAGACTCCAAAAATACCTTATTATTGAAGTCTGTTTGTAAAGTTATTTCTTACTTTTTAGTTTGAAGTCGGTTCACATTTTTGTTTAAAATTATTTTATGTACTCTCCGAATTTCGTGACGCCATGACGCCTCTGATGGACGCAGAGAGTTACGTATTTTGTTGTTGTTTGTGGCATCTCCAAGACCACAGTGTGTGCTACGTCGTGTATTGCACCATGTACTGAAATCTATTTTTAATACGGCGTCATCAATTTGTTCCGCCGGAAATATCGCGTCAAACATGTTATTGTTTATAGACAGAATTATTTGTAGCCGACTGAAATGGCTAAAGGTCAAAAAACACTGACTGACGATTCCCATTCATTTTTCAGTGATCACACAAACACATCAGTATCACATCACTCATTAATTGCGATTCAGAATACTAAGCTGGGTCATAAAATATGGGAGACTTATGTATGTTTCAGCCGTTTCAAATGTTTTTTTGTATAAACCACACATTTTCTTTGCATACTAACTGTAAGGAATAAAAATTAGGTAGGTATTCATAGTTAAATATATTTTTTGTGTTATTCCTACCGAATATTAATTTGAAATAAAACTTGAAAAGGTCTTCTTATAAATGTGTCTTCGCAATCAGTTTTTATTAAGCTCAGAATTAATTTAACTACAGAGGGCTTTAGTTTGAGTGCTCGGTGTACTGTATCCTATATAAGGTATCCATTAAGGAAAAGGAATTTCTGAGCTCGGTTTATGTAAAGTAGTCGTATAAAATCCATGATGTTTTCTTTTCTTCCAGAATATCCAGTCAGTAAATAAAGAAAATCAGCTTAGTACTGAAATAAAAGTGAAAATATTTCATTTCCGAGTCACTGACTTGAAATTATATTTATCAGCACACGTCATTGATTCCGAGCACAGGGGACGAATTTTGTGTTAAATATTTATAACAACACTGAACACTGCTGCAGATGTTCGTTATAAGCCCATGTTTGAGCATTGTAAAAGAGCCTTGGAAGCTGAAGTGACTGAAATTAATTGGCACGAGAGATGTAAACGAAATGCTCTGTTTGCGTAAGCGACGCCGCCCGCCGCCCGCCCAAGCGTCTGCCCACCAAATGCGCATTCGGATAATACATTTCGTACATCGTGGATGTACCAGCTCAAGTATTGTGACAAACGTGATTTATTAAACGCTCAAACAAATACGTGACCGAATTCGAAACTTGACTTTAAAATAAAACAGTGTTGAATTTGTGAAAAAACAATAATTGAATAGTTTACAATGGGTATGATTTCACGTGTGCGCGGCAGAATAAGGAGTGACTCTTTCTCGAAGATTCCCACCATGAAGCCTGAAGACAAAATAGCGAACACTGGTAATTACTTATTTTTGTTCATTCATATCTACATGTCTACATGTGCAACATTTTTGAATGAACTACCGATGTTTGGTTTAAATTCTTGTTATTTTTATAGATAGAGAGGAGAGACTTTAAACCAGACTTTCAATCATCACACTGACTTTATATTTATAATGTTCATCGCTTAAATGTAACAGTGTATCAAATGAAAACTTGAATGACAGACTTGAAATAATATTTTAGCCATATTTTAGCTTCGATATAAATTCGTCTATTAGTAAAGGTAGTGCCTAACTGCCTACGCACATGGACAATTCTCGTTTTTATATTACGAGGAGTGAAGTAGCTATGAGCGTGCAGACACCATAATTATTAATTTGTTACAACAGTTAATGGATAAGGATAAGTTCATAAGTACTAATGGAGAACTAGAGCAGCTGTAGGTGTGGCAGGCGCTCCTACAGCTGCAAAGATGGTATGTTAGCCAGAAAGAGGTCTGTAACAAACGATGTCAGTCAGTAACAAACAATGATTTCGATGATTATCATCAGTCGAAAATTAAAGTTTATTTGGAGAAGAATGCACAAATTTTAATGCTTTTAGATAACGAGCATTATTTAATAAACACTTCTTGGCGACTACTTGGCGATCTCTAGTAAAATTAAACTGGCAAAACTTTCTTTTAATTCTAGTGTGGCTGATATCACTGGTTCTCCTGCTGCCGTACTGGGCGCCCCGGGGACTGTTTGTCGCCTTGGGCGGGGCGTGGCTGATGGCAGCATACACCTGCCTAGTGCTTCCCGTTCTCATATCTGTCAACTATAGGTACCCAGCGAAATGGTACCTGGCTGTGGCTAAACTCGCTCATGGTAAGCCGAATTTCTTCTTTAATCTACTCGTAAATTAACGAATTAACGTCATTATTGTTGATGTTAAGAATCTAGATGAAATGACTGACTTAAAAACCTATCTGATACGGAAAAAAGTCTTGAAAACTCCTTTTTAATATGGAAGTCGGTTTACACTTTCGATTTCGCTGCGCGACCTAATGTCACCCTTGTAGACGTACCCTTACCCCGGAGAAAGAACGTTATTTAAATAATGCGCGCCTATAACCTTAAAATACGCTTGGAAGAAAAAATGTGCGATATATTATAAAATTAAATGTATCGTCAAATATTCAGACGAATTCGCATTTAAAACGGTTGGTGAAATGCGATGAAAATTTTGGCATAAACATTACCAACTGTTCTTCTACGTAGTTAAGATGAAAAAGCTTTATCATATCATAAGACATCGATTTAATTTTACCAAGACATGACTCACTTTCATCAAAACAAAAACAGCCTAGCCCACATAGTACGATATTATCATGGTAATATACACATATTATATATTTTTATAACATCTTTAAAACAATCAATCTGTGCCGTCTTTACCGCCATATCAATTTATTTTATGGGGCATTTTATTGGCCCCACATTATTATAAAAGCAGTATAATACGATTTTTTTATTTTACGTGGCTTTATTTATGCTTAACTTGGTCTTAAAAACTAAGCGCGCTTAATGTAGAATGTAGATACTGTTACCTACGTACTGTAAGACGGCCAAAACTAGGCAAAAAACTATAGTAAAATAGATTATTATTTATGACGCGATTTACGTGGCTATAGGTACTCTTCTTACCCTGATGTTTCTCTACATATTTTTGTTAGGTGTTATTTATTCGCTGTAATGCAGATTGGAAATTAGAAAGTCATTTATTAAACCACAAAAGATTTAAATTGTAATAAGGTTATCTAACTTAATTACCGCTATCATATATTTTATAATGACTTTACAAGTTTACACATTAACTATTGTATTCCTTTGTCATAAGTGGGATTACAGCTACAAATACATAAGTACAAATTGTCTTCAATTTATGTGTCTACTATCAAAAAGTATAGTATCCAAATCATAAAACATTACGGTGTAATCGGAGAGGTTATTTTAAAGAAACGTAGTGTTCTGATTACTAGGTCGTTGGCGAAAAAAGACCGCTCACGAAAGTACACTTAATATATTTCTTAATTGAATGAAATGCATTTGGCTATTCACGTGAATGTATGTATATACTATTTTTTTGATGATAGCTTAGTAATGAAGATAATAAGAATAAGAGCTATATGGAGAACCTAATAAGTTCATTACTCTCGAACATTTAGTTTGGAAATTCAAAACGATAGCATGATGAAGTTTGTAAATATGGTAGTGTTAACATGTTGTACGGTCATTGTGGGAGCCAGGAGCCAGGTCATTGCCGAGCTGAGATTGAATGGAGTGCGGAGCTGGCCAGGGGCCAGGTTCTTTGCGTCATTGGCAACACTTTTTCGAGATACAAAAACACATGCCTAGAGCATTTTTCCACAATCGTAAAGTGCATGTCATCAATCAAAATGTGTAATTCTTTTTAAATATAGCGCCACATAAATCAATTACCTAGTACATATTTAGTTATATACACGATGCTCTGTGATAATGCTCACTTTCTATACGAAAGCTTGTTAGGATGGATGAATAGTTTGTTACTCTTTCATTCAAAAATGGTAGATTAACGTTATAAACTGGATTAACAAAATATTAATATTCCTAACTTTATTTGTACCACAAATTCTTAAACCATTAATTAACGCGGATGAAGTTATGGGCGAAGAATAGTTGTGAAATAAATAGAATTATGTCCGAATCAACTGGTTTTATTCTGACAATAATGATAAAGCGCACCTTAAATAAGTATTCTATGAGTTTTGATGGTTTGCACGGAAATAATAAAATAAGTAATATCTGAAATGTATAAGATTAAGTTACGATAGTATTATAACAACTTACCAGTTTTTTAAGGATGGCTTCTAAATTGTTATTGCTGGTGAAGGGTTGATCTGAACTGATGATCCTGAAGAACTCTTGCCCTTTTATATACGATTTTTTCTTTAGTAAAAAACGCACAGGATTGACTGCGACGGCATAATACAATAGCGAGTCATTAGGGTTTTCTTTCTTTCTACGTTCTTACTAAAACTTTAATCGGTAGATACCTTTAATTTCACAAAAATCAACCATAGTCGCGATCGGCCTGTATAGGTAGGGGAGACCGGGTACAAAAGTAACACTTTATACTTTGACCTTGATTTATGGCTAGGTTTTAATATTGTCATCAAATTAATATAACCATATATAAATTTAGTTTATGTTTTTTACACTAGTAGCTTGATTTATGTTGTTATGGTGTGTTTTATATGAATAATAGACAGTTGAAAAAAAATCGTCACTTGTTACTTTCGACCACGTAGGCAGGTCGAAAGTAACACGGTGTGGGTCGAAAGTAACAAGACAAAAAGGTGGGTAATGAAGACAATATCATAATTGTTATAAACAATTATTTATTCAAAGACTTTGCTTAATACAAACTATCATGTTTGGTCTTGGAATCGGTTCATGGGAATACGAAAAAAGGAGTTATGACCTCGAAGCCCGCGCCAGATTTGTTGCTTGAGGAGATCTCAAAAAGAGGCTCGGGTGTCGTTTTAAAAACCCGTCAACCACTTCTTACCAGCCATTTGACTGGCGTGACACCTTTCATAAAATGTTTTTCCAATTTAAACGCCAACTCGTATGCCAGTTTACGTACTTCAGATGGAGATAACCCAAAATAAACTCTCGAGCACTCGATTAAATAGTCGCGTAGATGACTTTCCTCGTGAATTTTAAAACTCGATTTACGCAACGGTAGCACACAACTGCGTTAGTATTTCCTGCTTTTAATTTTTTAATAAATCTGTATAATGTTACATAGCAAACATGATATTTCTTAGCCAGGGCTCTAATTTTTGCACAATCTCTGAAATGCTCTTCAGCCGCTTTTCTATACATTTCTGTGTCGGTAGTTCCTCGTGCAGTAGTTCTTATGCGTTGTCGCGGCATTCCGTCGGAGTACTGACACACAAATAAAAATTATATAGAAAATTAAAAAAGTAACATGTTACTTTTGTACCCATAGGACTATGTTACTTTTGTACCCTTCCTCATTTTTGTTGAAACGTGAAATATAACTTTAAAACGGAACGTGCTAGACAAAAACGAAGTTAAACAATGTACAATCAATCTAATCAAAAATGGATATGCAAACATTCAAAATACTATCATCCTTTTAGGACTACGTAAACATTAAATAATAAAACATCAAAAAACTTACTTTTGGTTTGTAAAAACACATAGCATCCTCTCACACAACTTAACAGCTCGTGGCACACGCTACGATTATATGCAAGTGAGGGTGGCGCTCTGGGCTATCGCCTGACGGCGGCGAAGCGGTCTTGGCCTATTGGATAGATCTAGAGAGCATTTGTTACTTTCGACCCGCCGTTACTTTTGTACCCGGTCTCCCCTACTTATATTAACATATTATTTTTATTGTTTTTTATACTTATTAATGATATAATTAGGGCATATCGATTTTTAATATTTGTAATTGTGCCTACACTATCATAATTGTTATTAACAATTATTTATTCAAAGACTTTGCTTAATACAAACTATCATGTTTGGTCTTGGAATCGGTTCATGGGAATACGAAAAAAGGAGTTATGACCTCGAAGCCCGCGCCAGATTTGTTGCTTGAGGAGATCTCAAAAAGAGGCTCGGGTGTCGTTTTAAAAACCCGTCAACCACTTCTTACCAGCCATTTGACTGGCGTGACACCTTTCATAAAATGTTTTTCCAATTTAAACGCCAACTCGTATGCCAGTTTACGTACTTCAGATGGAGATAACCCAAAATAAACTCTCGAGCACTCGATTAAATAGTCGCGTAGATGACTTTCCTCGTGAATTTTAAAACTCGATTTACGCAACGGTAGCACACAACTGCGTTAGTATTTCCTGCTTTTAATTTTTTAATAAATCTGTATAATGTTACATAGCAAACATGATATTTCTTAGCCAGGGCTCTAATTTTTGCACAATCTCTGAAATGCTCTTCAGCCGCTTTTCTATACATTTCTGTGTCGGTAGTTCCTCGTGCAGTAGTTCTTATGCGTTGTCGCGGCATTCCGTCGGAGTACTGACACACAAATAAAAATTATATAGAAAATTAAAAAAGTAACATGTTACTTTTGTACCCATAGGACTATGTTACTTTTGTACCCTTCCTCATTTTTGTTGAAACGTGAAATATAACTTTAAAACGGAACGTGCTAGACAAAAACGAAGTTAAACAATGTACAATCAATCTAATCAAAAATGGATATGCAAACATTCAAAATACTATCATCCTTTTAGGACTACGTAAACATTAAATAATAAAACATCAAAAAACTTACTTTTGGTTTGTAAAAACACATAGCATCCTCTCACACAACTTAACAGCTCGTGGCACACGCTACGATTATATGCAAGTGAGGGTGGCGCTCTGGGCTATCGCCTGACGGCGGCGAAGCGGTCTTGGCCTATTGGATAGATCTAGAGAGCATTTGTTACTTTCGACCCGCCGTTACTTTTGTACCCGGTCTCCCCTACTTATATTAACATATTATTTTTATTGTTTTTTATACTTATTAATGATATAATTAGGGCATATCGATTTTTAATATTTGTAATTGTGCCTACACTATCATAATTGTTATTAACAATTATTTATTCAAAGACTTTGCTTAATACAAACTATCATGTTTGGTCTTGGAATCGGTTCATGGGAATACGAAAAAAGGAGTTATGACCTCGAAGCCCGCGCCAGATTTGTTGCTTGAGGAGATCTCAAAAAGAGGCTCGGGTGTCGTTTTAAAAACCCGTCAACCACTTCTTACCAGCCATTTGACTGGCGTGACACCTTTCATAAAATGTTTTTCCAATTTAAACGCCAACTCGTATGCCAGTTTACGTACTTCAGATGGAGATAACCCAAAATAAACTCTCGAGCACTCGATTAAATAGTCGCGTAGATGACTTTCCTCGTGAATTTTAAAACTCGATTTACGCAACGGTAGCACACAACTGCGTTAGTATTTCCTGCTTTTAATTTTTTAATAAATCTGTATAATGTTACATAGCAAACATGATATTTCTTAGCCAGGGCTCTAATTTTTGCACAATCTCTGAAATGCTCTTCAGCCGCTTTTCTATACATTTCTGTGTCGGTAGTTTCGACCCGCCGTTACTTTTGTACCCGGTCTCCCCTACTTATATTAACATATTATTTTTATTGTTTTTTATACTTATTAATGATATAATTAGGGCATATCGATTTTTAATATTTGTAATTGTGCCTACACACGTAAGATTTTACGGGCATAATGATACTTAATTATTATTATAACATGGATGGACATGGATCATGGTTCATCTAAAAAAGGATATCAGGTACTAAGTAGCTTTAAGCCCCTACCAAACTCACTCTGTTTTTATTTTTGGTTTGATTTATCATCATAAAATTATTTAATAAGTTGGTTACATATTGTATTAATCCGTGATATATTTTTTGCCATATTTTTCTTAGGAAAATCAAGAAAATGTTATGCAAATGACTCAAAATGCTACGAGACGGAAACTTGAGGTCTTAGAAATACTCAATGTGAATTGACAGTTCTGCCACCCACCGCCCACCAGTCTTGTTGCTGGCCGCCTTTTTAACCCCTGATGCAAAAGAAGGGGTGTTATGAGTTTGACGTGTCTGTCTGTTTGTTTGTCTGTGATTCGGTCGTGGCACCGTAGCTCGCGAACGGATGAAGCGATTTCAATTTAGTTTTTTTTGTATGAAAGGTGAGTTACGGGCGAGTGTTCTTAGACATGTTTGATGAAAATCGGTTGAGTCGTTTAAAAGTTGTGGGGGGTGAAAGTGAGGAAGAATAACCGAATGCAAATATAATCGAGTGGTGTCTCAAATGAAAGTGCATCACGTGCACATTACAAAATAATATGTTCAATGAAAATTGTCGTTATTGTGTCGGGGTTTTTTTTTAATTTTCAATTTTATGGTTATTTCTCACAATTACCTAAAACACCTAATGCTAAAGAATAACACGTCCGTATATTTCTATTAAAAGTACGTCTATCAAAATAACTATTTTTCAAAAAGTTTTTTAAAGTTCACACAAGTGACTAAAATTTGACATATATATCTTAAAGCGTGTCTTTCCTATACGAAAATTGTATCGAAAACCCTCATAATTACTCGTAGTCCTTATTAATTACTCCAAAACTTCAACAACCCTGTTTTGTGCTATATTTATTCAAATTTTTGATCACACTGCATTTATTGAAACTTTTCATTACTTATAAAAGTTTTTATCCCTTTGCATAATTCCAGAAATGGCCTGCAGACTGCAAGCGCCCACTGGTTGTGTGCTTTGCGTCCTCAAGACTGTGTATTGTGCATATTCGCCATTGGAACGGGCTGAAAGACTTTTCCTGAAAATGAACAATTTATCTACAATGATAAGCCAGGTAATTTTCTGAATATATTTATTTACAATACAAAAATTAAATACAAATATACAACAAATGATTGAACGGTGATAGCCCAGTGGCTAAGAATAGGACCTCTTAATCGAGGGGTCCGGGTTCGAATCCCAGTGGCACGCAGCAATGACTTTGTAAAAAAGATATGTGCGCTTTATAAAATTAAAAATCACCTGCTGTTACGGTGAAGGAAAACATCGTGAGGAAACCTGCATGCCTGAGAGTTAAAAAAAATGTTCTCAAAGGCATGTGAAGTCCACCAACCCGCATTAGGCCAGCGTGGTGGACTAAGACCTACATCCCTCTCATTGTGAGAGGAGACCCGACCCTGTAGTGGGTCATTAATGGGTTACTGACATATAGCAAATATATATTTTTAGAGAATAATTGTTACTTATTATGTTTTCCATTGTTTCAGTTATTAATGTTTACTGCGTGTAACCGCCTCCTCGTGCCACACGGTCGTCTGACTTGTCTCTACTCTCTCATGTTCTACAACGTTATCACCTACTCTGTCAGCTACATAAGAGAAATATGCACCAAAGAAAACTGGTCACCCTACGTCAATGTTACCCGCCACTCCAGAGTAAAACACCTCGCTATGTCTGCAACAAAGATTGTTCTAGAATGGACTAAAGCCGTAACATTCATAGTAACAATTACCTTCATTCTGCTTACATTCGGCTTGGAGCAGGGCTTGGAGCACTACAAGCCCAATGCGCTGTACATAATCGTCACGGGAACGTATTATCTCTTAACAGAAAAAACATTCCTCGAACTTTGGCCTATAGGACTGTCGGCATTAAAACTAGAGAAACTGGAGGGAATGGAAGCCCTATATTGTGGAGTGTGGGCAAGAAGTATCACTACAATTTTAGCCATTCCCATAGTGCCGGCATTAGCTTGGTACGAGAGATGGAGACTGGCGATTTTAGTGTTTTACATATGTGTGTACATACAGGGAAGATATAAACTTGGAGAGGCGCTCTCGAAAATGAAAGAAGCTTGTGGCACACTTGCCAGATTTCGGCGCGCAACAGCTGAAGAGCTATCGACTCTCGAGGACGTGTGCGCAGTATGCCTTGGCAGTATGAAAGCAGCCCGCGTCACTCCATGCGCGCACTTTTTCCACGCAGATTGCCTGAGACGATGTCTCTCTACGTCCGATAGGTGTCCAATATGCGTTCGGCCCTATGTATTTTGTTGATGATGTATCTTTTTTGTTTTGGAGAAGACTACTTAATTTGAAGGAGGGACACAGATTTCTAACGAGTATCTGTTATGTACATAACCGTCCGTCCATATATTTACTAATGGATCACATCTTATCTTACCAAGGCTGATTGTTTTTTTTTTTGTAAAGTTTTATGAATATATACATCACGCTGTAAATTGGTGAGATTTACCCGATTATAAAATATACTGTTGAGAGACGCTTTTAATAAACGCAAAAAATTATATATTCAGCGTGATCGAAGAAATTAAACCAACTTGCAAATCCCAAAAGTAGACTAAAGTAGTACGGTGTCACAGGACATCCCGTTTCTTTTAATTTTCATTCTGTGAAATTTTGGTTTAACCATTTTATTTTATAGTACCTAGTTAAGGTTTCTGGACTTCGGATCGAATGTAATGGAAATCTCTTTATTTTTTTAAAGTATGTAAATAAATAAGCGATGCTATGTGCAAATACGCTGTCATGTATAATATTGCAATAATTATGTAGGATTCTTAGAACCGACATTTTTTGCGAGCTGTTAATAGAAATACTTTTCAAAAAATCAATAGATTATACAAAAATAGAAACATCTATATGAAGAATTACTTTAGAATGTTAGATGATAAACAGAAGTAAATTCTTAAAAGTTATGCGAGGATTTTAAAATGATTAATTCGATTTACTTCAAAATAACAAACTACTCGCTAGAGTTTAGTAAACTGTCCTTTATAAGTAATTGTATATCCTATAACTTGTAGCCCCCTGAAATAGCGGGGCCCAAGAGCGTTGCCTTCGAAGCCGTCACTGGTATTTTGTCTTTATCGAAGCGTGGATGTTCTGTGTTTATTTTCCAAGTTACGTATTATTAGTATTTATTTTATTGTAAGTTAGGCTTAAGCACTTAAGTTTTAAACCAAATGATATAAATGATATTAGTATTCAGTAGGTATAAGACATATAGTAGGAAGAAGTGATTCTGTTCTAGGCCTTATGAATACTGTAGGTGCTATCAGAGCCAACTGTTTGTCGTGAGTTTTATGCCTGAGTCAATTTTATGCCTAGTCAGACCGCTAGACTGAGGTCTGAGGCAATAATAAAAATCTTTTCAAATTTACCTTGAGCCCTTATAGCGAAAAGGTACAAGTATAAACAAATATAAATAGAATTTCAACTATGACTCTGTTTCGTCAGTCCATTTGCCTACTGAATACAGAACAAACAACAAGTCATAATTTAATAAAGGTCGTTTAATTTAATTCGTATCTCTTCTAACGGATGTAACCGGAAGCAAATAAAAATACTTACTATTTCTATTATGTTTAGCTTTTATTATTATTATAATAATTATAACTTACTAAATATGTATTGTGTAATATGAACGTAATATTTAGTTATACCTCGCGCTTCAATTTTACTATAATTTGTGTATTATACTTTCTACGCTACGTCATTAATTTATTCAACCTATATTTGGATACATTATATTTTGGAAACTTTATAAAAATGTGTTTTATTTGAGGAGTTGTTTTTTTATTTCTTCACAAAAGTGTATCATTCACAGGAATCCTTGTTTTATATTTGGAGAATTTTTTTATGAATTTACGCGTACTACAGGGCAGTATGGGGCATCTTATTTACCGGTATCTTTGAAAACGTTCAAAATTCCCGCTTTAACCTGGGAACTAAGATGGCGGTGTTGCTCTAACATGACACACGTCATTATTATTTTGGCATAAAAAAATGCTATAGCAATAGAACGGTTAATAGAGGCTATCTCTGTCTGGCTTTACTATAACGAACTTATTTTCGTGCTGTCTCTTTCCTGAACTGTGTAATTTCGAAAGACCGAATTTCCGTCGTAATACAAAAGAATTAGAGTTCAGTATAATATTTTTAAGAACGAGTTATACTCGGAGCATAGATAGAATCGTAGTACTCGCCATTATGAGCAGCTAATATCACTCTCGCACGGCCGCACGCAGCCAGTCTGCGCAGTGTTGCCGTTTTAGCACTTTTAATGCTAAATTTGGCATATTTTCTCCTTATTTAGCATGCAAATTTCAAACTTAGCATATTGCATGATTTTAGCATATTATTATTTTGTTTATAATCCAGAAAGGCAAATGTTTATTCACATAAAATATTAGTAATACATTATTATTTTAACTTGCGCGACCGCAAACATGTTACTTTTGAATAGTCTATGGCAACATTTCATGGGTAAGTCCCTTGACTTCCCAACGCCCCCATATTTGTTTATGCTCACGTTCATTCGGTCACAACACATAAGTTATTCCCATTACCAATTATTGAAATTGCCCAACAATTTGGCAACGACGCAATGGATATAGAGCGTATTGTTGTGCAATGGCGAAACATCAGTCATATAGAATGGCAAAATAAAAACTCGACGATTGAGTTTTGGTCCGAGGTTTTTGAGTACAAAGACTCTGCTGAAAACAGTCCATTTCTGGAGTTAGCATCTCTAGTTATATATATTCTTTGCCTTCCGCACTCCAACTACACACCAAAACTAAGCTGAGGAATCGGATGTCGTTAACCACACTCAACTCAATTCTGCATATCAGATATGAACTCCGAAGAGCAGGAAAGTTTTACCACAATTATAATATTCCTGAAGAAATTATTAAACTAATTGGCGGTATTAAGCAACTGCCGGAGACGGCAGCGATTGCTGAAGGTGGTCCATCAACTTCACGATACGAACAAGTCGAGGCCATGGACCTGGAGAACCTAATATTCTCTGATCTTGAAGATTAAACTCTAAGTTCAACTCTTTTTTATGTTTTCAATAATTATTTTATATTAATAAATACTTTTTAATAAAACAAGCATTTTATTTAGCACTTTAAAAAAAGTACTTGGCATTTTTTAGCATTTTTCCGACTTTCAGTTAGCATATTTCACAATTATAAAACGGCAACACTGAGTCTGCGCGGCAACGCGATAACGTTGTGTGGCGTAGTTGGCGCGAGCTGTGGTGAATGCGTAAACATTTTGCACTTTTCTCAAAGAAATATTTTCGTTGATAAACTGTTTATTAATGAAAATGTGAATGAATTTTATTCTGATTTAAATTGGTTCTTCACACATCATCGACACTTTGGATTTTCCCGATAAAAGGTAGGTTTGGATGCGGTCTGCCTAATTTTTGTCGTAAATAAAGTGAGTCGATAACAGCAGCGATTAGATTATATTGTTTATTTTTCGTTGAATCAAAACTGCACATTTGGATATCTATATCTAAAATATTTATTAATTCAAATTTTGGCGTTTTTATTACTTTTTTCCCCTTAACCTGTTTGCAATGTTTAGTACAGTTGTTACATAGATAATATACATAATGTATGTCACAGTATGTACGTGCCTATATCGTAGATATGTGAACATTAAGTACTTATAGATAATTATGATTTAAACGTTTTTAAATAAGATGCTGCCATTTTTAGCTTTTCACTAATCTTAGGATTTCAATGTCCTTGACCTCGCAATTTACCGCCATCCAGACGCCGCGTCGAAGCCCGTATGACGCCATACCCCAGCCGGAGCCTTCGCATCTGCAGCCAGCATCTTTGCCCTCCGCTTTTCATTTTGTTTCACCTTAAAATGCAGATAATAAAGAAGTATCATTTCCTAATCTTTTTCTCATAATATTACCTAAGAGCCCATCCTTTCAATCCGCATTGGAGCTTTGTGGTGCACTTGATACGCTCCATGCTTTGGCCGTCGATTCAAAGTTTATTTATTCATACCTATTTGTATTCTCGTCCTTCATTTATTAAGTTCCAAACTAGGAACAAAAACTGAACATATTCCATACAAATGCACTCATTTCCTAGTATCTTGGCTGGAAGGTAACTATGTATTGGAAAATTATCCTAATCTCGTGGAAAATTGGTGGGTCTCGGTGGAAGTAATCTCTCTTAAATCTTGTGAGACCGTCCTGCTCAACCTTTATAGCCAAGGATAAGAAAAAAGGAGCCAGATTTTTTTAATTTTTTAAAAAATCTTCAAAAAATTAAAAAAAAAAAAAAGTAATGGCATTCACATCGCTTGAATGTGGTTGAGACGTATTTGGCCAAATACGACGATAAGTTCATATGAAAGTAGTTCGCAGGAAAAAAAGGGGCCAGATAACTTATAATCGTTTGTGTTTGACATAGGTACATAACAAAAAACGAAAACTACCGATGACGAAATCCATCGGCACCATCGTTTGGAGCAGTCGACCAAGGACCGACATACTGACAAAGCCGAATATAAAATAGCATTACGTCATTTTAGTTGACGAGATTACGAGACGCGGTGAATATGTAATTATGTATAGCTTTATCGTAGAACTGGGTATTATTTACGGAGATGACCACAAGCATAACGGTGGGATTTGCACATCGTATTTACATTAATCCTTAATTCACCATGGCCAGAAAAACTATTATTTTAGGTAGGTTCTAAGTGCTAACCTAATTAATGGTAAAGAAGTTATCTGTGATATTGTCTGTGATACGGACATTGTGTTGTTTGCATGCATGAGTTCCTCTCTAGCGATAGCTGGATAGAATAGTCCTTATCACACCTTTGTTACCGGTCTATGACTCAACATATTAGCTTTTGCACACATACAACCGAAATCTGTCTCACTTCACACTTAATGGTTTATAATTTATCTATTTAAGAGGAAATATCACAGAGGAAATTCCTCTGTCTTCGCATATATACAGTGCGAAATCGGGCCTAGTTTCTTACCAGCGTAGCGACTCAAAGTTCAGCTAAGAAGGAAGACGTCCTGGGTGTCCTAAGAAATGGATGTAATCTTAAATAGGTGCGTGGTCCAAGAAATTAAATGAATCTACTTTAAAAGTAGGTACCCTTAAAATAAAAAAATAGAATATAAAAATAAAAAACCTATCTATTTGAAAGGAAACTACTTTTATGTGTGGTTAAAATGGGTCGTATGTAAACCATCGACGCGAAATATTTGACAAGGACTTCAAGATGTTACACAGCAGATAGTTATAAATAATCACGTTTTAAACAGATGATCTCAACGGGACTGACAGAGGTGCTAATGCAAACCAAGTCTAATGAATCAAATTAGCTATGAGGGGAACGGGGATATGCTCATGCAGGCAATTTGGCAGCGAGCCAAATAAAATGGTGGTTAAATCCGACATTGTTTATAAAAATCAACAAATATTTAACTAATATTCATTCCGACCACTCACAAGTAAATTAATGAGTTATCTGTATCATGTGGAACATATTTTAGTAAATGTATGATTTCATCTATCAAACGAGTTTATTACTCAAGGCTAACCACCTATCCGGTCATGCTTTTGTTATGGATGACGATTTTAATCGGAGCGTAATGAGGTCTATGGAAAATAGATTGTACGCCAAAATCCTCGTACAGTAGGTACCTTTCGAACAGATCATCTATGTTGTCGTTTTATCTGGTTCATTAACGTTATCTTAATTATATCTTCTAAAATCTTAATAATCGTTACACGTTTCGTGAACAACCAAATCAAAATGCCAGACAAAAATAATATAATATGTATATTCAATATATATATGATATCTTACATAATATATCTGGACCATGTTCTAAAATCCATGCGGACGAAGCCGCGGTTAAAGTAATTTTAAAAAGTTAACATCATCTAGTTACACCTGTGAGGCCCTCCAAAATATTAATCATATTAGCCCTTGAGTACATCGCTCGCCCCAAATCAATAGGGGAAGGCTTCGACGACCTCATTACGATAGTTATTATTTAAAATGGTTTCGTCTGACTAGGCCGAGTGTCTTGGGACAACACAATGACCAGCAGACATGTCATTCATATGGTTATTGATTAGACTTCTACTAAGTAGCATTTAAAAGGCAATAGTAGTTGATAAGAGGCCTGTAAACTAGCAAAATAAACAAAAAATAGCTCTCTTTGTAGTTGTTGTTTATTAAAGTAAATAAAAACTACTCATTTTTACAGCATCACTTTGAATTTTGATTCAGAAGATTTGAGGGTGCACCATTCTGTGAACACGTTGAAAAGTAACCAACTTGTTATGGTAAAAATGTATGCACTTTTATGAAATGTTTACCTGCAGACTTAGAATTCGACTTTGAATAACGAATTTAATTACATTTTGAGTTAATATGTAGTAGACTACAAGCCCATGAACAAAATTTACCTGTGAAATGAACCAACGTGAATAACGCTTAGAAGGCTGTTACTATATCAGAAAATAACTCTGAGCACTATGCGGTCATTTCTGAGCGGTACACCTGGTACCATGATGAGAGATATTGGTTGCGTCCCTTGGCTTTCGAGCCCGGCCTTGGAAATATGTACGGCGTTTTTACAAAAGCAACCCTTATATCTGATCATGGTACCAGGTGTACCGCTCAGAAATGACCGCATAGTGCTCAGAGTTATTTTCTGATATAATAACAGCCTTCTAAGCGTTATTCACGTTGGTTCATTTCACAGGTAAATTTTGTTCATGGGCTTGTAGTCTATATGTACTTGTTTGTTGATATTAAGAGTATCAAGACTGAATTGGCTGTGCAAGGCACTGCTGAAAGACGTCAACAGTATCGCTTGTATATTATATCTCATTCTGGGTCATAATTTAGACCGATTCAAAACGGATGTTTTGAAGTAGCTACTGCAACCAAAATGCGAATAACGAAACAATATTCCGCTCTGTTATAAACAAATTTAGATACTTACTTGCGTAGCTTCCGGGAAGTTGCAGAAGATTTAGTCTCTTACATAAGCATTGCAATAATATCTATGGTGCTATAAAGCAAAAAGGACTGGTATTTTACCTCTTCTCTCTCCCCAATCGTTCCCTCATGTCTGAGGATCCTGACCATCTATGGCTTTATATTTTATTTTGTGGTGGATGATGTGCTTCCATCGGGCCTTGTCATTTTTCCAAGTGTATCGCATCGTAGAGTTCGAGTGCGCTGGTGTATTTGATTTGATCACACCACCGGGTCAGAGGTCTCGTACAGTTTTGCCGTCGATATTCCCTACCACAATAAGTTTCTCATTGTTTTGTCGTGTCGTGTAATGTGTTCAAAGTAATCTATTTTTTAGTTAGTAGTTAGTATTTCACCCCATTACCGTGATAATAGTTACGGATCTCATCCTCAAACTTATCCTCTGAGTCTCAGTGAAAATAGCTTAATTGTAAGTCATTATATTAATACGTTATAACGATTGCTTTATGCCATAACATGGATTCACAACGTTAGTTGGCGCGTTCTGTTTAATTGATTGATTCCTATTGTTTCACTCATCAGAAATTTTCCTTGTTGCAGAATCAGAATGGCGTAAAAAATGACTATTTTACTCTATGACTACTATGAACTCGAGGAGCGAGCCTCAAGCCATCTGACAGTATGGAAAGGTAGGTTTAGTAATTATTCTGGTTCAGTACAGCTTGTTGGAGTCTGCTCTAGTGTATGCTTTACAATTAAGCAGCCTGGTAAGTGCTCTACAGTCACCAAGTCACCTGAAAGCAGCCTATTGGTGTTTGTCTACGTCGGAGATCGCTCTGGTGTATGCTGTACATAAGCGTATTTAAGGTAAAATACATAGAAGTAAAATAAAAGAAAAACAAGTTATTTTTAGCTAATTTAGGTACTTACCCAACCTACCTAAGTACCTAAAACTTTAAATAACCTTGACGGTTGCAATTTAAACTGATATCTCTAGTGGAACGCGACGCAGTAAGTATAGGTACCTACTCATGTGGTCGTATTGCAAAACACAATGCTCTTATCAAGGAGTGGCGAACATGGGTTAACATACCCGTATCGTAAGCCTCAATAGACCGTTTAATTATATGTGTACCACATTATCGGATTAAAGTTGTCAAAGAGGCTTACACGTGTTGATCCTGTGAACCCGCGCAAGCTTTTAGGTGCCCAGGTCCAGTCTTCTGGGATCTGGAATATACAAAGCATAGGTTTAAAAATTGAGTTTAACTGTTTTTTGTCGGGGCATGTTCTTGAATTTTACGACCCAAGAAATAATTAGATATACCAATGACACAGGGAATGACCCAATGCGGGCCTGTGATTATACAGGGTTTTGTAACAATTGCAGAAAAGGTTCAGTGGAGTAGGTATAAACTTAAGCATGTGGTAGACCTTCGGTTTGAATATTGATCAAACATTTAATTTAAGTACTTGATATCAAGGATCTAAATCCATGTTTTCTTTAAATGAATACGGCTTCCCATATTGTAAAAATGGTCGTAACCTCAAGCCGCACGGACAATAAAAGCTAAATATACATCGACAAGATTTAGGACGGGATATATTCGCTTTCGTCAAACGGGGTCGTTGCTGTGGCTACCGCAGTCCACAAGAACCACAACAAAATTAAATGTTCTTTTAAATGACAGAAAACTACGCCAATACGACTGTTATAATTTCTTTAATTTTTTTAGCATGGCATTTGGTGCTATACGCATTCGCTGGGATCTTTGGAATCCTCAACTACATATTCCTACTGAGTGCTATGCAGCTAGTGGACAATAACTGCGTGCTGTTTCCGAGGGAGCTAGCCTTCCGGACCATCGATTTGCCGAACGCAACCGACACAAATGTAGAACTTAATCATACGCTAAATATAACGCACACTATCTATAACGATACCACATCTAGCACCACGGACGCTCAAAATGAACCCATTCACGCCGACAATCTAGTTATGAACGTTGACAAAGATGTTGGAGGAAGCGCGCCTCATGATAAGACAGAGCAGAAGAATGAGTCTGCAGTCGTTGACGCAGTGGAGACAGAAGAGGTCTTCACAGGTACTTATCTTAACATTATTAAAATTAATAGTGGAGGAGTTACTAAAGTCCTCTTCAAGATTCGTCTACATCTACAAAGTTCTTATTTAGAGAGCCAAAACACAAATCGCATTCGTTTCCCTTTTTGGGTTTATTTTCATTCTGCGCCATACAGTTACAGTTGGTTTCAGGACTCATTTGAACCGATTAACGATGGCGAATATAGTTAAAGAAAGGTCCTATTGTGTAGGCAAAATGATGGTTCTTCAACTAAAATAAGGACTCATTTCAATTTGAACCACCCATAATCCGATAGGAATAATGTTCATAGACCGACCATAATGCGCAGAGTGGTTTCGATTATGTTCCATGTCAAAAAGTAGGTGATGACATTGAACTATTATTACTAGCGTATTACTTCTAGCGTAATTACGCTAGTAATAGTAACTCAATGGGTTATGATGATGGATAGATGGACAGACTAGATACGTCGAATTTAACTTGTTCATTTCAAATTTATACCGAAATGAAAAAAACATCTTGCAGGTGATGACAACCATCGGTTAGTTTTGGACACAACTCGAACGCTTTTTGCCTTCGATAGCGACTGTCAATTCGCTGAATACATGCCGATCATGTCCGCCATCTTCGCTGCAGCGTGGGCCACGCTGTTCACCATGTGCCCGGGTGGAGGATACGCGAGAACTGGGTAAATAGATATATTATGTATTTAAAAAAGGTCACTCTAGACATGAACAAAGTAATAAAACATAAAATAACTAAAAGTACTTATTCAAGTAGGTTTCACGAAAATAACCACTGCATGGTTAGTCAATAAGATTAGGTCATCATTGCAGGCTGGCTTATGTAATGAATTGATGAGTGTTAGATATACACTACGTTCACAATCTTTTATTTCGGTTTATAAAAATTCCAAGGGAGTCTTCAATCTTATTTATTTTGATTGCCTCTAATAGGAGATCTGTTATTTTTCTCGCGCACAGCTTCTGTAAGACCGACTATGTTTTATTATAACGGAGTGTACCTAGATGACTCAATTTGTAAATATAATGTAGTTTACGAGTATGTCTCGAGACTAAACTATCTTTTCAATGGGTTACGATTAAATTTTGGTATCCTACATTGTTTTATAAACGTTTTAGATTTACTCGCTTGTCAAAGATTGGGTATTGAAAATTATACTTGCGGAACAATTTCGGCTTGTATTCAAATATGTATTCTTATTAAACGCTACAAATAGTATGAATTCAAAACGCTGTCCTATGGGAAAGTACTCAAGGTGTCTCAAGGGTACTCAAGGATTTCGATGTTCAGTCTTTGTCCTAAGAATCCAGCACACGGGTCTTCAGTATTTTTGTGTTCCAGAGACTACCCAACTCGCATGTTCATTTTTTACAGTTTAAGTCAGCCGTGGCGTATTTTGGCGCCAGCTTTGTTGTTCGCGTTGGTGCTGGTGGGCCTGACGGGCCACAGCTTCAACAGGACTAATGGGGGCCTACACGCGTTCTGTTCGGCTTTCTACAACGTCACTAACTCTACCTCGTAAGCTTTATTATTCTACTACATACATTATTAAACAGGAAAAAAGGAAAAAACGGGGGTGCGCGTCCATTTCTAAAGAAAACGCATAGGTAGTACGCGCGTAGGTACATGCAGATACGTGTTCTGTGTGTTGGACTGTGCTTGTTTTCTATACAAATGGAAATACTTACATACAACGCTAGATCATGCATTCCTGCGCTACGCTGCGTGATGCAGGGCAGCGTGTTAATCTCCTAACTCGTCGTTATAGTAACCGTCATGAGTCCTGAGCACAGATTATCAGTGGTAGGGATATTGTATACTTTCGGCCAATGTACAGCAGCCGAAAAAACGTGCTGGACCAACAGACGACGCACACTGACGACTGACGACTGTCGAACCAATCGTGTGCACCGCAACGCAGTCAATGTCAAACCGACCAATGAAAGATGTGCTCACCACTCGTGACGGCAAGTAACGTTGACATCGGGCAGGTGCTCATCAGCGAGCGAGTACGTGGAGCGCGCGCGGCAGTCGTCGTGGGGCCTGGGGGGGCGCGCGGCGGCGGCGCGGGCGGCGGGCGCGGCCGCGTGGGCGAGCTGGGCGGCCGTGGCGGCGCTGCTGCTGGCGCGCTGCCTCGCCGCGCCCGACTTCCAGCTGCGCCGCACCGCCGCCGTGCTCAAAGATCCGCAGCGCGTGAGTGAGCCTCAGAGTTATAACTTAATGTCTCCTCCATCCTCCATCCATGTATCAGGGGAATATAACGAATCATATCATATTATCATATCATTTCAACGAATAGCCAAATCTAAGGGCAGGACTGCCGGGTCGACTAGTGAACGCTACAATGTTTGGTAAACTCAGAGAAAAACTGTAGATACCTAAACATTACAATTATTTTATTTTTATTGTTACAGAAACTGACGCCATATTTGAAGAAATCAAAACGATCTCGACAGTCCCCAGTGTCTCCCAGCAAACGTGACACTATCTCGGTGAGGTCCGAGCGGTCCGAGCCCACTATCACCACGGAACTAGTGACGGCGTCCATCGAGCAGGACCAGGCCACCGCGCCGCCCTCGCTGCAAGTCACACCCGTCAAAAAAGGTCAAAGGCCTGATGTTATTGAGCTGAAGCATACTTCCACTCCTCTAAGTGATTGAAGGAAATTGATATAATTTCAATCTAATTGTTACGAGTCGTTATAGGCTATGATTAAGTACTGTGTTAGTCTGAAGAGATTATCTCTTCCTGCTGGCTAAATGACGCGATAAGGAACTGTTATCGGATGGTTCAAATAGATAGCATTTATTCACATTAATATGTGAATAAGTGATGTACTTAGTTTATTTTTTACACGCTTTAGGTATATTATTATAAACACTGGTGTGTCTAATTCTTCGATTTGATTACAATGCTTTTACTCCTTAATACCTAAATTACTTTTAATTGTATATTTGGCTCAAATAGAATTATTGCCATCTAAATTTATCCAATTATAATAATTTTGGTTTTAAACTAAAAATTTATCTCAAAGAAGCTCAACAGAAAAAAGGCCAGCTCAATCAAAGACTACCTATTGTAAGAAAGAAGTTGGAAAATGGAATTACTTGCAATTTTTGTATCTAAAGCTTAAAGAACAGTAGAGGAGCAATAGAGGATTTTTACCAGATTGCTTTTTTACTTATATTTCATATTGAATTTAAAATGAATTTTATTATGCATTTAAATATAGTAGTATATATTAAATATTTCTAAACTAAGGTGAAGACGTTTTTAATTAAAGTGTTTTATTAAATAAATGATTATAAGGAGTTTTTTATTTGATAGCATATTATGCCACGAAGCCATTAGGTACCTATAGTGCTTTTATCTTCCCTGACATCTATATCTCATTTAATTTTGCTTTGCATTCTACGATACTGTTCAGCCACACCTAATGATTTAGGTGAATTAGGTGATGGTTATAGTACCAATCTATTCAATCTAAGCCATAACATGCCATTAATCAGTCAGTCAGTCATTATTTAGTCTGTGCTTACTTGTCCGTCAGTGTCATTCGTCATGGTGACATTGCAATGTCAATTAATTTAATTGCCAAATTTATGCCAAAAACATATTTTCAATTTTGAAAATGAAATGTGAAGAATATTACACGACTTTTTCCTAACTTTCCTTTCCTCGTTTTATCATAATGTTTTATCAGGTAAATAATCTTTTGCGCAGACAATATAACGCAAACCAATTTCTTCGATATGTACATAGCGAAATTACTTCAAAAACTTTGTACCCTATGGAAAGTAGAAAACTACTTCAAATGAAAGGAGAAGATGCCTCTACATTCTTACAAGGACTTATAACGAATGATATGAGGCATTTTGAAGAAGGTGCTAGATCTATGTACGCCATGTTCCTCAACAATAAAGGGAGAGTTTTATATGACACTTTAATTCATAAGTGGGGTACAGACAGCTCATTTTTAATTGAATGTGACAAAAGTATTGTTGCACAAATGGAAAAACATCTAAAACTTTACAAATTAAAGAGGCTGGTGGATATCAAAGATATAAATGAAGAGTTGAGACTATGGGTATTAATATCAAACTCTATGGATCTTAACAATGAATTCAAGGATATTGCAATTTATAAGGACCCTCGCTTGATAGATTTGGGAGTTAGAATAATATCCCCTGCTCACATGCCAAGTGCAGAGCTTCTAGAGAGACTAGGAGAAAAAGAAGTCAAAGTTGAAAATTCAGAATGTGGGTACAAATATTTAAGATATAAATTAGGAGTGAGTGAAGGAGCTAGTGACCTTCCTCCCGGGACAAGTTTTCCTTTAGAAGTCAACTGTGATTACTTACATGGTGTTAGTTTCCATAAAGGCTGTTACATAGGACAAGAGGTGACAGCAAGGGTCCATCATACAGGAGTGGTTAGAAAAAGAATAATGCCTTTAAAATTTTCCAATACTGTGTCAGAAAACCTAGAAACAGATGCTGTGATATCACCTAGTAACAATCCGAAAGCAAATTTGGGAAAACTAAGGGGTGTTATTAATGATTATGGTTTAGGACTGTTAAGAATTAAGGAAGCATTGGATGCTAAAGTCTTGAGTGTGGGCAGTTATTCTGCTGAAGCTAACAAACCAAGTTGGTGGCCTATCGAAGCCCCAAAGGAAAAAGTCATTAAAAGTGAATGAATTACATATAAATGTTTTATGTAGACATCTTAATATGAAAATAGCATTTTTTCTATCTATATGTATGTATTAGCCTGCTTCTAAGAAACTATTTGATTTCCATATTAGACTTTCTAAAATATAACCTTGAATATCTTCTAAAAAATATCCCATTGACAGTACACATGTTTTGAAATATTAATTTTCATACAATTTTTTTATCTATTCTTTTTCAGTAAAGCATGGAAGATTCAAAATCAAAAGAAGAAGTACCACAGCCACTAGTATATGAATTTGTTTGTTCAGGATGTGACTTGTCAGAAAAGGCACACTATAAAGGTTCTAACCCTCCATTCTCACGCAACATAGTCCTGAAGTACCCAGGGTATGTGATGAAAGACCCTTTCAGTCCCCCCGGGAAAGGTGAAATCTTGGTTCTTGGAGCTGATTGTGCTATGTGTGAGAAACCTGTGTGTATAAGCAAGGATTGCAGTGTCTTTTATACAAAAATGTACTGTAAAAACTGTGCTCGCAATTCTATTGATAAATTTCCCTCAGAAATTAAAATTAAAATCTTTTAAACAATGTAAGATGAGTGTGTACTTACCTTTATATGTTATGTCAGATATTCTTTGATTAGCTCATTTATTTCTTTTCTTACATTAAATTATTGCTTTGATTTCTGTAGTATATTATTATTTATTATTAATAAGAAATATATTTCTGTAAGAAGGGAAGTGCAATAAAACAACAGAATTTTATAAAATACTGTTTACTTTGGCTTTCCAGTCCGATTTACAGTATTTATACCAATTTTCACAAATGAATTTTAATAACAGTTATATTGACCAAAACTCTAGTTTGGGCCTCTTAATATAAAGTATTATACATAAAATGAAATCATACAATACAAGCCAAATGTTGAAATGCGAAATTTTGACAGCAACATCAATAAAAAGCTCACAGTCAAATGTATGTCACACTCTGTGGGAAACAAAATACAATCTTAGAAATAAAAATAATAATTACAGCATAAGTTATAATAAGGTATATATATTAATAAGCTCTAAAATCAGGACAAATTAATTACATATTTTGTCGATCAATACCGGTCACTCCACACAGATTGTTAGCACCACATTACATCATAACCCTTTTAGAAAATCGACCAGTGACTGCATTCCCAAGCATTCCAAGTACACTTTTTATACAACAGAAAACAATAAGTCAAATATCTCAGTAATGCAAATTGGGTTTGTTATAAAACAATTAAAAAAATGTAATAGCTTTAAATATTTTTTAAACTATTGATTGCTACTGAAATGTATGATTTATTCGAGACATTATGACACTATAACCTAACCATTAATTTAATTTATACTTAATAAGTTTGCTACAAAGTACAGTTTCTTTTGTGATGGGTAATATAGCAAAAGTGGCATTATGAAGTTAAAGGCAAATATTAAACTTTTGATTTTATTAACCTTAAATGATATTACTTTAAATACTATAATAACACAAAAATATCAAGAAAAACTAGATTGATTCAGGCAGTGTGTCCATTCATCTTTTTATTATATAAACTCACTTTACGAACAAACATTTTAAAAGTGAGATGTTTGCATTCAATGACTTGACTGTACATTAAGAAAAACACAATAAGAAATTTTAGTGACCCCTGCAAATAAATCGATATTTCATAACAAATTAAATGTTATTTTACAGTATTAAATGAATGTTTCATGGTCAACATTCACAAGCAAACATAACGTTTACATATTATCGCTTATCTATCATTTAATACTGTATTCAGCCTTTTCTACAGCTGAAATAAAGTTCATTAACGTTTTTTAAACACAGATAACATTTTAATGCAATTAAATTATGAAACATATGTTTTCAAATTTTTATACTTATTTTAATTTTTTTTACATACATTGATTACTTTCAAATTGTACTGGCCTTGTTTAAAAATTTCGCAAATGAAGTAAATGGGTGCTCTGGACGGGTGGTTACATTAAAATGTCTTATAGTAGGTATAAAATTGTGATATAATTAAAAACTTACTGGGATATTCTAAGCGGGTAGTTTATCACTTGTCTAATTCAAATTACAATCATATTTTCTTAACTAACAAAACTTTCACAGCCGAAAAATAATTAATAATTTTGATACAAAACAGTGATTAAAAGAACTCAAGTCCAGTCTGTTTCACAAACCATTTCCAAAAATGTGTTTGATATGAAGTTACTTATAAATAAACTTGAATTTATGACGAAGACATTTAAAGCAGCTCAAGAAAGAAACTCATACTTAAAAAAATCCACACAACAAACACACAAGTCTGAATTATTTTATTTATCTAATTGAAAATTTCACATTATAATAGAATCAAAGATTTATTTTACATTATTATGGAGTAAAGTTTTCTAAATTGTTACAAAATCTGATAAATTAATAAAATATTTTTTGGGAGATTCATTCACAAATATGAACTTATTTACTATTTGCAGAAAAATAAAAACATCATTGTTCGTAAGTACTCAAAAAGCCGAAAAAATAAAACATTTAAAAATATATTTTATCTAAAAATGGTATTTTGTATGCAATCGTTTTCACAAACTGATAAGACACTAATAATAATAATGCACTGTTATTAAATTATTGAAATTTATTATGAAATATGTGGAAAAAATTAGTGGTATTTGATAAAATTGCATTGATAATTGATATAAATTTATATAGTTGTAGTAAAATTGTCATAAAAGATCTGGTTTAAAAGTGAAGTGTTTAAAAGTTTTGTTAAAACTGAACAGAAAAACGAAAATAAAATGTAATTTAATTTCTCATCAGGATGTAAAAAAGATTAGCTATTCAATCTCATAAAGAAATTTGGTGTACCATTTCTGACAAAATATATTTGAATATTTCTCAGTATAGATAGCAGCGGGGCCATTTAAGTGCATAGTTAAAATACTATAGCTCATATTAGCTATGAAACATATAATCTGCGAAAAGGAATTTTTCAATAATTTGTAAGTGGATTTAAAAACATAACCATACCATTCTTAGTACCTATACAAGAAAAAACTTTCCAAAATTACACATTCGTGTGTCAATACTGCTGCTAAAAAGACATATTGAATATAACACCTATTTAATTCTCGATTCATATACAGATTACTAAGTTTTCACTAATATGATAATAGGTTTACGGTCTAACTACAAAATTAAAAAAAAATACAAAATCGCTTGAGCGAGCCGAGTCGTCATTGACGTCGGCTGTCTGACCATCCAGTTAATAAATTCTCTTTGCTATCCTTGGAAAGAGCAAATTGTTTAAACATTACATAAAACAATGTCGTTCGATACAAGGGCAGGATATTCATTGTCTATGTTAGTCTGTGGTTTACCAATGTTGTAACCCAGAGGCTAAAAAAGACCTTTTTATTAGATCAGGTGTCTTATTTCTGTGATGATTTGGAATATGGAATGTATGCTAAAATTTGTGTTTGATTACTTGTCGACTGGCAGTTTGTAAAAATGCAGTCATAGTTGGGAAATAAATCCATTCATAGAATTACACCGTTTAGAATTCTAAAAGTTTTCCCTAACAGAAGCATTTCATTTGTTAGATCGATATAGCTTTTGAAGCAACGATTGCTAACTGACACTGAGAAAAAAATACGATTTATTGGGACGAAAACAGCGCCATTTCTATGACCGATACATACCGAAACATTATCATAGTGCAATGATATGTTATATGCGTAACATACACAACTTCGTAAGCAATATCTAGGAGTCAAATCACATGGTCACATAGTCACATAGTCCATCTTGTACCTTATTTCTATACAGCAAACGAGTTAAATGGTCACTGCAGCCTATCAACATGCACTTTAGCCTCAAACATGGCTGTCTTAGTTTGTAAACGGAACCGATGCACGATGTGTTGCTACGAGTATATTAGGGAACTACGATGGTGGCTTGTTGATGTCAATCTGACAATGAGGTTTATGTCGTCACGTATAGGAGGAACAAACCAGGTTAACTGGTGCTGTCAGTATAGGGATGAGTGAGAATAGATCTTCCTAAGCACCCTTATGAGCAGTGGAAAATATCAGTGTTGCGAAGGTTAGCACTAGAAATATTATAAGAATTCATCCAAATTAACTTTATTCAAATCATTACCTAAGTTAAGCTCTAATGATTTGATGAACGTTCTACGTCGGGCGCAGCGTCATTATGTAAAACCATTTTTGTCCACGAAACTGACGGCTGAAGGTTGGTTAAGATTCAAATTTCCAAAGTATATTCGACATCCATAGAATCCACCTGAAATACAAAATCTGAACTAGCTGCTTCGACGAGGGTAGGCTATTTGGATTATGAGGGCGGCGGTATGTACCTGTAATCGTGCCAACTTTAACGGTAGGTACATATATATCTATTGTTCTCCATGATTATTGCCGTTCACTCCGGCCGGTGCAGCAATGCAGCGAATGACTGTACGGCCTCCGAGAATTGCAGAACTTATTCAAGCCAGGACATGATGGGGCGGCGGAGCGAGCTCATCGTCGGGTTCGCTGACGTCAGGCGGGTGCAGATGGATGGAGATGAGTTCTAATTCGGATATTCAGCAACCACACAATCTACCCGAAACACAAGATCTGAATTGGCTATTTAAAGCGGCGGATTATGAGGGCGGCAGTTAAATGATACCTATTTGTCACTCTCCAGCGGTATCGTTCACTAACGAACGGTACCAAATCGTCCTACTCCGATTGGTGCAGCAAGCCGGCGAGTGACTGAACGGCCTGCGAGAGTTGCGCGACGTATTCAGGTCCGCGAGGGGGCGGCGGGGGCGGCGGGGCGAGCTCGTCGTCGTCGTCGTCGACGTCGGGCGTGGCGTCGTCGAGCGGCTCGTCAGGCTCGCTGGCGTCGGGCGAGTGGCAGCGGACGCTCTCGGCGCTCACGTCGGCCGCGGGCTCCGTCTCCGCTTGCTCCTCGTCTGTTTCAAATATAAGATACGAACGAATAGGATTACGCAAAACAACGAGCGAGATTCATATATCGTAACAAAATTTAATGTTAAAAATAATAAACGTTCCGAATCAAGATAACTTTTAAATATTGCAAATACTCTAGTAACGTTCACAATTATGTCAATAAAACGTGCACATTTAAAACAAGACATGAAGAACATACATATTATGTGTTTATAGCCTGGCTGTCTAATCGACAAGCACTGATCAAAAGGGTACCTCTACCGGCTCTACGGGTAAATAAATAATAGTTAACAAAAATAAATAGCAATCGTTTACCTGCAGGCCGTAATAACTTCTGTTGTAAGGCGTGTACGGCGCGCTGCAACGCGCGCGTCGCCGGCTGCGACAGCGTGGCGCGCGACGCTAGGATCAGTAGCGCTCGGGTTGATCCTGTACATGATAACATTGTCTTGATAACATTGAACTTGATAATACAAATAGCTAACAAAAATTTGGGGAGTTGAGAGGAAGAAATAAAAAGTCTCACACAATCACATAATCACGTGCCCCGCCCACGTAGCCATTAATCTACATTCTATTCCTATGGTTGTAGTTTGGAATATCGTATCATACGAAAATAAAGCATATCGTACGAACAGCAGGTCGAGAATTAGTTTAATACTATGTAGGGGAGGCGAGTGGATGTTTACCGAGCAGAGAGCGGAGTGGGTCCCGCGCGGCGGCGGCGGCCAGCTCGTCGGCCAGCGCCTCGCACGCGGCCGCGCCCGCTCCCCCCGCGCCCGCCGCGCCCCCCGCACCGCCGGCCGCGCGCGCCTCCCGCCCGCCGCAGCCGCCGCGCCCCTCTCGCGCCGCACGCGCCAGCACCTGCACATTATACAATGATACCGGTAGAGTTAACTTGAAAATCTATGGTTAAACATAAATTAATTTTTTTATCAAAAATTAGGTAGTATGTTTTGAAGATGGCTCAAAGTTGGCCAAAAATGTTCAATCATCTGATTTAATCCGTAAGTTAATCCAGCGTTTAATCTACTATATACCAAATTTCAATCTACCCAGAGGTGGTGGTTAGCTGATATTATCCCACCACACTGACGACTTCCGAGTTGGTGGACTTCACTTGCCCTCAATTTTATTAAACGCACTTAACATAAATTAATATGAGCCACTGAGAATCGACCCAAATCCCGTCGATGAACTAGTCAGTTGTAGTAGCCTAGTCAGGCTAAAATATAATGTAAAATAAAATAGCCTAGTCAGGCTAAAATATAATATAAATTAAAACAATCACATTACCTTAGGGTAGTAATGTTGAACGAACTCGTATATGGTTGGGTCCTCCAAGGAGTCCCGCTCATCGAACAAGACTGCATCGATGTACTCGGCCAGCACGCTGCACTCTAGCAGCATCTCTTCCAGCTTTACATCAGTCTGCAACAATCGTATCGTTGTCGTTATTATCAAATACATACGCTGCAAGTCATAATTTTAATGGCTAAAGCATTGCAGTAAATTTTTTTGTTTGTTGTTTTCCTTATCTGTGAATAAATATTTTCTTTCTGTCTTTCAATGTGTATGGTAGTCGACACATATAGTAGTCGGTTCAACATCATCTATTAGTCTAGTGTGTGTTCGTAGCGACGCGACTGCTGCATCTTTCTGAATATACCTACCGCGAATGATCAACGCTCATGACTGATGCTGGTTAGTACACAAGGGATAGAGGCAACTGACCGGGTCGTTGGCGACGTCCCGCCAGAAGGCGGCGAAGTGCGCGAAACGCAGAGGCACCGCTTCCAATGCGCACAGCGCCGACAGCAGCACCAGTTGCTCCGACATGCAGCGCTGCATGCGCGCCACACGACAACACGTCTCTGAAACGTGTTAAGCGTGTGAAACATAGTAACATGCAGTGTGGAATTTTTGTCCTAGAATAGAATACCTGAACATATGATTCCTGATCATATATGTATGTGAACATGTTGAATTTTTGATCATAAGTGGATCACATGTGGAGTTTCGAAACATATGTAGAGCACATGACATGTGAAACTTTGGAGTATATGTCAATTTTTCGATTACATGTGACAATGACAGACTTACCAGTGAACTTTTAATCGTCTGTTGCCTGCGGTGCGAGTTGTTACTACTGTTCTGTTTGCAAGAACAAGGAGGGAAGATCTCTTTCATCACACTGTGTAACTGCTGTATAACGTCTGTTATGTTTTCGAAAGTAACCGTGTCTAAACGTGCTCTCTGAAGCAGTCGACATCATACAAGTAATTCGCCACTAGCGATTACCCACCCATGTACTGCTAGTGCGTAACCTTTTCGGTCGTATGCAATGTACTCAAGCGGCGGGGATATGCGAGCTTCATATCAAGAGTACATAGGGGCAAACTAATGAGTAATGACCAGTGCTCACCAATAAACTTATGGTAGGGCCTATAGAGCGCGGCGAGGGAGAGCGGCTGGTGCGCATGATGCGAGTTGTTCCGTGAGCGGTGGCCGCCGCCCCCGGGGTGCGGGTGGTGGGGGTGCGCGTGGCGGGGAGGCCGCGCGGCCGCGTGCGCCCCGGCGGCGAGGGGCACCAAAGCGCCCAGGGCCGCGCCGCCCCCGATCAACACTAGCTCGCGTAGCACACCCGCGCACACCGAACCTGGTCAACAAAAACACGAAACGTTTTTTATATCACGTCGCTTACACTATGACTGTCTCTATGTTAATATAGCAGCCGAAGTGCAGGATGCATCGGAGGCGACTTCGAATGGTAATGTGATGGTCCCGCTCGTTTGCTGTAATTTTGATCTCCGTGTGGTCCTATTATAAACTGTTATAGCAGTAAGGTGCCGGCCGGATCTCAGACCTCGGCCGGAGTGTAGGCTCTAGGATCTTTAATGGAACGCAACGGTAAACACGTGCAAACCTAGTGCGGCGTCCCGATGGTGCGTGAGTCGCTGGTGTAGATTGAGCATCGTCAGCAAGCGACGCGCGCACTCGGGCCAGTCCTTGCAGGCCAGCAGCAGCGCGCGCGCCTCCTTCGCGTCGCGGCGCGTGCGCAGCGTGCGGCACAGCGCGCGCGCCCACCGCAGCGCCCCGCTCAGCTCGGCGCGCACGCTGGCACTGCCGCCCGCGCCGCCCGCTGCGCCCGCGCCCGCGCCGCCACCCCCGCCGCCCGCGCCCGCACCCCCGCCGCCGCCCGCGCTGCCCTCCACGTACACCGCGTGCAGACTGTGCAGGGCCTGTTCGCGTAGGCACACGTTAGTACAATCACTACCCAGGAAAACAAGCTGAGTTACTTCATACCACTGCTGTGAACACTATCATCTAAGTATTTGTACAGCAAACGTCAGTCATTGTCACGATTACAAAACTGCGTAAGTTCATGCTCGAAGCACACATCTTCTAGTAATGATTGCATTGATCCTATTGGCGATTCATATATTTGAAAATTATAAAAGTTTTAGATACACATAACCACATGACTTGGTGGAGAATCTGAGTTGGGGCGACTGCAAAATAAATGAAAACATGTACTTACTTCAAAAGTCATTTGCAGTCCGCCATTATAAACTACGTACAGTCTATCGTCCTCATTTTCGACTAGGGTGCAAAACGCCGATATCAGCGTGGTCCAACACGTTCTGCCGTTTAGGCCTGCAACAATATAGAACAAAGTTTAATACATCAGGGCCCCTGATTTATTTTATGTGGTTGATTCAGATTATGGTCTTGCATGTTGGATGTTGTGTTATGTGTGTAAATACACATAAAAATTGGCATCTATAAACGACTGCCTTTAGCAGTAGCCATTTGGTGGTAACTTTCTGAATTAGGCAATGAATCAGGCAATGCTGAATTAAGCGAGAGTAACGAGCATTATTTTAGTGTAGGTACAAAGTAAACAGGTTGATATCATACCATTCATACCTTGTAAGTAGGCGGAGAGCGTGCTGCGGCGGAAGGCGGCGGCCTCGCGGCTGTCGATGCCCTCGCCGCCGCTGTTGGTGTTGCCGCGCGCCGCCAGGATGCGGGCTAGCCTGTAACATTGTACATTTTTTTCTCTTTATTGAATGTTGATTATACATAATTTTGCAGATAAAAATAAATTTTAACCCCTGCTTAAATATACTGGTATCTCTTTTTACAAATCGACACCATAAAACCAGTTTAGTCGCCTAACCCCTCGTGTCGTAACATGTGCATACCTAGCGCGGCTGCGGTTATTGCAGCCACCAGTGGAACAACGAACCAGTTCGCCTCTTCTTTATCAGTAAAGTTAGATATACAGCATTGTTCAGCAGTTAGTTCGGGTGCCATCATGGCAGCTGTAATAATTAGCATAGCGTGGTTACCTGAGTAGCTCATCAGCAGCGGCGGGGTAGAGATGTGCGTGTGGAGCGATGTTCCTAAAGGCCCAGTGTACGTTCTGGTGCTGGGCCAGCGTTCGCGCGAAGGCGGGCGAGCGCCGACAGCAGAGCCGCAGCAGCGCGTAGTACGGCGGCAACATCGCACGATTGTACGCCACGACTTCGCCGTCGTCGTGGTCAGCACTGTACAACACCAGAAAAACTTAATGAAATACTAACGGTTTTTT
The DNA here is from genome assembly GCA_905147235.1 of Erynnis tages. Classification (NCBI taxonomy): domain Eukaryota; kingdom Metazoa; phylum Arthropoda; class Insecta; order Lepidoptera; family Hesperiidae; genus Erynnis; species Erynnis tages. The sequence goes on from LR990087.1 coordinate 7,237,360, forward strand.
TTAATTATTAATGAACAGCGAACAAGATGCGAACCCCAAATAGAAGGACTTATTTGCGGTCCCATTTGAAAAGTTGGTGGTAGGTACCCTACCCCCAGATCATTGTACCACCTATTATACCGATCTGCACTATTATGTTATTCGAAAAGTCCAGGGTTATAGCCCAGCTGCATACACCAACGACTTTTCTGATGAATACATAATAATATGTCCTTTTAACAGTATTAAATATCACATTGAGGGAAAAAAATGTGATGAAATACCACGGACAACGGGATAAAAGACAGACATCGGTGTGGCCATATCGAAGGTGATTGTGGCGTCTCCTTTGAAGAACTCTGGTCATGCTATACGTAAACATTAGGGTTGATGAGGAAGGAGTTATAAGGATGAGGAAGGGGAATGGTTTGAGTAAGGGAAAAAGAGTAAACATTATATAAATAAATAAATAGGCTGGCTACAGAATCCTAGTGATTCCCATTGACTTGTGAACTATGGACACACAAAATTCGTCATAAATTCCTCTTAGTTTAAGAGTAAGCGGAAGAGGATGTGAAAATACCAAAAAATGCGTAACTTCCTCATTAAGAGGAAGAGGAATCCTCATCAACACTAGTATGTAGTAACATCAAGACGTCAGCCCAACGGACACTCACAGTATGTAGTTGAAGGCGATGTGCTTGACGAGCCGCGGGTTGGCTAGCGCCAGCTGGATGTTCTCCGGGCAGTCGACGGACACCGCGTGCCAGAAGTTGAGCAGCGCCTGCTTGTTGGGGTGCACGGCGACCGAGGGCTCCGATATGCCCGGGTGGTACAGGTCCCACAGGTCCGTGAAGTACTGACCGAACTGTGGACAGGTTTATATTTGTACATTCTTAATGTTTAAAGAATACGTTGAACTTTTTCATTTGTACGAACCGTAAACGTTTTGATGGATTCAGGTGGACCATACCATCGTCACATCGAAATATACGGCGAAATTTTAACGTAAAACTCTGGATGTTAGCCATCAGATTATCAAAATTCAAGTCGAACCGTATGCGCAATATATTTGGAGACTATATTTCTATTTAGACTGTAACTAAATAAAACGTTACATGACAAAGTATTATAAAACTGTAGCTCGAGTAGCAGTCACAAGAGGAAAGTGGTCAAAACTTATTGTATGGCCTGTTATTTATAAAATATTGTATGCTTAATCCATTCACTGTGCAGTGACCCATATGTGATACACTCCCATTGTTTAACTGTTGTGTCTACTTAATGCACAGGCGACGTGTTAACTTACCATCAATTTCTCCACCCTGCTGACCACACAGTACGACATGACGCCGAAGTACGCAGTCAACTTCATAGTGCCGTGGACCGCTATATCTGTATATTTCCGTGCCGCTTTCAGTTTGCTGAGCAGCATCGTGTATACCTGTGGATGAGTGAAATTACCTTAGATTAAAAGTTTCGTAAGTAAAACGATCAATCACTGAACTAATGATTAAAAAAAGTTTTATATTTATACAAATAAATAAAATTGGAGTGCCTGTTTGTAATATAAAAATAACCGCTTTTTACTAAATGTATACACGGTACATATACCGTACAGTACCAAAACAACATTTTTTACCATTTTTGTCTGTCTGTTTGTTCCGGCTAATCTCTCGAATGGCTGGACCAATTTTCACTGGTAGATAGTTGATGTAATAAGGAGGATGTAATTTAGACTACATTTATTTTAGAATTCTATTATAGTTATATAGTTAAATTCCACGCGGAAGGGCGCGGAAGGGCGCGGAAGGGCGCGCTAGGGCGTTACCTGGTGCAGCGTGTGGTGCGCGGTGTCGGGCAGCTTGGCGGGGTGGTGCGGCGCGGGGCGCGCGCGCGCGTACCCGGCGCGGAAGTGCTGCGAGGGCACCAGCGCCACCAGCAGCAGCGCGGCGGCGGCGCGCACGCGGGCCGCGCTGGCCGCCAGCAGCTGCGCCTCCACCCAGCGGTCCGCCGTGCGCAGCGCCCACGCGTGCGCCGCCTTGTTGCGCGGCACCTGCGCGATACGTACATCATCACACATCACATCGGGTCATATAACCCGTGGGAGCACTGAGCGCCTGAGCGCATGTAGCTCTGCTGCTTGAGAATCGGAAGCGATGTATAAAGTTAAGCAATGCGACCGCGTTCAATACCTAAATGGGTAATGCCTAAGGTAAATGGCCATTTGCCTAATAGTGACAAATGGCCCGCTTCCGCGCTTCAGAGGGCACTGGAGTTCAGGGTCCTGGATTTTATCAATAAGATTGCAGTCGTTAAACCTTTTCGTTAAAGATTGATTGATGAGAGGTAAGGTTAGAGGTAAGGTTGAGAGGTAAAGATACCTGCAGCGCCAGCCACTCGAGCGCGGCGTGCGGGCACACGTCGGCGGAGTCCCACAGGCGCGCCAGCACCAGCGACGTGAAGCACGGCAGCCCGCCGGCGCCCCCGCCCCCTCCGGCGCCGCTGCCCTCCACCAGCAGCGTCAGCAGCTTAAAAAATGCTCCACAGTTCTGCGAAAACATACATAAGTATAAACATACATACATTAAAATCACCGTTTCCTTCAGTCACAAGTAATACAATGCAATATTATTTATTGTGTACGTACATAAAAAGGCAAGAAAAACAAGAACAAAAAAAGAAAACCTTAATTGGCAGTCTTATCGCTACAAATGATTTTAAGATACTGAATCCGAAAATGCAATCCCACGAAAGAGTGCTTTCAGAAAAGTCTGTAAAATGAGCTCAACTTCCAATATTTTTATAGCAATAATTTAATAGATACATACGTGCGAAAACCATAATAGTAACAGTGAGTGACACAAGTTTTACTCACTTCAGAATGTTTTGCGATTGCTTGAAATATCATGTTGATGATTTTTTGCGCCAGCGGCTCGTTCCAACGACACAGCGCGAATATTAGCGAGCGCGTTTGCTGCAAGTTTAAACAGTCCCGCGTTTGTTGGTACACGAAGGGAAACCCCTGAAACACACAATCAAGAATGGTATCATGTAATATTTAAAACGTATTTTAAATAACAATTTATACGATTAGTTTTTCGAGAAATTCTCCGCCAATTATAGCCAGAGTTAGACAATATATTGATTTTATGACGATGCATACTCGTCAAGATATGGCGTCACGGGTGTCTCGAATTATGCTAGCAGTTCTCTATATCGCTGCAATATGTTTGAAGAAAGTTCGTAACGACGTATTCGGAGAACCAACGCTTCCCAGGTACGATCGTCTTGTCTGGCGGCCGATCTGCCCAGGTTATCAAAGATAAACGTACCTAATCGTCGTGCAATATATGTACGTATAATATTGTGAGGGCTTACCTTGGCATGGATCAAGGCGCGCGCGTCGGCAGCGGGCAGGTCGAGGTGGCCGTCGGGGTCGCGCGAGCGCTCCACGAGCCCGGCCACGAGCGCCACCATCTTGTCGAGCGCGCCGGGCCGCAGCTTGTCGCCGCCCTCGCCGCTGCCGCCGCCCCCGCCGCCGCCGCCTCCGCCCCCGCCGCCGCTGCCGCTGGCCTCCTCGGCCGTCGGTTCGCTCTAAATAGAGAAAGATCGTTTATTTCGCCACATACATGGTTGTTATGTATGTAGTATAGTATTATCTTGTCTTATATTTGTGTGTAACGCATCCCAGGTCAATAGATAACGTGTTTGATAGTAATATACCTCCATACCTTCAAATATGTGGCGACATTACTGGAGTCTACCGTCAAACACAATAGCTAGTTGAACACTGATTCATTGCATTTCCAAATTAAAATAAATAGGAATGTTCGTTTCCCCATATGTGTGAAGAATGGAATTAACTTTTATACAGTGTTGCCAATGCCGCTGATCTGACAAGATCGTTCAACCTTCAAGACTGGTGCGCTGCGCGGAGGATTCTAGGTTCGATTCTCAGCATAGCAGGAATTTTAATGATGAATTTGACTTTCTGATTCTGGTCTGGGAGTGTGGTGTTCTTGTCTAGTGTGTGTGCATGGCACCCACAGGGTATCCTAGTGTGTATACCACACACGCGCCACATAGGCTGCTTAACCTAAACGCTATAACAATTTGTAGACGAAGAAACTCATCATCTAGTAAAATGATGATGATGTTGATGTAAAATTTAACACAGAGGGTAAATACACACCGAGGCGGAGTTATGTCCGAGATAGAAGCCGACCATGCTGGCGATGGCGTTGACCCGCAGCATGAAGCGGCCCTCCTCCTCGCCCATCTTGCTGAACTCGTACAGCAGGCTGAAGTACTCGGTCAGGTGCCGCAGGTGCGACCTCGCTCCGTTTTCCATCTGACAAACAATCGTTTTTGACATCTGACAAACAACCGGAAACACTGCTTAAAATGTAAACGTTTTCTACTTAACTCCGTTTCATGAATCGTACTCCCAAGGTATTGAAAAATTTACAGAGATAAATGAAACTATATAAGCTAGTACAGTCTAATGAGGAGTGGGAGCACTCAGATAATTTTCTTTGGGAATAGTCGATCTTTTAAACTTGCTGTGATGAAATACAGAATTTAATTACTAGCATTATTATAGTAAGTTATAACATAAGCTTAACTTATAAATTGATTAGAGGACTCACCAAAGATAACAACATTCTTATAAACCTAGTAACACAACTTGCTTCTCCCAATTTACTGTTATCTCCGCCTTCCTCCATACCTTGTAGGTATAAGGCGCAATGACTAGATCTGGAAGAAAAGGAACAATCAATTATAAGAACTTCTATTTGAATACAATGAAACCTAGTTAAATATGCCCTGGATATCTAAGAAACCTCTGTTATTGATAATTACAATCAGGCTCAACACTTTAGACATTGAAATAACTCTGTTTTGTTTAATTAAAATTTATTGATTAAAATTTGATTTCCCTGTGCAAACTACAATGTTACTAATAAAATGTTTATTATTTAATGTAATAAATAATAATATAGATATAGATGAACTCACCTCAGCCTTTGTATGACGTGCATACATAGCCTCTGAAACATTTGCCTGACCATCTGGTTCGGACATTTTATTAACACCTGTAAAAATATTTTCATTTTAAAATCAGTAAAATAATCTCAAACAATTTGTGATATGAAATTCTTGCAACAATATTGCTACCACTAATTTCAACGGTAAAAGTTTGAGGTCTGCAAATTTTTAAATTTTTAAATGTAGTTGTATAATAGTTATCCAAAACTGTTCTACTTTTAGTGTAATACCTTTGTTAATTCAAGTGTTCGATTAATTAGTATAGACTATACTATAGGTAGATGTACCTGCATGGGCCACCACGTGTCGTCCGCCATGTGCCCCAGGAACCACTCGGACGCGGCCGCCGACGCGTTGAACTGCTTCGTCACCAATTCCACCCACGACACCATCGTTGGCTGTATCACGCGTAGGGATTTAATGTAATGTTTCCAGCATTACGCAAGCTAATTTGGTTATGGGCTGGTCACATTGTGCGATGGACTAATAACTGATAGTGTAATAACTTTGGATGAACTCGTATCTTAATAAACAGTGTAATCAGAAAGGACTGTTGACAAGAACACAAACATTGAACATCTTCCCAGATGGCAGATTCAGAGGACACCGGATTGGGTAGATCAGTCTCTTCTTGGTAGAGGTAAGATTATTGACATTTTAAGGTCAAACATGAGTTTCTCTTCTATCTTAAGATAGTCCTTGCTTTAAAAACTGCTACTGATGTAAAACGCTAATTCTATTAATAAATATTATTAATTTCAATTATTTTTTTCTATTCTATTCAATGCCATAAAGACTGGTAACAACACTAATGACGTTAGCCATACCTTTTCCTTCGCGTGTATAAAGGTTTCAATGAAGAAGGACGTAGACAGCCGCGCCGCCACCTCGGTGATCTCGGGCCGCAGCGTCAGCAGCGACTGCGGCACCGAACTGCACATCTGGCCCATGAACCTTAAATAGAATTATCAATTCATTTACACGGTTCACACACATCTCACCATAGGATGCCCTTCGCCGTTACAGAAAACTAGTCTGCCAATATGCATTAAAGTTACCCCATGTACCTTTTTGTTAAGGTCCATAAATATTAAATAAATAACAATAAAGACACTTAATCAGACTTGTAACAGAAATTAAAACTCATTAGAACAACACACTGGTGTCAACAATTTTCAAATGTTTCCCCACTGAGCGTAATAAGGAATGTTATAATATATTTATCAATCAACAGAGATAACAATTGCGTGCGCAACAGTACCTATGCGCAGCTATCGCCTCCAATTTTCGTTCACCGCTAAACTTACGTGCCGCGAACTATACTGTACTACTGGGATACTGTTGTATGCACTGCACAGTACTCACGTAAAGTAAGCGTGCTGGAAGATGTTCTTGTCGTGCAGAAACTGCATGTTGTCGTCCCAGATCCACTGCAGCAGGTCGGGCGGGAGGGCGATGGCGGGCGAGTCACTGCCGCGCCGCTCCACCGACGAGCTCGGACTCTCCTCCGCCGTTGACGACTGCGGGGAAAGATAAAGCGTTTATAATACTATTCTACACAAGTGAAGCACTCAAGATACACGAATAGTTTGTCTCTACCATAGAAGGATTAGGGGTAGGGGGGTTGACACTAGGCGTTTATAGGCCAAGCGGAGTTTTTGCGCACTTCGCAATGTTGCGGAAAAATTAAGAACTAATTTCTTTACTAAAGTCCATCAACCCGCAGTAGGCCAGCGTGGTGGACTAAGGCCTACATCCCTCTCATTGTGAGAGGAGACCTGACCCTGTAGTGGGTCATTAATGGGTTACTGACAATTTCTTTACTGGCAATAGTGCGAATGAGGACAATGCCAGGTTCTTTTTGTATTTTATATTTTTGTATTGAAGGTTTATTTTTTTGTATAGCCATCGTACAGATAAATATTTTGTCCCAGTGTAAGTAGTGGTAAAGAATAGTTTGTCCCGCTGAAAATAGCGGACAGGGCAAAGACATCACCTGTGCCTCTTCTTGCTGGCCGCTGTCGGAGCCGCGCTGCGGCCGCGGCGGGCTCAGTTCGTAGAACAACATGTACGCACTGTTCGTCTTTTCGAACGAGAAGTCCATGAACTTGTCCGTGACTGAGTCGTATGTTTTACTCTGAAAATTAAATAAAATATATAAACCTCAAAACAAGCAAAAATTAACAATAATCAAATAAGTGACAAGCACTAAACTAAAAGTTACAGTCAACTCACGTAACTTTCAAATTTGTTGGCTAACTTTGAACCACCTTTAAAATTGTTTAAGTCGAATCGACCTTTTTATTGACGTTAATGTTTTTTTCAATGAGCTATTATTATAGCATTGATTGCCAAATTTTGAACAATTCAAAGTTAGTGAATTTCTTCATTATAAGTATTAAAAGTAGACAGCCACAAAGATGCCGCGGAGCACGCGACATAATGTCAACGTCATAATGTCACACCTACTTCAGCGATTATCGGATGTGCGGTGACCAAAGGTGAGTCAAACTGACCGTCATCTCGCCACCGAAGCACTCGGCGGCCAGGTGCGCGGGGTCGAAGGGCTTGACCTCCGCGTCGTTGAACAGCAGCCAGCGGTCCGCGTGCTCGTGCTCGCGGTCGCGGATGAACGAGTAGTAGTGCCCGCCGTCCGCCGTGCCCGTGTGCACCGTCACGCCTATCAGCTCGTACCTGTGCAAATGTGCATACACAATACTAACACGTCACTTCCGAATACACTGTAGTTTATTTATTTATTGGAAATTGATTTCAAGCATTACTTACATCTAAATCTTAGAGCCAATAACTGATTTACATTTTACTGGAAAAACCTATAACTACGGTCGCTAAGTATACTTGCATGTGTGTGTGTAATATATATTAAATATATATAATTAATAATACATATAATTGTATTACTCACCCCAGTAATTATTTGTTTAATATTATTAATGATATTAGATTTAAACTTTTGCCGGAATGAATAATATCTGTAGAATTAAAATAAGTTAGCTCTGCTAGAGGCATCACGCCCCAAACTCATTCACAAATCGCTCCACTTACTCACTCACAGTCGCGATGACAGATGAGTGACAGAATGAGCTAATGTGCTTAGTTTAGCAGTATTTAGAGTACATCCTATTTATATGTTAGTAAACATCCAACAGGCAACCTAATGTTGTATCGTCTCTGTCACCTAAGGACAGCCACATCCAGCTTATGCTATTCGTCAGTGAGGCCACGGACAACCACGATTAACTTTGCCTGAAACTTTGTTATTAGTACATACCACGTATAATAAAACTCACTCATAATGTTCTTCGGTTTCTGTGTCCTCGACATCTGGCGAACTACTTCCTTCTCCATCCTTTCTTAGTTCCTCCGATTTCCGTTTTTCCTCTGTAAAGGAAAGACATTATGGTTAAAACTATACTTAATTATCGATTACATTGAACAAACGTAGTTTTTGTCATCCGTGGATGCTGCGACTTTTCACATAGGCATGGGATGGGCAGGATGGGTCGCAGTCGTATAGCCGGCCGAATTTTGCGCAACTCATTATTTTGTACAAACTCAAGAACCACTAACCCTAAGTGAGCTACTATGACTCTACCACCTAAAAATTTCTTGATTATATTGATATTCATATATACATGTCACCAACTCACCCTGATACTGCGCCGGCATGAGGTGTTTCTCGACGTAGCCGGACATGTCGAGCCGCATGGGGAACGAGAAGTGCGTGTTCACTTTCTCCTTCAGCATCGTCAGCATGTTGAACGTGTACCGCATCGTGTTGAAGCACAGGATGCGAGGGAGCTTCTTGAAACACGCCCTAACAACGAAAATAATTGAAAATTAATATTTTTAATTACATCATCATCGTGACATCTTTCCATTACATCAACGGACGTAAATTTTCTCAATGGCATGTCTACCATAGTCTACCAACTCTCGCTAGGCTATGGCCTGTGTCCTCCTTGTTCGTAATAGCGTCTTCATAAATTAACTAATGTGTTTCAGCTTTTAATCGCGCGCCAAGATGAATAAAATCCTCTATAAGAGTCCTTTCAGAAGCTTATAATAATAATATAATTTATAATCGGTTCACTTGAGTCATAGTACATTTGTCATTTCCGACAGTCCGTATCTCAAGTGACTCTGAGTCCACATCCACAACCTTACGGCTACGGATAGGGCCTTACGGGTACGACTTGTGTCGTCATAAGTGGTCAGCATTACCGTGTGAGGCGCTCAGATTACAGTAGGGCGCCGCTACAGATTCAAAGGGCCCAGGGCCGGGGGCTCATGTCCAGCAGTGGACTACGAAGGGGAAGGAAGGGGCACGGACCGTTTCTCGGCGCGCACTTTGGTGGAGCAGTGCGAGCAGGTGTAGCAGTTGTCGCCCTCCAGCGTGTCCTTGACGGTGACCTCGTCGAGGCTCTGGTGCAGGTTGCGCATGTCCGCCACCTGGCACCGCACCGTGTAGAACTCCTCCAGCGTGCGCGACACGTGCGGGCAGTCCTGGGAAATACACGCTACTATTGTAAATGTGGAAGTTTGTTTGTTTATTGGTCCTTAATTGGTGTCCAAACGGAGCCTGTCGCTCCTTTGCCGTAATCGACGGGCTTTCCGTGTGTAGACTTTTTAAATTTTGCTTTTTATTTCGGAAAAGTAGTTGCATGTTTGTTTTTTCTTCTTTTACGGCAAAACATAGAAACAGAATAGTTAGTTATAGATGGTTCAAGGGCTAGAGAATGCTTTAAAATTACTTTCAAATGTATTTATTTGTTTTTATTAAAAGTTGTATAAATCTTCTTTATTTTGCAGATAAAATCCTGCCGAGTCAGCTAATGTGACTTATTTTGACAACTCTATGGATCAATTCGTCGAGCTTGCAGACTAGGTCAACGAAGAACACCGTAATTATTAGCTTGCCCATGTTGGTACATTGTGAAAAAAATGTTTAATATAAAAAATACCGCTGAAAGGACCAGGCGGAGAGAGATCTGGGCGAACTCGGGGTGGACTACTGGCAGGAGATTGCGCAGATCAGGCTAAAGTGGAGGCTCTTATTATTGGAGGCCAAGACTCAATTTGGGCCCTCGCGCCATCCCACTAACTAACTATAAAGAATACAACGGCTCACCAATGACACAACGTTGTTGCTAAGCACGCCGCAGAACAAGGTCTTCACTAGCTTCTTGAGTTCGGGAGTCATCTCCTCGAGCTTCGACACGAGGTCTATGAAGAATTCCGCCATATCCTTTTGCTCGCCCGTGTTAAGCGGCTGGTGGTCCATTTGGTACACTTTGCAGAAACTGCGCGGGTTGTACGCTTTGCGCTCGCTTTCCTGTACAATATAGTTTTTCGTAAGAAAATAAGATTACAATCTATATTTTTTATGTTTAACAAAAGGCTGATATCTCTCGAGGAGCTCCCCTGCCAAGCGTTATTACTCTCTGGTGACTGTGGTCCGAATATTTACTTCGTCTTAATTGTATGAACTGGATTTCCCTAAGAAACTTTAAATCCAGAGCGGCAGGGGTGAAGTGGTTTCTAGCTTGAAACCTAGGCTGTATACTTTGGGAAGTGTCAAAGTCTTAAGATTTATGTAATTGTTACCCAGAAGCATACCAATAAAGATGTATAATTGTTGATTAATTACATAAACAAGTCGATCAAGATGATTAATTACATAAACTTGTACAACTATAAATGTATGATGTTCATTAGGTGTGCACCAATTGTAGCTATAGCTAATAATGAATAAAAACTTTAGACTTACGTCCGCACTCAGAGACGTCATTTAACGTAATGTTCATTAACAAACAAATTCAATCGTCTTTATTCGTATTGACATAAGTGTCATCTTTATTTTCATAATGAACCATTAACGTTAATGAACGTCTCCGAGTACGACTGTTAGAGTTACGAGTTATAGTTAGAGCGTCACCATGAGGTAGGCGAACATGCGCTGCATCTCGTGCAGCGTGGCGGCGTGGCGCGAGGCGGCGGGGTCGGCGCGCAGCACGGCGGCGCGCGCCTGCGGCATCATGTACAGGTGCTGCATGCACGACGCCATGTAGCACGTGGCGCCCAGGTTGGCCAGCCCCGCGTACCCGCACTCCGAGCGCGACTCCTCCGCCGGCCAGTAGTCCCACGGGTACGACGACGGGCCGCCGCCCTCGCCGCCCTCGCCGCCCTCGCCGCCCACCACTGACAAAATTAAATGATTATTTAAACGCTCATTTAATTCGGCTGCAAACAGTAAGCGAGTTAGTCCTTATACTTGTAAGAACGCATTTTAGTATGACAGTCTCCCGCGTCTAAGTTGGACAGCCGCGAGGCTACAGCGCTTATAGATACAACGTTGCTACCGTTTCACGGCCACCGAGCACGGTAGCGACGGCGACAGAACTTCGCCTTTCTTAGTCCAGATGCTTCCACTCTCCGCCATAGGGCTGCTTACTAAAACTTTTTTTTTTAATATTAATTAGGCTCCACGGAGTTGATGTCCAGGCTTTTTTTTGCTTGAATTTAATATTCTGCTGTACTTTTTTATATTTTTAAAAACATATCTACTCCAAAATAAAGTCTGATTTTAACCCAGGGTCTCTTTGGATGGTCCCAGGCGTTGACGCCGCGTTTCACCTATAACCCCCTGGTACTCGTGGCTGGTTGCGGTAGCCGAGTTGCGGCCTCCGACGAGTGTGCAGCGTGCAGCGTTAAGTGAATGTGCAAAGGCGCAAAGGCGCAAAGGCGCAAAGGACTCACTGGGCTTGTGGTGGTCCATGAGCTTGTGGTGCAGCACCATGTAGTTGTCGGGCGCGCCGCGCACCAGCTCCACCAGCAGGTCGTACGCCGCCGAGCGCGACTTCTGCGACTTGCACTTGGGCAGGTTGCGCCTCTCCGGGTTGGGCACGTCGAACAGGAACCCGAACACCTGGCGAGATGGTATTTTTAGACATATAGCATACAACACATAGGAAAGTAGATAGAAGGGCGGGTGGGGAGGCGTATCTCTAGATATTGCTAAGCTGAACATTATATTACACACATCGCAACTATAAGTGAGAGTAATAGAATGAGTTTGTATTGTGAATGCCGCTAGCTGAGTCTGCTACAATGGAAAATTTATAAACTAATTTATTTTACTGGTGATAATCCTATAATGATGTAATTGTCATGTTTTTATTTGGAGTGGTGTCAGAGATACTTTATTTTAGGCGAACATCTTACTTCTCAGGAGTAGAAATGCACTACATAAAACCTCAAATACGATACCTTTTAGATACTTTAGTGAATATTATGGACAATTTTATTCCCATTCGCGGTAACCTAGAAAAGTCAGTGGTGTGTAACTTTGCGGTCGAAACCAGGACCTCTCAATTCAGACGCCGATTTTTTAGTTACTGGACTATCACTTCAAGACTTAATAATTATTTATTCAAAAGAGCACATACCATTTCCAACGTCCTCGTCCCCTGCTCGGAGGTTTTGAACCGGAGGGGGTGTTTGAGCAGATGCGTGAGCAGGCTCAGCTGGCCGAACAGCCCGTCGTCGGGCGCGCACGGCTCGGCGCGCTTCTCGATGATCTCGCGCTTCTCCAGCGACGCGCGGATCTGCTCGCACAGCTCGTTCAGGTCCGGCGCGCCGCTGTCTTCCGACGTCGCTCCCTCTGTTTAACGAGCAAAAGGTTTCATTTGAACCTAAGTAACGAAGCGTTAACTTGATGCTTAACTTTAAAATATTCATCTAAGATGATTTTTGTAACAGCTTCAACCTTATGTTAAAACAATACGATTAGTATCGCATGTGGTATCGAAGATTTCTAAAAATTTGGCTCAGAATAGAAATTGAAGCACAACTGCTCGTGCTGGGAAACCTCCTGTTGCCCATTTAATTTTAATTAGATTACATAAACAGGATGAAGTTGTTGTATAGCTGTTATACATACCTTTGAAAAAATCTTCAGGAAGACCATCTATAAGCCTGCAGACTAGCCAAAAATAGTCGCGGCAAGCTGGCCCGTATGGCTCTTTGCCTTCTTCCGCGTGATGATGAACAACCTAAAGATTATATAAAATATACAGTAATTCATTTAGTTTAAGTGTACACTTCATAAAAAGTGGCCTTAACTTCTATATTTCTATATGTTATTGCTGACAACACCATCGAAGTCACCAACCAATTTTTTGCTGGCTTCAAAAAAAGGACACGTCAGGGCTGTTTCCAAGAACCGACATGCAACATGCTTGCACAAGGCAGGCATATGCAGGTAAGAACCTGCATGAAAAATAGACTGGGGACTGGAGGGTTATCATAGGTCCAAGTGCCAAACCACAAATTTTACCGAACAGGCAAAAATGCGCGGCATCCAACTTTGAACTTCCTTTTCGCGGAATATTTAAAAGTTATTACATTTATATTACTGTTCGTAATATTAATAAAAATATTTATACAATTGTGCATTGCTGGTTATTTCAATGGTGTAAAAACATAATTTTGCCAAAAATGGAGTTACGATACCTACTATTGTGTATGTCCGAGGTACAGTCAGCGTCATATAGTTCGTGACACTCAGGGTACTCAAATATATAGACGCAACCAAAAAGTCGATAATATCGGTACAAACAAAGTTGTCTTATTGTTGTCAACAGTTTTGTTGCTCAAAAGGTCGACACACTTAAAATGTCATATAAATCGGTTCAGTCAAACTGCCATAAATATGGTTACAGTCATCCCGCCAATGGTATCTAAACATTCTAAGTGTTCAAAAATATGGAACACACTAGAAAAATAAGCTAGCATTAAAACCTCATTACGCAATCTAGTGTTTGAATGTAATTCTATTATCTGTCAGTGTATGTCAAATAACCATCAGTCGTATCAATGTCAAGTGCAATCTATACTAATATTATAAAGAGGAAACATTTGTATTTTTGTATGTTTGTAACGAATAAACTGAAAAACTACTGGGCCGATTTCAAAAATTCTTTCACCATTGGAAAGCTACATTCAGCCTGAGTAACATAGGCTATTAAATAAAAATAAAAAAAATAAAAAAATTCATTGGCAGAGCGAAGCCTGCTGGGTCAGCTAGTATTATAGAAAGCTGGAAATCTTGACTACCTACGTAATTTCTATTGAAGCAATTTCATACTTAATACTTAAATAGGGCTACATGTCGCATTGATGACACCACTAAACATCGAATTATATATTAAAAATAAGGATAGTTGAACCAAAATTTTTTTTTATTTACACCCTCTGAGATTCTTATCCCCTTATTCATAAAAACAAAAATCGCTTATTAAACCTATTTTAGCCATTACATTGATTTGCCATTTTCTTTCAAACGTTGACAGCACCAAGAAAGAAAGAGACAGTGCAGTGAAAGAACAGTGAAATAGAAAATAGGTTTATGATGCGATTTGGCTTTATATGAATAAGGGGTCAGTCTTTTGTTGCGTTTGAAAGTAACTTTATCAGAACTGCTCAGTTTATCGTTAATACGGAATGTGTTCTTTTCAGTTAGGTACACAAGTAAAATTAAATACGAAATATACCTAATAACTCATATTCATTATCATTGAGGTTAACATCAGTCTATTAAGCTGTAACTGTTTATTGCATATTTTTTTAGCATATCTTGAGATATATTGTCCGTACTGAAAATTCAAGCTTCTAGTTTTGTCGACAACGAAGCTATAAGGGATCGAAAATTGCCTGAAAAGGATGGTTTGGCCGTGCCGGTTTTTTTGCTCGACTTGGTCCTCACCACTGCCGTGCCCCCAGATATCGTAAATGGCTATGCAAGAAATTCTGAAACTCTATACAAAACAAAAGAGAAGTCTATGACGTCGTGCTTAAAATGAAAAGGACAGCAGTTTCTATCGCTTTCACTTTGTGTTTAAATTTTTTGATACTAATTGACGAGGAAAATAATATTTCAAATATTATAGCAGTAAAGTTTATTTTTCTAATGTGTTCCATATTTTTGAACACTTAGAATGTTTGGATACCATTGGCGGAATGACTGTAACCATATTTATGGCAGTTTGACTGAACCGATTTATATGACATTTTAAGTGTGTCGACCTTTTGAGCGACAAAACTGTTGACAACAATAAGACAACTTTGTTTGTACCGATATTATCGACTTTTTGGTTGCGTCTATATATTTGAGTACCCTGAGTGTCACGAACTATATGACGCTGACTGTACAGAAATGTGAGATACCTCGTGGTGATGGTGCGGGTGATGCGGGCGCATGTCGGCGGCGCGCGGCAGGTGCTCCAGCAGCAGCTGCAGCAGCGGCGCCAGCACCGCCACCTCGCCGCCCGCGCACAGTCTGTACAGCGCCGTGCCGGCTTCGCGACGGACCTGGACATCGTACGATTCTTTAGTTTTGCGAGAGAATCCTAAAGGCCACGGAAGTGGAATCGCGGGCTAAAGCTATTAAAGAAAAATATAGATGGATGGATGTTTGTCAAACATTCATACAAAAAACGGCCGAATTTATCAGAATCTGAATTTATTGCACTCACCAAATGGAAAATTAATTATAAATGTGAAAGTCCGTTGCTTTGTATGGCAGAGTTACTTACCATGGATGATTGTCACAGTCGATTCTTTTCTCTCTCCTCTTTCGAATTAAAAAAGGGTATCTCAGCAACAAACAATATCTATCCCAATCCATACCCAAAGATGCCCAATAAAAAATAAAAAAAACTATTTGAAGTGCTCGCCGCGTCGCCGCCGGTCGCTACTATCTAAGTTTGCAGCGGCGTTAAGTCGTATAGGCGTGTATAGTGTATGTAATATAGTGTATAATAGTTTATAATGTCTAGTGTATACGCACGGCGGGGTCGGCGTCGTCGAGCAGCAGGCGCGGCGCGGCGCGGCGCAGCGACCACGCCAGCGCCACCGCGTCGCCGCCGCCGCGCGCCCACCACACGCACATGCGCATCGCGTGCTGCACCACCTGCCCGCAACCAAACACACACATTTCTTTATACAACACACAAATACAACACGTTATGGACATGTTGTTTCCAGCTGGAACCATGACATGCTTACTGGTTAAGTTAGTTTAGTTTACCAGTCTTCCACTTATTAGAATAAGCTTAATTACTTGACATAATGTAATTAAAGATTTTATCTATCAGTACTGTTAATCATTATCCAGAAGGGGATAAAGGTATGCACAACCACGCAAATGATACCCACTAAAACCCCAATGGTCTATTCATGGCCAAGCCACTAGCCTGCCGACCTAATACTCCACAATACCTAATCAGTGGCACAGTGAAAAAGCTGTTGTTGAAGAAGTTGCCAAAGAAACTTTTGGAATCAACCATCTCAGTCTGAGCAGTCTGGGCAGGGAACTGAGGCCTGCAAGCTTCACATCAAAAAATAACATTCACAGTTGTGTAAAATAAAACTAATAACTCACCTGTGCCCTTCCCCAGAATCCAGTCTTGTAAGTAGCCGGTTCCTTGACCATTGCAGCTTCGCAAAGTATTGAGATTAACCTCTCAGTAGTTGCTTCTACGTTCATTAATGTTAATAAAACCTAGAAACAAATAGAACACATTAAAAATACACAAACTTAAAAAAGTCTTGTATTACTATTGTGTCTTAATGTATCATATTATTGCGCAGTGGTTAAGACACCGGTGCGCTGTGCGGAGGGTCCTGGATTCGATTCCCAGCAGAGCAGACATTTGAATGATGAATTTGAATTTCTGTTTCTGGTCTGGGTGTGTTGTGTTCTTGTCTTGTGTGTGTCCATGGCACCCACGACACAGGGAATCCTAGTGTGGGGCTATGAGTGTGAAGCGTTATTTATATTTATTATATTCCATAAAAATTAAGAAAGTAATATATCTTAATTTCAATTTAATCTTGCAACAAAGCTACTATACTTAAACAACTCATGTAATGATCACACTTTAAGTGCCATATAGCTTATGTTAAGCAATTTAAATGAGTTTCTTAAAAAAATCGTACCCCTTAACTTTGTTTGGTTAACTTACGGGATGTAATTTGGGTGTTTGTGCTGGATCGGACGATGGCAAGGTACCAATCCTACATAATAGCTGCAAAAGTAATGCTAGGCAGTCTTGTCTCCATTCACTGTCATCGTTCCTTTGTAGAACACCTAGAAAAGTGTACAAGAATGACTAAATTTCATAAGGGTGCGTCCACATTAGCATATTAGTTAGCGTGTTAAACAACACGTTAAACATTACTCGCTAAAATTCTTTAGTTATTTTGAATGTTAACCTTGTCCACATTAGTGTTTATCGTGTAGCTTAAAGCTTTAGGCCGTTAATGTAGACGAAGCATAACAATGTAATATCTCAAGGGGGGATATATGGTTTATTTATTCCTTTTTGACTTTATTACAATATTTTGATGGTCAGGTATATGTGTCAAGTATATGGGTCATATGTGCCTTCAAGATTGACTTTGAAGTGTCATAAGCGGTGCTTGATTTCCCGATCATCCAAATATTCTTAAAATAGTTAATTTTCTTAAGTCATAGTAAAAAATATGAATTACTCACCAGACATCATGATATCATACAAAATTCTCAGTCCACCCTTCTTGATAAATAATTCATTCCAGTTCTCAACCGCCACTTTCTCTTCCTCAGTTTTCTCTATATTACCGGAAGTTTCTTTAACATTAGGACCGTTATTGTTTGAGCTTAGTTTGTCTATAATGTGCAACGAGTACATGAGTTTCTGTGGACTAGTCGGGTCGAGTAGCTCGGGCAATTTGCTTTCTATGGGGTTCTGGAATGCTTCCAAGAGCGTCGGGTTCAGCGGAACCGCTTGCAGTATGTCCCACACTCGTCGCGATAATAATTGCGCTTTTGTGTGTGCGACCGGCTCCTGGAGTGAAATAAGTAACAATTTGCTTTGGTTAGTAATTATACTGCAATGTCTATCTGTAAAGTTAAAGTATCCACCACTGAATCTTGGCGATGACAGTAGTGACGGCGTATACAAATAAATGTAGCGAAGTAATTCTTTATGTAGGGTGGGCAGAACATATTGCTTTTAAAAGTTTCAGTTTAATCAAATTAATGTCTTTCTAAGTTTGTCGCAATGTCATTTTGTATTTAACATTTATTCTTCTGTTATTTAGTGTTCAGTTCTTCTGTCCACATTAACTTACTGCTGATACTACTTTCAAGAATGCTTCTAACCACCACTACAAAGAAACTCTCGTTTTGTGTCTGATTCAGTCAGTTTCAACAACTCGCATAAGGCGTACCTGATATCCATAGATAGCCCTACAGTATGATTGCTAAGATTAGCTTATTAACAGATGTTCCCCAGTAACCAAAATCAAGGGTATCCATACAAGTTGGCATGTAGTTGAGTCCCACTTTTAATGGCTATTACTATACGACAGCGGCGATAGCCCAGTTGCTAAGAATTCGACCTCATTGTCGAGGGATCCGGGTTCGAACCCCAGTGGCACGCACCAATGACTTTGTAAAAAAGTTAGGTGCGCTTTATAAAATTAAATATCACCTGCTGTTACGGTGAAGGAAAACATCGTGAGGAAACCTGCATGCCTGAGAGTTCAAAAAAAAAATTCTCAAAGGCATGTGAAGTCCACCAACCCGCATTAGGCCAGCATGGTGGACTAAGGCCTACATCCCTCTCATTGTGACCCGACCCTGTAGTGGGTCATTAATGGGTTACTAACAACAAACAAACTATACTTAAGACGGTCTGTAGCTGTAGCACATATCGAGCCAGCCGCCACATACACACTCACCCCGTTGGCCCGCGGCTCCTTCATCTGGCCGAGCGCCTGCATGAGCGTGAACAGCTGGTGGAAGTAGGTGGGGTCCAGCAGCAGCAGAGTGGGCAGGCGAGCCCGCGCCGGTGCCGGCTGGGCGCTGGGCCACTCCGCCCACGCGCCTCGACCGCTCACGCCCACCGATACGAACACCAGCTGGAAACGAGTATTGTTTATTTATAGTTTATGCACCAGAAAAGTACGGAGGTGGACTTAATATAAGGGCATTTGCTACCAGTCAATCTCATGATGAATAAATAATTAGTATTTATTGACGAATGAGGTCGACATTTTGTTACAAAGTCTACCTAAAATGTAGCCCAACCTACAACAAGAATTCGGATTATTCAACGACACACCCCAAACATGCGATCCGTCAAGCCAAGTCAGTTTACTAGGTGGTGTCATCATAGTTTGCCCAGAGACCGTACTATCACTGTTATAACCCGCTGTAAAGTAGCAAGTATTTGTCTCATTAGTAGCAACCAACCCACATGACTTCAAATAGGATTGCTATCCTTTCTCTGGTTGAATGTGAACATCCATGGGTGGTAGGAACCACCTAACATCAGGTGGCCTGCATGCCTGTTATTATTGGTAAAAATGATTAAATCACATACCTGATTGTCCTTAAACCCCATGTCATACAAGGTGCGTTCGTCATACTCAATGGTCAACTCCTGGCCTTGGGTTATCATACGCAATGGTCCATCACTCGATAACGAAGTAACGCCTTCTTCGCCTTGCATCTGCAATTAAAATTTTAATTACTCTTAAGTCCTGTAAATGTCAGGTTTAATTGTTTCAACTCTTAATCGCTTGTGAGTAGATTAAGCCACTAAAAAGGCTCCTGTCAAGGAATAAGTGACAAAAGCTTTGTTCACGTGTATGTATTGTGAATTAAAATGGCTCCCTGTCTGGTTGCATACGATCGTCGCGTATCTCAACAATGTGCGATACGTCTATACAATTTTTACCGAACATTTTTGTCATGTAACAGCGGCAAATTACACCTTCCATGACGATGTTAATCGTGATAAGCAAAAAGGAATCAGTGCAATAGACTACCTGTCGTTCCCACCACACGTGTACATGCGCGCGCAAATGCGCCACTAGGTCGGAATGAAGCAAAGACAGCACGGCTCGAGGCCCCGCCCCCGCGGGCTGCAACGTCACGCGGACACTCCCCGCGCCCGTCGCTCCGCCCTCCCACTGGCCGGTCTCCGCTAGCGCCCAACGCCGGAGGTGGTATGCGTATCTGGTGTTAGAGCAAATTATTTAGTAAGGCCTACTGTCCACGGAGAAGTAGCTACATAAACACGTGAAAGTACGTCGTGTGGCTTTAGCAGACCAGTGTATTGAAATCTGTCCACGAAACGTTCTGCATGCGTTTGTTATCAATCACAGCTAAAATGCTATAAAAATATCTACCTTTTATATAATAAACAATTGCAAAAAAAATAATTTAAAAAAATTAAACCGACATCAAAATAGTATTAATTAAATAAATATTAATAAAAATGGCTTGCCTTCGCTTAAAAGTGTCCAAATGAGTCTTGAGCAGCAGCAGCGCGCGCTGTATACACTGCAACGCCGCCTCCTCCGTCATATGCTCGTAGATGTTCTGTTTATCAGATTTTGCTTCCTCTCTCTTCTCGTCAGTGTTCACGGGAGTGAGGGAGGATTCGCCCTCCTGCTTTTTTGATATGAGCCGTTCCGCTGCCGATGACAGGTGGAACATGCACTTTGACACGAAGTCGTCTTCTTGTTGGAGCTGCTGACTCATGTAGTAGCTGTTTAGGTACTGGATAGCGCCCATTGATACATCTGTGAATAAATATTGAGGCCATGCATGTACGTATGTTTCCTTAAAATTTTGCAAGCAGTAATCTAATCAGTGGTGAACTTCTTTTAATGATAAAACTATTATTTAAACAGGAATAGCACCTATGAAGCGCGATTGTTATTTCTACAGGAATATTGTTCAATCCATCAGTACAGGTATAGGTATCCTTTTAGAATAAAGATTATGGACCTTAATCCACCACGCTGGCCAATTGCAGGTCGGCTTAAGCCTTTACAAGGCTTGGTGAAGGAAATAGTAAAACAAATGTAGCTGAGGGAGCGTAACTGAGTAAATCTTTAGAGGCAATCTTAAAGTAACAGTGGTTCAGCTGTTAGAAGAATGACATGGCTACTCCAGTACGTCCAATTACCCGCACTGGCTTGCCCGTTTCCTTGCTTCTTCTCTGCTAAAAAGCGACGATGCGAGCTGCTTACCGGTGCTGTTGGCCCGTAGAGCGATCTTCCACAGATGGTCCATGGCCAGCGTGTGCGGGTGCGCGGCGTCGCGCGAGTCGCCCGCGCCGAGCGCCATGCGCGCCAGGTTGCACAGTTGCTGGTACAGACTCAGACCCATTATGCTGAACGTCTGGAATACCAAAATTATCATTTGAAATTTCTCTTTACACTATTGGAGATGCGTACATGATTCAACAGCTGAGTTTAAATAAAATCTAGTTGGTACAACAAGAAGCGGTACTTTAACTCCATGCTCATAGCCCACTGTAAAGCAGCATGTTCCTTTGTGTTTTGATTGAAGAAGTTTAGTGTGCTTACTACAAATATTTTATTTGAGGAAACCATCGAAAGCTTTATGACTAGCAATGTACCCACATATAACTGCAGATAACATTCCTGTTCTTTTTTGAGATTGTTAGTAAAACTTGTAAAAAAAAGTAACAGTGAATATCTATTCAATTATTGTTCAAATTATTTATGAGTATAGATAGTCACTGTTAGCTGAAGTTGTTTGTGGGATTATTCAATGTTTCATTCTTATTCAGCTTTTAGCGCGGATTCTCATTAGGTCGCAAGCTCCGCGCCAGCCACGTTTCGGTAGCCGTGACATAAAAAGCCTCCCTTACATAGTA
This sequence comes from Erynnis tages, assembly GCA_905147235.1. NCBI lineage: Eukaryota > Metazoa > Arthropoda > Insecta > Lepidoptera > Hesperiidae > Erynnis > Erynnis tages. Next base: position 7,259,157 of record LR990087.1, read on the forward strand.
CCTAAGTCTATCTCACCTCAGGATCAAGCGTGGGCATTTTCTCGACGTAGAGAAAGCGCAAAGCGTCAATGCCGAGCGCGTGCTGGTCGGGCGACTTGGTGTGGGACAGCAGCCAGGAATATAAACAATCCGCACACTCGGATGTGCCGCGGACCACCAGACACTGCCACAGCTCCTCCACTTGGTCCACTGTTAACCTGTGAAGGAAACGACATAACTTGAACTTTGAACTTAGGTTTTCGTCACAGAGTCACTACCCTCTTGGAATGTATCTCGCTATATTTGAATAGCCAAATGAAATAATAGGCTACTTAAGCCACAGGTAACGACAAACATTTTTTTCACGTTCTGAGTGTAAAAAATGATTTAGTGCTCTTATAAATTACAAGGGTTCAAAAAAGTAATATATGGTTCGCGCTGAGTGTATGTTCGCTTGGCACTCTGGCCCAACGTTACTTGTTGGGCGCGTCCGGCAGCCACGGGTGATGTACCAGAGGTCCTCTAGGAACAACCACATATGGTGAAACAAGCTGAGTGCTGAGAAGATGGCAGTTAGGAAACGGCCGACATTATAGTTGCCGTCACGAGTGGTGAGCACAACTTTCATTGGTCGGTTTGACATTGACTGCGCTGCGGTGCACACGATTGGTTCGACAGTCGTCAGTCATCAGTGTGCGTCGTCTATTGGTCCGGCACGTTTTTTCGGCTGCTGTGCATTGGCCGAAAGTATACAATATCCCTACCACTGATAATCTGTGCTCACGACTCATGACGGTTACTATACCTGAAGTGGTGGGGAGAGCCGAGCGGCGAGAAGATGGCGGTGAGGAAGTGCAGGCGCACGGTGAGCTCGGTGATGTGCGCGTAGTGCGCGTCCGGCGGCCGCGTGGTGATGTAGTGCCGCAGGTCCTCCAGGAACAACCGCATCATGCCGCGCTCGCGCTCCGCCCACATCACCACCTGCACAAATATCCACAGGTGGTCATTGCCATAATGAGACCACCGTTGGTTAAAGTTAAGTGACCTTCTGTTCTTCGAAAGTAAGGAAGGCTGTCTCGTAACTTACGTTAAATTTTGCCAGAGACTATAAATAGTTTTTAAATCACCCACACTCACTTCCATTGCACTGAAGCATGGTAGGGAAGGCCTCAGTACAGGCCTCCTCTGTTTCGCGAGACTGGTTTCCAGGGTTGCATCCTAATTCATTGTAATACATCGGATTCATAGTTATAGACATTTTTTTAAAATCCGAATTGAGTAAGCAGTTCTATGAATATAATGTGTATCATACCTGATGCATATCCATTCCACGCAGCTGTTGAAACGATGAAAATAACTTCGGTAAAAGACGAAGTGAAACTGCAACGGACCTAATGCAAAAGAGAAGAAAAGATTAGCTAATAATTTTTGACCTGCCATTTTGTGACATTAAAAACAATTTCGTGTATTATACATGCCTGTGGTTAGCGAGGTTATCTAAGCACCCTTCAATGAACTTGATCCTGATGAATTTGTCCGTACTAAAACAGAGCAACGCGCACAGTGCCTTTTCGGCTTCGAGCGCCAAACCCTCGCCAAGTTGCTCCTGTAAGATACAATAATATATCAAAAGTTGTAACAGGCGGTTACAACTTAGCAAAATCGTGGGGTATTGAGATTTCTTATTAGAGAGAGAGATTAGAGAGATCAAACATGTACCTATCTTTTTATATTATCACTGGTAAATAATTAATAGCTATAAATTGATGGTAGACCGAAAATTAGATATTCTCTCAATACTTTCTTATTCCCTTTACTATGGTTATAAAAACTTGCGGAACTAGGATGTATACAAGACGAGGATTTTAAGGTTTATTATTTTGTTAGTTTACATTTTTAGATTTATGATGATAAATTACTGTAGCAAACGGGCATGCAGGCCTGACGGGCACATTCAGACTGAAACGAGGTAGAAATCCTATCTAAGGTAATAATGCTAAAGTAATAGTAGTGATGTGCTGGTCATACGACTCACAATGGCGCCGTCCTGCAGCAGGTCCCACAGCAGTGTGTTGCCGGCGCGGCACACGTCGTCCACGCTGAAGGGCAACGCTCCGCCGCCCCCGGCCACGCCCCCCGCGCCCGCCGCCACGCTGGCCCCGCCCACCGACACGCCCCCCGCGCCCGCCACCACGCTCGCCGCCGCGCTCGCCGCCGCGCTCGCTAACGCACTCGCAGACTGATACTCCGATATGCACTGCGCCTGTATCATACAGTGTCGGTAAGTGACTATATTAAAAGAAGATACCTTCCCAACTTGGGCCACTTGTCGAGAGACGGTCAAGGGAATTAATAACACTAGTGTGTAGAAACTCAACACGATGAGCGTGTTAAGGAATTACTAATGCATAATACGAGTATAATGACTCAGCGGCAGGTATCTACCGAATTCGTATTTGCCGATCTATCTACCGATGGGCTGCCTAATAGATTGCCTATGTAAAATTAAACAAGAACGGCAAGTGCGTGTTGGTGACTGCAGTAAGGTTTTAGTGCTCAGGAAGACGCTGCTGCCCATCCCCTACTGGTGATATCCCTTCGATCGCTTCTTACGATCTCGGCGGGTCCACTCGGAGCGGCACTATTCTAAGCCGGCAATCACACGGCGCAATAACAATGTATACCGGATATTGGACGAACCTGAGCAGCGAGACGGGCGAGCTCCTCCTCGCAGGCGGAGTCGTCCTCGTCCAGGTCGGGCAGGTGGCGGTGCGAGTGCGGCGATATCGCCGACGACGCGCTGCCCTCCTCCTCCTCGCGACGCTTGTAGCTCTCCATCAGACGGAGCTCCATCAACCTCCTGAATTGTACACGTTTTAAGAGCACATTTTTCTATCAAGTTGCAGTTGACTGTGTCGGATTTGACTGACCGATGGTGGCGAACTTGATGGTCAATCGTCATCAAAGAAGTAGCAAGGCGCATCGACTTCGAGTTAATATTCCATATCTCGGAAAGAAATTGATGTAAGTACCTATTGAAATAATTTTTTCACACGTTTTTAATAGCTAAAACCAAAATTAGTAACCACTGTCCATTCGTACAGGATACATAAGTGCTGGAAAATCAAATTAAAACCCGAATGGAAAAACAAGAAATCGCTACACAAAAACAAAGCTTGAGATGGAAGATTGACAATACAGTGATTAGACAGGTTGCATTTGTCTTCAGGTGGACTTCTTCGAAGACTTTTTAAAAGTCTGGTGAAACCACACGATTTTTACCTTATTAGCAATACTTTATACATATAAAAACATTTTCACACTGTAATTATGAAAAAAATTACCGAGCATCAACATTGTCGCACAGTAGTTGGCAGTGAGCGGTCTCACTGCCAGACGATTCTTCCTCCACTTCAGACACAGACTCAGCTAGGTCAGCTGCCTTCAGTTGAGTTGTAACTGTAACAATTGCTGTAACTGTAACAACTGTAAAAATTCAGTTGCAATATTCAAACCAAACATACATACATACATACATATACAAAATAAAAGCTTTAAAAAATAAATAAACAATTCTTATTCAACCAATGTATTCTTGTCTCCTGATATTAATTGACTGTTGATTTGAATGATGTTTCGTAATCAAGAAACATCTAATATTTCAAGGCAGTTAAAAAGAGTATCTCAGCAACCAAACAGTATCAATCCAAGTCCAAAGGTCGGTCATTAGGTTCAGGCGATAGAGATAGTGTATGGAGATTGGATTCACTCACGGAAATGCCTGGGCTTTCCGGGCTTGTGTCGCTTCTTGTAGAGCTTCTTCTTGCGCGGCCGCAGCAGCTCCTCTGCGCCGCTGCTGGCGCTGCCGCTGCTGCCCGCGCGCTTGCTGCGTCTGAAACAACAAATTTAAATGTTTGTCACTGCAACACCCAATCGAAAACAATCGAACCCAATCTACAGTGACTGTCGTTAGTCCTGAGCACAGGAAAGCAGTAACACTAACATCAATGTAATCAATATTTATGTTTTTTTTTTTGATTACTGATTACTTACTTTTGACAAGACTTCAAAGCTGCACATTCTTTCTTGCTAAGTTCATCGCCTTCACGAAGCCACTCTGCTTCAGCTAGAAAAAAACATAATTTGTTAAGATCCTATTTTAATACTTTTGTAATAATTTACATTGCAAGTAACTGAGGGTACACCAAATTATTTGGAATAAGTATTTATTGTAGTGTTGTGTACTTACCAGTAAGTTCGCGTTGATGTTTACTTTGCTTGCGAGGTGTCGGCCCAGCTTCTTCGCCAGATGTGCTTAGTTCTTCACACTGAAAATTGTGTATTGTGTAAGTACAGATTATACAAACACTAACAAGACATAACAACGCAAGTAAATCTATGATCATCAGACACAGGCTGGTCACTGGCATCTCCACCAACCTGGATTAAAGCATTGTAAAGTTGTTGATATCCTATCCTATCCTGTCTATTTTATAGAAAGTGACATAAACCCTCCAAAATGATGGTGCAAAAAAGTTCAACTTTACGCACGGTGACAAGACTGAATCCGGTTGAACTTACCGGATCATCATCAGAGTTAGTCTGGTCCATGCTGACGCTCGCTTCCGAGGAGGAGTTATGGTGCGGCTTGCAGGCGGGCGGAGGCACGCGCGGCGCGTCCGGGGCCGGCGAAGCGCCGCCGCAGCCGCCGCGCGCCCACATCGCACGTGTTAACGCCGATGCGAGATACAGACTCTGAAATAGAGATTGCAGTGAATATACAGCTTACATCATGTTTTTGTTCTTGATAGCCCAACAAACCATCCAAGAAAAGAAAAGTAAACATTAATTGTTGACTGTTACACACGAAAGATGTTACAAAAATTATAATAATGTTTAAAACAATGACTGAAAATAATTTAAATCTTTAGCATTTTTAAAGAAAGAGAATCATTATCAGCTGCCCCTATTTATACACTATAGGTACATGCACTGTTCTGCGCTTTTGATTTTATTATTAGTATAGCAAAAAAGATATAAGATGTGAAAAATAACTATAAAAATTTATATAACAATAACAATAACAATGAATATGCAGTTTACTATTGAATTATTAATCAAGATTCAACTCAAACCAACCTGTTCAGTATGCTCCTTAGGTGGAAGAGCGCACAGCAGACTGTAGAGATGAGCACACGGTTTGGGAGCTAGCGCCCTGATGAAGCCCGGCAGCAGGTCATACACCTGCCGGCCGCAGTGCTTGAGTTGTGCGGCCGCCCACACCAGCTCCACGTGCTCGGGCGTCACGCGCCCCTCGACCGCCAGGAACTTGAGTATCATGTGCGATTGTTTTATCACCTGTTAGAAAGAACTTGTTTAAGCATTTTTTAATGTGTCAAACCAGCAAACAGACATATAAGCTGGGAGCATGAACACTATTGTCAACATATTTGTATAGTAAAGTAAATGTCATATTGACGATGAAGTGACAAGAACCTTTATCTACCAAAACATACTTTTACAGGAAACGAAGCCAGCTCACGCAAACAATTATTTGAAATCTATCTCCCTAAAAAAAAATCACCAAAATGTCATTTAGGAGTTCTTGTCACTTCACCGTTGATATGTCACTTGATACAATTATTATAAGTTCATGCACTAGGCACTTGTAGTCAGTGGTCTATAGACACAAGCAACACCTGGGGAGTCACCAGTGTTTTGTATGGGGTGGAGACATAGCACATGAATACCATACTGCAAACAACTTGTATTTTGTCTTGTTATTTGGCTGGTGATATGAAGTTGTTGTTTTAAATAGCAAGCAGGCAACCTAATGGTCCATAGACATCCACATCCAACAGCACCTAGAGAAATCATTATAGTCATAATAAAACTGCAGCATGGAATATTAATATGGAAGTTCACTCACCTCTACATGCAAGTTGGGTCCAAAGAGGTGCTCTATGATGTTGTGGAAAGAGAGCCAGGTAGCCAGCCTCTGGCCAGCCACCTCCACATCTGTTGCTGGCTCTCCAGCACAGAGCTCGTTGTGTGCGGATATATGTGCATTAATTTGTGCTACACCTGCCAGCCTCATTGTCAGAGTGCTACTGTTGAAATACTTGAAGGCTAATGCTAATCCATCACTGTCGAACACCACTGGTGCATCCAACGGCTCCTTTGCTGCTCCCCACATAAAGTCTGGAAAAGATTTTATAGATTTCATTACTTTAATACTGGTAAATTAAAACTCCAATTAAATGCCAAGGCTTTATTTACAATTTAAAAAATATCTGAGGTTTTTTAGACTATTTTTTCAACTAAGTACTGTGCACCCATAGAATATGTATGTTTTAAGTATTTTAATCTTCTGTACTTCCTATTTTTGAAGTACCTTTAATTGGTACACTAAAAACTGTGAATTCAAAACTTTGTGACTATATTATTATTATATATTTTTCTTACCAGCCATAGACTTCACTGCAGGTACTCTGAGATCTTTGTCCTCTAAGCTGCACATATACTTCAATATCTTACTTCTTAATGGCATAAAAAGCTGCGTAACAGCCCTGTAACTGAGCCACAATTTGAGGTTCCCAACCGCTGCCACAATAGCATGAGCCATTGACAGAGGCAAGGTACTCGGTGTGCCATATTCAAACACTGCAGACATCGTACACACTCCACCCAATTTGCAAAACAAGTTGACATTCCTCAATAAATATGCTGGGATCTCTGTATCTTGCAAATCACAGTATGAACTCAAATTTGTTATTTCCTGAGCAGAGAGATCGTCTAATCTACTGAGTGCAGAGTGTTTGCAAGCCAAGTACAGGGGGAAGTTGAGTAAGAATATCTTAGACACAATGTGCATAAGTTTTTCCTTCTGCTGCATCGGCCATGCTTGTAGTTCATCCTTAGAACTTGTTGTTGATGTTGAAGCTTTCTGCTCATCTTCTTCCTCGGTGCCATCTTTAGGTGACTCAAGTGCTGAGTTTTCATTATTTTGGTCATCATCTTTTTCATTGTTTTTATTTGACTTATGTGATGCCTCAGTTCCCTTCTGCTTGTCATCATTGTCACTGCTAGATGCCTCAGCTGCCTCTATGAGCTCATCTTTAAGTTGCTTCAGTTGGCATACAGACAGACATAGTATGCTTTGTACTACTAAATAAAACCTCTCAAAGTTCTTTACATCTCTATAACAACACATGCACTGCCTGCAAAAAAAACATATTCGCTTATAAGTATTAGCTTAGTTATAAATGAAAAAAAAGAGATGTTAAACTCTTTTTTTATGTGTACGTGTGTAATTATTATTAGCATCAAAAAACAGGTCTAAGTGTTTCTTCTACTAAGAATCCAAGAGACAATCTCATTGCTTAAACTAAATGTTTTTGAAGAAGCAAAAGACAATGGCAGTAAAAAATTATAGTCTAGATTAAACTTCAAATTTGTTAACATTGTTAAGATTACCTTTGTGGCCATGATAGAATGTAGTTCAGCACGGTTTCGAGCTCCGCCTGGCTTATGCTGGGATATTGGGACACATCATCTGTTAGTCTCGCTTCGCCTAAAATCACATTTTAAGATGTAAAATATCACTTAGAGCTTTATTATTCTCCTTGAACATAAACAATGCTATGCATAAAAATAGAAATCCCTCATGAAAACAATAACGCGAAATCAAATGAGCAACAAAATTTCGAAACAATGTATCTTACAATTCACTAAAAGCTGCGAAAACTCCGAACAAACATCACACATCCTCAATGTTTTGTGTCGAGTGTGAGCGAAATATTATTGTAATATTATCGCAACTGTTAAGTTGCTTGAAATATTGATCATTATTGATATTTTCGTATCAGAAAACGAACACTGCCTTAAAAATGTCACAGAATCCATTCCACCATTGTTGACGATTGTTGTCAAAACAGCGTTTCGTTTTTGGTGATACCCGACAATGCCTTGTCAATTAAGTTGAGGTAAAGAATCAAACAATTTTTTTACGCCATTCTGAAATGTAGTGTTAAATGATATTAAGTTTATAGTTCAGATTTTTTGTAAAAATACTGAATAACTTATCTGTAACAGGAGATAACTAAATTTAAAAAACATATCCCTGAAGCGAAAACGGAACGATACATCATCGATCATCTGGAAATCAACGAGCATCCCACGACAGCGAGCACATTGAGCGATTTGATTGGTACATCAGTTGGATCTATAACTTCATGAGTTGGATTCCTTGGGAGGATACGTCTCTATATATTTTAATTTGAGGTTTGCCATGACCATCGTTTCGACCAAGTGCATCTGCAGATTTGTGGAATGACAGATTCTATACATGGGGTTCTTAAAAAAGCCCTTTAATACATACATGGTGTGTGGAAACGACTGGTAGCGCATGTGACCGTGAAGACGGTTTGCTTTGCTTGCGTCTAGTTGTGCCAGTTGTGGACTCACTACCCGCCTTTTCTGCCACTTTTCTCAGTCAGTATTTATAATATCATGGAGGATTGATTTATATTTAAGAAATGTCAAAGTGGTGAAGCGAGAGACACAGCGTAATCCGCCTCGTCCGAATGTGTAAGCGTAATGCTAACATAGATAATTTATTTATAGTTTATTTTGCGAAAATATGTAGATGGTAACACTTGAATAAATTTAAATAGTATGACATTTGGTTCAGCCGTTGCTTGTAATTTGAAACTGAAAGTATTGTGTGTTGTGAACTGTTGTGTAGGTATCGTTTTTCTTATTTGGCAAAATTATTAGGCGACTTTTCTAAAGTAAAATCGCCTGTGATAAAATTAAAATCATTATATGAATTGTCTGATTATTAACAGACCTTAAAGGAAAAATGTAAGCCGTTGGCTTTCTGGCACAAAGGAATTAAATTGGCATAAAACAAAAGAGAAACATTTGACAGTTTCCCGGTAACCGACCGTGTGTGTTGAATATGAAATAAAGCCGTTAGGCGCCCTATTTAGACCGTAATATTATAGAAAATTACCGAAAATGGTGGACAAAGAGAACAAAACGATAGACACAGTGCAGGTGGCGCTTCGTATCAGGCCGCTCATGAGGCAGGAAATTGAAAGGGGCTGTGATGAGTGTATCGAAGTAGTCAACGGTGAACCACAAGTGACTATCAAAGACCTCGCTTTTACGTACAATTTTGTATTTGCTCAGCATATCACTCAGCAGGAGTTCTATGATACTGCTATCAAAGGCCTGGTTGGGAAGTTGTTCGAAGGTATGTAGAATGTCTCACTACAGGTGTAGTGGTCAGCGATCCTTCTGCGACGGAGCTTTTGGCTTAAATTAACTTTAAACAGAGGTGTTCCATCCCCATCTAGCAACCCACCAGTTTGTGTGATGAACACAAGAGTTTGGTTGGTGTATACTATAATTTTATATGTATGTATTCAATATAATGGTATAAGATTATCAGCTGATTGGTTACCATGGAACCGATTTCTATCTTATCCCTGTAAAGTTGTGTTATAATTTTTTCTTAAAAGATTAGATGAAACTTTATTGGGCAAGCAAAATTTTTGAATTTTTTATTCAATAATATTCCATATAATTATCGTTTTGTAGTAAAAATAGCCTTATTTATTATAGAAATAATATGACATGGCACCTAGAAGAATCACCTTAAGGAAGGTCGTAACCTTGAAATAGGAAGTTGCTGGGCTAAATATCACCTCAAAGGAAATTTAAAATAATAATGGAATTTAAGAAATGATTTCTACATCCTTTATTTTATTCACAGGTTACAATGTCACAATATTGGCTTATGGGCAAACAGGCTCAGGGAAGACATACACAATGGGCACAAATTATTCTGGATCGGATGGAGATTCAACAAAACTGGGTATAATTTTCTCATTAAATCTATCTAGCCCTTCAAATATTACTCAATGCATTCATTGAGCTCATTCCTATTTGCAATAATTTAAATTGTTTTTAGTGTTCTTTTTTTTCTTTTAATTCTTTCTTGTAATGTTCTGTGTTTAGATGGTTTAACGAACAATATCTATTACCTATCTTTTAAGCAGTGAATCAGATGCCCAAAACTATGGCATTATATTTTTATGTATTTTTTAACTTTCAGGGGTGATTCCCCAAGCAGTTGCTGACATATTTGATTTCATTGAAGCTCATGAGGACAAATTCATTTTCAAAGTGAATGTTTCCTTCATGGAGTTGTACCAAGAGCAGTGCTATGACTTGCTCTCTGGGAAGGAAAGGAGCCACAGTATTATTGAGATACGTGAGGACATTAATAAGGGTGTTATTTTACCAGGTATTACATCACACTACAAATACTCTATATTTGCCCTCAAGAAACATTTACAACACAAATCATAATTTAAATAGTCCAAAATGGCAGTTTTGTCTCTATACAGCAATTCAAGTATCAGTTCACTTAGCCATACCAGCTCTGTAATTATGAGCTTCTGCTGATTTTTGTGTTCAGTCTCCATAGTGATGCCATTGATAGACAGGAATGCATTTCATTGTCCTGGGAAACTGCATTACAAAGTTTTTAAAATGCTAGCCAAAGAAACAATTTCATTTTCAATTTGATTTATTTATAGTGTCTTGAAATTAACATTCTGTCGCCAGGTATAACAGAATTACCAGTTGCATCTACAGCCGAGACTATGATGGTGCTGGAGCGTGGTTCAGTAGGTCGTGTGACAGGGTCTACAGCCATGAACCAGGCGTCCAGTCGCAGCCATGCAGTCTTCACTATCAATATTGCTAAGGAAAGCCGCACAGATAAGTGAGTGTGTTATAATATTAAGTTTTTAATTTAGGATTAAGGTTACAACCTTTTTTATGTACCACTGTTATGTGATCCTGTATATGTGATCCCCCCAGAGTAGAGGAAGGCATGCAGCATGCATGCTTACTTTACCAAGCTACTTTAATGCTGATTAGTTGAGGTATAGACACTAGTCTCTGTAGTCCAACTGGACTAGTGCCCAACCTAATTCCAATGTGTTTAAACTACCCGTAGAACCTTCGAAGTAGTAGTAGTAGTAGTTTGCAGCCACTATGTCCTCTAAGGAAAATGCAGATACACATAAACGAATAATACTGTCCTCTGTCATCACATCCACTTGGTTCTGTATGAATGCTAGAACTTCACTTATAACGACATTGCACCCATTACATTTTACTACATTAGTCTTCATCATGATACACGATGAGTCACGCAAAACACGTACACTCAACGACGCATCAGTCAAGGTTCAACGACGAGTAGTAAAGATTTATAAATTCAGTAATTTCCACACATTGACATGGTTACCACTGAGCTACAGGTCTTCCATTACTTTTTCTGTTGCAGTATGTATGTTTTATTCTATATTATGTTGTCATATGTTTTTGCAGGAATCTAGCGACAACATCAAAATTCCATTTAGTGGATCTAGCCGGGTCTGAGCGTATTAAAAAGACAAAAGCGGAAGGTGAGAGGATGAGGGAAGGAGTGAAGATCAATCAGGGTCTCCTAGCACTCGGCAATGTGATATCGGCACTCGGAGATGGCACTAACAGGAGCTTTATCAGCTACAGGGACAGCAAACTGACTAGGTTGTTGCAAGGTACAGTAATTAAGGAAGTCTTTATGAAAAAATAAGATGCAACATGTAAAACCTTAGTAACCCACTACAGTGTTGGGTCTACTTTCAAAATGAAGAGTAATAGACATTAGTCCACTACACCCTTTGGAGAAAATTCAAAGAATATTATGGAGAACTTTGGTATGAAGGTTTTCTCATAAATTGAAAATGCTTTCATTACAGACAGTCTTGGGGGCAATTCACTCACACTTATGGTGGCATGTGTGAGTCCTGCTGACTACAATTTGGACGAAACGGTTTCGACTTTGAGATACGCTGACCGTGCTAGGCGCATCCGCAACAAGCCTGTCATCAACCAAGATGCCAAAGCTGCTGAAATTATTAGGTGAGCATTTCAAGTATCCTTCCACCCATTTTTACATTCGACCTGGTCCAACCATCCACCCAGTTTAAAAGTCAATTAATGGCTATAGGCCTCCCTGATGACACTCCAAATTATCTGACAGTGTTGAACCTACACATTCAACAGGTCTTCTTAATTCAATGGCTTCAATGGTAGTTTACACACTGCAACAATTATATTATTTATTATTACCATTATTACAGGTTAAATAACTTAGTTAATGATCTCCGACTGCAGTTACTTGGGAAGCTGCCAACTATTAGTGAACAGAACAATGAACAGCTGCAGGAAGAGTTGGACAGAGAGAAAGCTAGATATGCGGAACTGCTTAAAAAGCACAAACAAGTCACTGAGCACCTCAGCAACATGTTAATTGAAAACACGAATTTATGTGAAAAAGCGCTCTTAGCTGAAGCCGCAAAGGACAAAATTGAACGGAAACTGAATGAATTGACAGAGCAATGCAACCAAACTATAGACAACTTGAACACAACAGCAGACAAAACAGATGACGAACTTCAGAAGACCAACGTGGTTGATTACTTGAAAGAAATCAAAACTAGACTGGAAGACCTGCAGTCGATGAACATAAAGACCAATGAGGAAATGATAAACCATGAGATCAAGCTGTCCTTTGCGAAGGACTGTGATGATACTGAGAAAATGGATGAGGAGATACTCCTGAACGAGGACCAGGCGGTTTTGGAGGAAGAGAAACGAGCTATGGGACAGGTGAGAAATGAAATGATGATATTTCATATACACAGTAGTCAAGTCATGGACGAAGCTGCACTATTCCATTACTAATTGGTATATCCTGGATAATTTATTTCTTTTGTCCTTGTTCTAATAAAATACATTAATAAATAATTCAATTTTTTTAAAATCAGGACACGAAAGCTGAAATTATTTGTTGGTTTTGGGATCTTATAATCTTTTTAGGCTCTTAATAATATTATGTTCCATTATAAAAATATTAAATAATGTCTGTGGCTTCGTCCACATGGAATTTTAGAAGTTGGTCCCAGAGAGGTCTAAAAAGTATCCTTTATTTTAATCCAAGTTACAAACTGCATCCAGCCATCCATCCTCACAAGCTTTCATTAATTTTCTATAATTTCTTTTATTTTCTAACTTTCTTTCATAACATTTATTGTATAATAGCAAAAGGATTTTTAAACTAAACTAAATTTCAGGTGGCACTCAACCAAGAACTGCAAGAGCTGAACCGTGCTATGGCTATCAAGGCCTCTGTAGTTCAAACTATACTGGCCAACAACAAGGAAATGTTGGAGAGCCACAAGAACCTGCGCGAAAACGAGGAGAAAATAGCCCAGCTGGAGAAGGAAAAGGATGAACTTATGCAACAGTTGAAAGTTAAGGTGAGTGAGAGCAAACATCGTGGGCTTTAGTTGCTTATCAATTTAGTTTCAATTCCTGAAATATAAAGAGTAGCTTATTTGCCGGTCCAGTCTGGAATGGTTTGTCCTGAGTAAAAGTCATAAACACCTTTTTATTATTTTACAAGACTAAGTGCAGACTACATATTAGAGTGGAGGGTCCTGGATTTTTTTCCAGCAGAGCAGAAATTTGAATGACAATTTTAAATTTCTGTTTCTTGTCTGGGCGTGTGTGTGTGTGTGTGTTACCTTGTGTTTTGATATACCTATTTAGGATAAATTGACGATACAATAACAAATTGACACCTATTAGTAACAATATAGGCCTTCTGATCATAATATAGTCTGGTATATGTTGCTAACTCATATGTTTTTTAAAATGCAATAACATTGTTAAACTTATAAATATTGCTTTATCATCAGAGTAAAGATCCATCACATGATGAACGTCGCACAAAGGTGTCTGCCCTCGAATCGGAGATATCTGAACTTAAGAAGAGATGTCAACAGCAAGCTCACATCATCAAAGCTAAGGAGAAGAATGAAGCCAAGATTGCCACCCTCAATGCAGAGTTGCAAGCAATGAAGGCCACCAAGGTTGGTGATTTTTCCAATTCTTTAAAGAAATTTAAGCAGTTAGTCTAAGATCTCATTTTGCAAAGTGCATGTAACTTTATGAAAGTATTTGGTTTATGTCACTGTAGTTTGGGCCTAGACCTAATTCTTAGACACTGGGCTATCGCTAAATAAAAATTAAATGTTTAATAGTGAGGAAACCTGCATTCTGGGGAGGCCTCTATAATATTCTCATGCATGTGAAGTCCCTTAGGCCAGTGTGATGGACTAAGGGCTAGATCCTTCTCACTATGAAAGGAGACTTGACCCTGCAATGGTCATGCACAGATAGTCGTTTAGTGGACTTACTGAATGGCACTGAAAGTGTTTGTCCATTAAAGTACAAAAAAAAATGATATCATTGTTGGATGTTTAACATTCATACCTTTTAACATTAGTGGCACAGAAACAAGTCATCTATCGGAACCTTTAGAACATAAACACAAAGTTCTCATTATTGTGTCCTCCATTCAGGTGAAAATAATAAAACAAATGCGCGAGGAGAGCGAAAAGTTCCGCAAATGGAAGGCGGACAACGAGCGCGCCATGCTGCGCTTGCGCAACGAGGACCGCAAGCGCGCGACCGCCATGGCGCGCATGGAGTCCCTTCACGCTAAGCAGCAGAATGTGCTCAAGCGCAAGATGGAGGAAGCCGTAGCCGTCAACAAGCGGCTCAAGGTACGTACACCAGATACCAGGTGGACTTATGACACGAATAAGTGGCGCGGATTAGGGGAGGCCCATGTCCAACAATAGAGTACAAAGGGCTGAACGGAAGACACACACACGCACACGCGCACTTGCACGCGCACTCGTACGCACGCATATACCAAGTAGAAAACGGAGGAAGCTATAGCCCTCGACAAGCATCTCAAACCTATCACTTGTATATCATTGTTACACCCTCAAAAACATACATACATACATACACAAATATTAATATACTTGATCATTAATCTATGGTGTAGTCTTTGCACGCCCAACGTCAAAGGTATTCATTAAAATAACAGAGTTTGTAGCAATTGCCTCAGATTAACGAGAATATCATAACCACCTTCCCACTTGAATTTCATTCTTCCTCACTTAATCCGCTAAAAGAAAAACTTATGTTGTACATTACAGGAAGCACTCGACAGACAAAAGCAAACCGCGATGAAACGCAATGCGAAGGGCAGCGTGAAGACGGGCGCGATACAGCAGTACATCGAGCAGGAGCTGGAGGTGCACCTCAGTATCGTTGAAGCTGAGAAATCGTTAGGGGAGCTTATGGAGTACAGGTACCACTGGATAACTTGATTTTGACTATATTTTAATTATGGACTTGGCCTAGTTACTGGGTTGGACAAACACATTTCGTAAATTTGAAATTCTAAATAATTAAGGCAAAAAAAAGTTGTTTGTTCATCCCACACCACCTACTGGCTTGTATTTTGACCCGCTGAACCAGAATTTGAAGTCCACAAGCTACCAGCTTTATGTATTTTTGATTTTAGCTATTAAACTTATAAATGCACAACATTGGCACTGCTGAAGAAGTATCAAGTGCCACGATACGTTTCTATTTTTCCTGATTGCCCTATAAATTTCAATAATCTAATTGTTTGAATTTCTATTAACCCCAGGGCCTACATAACTCAACAAATAGAGAACCTACGCAACTGCACGGACGACGAGGCGAATAGGAAGAAGATGGCGGAACTGGAAGATGACCTGGCATTGAGAAAGGCACAGATTTCGGATCTACAGCAGAAAATTATCACAGCTGATCAGGGTAAGCCGTCTCAAATTTTTCTTCGGACTTCGGGAATATTGTCCAGGTTTTGTCAAGGTCAAAATAAAGTACAGGTTGTAGGTGTTGTTTTATTCAGTAACTACATACATATATAAAATGGTTGATGGTTCCCTTTACATACTCACACATAATTTATTGTTAGAGAGGATTATATTCACTTACCTTCCTTCACTCAGCCTCACAGACGGTTTAGATATTACTTTTACAGGCAGGAGCCTTTCAAAGTTGTGGTCGCCATCAATTTATTCAATTTCTAGGATAGAGTGACTATAAATTTTCTTTTCAATTAAAATAAACAGTGTGACTTTTTATCCCTATTCCACTTCAAAGTCAATACAATACAGTAAATTACCTCATCAGAAAACAAGTCACGCACACAATGGGACAACATACAATCGATGCTGGAAGCGAAGGTGGCCCTCAAGTGCCTGTTCGAGCTCCTACTAGAAGCCAAGCGGGAAGTACAAAACCAGAGCGAGAAGGGCTACCAGGCGCGCTACGAGGAGATCAAGGAGGCTCACGACAGACTGGTCGTGGACTTTGACAACAGCAAGGCCGAGTTCGAGAGGCAGATCGCCACAATGAAACTACAAAGCGAACAGAAGGTAATAAATAAAATAAATGTTATGGGATAGCTCACATACAGCCCAAAGTAGGCTGCGAGCCTGTGTTATGGTAATCAGACAGCTGATAAATATACATATTACATATGTGTAAATATATACTTATATAGGTAAAGGGTCTATATAGGTCTGGGTATAAAGACACAAACACTTGTGCTCTTCACACAAACGTTTTTCCTAGATGGGAATCAAACCCACGACCTCCGGCGTAGTAGTTAAGGTCGCTAATCACTAGACCAACAGGCCAGTTAATAGGTAATATATTTTGATGTCAAAGATCTATTGACATACATGTGATGCTATGATTGACGACCTGAGTTGCGCAGTGGTTTGATTTCCAGTGGAGCAGAAAGTTGAATGATGTGTTTAAATTTCTATTTCTAGTCTGGGTGTGTGTGTGTGTGTTCTTGTCTTATGTGTGTCCATGGCAACCACGACTTCTAACAAGTTCTTCTCTCTTAACAAGTCTTATTCAATGTATGTAATTGATATTTTCAGATAAGTGCGTTATTGGCGCTTCAACGTGGCATGATAGACCGAGGAGACAAGAACGAACCTTGCCAGCACCTGAAGAATATGCTCCAGTCGCAACAGGATAAACTGGAACAAATCGAACAGGAGAATGTAAGTGTACACTATTTGTGATATTTCAGTTACTACAGCTGTTTTCTTACTTTCCGCACTTAGATTTCGAAAATTTATGCTTCAGTAGTTTTGCTGTGTCGTGATCGATTGTCTCCCAAGACGTAAGCATCTTAGTGACCCCCATTATTGATTGACATGCGCTTTGATGTTTTTAAATCTTTGCACGTCATGGGTGCAATTCAACTAAATTTCATCCATATAATTTGCAGAAAAAACTGACAGAGGAACTGGAGGAGCTGCGCACGACCAGCAGCAAGAAGGCGACGAAACGCAGGAAGGACCCGCTGGAGGCCATCAAGAAGGAGGAGTACATCGAGCCCACCGACGAGGAGGACTTCTGCTCTGACGCTGACAACGATCCCGATTGGAGGGCCACACCGCTCATGAAACGGATTCAGGTGAGACGTTTGTTCTTTTGTGTTTTCACCTATTTAAAATAAAGTGTCCAGAGATACCGCCGCAGCAACCACACGTCAATCACATCAAGACCCAAACAAAGAAGAATATTTTACTTCACCCCCATGTGACCTACTACAACCTTTTGTCTTCTATTAAATGCTTTCCACCTAATGCCTTTCATTAAATCAATACATTTTTTGTATTGGTATTTGTATTGTATTGAAGGTGTCTGTATTTTACGTCAAGTAGAAAGAATGTGTTCTTGGGTAATAGTGACCAGATCAACTCACGCCGAGTTAGTTTAGGCTTATACTATAAAAATAAGAAAGTTTAACACCATTTGGGCATATTCCTCTACTTTAACGAATATTTCTTTATTGTCACGTAGGCGCACCGTTCGCGTCTCACGATGAACTTTACTCAAGCGGACGCATCAGTTACGTCTAACGGCGCATCAGGGCGGGCGGTGAAACGCGGTAGTGATGGGGCTCCCTACTGCACGTGTCGCGGCAGTTGCTCCACCAAGATGTGCGGGTGCGTCAAGAACGAGCGGGGCTGCGGCCGGTCGTGTCGCTGCCAAGCCGCGCTCTGCCGCAACCGACGCCGTACTTCCTCCGATAGTGAGGACAAGGAGAATAACGTTAGTGAGAAATCAATAAATAATGCTTCACAGTTCACTCACAGTCTCACACTAAGGTTCCCTGTGTTGTGGGTGTCATATACACACACACACCCAAACCAGAAATTTATAGTCATTATTAAAATCTTTGCTCAGCTGGGAATCAACTAGGAACCAAAGGTAAAGTGAGTCAACGCAATGGCATGGATGACAACGTCAGTAGTCTACGCCTATCACATTAAACTCTGACCTGACTCTGAACTTCATATAAATGGATATGTTGGTGATGTTGAATGGTGCATGAGCCAACCTAGACCACCACAGTCTAATATAGTATAGTCTCTTTTGTATAAAGACGCATCGATCGCACTTACAGGGAGACAGGAAAGATAATCCTAGTACATTGTAACCACAAAACTACTAGATAATTATAGCACAGCATGTGCTGCAGGAGATATGCTGCCAAGAGGTCTGGATGCAATGCTAAGCAACATTGTTGGAATATTCTAAAACTGATTATTTATATTTTAATACTAAAAATATCTACATAAAACTATTTTTTTCATTTTTACAGCCATCCGGTGGTGAGTTATCTCTCGACACCACCCCACCGTCGTATTTTGACAAGCGGTAAGTGTATCTGCCTACTATACAAAATATCTATAAATATATTTATTTTTCTCAAATATAACGAAGACTTAGTTGTCTAGATTTGAACCATCACAAGAATTCAACGATGCTGTAATGCGGAAAGTAATTATAGAAGATACAAATACGTGTATAACGAAAAATAAGGATTATAGTGTATCTAAACCATTAAAAGAACACAAAATACAAGCCAATAATAGCTCACACAATTGGATGATTGCCCTACTGTTGTACAACACCTGTGTAGCGCCCCTGTCTCCATACTGCGCCAATAACGTACTTGAATATGGAATGGATGTCGCTCATTATAACATCATTTCATTGCTCATTCGATTCTTTATGAGAGAGGTTAATAAACTATGCTATCCTAGTATAAGGTAGATTTGCATTTCAACAGGGTACTTGCTGTCGTCCTTATAACCCGCCAGAAAATGAAATTTACGAACTATGCTCTTAAAGATTTTAATGCTGCTGATGATGAAAACATTCAGTATTTTGTCATTAATATTGTAATCTCATTCTCAAGGTCCGCAAAGAGGTACTCGTTTTATAAAAACATATCTGGGATTTGGCACATTTTTAAGAAGAGAGAATCACTCTAAAAATCTGTAAGTGCATAGTTCTGCAAAGTAATAGTAGCAATTGGTAGATTTGTTGAAGTATTTTCGGTATTTTGAGGGTAGTCAAAATTGCTATTTCATTAAGAAATTATGTATATAAAAATATATTTGTACTATCAATTAGTGTACTGCTTTGCAGAATTATGTCCAGTTTTGTATTATAAAATAATTTGTATTTTCATATGGTTGCTATTTATAGTTATTAAAATAAATAATATTCTTTCAGAGGTCTCATTGATGCAACCTTCGTAAAGAAGAAAAGAAGTTACTTTTTCCCTGAAGAACAAACCAATAACCAATAACACAAACTATAAAGGTGGGTACTGAAGAATATTAGAATTATACATAATTTTTCTGAACAACTATGATTAAAGATTTATTAGAAATTGAAGTGGATTGAATTCACTCATTCGATTATTACGTCTATGACTTAATTAAAATTCTGTTATTATTAGTGATAAAAAATAAAAAAGCTATGTATGCTCATAATAAATTGTTTTTTTCTTATTTCAGACTGACTGAATGGGCTGTATCTACTTGTGTTAAATCCTAATAGAGCAACGCTATTGGCTAACAATACACACAGATATATTTTTATTGTTTTATGGGACTAATTAAATTTATTGAGCTCGGTTCAGTATCATAAACTGACCATGTATAAAAAAACAATAGTTTTAATAATTGAATATAAAATTTAATAGATGCAGATGTTTGGATGACATTTTTTTCTGCTACACCATAGGTAGTAAATCCACTGTTGCGTTCTCAGAGAAGGATCTATCAACGCGCTATAGCTCTCAAGCACTTTCAGCATTGATTGCTTGGGAAGGTCAAAGGGGATTTTAAGTCCTAAACTACTCTGTAGCAACGCATTCCCTTACAACCTCAGATTGTAGTGCGGTTTTGTTTAAGAGTTAGTCTTGAACCGCACAGACCACTTGTTTATTGATACATATTAGATATTTAAACCGAATCATATCAAATAAATGTAATTAGTTCCTGCGCTATACAGTGATTTTAATTTTTGTTCTCGTTTTGACGCTAACATTTTCAGCGTCTTAAGTTCCATGTATTATGTATGTTTAGTATAGTTGGTAAATTTTATTTAGTAAATAATGTTTTCAATGTATGTTAATCCAGAAGTTTGTTAAATATTGACTATCCAAAATATCCAGTCACATATAAACTTTTACAAAAATTAATGGAGTAGATCTCTTAATAAAGTAATATTTATTATAACCGCTTTTTTAATTTTATTTACTGCAAATTTTGTAAGATGGCAGAATTACAGTTTTGAATCTGTCTTTCTTAATTATTTACTTGCGAGGACATCTCAAACTGAAATTTAATAATAAAATAAAGATAGAGAAGATTTTAAATTTTTAATTAAGATACAAAGTTAATACTTTCTGAACCAAAAAAGCCAACATCACGCGGTGTTCCCAGGCGGTCACCCATCCAAGTACTGACCGCGCCCGACGTTGCTTAACTTCGGTGATCGGACGAGAACCGGTGTGTTCAACGTGGTATGGACGTTGGCGACTGAAGTACTCAAATTGGTTGACATACTATTACTTTTGTTATATTTTATGTATAACAAGTTTGAATCATAGTAAAACTGAAAGAAATCAATTCTAAGAATAGTAACGTAAGAGAATAATAATACTTATGTAGAAAATATTATGTTCTTACTACTTGGTATTTCCAGATTGTCGGGATGCTAAATGTAAATTTAATTTTTGAAACTTAAGTGAAACACATTAAAAACTTGAAACTCGAGATATTGAAAAAAATAGCTTACACTGCTTTTCCTTACGCAAAAAATTACAAAAAGCCAACATCACGCGGTGTTCCCAGGCGGTCACCCATCCAAGTACTGACCGCGCCCGACGTTGCTTAACTTCGGTGATCGGACGAGAACCGGTGTGTTCAACGTGGTATGGACGTTGGCAATGTAAAATGTAAATTTTAGTTGCACATTTAATTTTATCATGAATTGTTAGTCTCCAAGATTGTATTTATGTGCATTGTATTGTATTAATATACCTACATAATTATTATACTTTATATTTCGATAAATCTCGTAATTTTATTTTATTATCAAACACAAATATTTCATAAAATTGTGATTTTCGTGAAAAAAACAAACGCAAAGCTATTTTAGCGCGTACTCATATAATGGAATTCAGAGCCACCTACTGGTAGATAAAAATACTATCTTCAAAGTAAGATATCAAATGAGTAAGGGAAGTCTAAGAGATGTCGCTTACTGCGCTAATCACAAAATGTAGAGTTCTACATTTTGAGTGAACTCTTGAAATAGGCACTTTTTTATACGTCCATGGAAATAGGTACATTTCTTAATAACTTTGTACACGGATACCATAATTGGGTTATTGTTAAAAACCAATGCATACACATGAAAATATTCATATAAGTAAGTTATTTTTTAACGTTATTCGGCGCTGTTTTATCATTCATTGCTTAACCATTTAGATAGAGGCGATAGATTTATTTATCTATATAAAATAAATATTGTATGAAAAAAGCATTTTTTATATTTTTTACTATCTATGGAAGGAAAAAAAACAAAAAAGCCAACATCACGCGGTGTTCCCAGGCGGTCACCCATCCAAGTACTGACCGCGCCCAACGTTGCTTAACTTCGGTGATCGGACGAGAACCGGTGTGTTCAACGTGGTATGGACGTTGGCGACTGAAACGCTCAAATTGGTGGACATATAATATTACTATTTGCAAATAATATGCGTAACAGCTAAAACTAAAACGAATATATTTTTTATCAATTCTGAGAACAGCAATAAAGGTAAAAGAGATAAAAGCCCACGTCCCGTGGTATTTCCAGACTATTAAGATTTTTTAAAATAAGTAATGTTATATATTAATTTATTTAAAAAACTTAAACGGATGTGATTATCAAACACAAAAATGTTCATAAAATCGTCATTTTCGTAAAAAAAATGTCACATAAAGCCGTTTTAACTCTAAATAGAATTTAGAGCCACCTACTGGTAGATAAAATAAAAATACTATCATCATGGCAAGACATCGAATGAGTTCCAGGGAAGTCTAAGAGATGTCGCGAACTGCACTATCACTAACTCGATCACAAAATGCAGAACTCTACATTCTGAGAGAACTTTTTTAATAATTCTTAATACTTCTTACATTTTTACATTCTTACATTCTTACATTTCTTAATAATTCTTAATAACTTTGCACACAGATATCATAAAATGCTTATTGTTGAAAAGAGATAAATGCGTTTACATTAAAATATTTACATAGGTAGGTACGAGTATATATTCTTCATCTTTGTTTCTAGCATTTTTTTCACGCTTTTTTTATTCAGTACTCAACCATTTATATTATATAGAGACGATAACTACTTGTCTATAGTGTATTAAAGAGAAAATGAATGAAATGAAGTCATTTATTTACTACTTACCAGAAGAAAAAAAAAACAAAAAGCCAACATCACGCGGTGTTCCCAGGCGGTCACCCATCCAAGTACTGACCGCGCCCGACGTTGCTTAACTTCGGTGATCGGACGAGAACCGGTGTGTTCAACGTGGTATGGACGTTGGCGAATGTAATTCTCAAAATTGTGTATATTTACTTTGAAAGTTGGTAAAGTCTAAAGCCAGGCACCAGGGCCCGCAGTAGGTTAGGTACCCTTATTTGGTGCCTAGCTTAATATTCAACAAGACTTTGCCTTTGTAGTAGACCTTTGATGACGTTGACAGACAGGTCCTAATGAATCCCTAACGGGTCCATACGAAACATATTTTCTGTAAAACAAGTATTTTTAGTTCAGTGACAACTGATGAAATAATACGAATTTTTGACATACCTATGCACGCATCCTGCAATTGTTTCATTCGAATTCTGGACGAGATTGTAAATCTAAACAGAAGAGGTATCTCTATTGTGTGTAGAGTTATGCAAATAAGCTTGTGTGATACGTATGAATACTTAGTTTTCATTGTTTTTGTGTCTGTAGGTCACCAAGAGAAGTGTATTTTAATTCATTACGCGACGTGAACTATGTGTTTTTGGTTCATATCAGTTCACATTCTTGTGGTGCTGTTGTTTTTCGGCAAACATTTAGTTACAGAGGAACATTGTAAACTAAGCCTTAAACGACGAATTCAATTTCAAAACACCCCAAATAAGCGATGACCTTCCGACACCATATTATATAGCCTTGAATGAACTCAATACTTGAGTCATCAAGGTATATCTATACTATATCCTACTGAACGCCTTGACCGATTTCGTAAGCAGATCCTGACTGCATCAGAGACGTCATCGAACGCTATGTGAGTCAAAGAAAGCCTGTGCTTTGCCACTACCCCGGTATGCTGGGTGGAAATTTATCTCGAAGTAACGACACTTTATTTTAGGATCTGATTGTAGGTGATTTTCCAAAATCACCTACATTTACTTCATAGAAAAATATAATGTCTATTTTGAAAGTGAAATTAAATGTGAAAGTAGAAAATATTTAAATATTCTTAATACCAGTGCAGCATGTAAAGATCTATCAACAACGGTCTTCGAACGACGGACCTATTGACGGTAGACGATTCCGTATGTATGGGAAGAGAATCGTCTAACAGTGGTAATAAGCGTTATAAGCGGCATTATTAACACTAGTAGTATTTACTTTCGGTTAACTTATATCCGTTTTGGCAACGTAACGATGAATTATTCAAGTTTTTATCGTTCGTGAGTCATTCGAAAACCTGCAGTAGGAGCCTGTTGCGTTTCGCCACCAGTCGAAGTCGAAGAAAGGCTGGAGGTTCGCTTTCGATGTTTACGGGGAGAAATCTCGAACCGGTCCGCGTCCGCGCTCAGTTAGTGCCGCGCGGCGCGTCGTTCAAATCACGCGTATGTGATCCTAACTCATCGTGTCAACAAACTCTAAAAACTCCGGGAAACTAAACTCAAAATTCCTAAGTGCTAACGCGTGTTACAAGTGCTGTGTTCCTGTGTTTTCGCTCTTGGAGGGGTCACAATTATTTTAGGTAGAAAGTTCCTCTACCTGACCGTGTTTTTCTACAGTCTACCGGTACGTTTTTGAACTTCCATGTCTTTTAGTGATGTTATTGTGGACCCTTACGGTGTACGAATTTTATGTCTCTACATTTTGATTTGTTGAACCTATTTGACACAAAAATAAATGTGCATATTTCAGTGTGTTATGAGACGGTATAGATTTAATTATAAAAATTGTTAATTTTGGTAAAATAATTTAAATTTTGAAGGTAGGTAATTTATTAAAGGAGCAAACAACATTTATTGAGGGACGAGCCTCGGCGCTCTACCTTATTGGTATCTTAGAAAGGAAGCCTCTCACCACAGCATCTCGTCTAGCTTCAATCTACTTAGTAACATGTCTACTATGTGTGTGATCACGTGTTTTTATAGAAATTTCACTAATGAGTTATAACGGTTAGTCGAGTAATGTCACATAAAAAGTTCCACATTAATTGAACATTGGAATTGAGTTTCTTAATTTTATCTGATGCTTGGATCCGGAAGTTGTAAAATACTTATTGAAGATAAAAAATCGACAACGCTAAGGTTGATTAACATTCATAGAGTAAGTACACATTTCGTGTTTTTATTTATCACCAGATTGTTTTTGTAGTTAAATTAATTTATATAAAAGGAAGTAACAGATTTTTAAGAAATATTTGTACCTCAAAACATCATTTTTAGGATATAATGGAAATTGGTAAATAAACTAACGACTCTACCGTTCAATGTGTGTGCAATGCATCTTCTCATATAATAGAGTTCAACGAGCGTCTTTATTAACGCGTTGAAAATTTTAATGACTGTATTGATTAATTTATTTTAACAAATTTTGTACACCAAACTTACACCATTTATTTGATATAAATGATAACATAATGGTTATAATTTGTATAACATGTAATGTTATAATTCTACATATTAATATTATATTTTCCAATTTTAATAAAACACTTACTTGAAGACAAATTTTCTGTTTAATACGATTCTAATATCTAAGTACCTGTTTGTGATGAGAGATCTCAAAATGTGTCGTTTTGCCGCAGTATTGGTCCTTCAAGCCAGATGAAAAATTTGTCACAAAATTGCATCATAACCTTACTTAATGAAGTAATTTCGTGTTTCTACTTTACACATACGTATTTACATTATTTCCTACGTAATAGATACTACTTAATAAACAAAGCGGATGAAATAAAGAAGAAGTAGAATAACAGGATATCTATAGAAATTATAGCAGAACTTACCTTTATTTGTTTAAATTACTTGAATATCTATGCCACCTCGAAATGCCTCGAATATACTTAATTTTTTCGCTTTAGCATTATTTTTATAAATATGGTTATAGAATATTTATATTGTAGTAAGTATACAAACCCTAGGTATAAATTATGTTTGTCTTTAATTTTTAAGGGGCATAATTTTTAACATTTATACAACAATCGACATCATTACGCTGCGCAGCGGTCTATAAGGAGGGCGGAAAATAACTCCACTTGCAAACCACAATAGTTCTACCACTCGATCATCTCATAAGTGAAGATTTGAGTAAAAGATATATCTTTTACTACCGTTAAGTCAAATCATATAATGTCTTCAGAAATAAAGTCGTAAAAAGAATACAAGACGTCTATAACACGTACAAGATAGCTCACGTAAACGGCTACCTACTTAAGTATTCCACACGGAACACCGGAGCACGCAATCCGCATTACACCTACCATTGTTTACATTCAGAACTGTACATCATACGATACTATATCTACTATCTAGGTAACACTGGTGTGGTGTGTAGGTAGGTTAACCTGTGGGAACTGAGCAAAGAAAGAAAACGTTTACTGTCGAATGTTACACGAGAAAGATGTTACTAAAATTATAATAGGTACATATAGGTAAATAGTTTGTCTACCCTATGCGGGCAAATAGAAATAATTAGGTATGTCTCAAACTATAATATGTTAGTAAATTTAAGAAGCTATTAATTATTGTTCCATAATTCATTTTTTTATTTTAATATTTTACACAATCGAACTAATCTGCTATGCTGCTGCCACCCATTGCTCTCAACACAATTTTAATTTATCTTCTCGCGCAACTTTGCAACTAGTAAAACTTTGCTATAGACTAATAAGTCATTGGATTTTAGAGAAGAATTTCTCTAATTTTATCACATGTTTCAAATCTATGTTTATCGTTGTTATAGTGTGTTATCGTCCTTAAAAGCTATGAGATATTACATCTCACAGAATTTTCTCCTACCATAGTATCTTGGACAGTATAGTGTCAAATATAGCGGTAAGTATGTTACAACCGTTAGGGATGTCAAAATATGGGAATCCAAAATTAAATCCGGGTTTGATCAACTCTATCAACAAAGTACAGGCGTAAATGTTTATTGATCGATGGAATGGTATAGAATATATTTAAATAAAATTGTGCGTGTGTTCGTAACTCTATTTTATACAAGCAGTTTGACTGATTTTGAATTTTCTAACCTACAGTGGAAGCTTATAAAGTAATACAGTTATTAAGATCCAATTTATTATTCTACAGTATCGAACCGAAAGCATGTTTAATTCCTAACGTTATTATATTTAATTTAAAAAACTTCTTCGTAATGGATTATTAAAACTCAATATTATGGAATTTAAGTCTATCAAAATCTACCTTTAGCTATTTCAATACAATATGAAGAACTTCTTCATTTTGGATTATTAAATTTAAACTCTAACTTTTTTATGGAATTGAAATCATCACAATGAACCTCTACAAATGTGGTTATTATACAGATTACAAGTCACCATCTTAGTTCTCAGAAGATCAACGCAAACACAATCTCTGGACAGGTCTTCCATCCTTTCTGAAGTAGAATGCGGTTATCCACCTGCACTGACCACTTCACATCAGTACCTACCCTGCAGTTATTTTGGTAATTCTGTACTAAATAATGTAAATGAAACCGATTCCCCACCATATTCTGATAAATTCTTCATACCATCCAATTAGTCGTAATGAACAGTCGAAAATTATAACGTGCAGCTAACGATAGTTTATTTAGTTTACGATGCGAAATATCGCACGGGTGTCATAGGTGTCGGGTAAACTTTCCTTCACGTCGAATTGTGATCTCAGATCAAGATACTCGTTTATATTCGTGTTCAGAGAACGTTAGCTTATTGAACTTTCTCAGTAAAAATTATCGTTTTAGTGCTGGTGGTGACCGAAAGGAAAAAGATGGATTTCTCTATTGTTATATTTTAGCTTTGATTTTTCATTCAGTTTCAAGTCAGAATGGCTTTGAACATTATATATTTTTATAAGTAGTATGTATTATAGCATTTCTCTATAAATTTGAAGCCCAAGGATACTTTATACTGTTAGCGAAGTTTTTGAAATATGTATGTACATTTTAACTTACGAAAACATCCACTGATTACGGGACATACTGTATATTTTTTTAATGATCTGAAATAAATCAGGTACAGCGAACAAGGACAATTTTGCTTTTCTGAAGTAGCAACGCCTGCACTTATTGACGCTATGCAAAATATTTGAATGAAACAAGGATAAACAAACGGAAACCATTCCTAAACATTTCATTTCTCAACATGTTGCCTTTTTAATGATTAAGAATTTTGTAAAAATAGAGCTTGCGTCATTCGAATACATTTTTTGGTTTTCAATAAGCGCCGGGTTTATCGTAAATGGCGATAACCTTCTATGGTTGCTTGTAATTAACACAGCTCTCGATCGGTTCAGGCCAAACACACATACCATATAGAGTAGCATCGAAATTCCGAATGGAAGTTTTATAAACACTCTTAGTTAAGTTACCTACCTGATCGAACTTACGTACCTATATCGTATTACCTAGGTACTACAGTTTTAACAAAGCACAAAGTTTAAGAATTAGTTAGGTATAATGTTAAAAGTTGACAAACAATATTCGTGTAGGTATATTTTTCGGACAAGTCATGCTCATTTCGGACGTATTTCTATAACCTTACTTACTTGTTTTGGATCTAGTTGAATAGCAGTTTTGAACAAAACGGATCTATCAAATGATGTTCTATCAAAAATCGGGCGAGTCGGGATTTCTTAACCGGAATTAGAAACGTGCTGCTCATTAACAACCTTTATTTAAGTACAGGTATGGTATACAAGTTTGTAGTACCTACAATTGCAGTTTAAAGCCACATGTCTTTATGAATTAATGAGCTATGGGTACCTATAGCTCATTAATTCCTTGGTTTCAGCCGCGTCGGCAACGTAAAAAATATCCAATACTTAGTATTAGTATCTACCTATGTTTAGTAAAACAGTACTACTAGAAACGTGGTTAAGTTATGTTGTTACAGCCCTACGATTTGTAGTTGCATCAATATTCACCGAACGTGGGTCCGGTCAAACGCCTCGCTTGTACGAAATTTACTTGCAAATATTTATGTGTGTCTTCAAATGAGACGTAGTAGGTACTGGTACCTTAGTAGTTACCAAATAATAATTTAAATACAGTTCTAAAGTGGTCTACGATGTTTTTTTATTCCTTAACATTTCTATTTTTTTTAATGTTGACAACGTTTTGTTTAAAGTGTCTAACTATCTGTTAGTAAATAGTATTCATAAACACATTCAAGAATTTGCCTTAGAAGTGGAATCACTGGCTTATTTAATTTTGTTAGATGTCGTAGGTATAGTAAACGTTCCCGGAACTTGACTATGAAATGGAAACGAAAGGAGTCGATTGTAAATAAAATTATGCAAATTAATATAGTGAATACATAATACTGGGGATATACTGTATACTATTCATAGATTTGTTTACTTGGAGAAACGGATGGGTGCAATTTTTTAGTAGAGTTTATTTGTGGGACATTAACATAAAATGTTTTATTCTTATGGAAAGCGAAAGTTTCACGAAAATATATGAAGCACAAAAAATATAAAAATGGCAACAAAAAAAAAAACAAATGAAGAACAAACCTGAAAAATGATCCAAGCATTACGTATTAGTTAAATATGGTTTGTTTAGTCCATACGTTTGTCAAGGTGAATTCTTACTGCGTTGTTGCATCTAGTTACAACTCCAGAACAAGCAGTTAAGAAACGAGTAATCGGTTAATCTGATTTTAAGGAGCCAATGCAACTCATGGCCGTTTCTTCTTCTTAATCTACAGTTACATAAAATTGCTGCAGCTAACATTTTAATATTTTGATTAGCCAACACGCAAGTTTACGGTAAAGTACTATAGTGACTGTTCGTTGTAACGAGAACGCGGTCGAATACGTTTCGATGCAGCCTTGTTAGTTCAGTTGGATGCCATTGGCCATCTTGTTTTTCAAGGAATGAAAAGGAACATGTTTTCTAAAATTAAAATGTAGGTATTAACCCAAGTATGGTTAAGTTGTGTAACAAAATCCGTTTTACTTATGAGAAAAAATAAGGTTAAGTGATTACATATTTGTCGTACTCTTTCATTAAGTTTTTAAGAAAAGTTTTAATCGGTATAGTTCTAATGTCTAGAAAAATAAGTTAATTATAGCTGGGTGTTACCTACATTTTAAAATATTTGAAACCGAGTAGATGAACTGACAGTAATATTGCCACTCGATATTATTCACTAAGAACTTTGGTTGCGAACCTTAAGTTTTTGATTTTAGTTTCAAAAGCGTGAACTTGTATCTATGTATTACAATAATATTTAGCATGATTAGTATTAAGCGACATTGAAATTGATCCTAAACGAAAAAGGTATCGTCTACTTAATCATTACACTCTAATGAATCTAACATTCTATCGAAAAATGTAATAGCAACAGAAACCTATAGGTATCTATTAGGTATGTTATAAATTTTAAAGTTTCACAACAAACTCGTTTTGATGCGAATGAATAAGCGTGTATAACCATACAATTACGTACGTACGAGTAGGTACAGTTAACTTCATAAATATAGAAACGGTCAATAAAATGTAGTCCAATTTTTTTAAATGTCTAACTAAGCGGAATTTTTATGTAACATAAGCAAGCATAACTTTTATGTCATTCAAATAATTTTAACAATATTCAATTCCTAACAACAATAATAAATAACGTAGTGTATTTTTTCTTGTTTTGTAAACTTTTAACTATTATGGAATTGAACACTGTAAAATGGCGGTAAAATTATAAAAAAATGCTATGACAATTTAACACTGAGAAGGACTAAAATATATCTACTTAATGTCACGACAATAAAATAGACTGTAGGTATACATTTAATAGAATAAGAATTTTATGAAACACTTTACCTTGTCTAACTAAAATTATTACTTACTATTTCTTAGAGTTTCTTAGAGTTGAGAGTTCTTATATACAATGTACTTAATGGTGTTAGGAAAAACGTTCTATTTATGAAGATAACTGTACCTTCAATACACTTTCGTAAATAGGGGACCGGCGGTGTACCCCTGACCCCTTGATACCAAACTTTCAAGGACAACCGTTGTGAGAATTTTTTCATTTTTATAGTAGAAATGAGTTCACCGATCCCTATCAGTACTTGAACTTAAGTATGAATACTATCGTGGTAATGTTTTCATTGTAGATTCAATGAATATCGTCGTTGATAAGAATATAATGGGACGAGATATTTAGTGATATACTCGTGCCTTATATGTTCTCAGTAAAAATATTGCAAGCTGCAAGCTGTAGAGGGGTAGAGTTGTTTAATCGTACGGTACTCGTAGAGATAGATACTAGTTGAACCAAGCAACTTTTGAGTTTTTCTTTGGTTGCTGGACACCTAGAAAGTACTCGTACATAAACCTTCAAGTAACATCCATACACTTATTGCCTCTGTTAGAGCTCAATTCTCTTCGATTTTAGATGCGTTCTTTTGTAGACGTCTATGGTCGGGAAGGTTTGGTCATCAGCCCTTATTCTTATCCATGTTTTAGGAACGTGAAAAAATATACTTGCTACAAGCCTCACCTGTTTATATGGAGCATTCGGACTCAGTAGAGTAACCCTTAAAAAGTTACAGACAAACTACCAAACTTATACCTAAAAGGTGCTGCTTTTGATTCAGGCACGTTGAAAACCGCATTTTAAACCAAAGGAACTATAACTCCACTCAAAGCTCGTTGTCATTGACTGAAGAAGTATCTCCTCGGAGTATTGACACGTTTGCCTTTCTAAATGGAACCTTGCACAAGAGTAATACGCTTAGGCCCATATTCATAGCCGTTATGTGTGGCTACAGAGTCATTTTAAACCAGAAATGTCTTAACAAAGCGACTTTGATTTTAGTAGTTTGGCAGTAGTAGAAGTTGTATCTGAAGTCGAAACTGTTGTTACTGTAAGGTGGTCTTACTAAGGTGGTCGCCTAAATAAAGTTTCTCCGACATCTAATTGTTCCCTGCCAACTCAAGAACTAATTCGTGTCGTGGCGGGCTATGAGGGCGGCGTTTGTCCCGGAGGAACTCTCCAGATGTTTCAGTTTTACTTTCATCATACAAAGTTGGACCTTTTTGTACAATCTTACTACCTATTTGTGATTTAATGCCAGCTCTATACTTTTAAAAGCTTCTGCATTGCCTTGTATGCAACATGCGGGCTATTGAAGTGCCTTCATTGTAACTTGAGCTAAGCGAGCTACTTTTATTTAGCCCTTAGCATGCTTAATTGCTTAGGAGATTGAGATTAACAAAGCTGACAAACCCGCTGTATAAATTTTAATATATCAATTAGGTAGGTACTAATTATAATTATGTAATATTGCAGCCCGCAAACTCCCCAGAGCGGCAGATATGAGAAGGGGGAAAATGAAGGCGCGAGGCGCTTATCAACATGAACATATAGAATAAACACAAACGTTTATTCAACGAATATCCACAACACACAAGAAAAGTTAATGTTAAACACACTATGTTTATATAAAACGAAACAAAAAGAAAGTAAAAAAAATTAAAGAAAAGTTTCCATCGCTGGAAGTGGTAGTTTAAGGGATGGCATTCTCATACATATTATGATTATATTGATTTTGACTCTTATATTGATTTTGCCTGATGTAGCTAAATAGCTGAAACTGAACTGCTTACCACTATGTTTTACGACATGCTCATAATATATTGTAATGTGTAATTTTAAATCCTTTTCTAAAGCAACAAATTTATATCACATTAAACCAATCAATTATTCTTCATTTTACTATCTACTATCTGATCAATCTGCTCATATTCAATGTCTGGTCACTTTCCAGACCACACTGCCGTCGGCATGAAAAGAAAGTAGCTCTTCAAAAATGGTAACTGTGAAACCAACACTTAGACGTTTAATTTAAGTATGCAAATGTGGTTTTTGTTGTATTGTAATATCACCTCCAGCCTCTAAATACGTTAATTATTAAGTTGCCGGTGTTAGCTAACTGACGTGACCGATCGCGGTCCCCTCAGATAAAATCAGATATGGAACACGCAAAATATGCTTTCGTTTCTACATCGTGTACAAATTTCGTCATACACATTAACATTCGCTTAAAGACAGTCATAATGAGCAAATTATAAGAACTTTATTAACCAGAAACTACGACACATATCTAGGCACGTAACTATGTTTCTATGCCTTCCTCCTATAGGTAATCTTGAAGAAATTGCTTTTTAACGATACTTAGGTAATGCTTTTGTTTTGGAATAGATACATATCATCCTGTCTGCTAACTTTGAATTTATTTAATTTTTCAAAAATGTTTATGTTTAAATACAATACGAGTATAGGTTATATGAGTAGGTAGCTACAAAATGCTTTTAAATAATTTAACATCTTAGCGCGAATCAATTAACAATCAAAATTCAGAGGATCAAATAAACAATCCTTGGTTTATTATATTAATGTTGATACCTACGCAAAGTTAAATAAAAGAAAATTATAAAGCATAACACTAAAGTTTTCGAACACTCGAGGTGCTCAGAAGAGGCAATATGTAATTCAACTTTTTATTGCACGTAATTACATACTGGAATAACCTCATGCCTTGTGTTCCTTTTGAAGTAGGTGGAGCCATTATTTGCTGCAATCCTGGCATCAATTTCGTACTTTCACAAATTATGATTTCGATTCTTGCCGCATTAAATTTTAAAGATGATAGAAGAAGTATTTGAGTTAGCCGTAGGAGGTACTCCATGTTTTTTATTTGGTGCTAAGTATAACAGGATAACGCACTTTAGTCTTGTTTGAGAATACAACATTATTTGGTTGGACTCTAAGGTGTCGACAATACAACTCAATACGACTCCGTCACTGGTTATAGACTACAAGCCCATGAACAAAGTTTATCTGTGAAAGTTATTTTCTGATATAGTAGCAGCTGTCTAAGCGTTATTCACGTTGGTTCATTTCACAGGTAAATTTTGTTCATGGGCTTGTAGTCTATTAGTGTAGCATAACCGTGTTTGGGCTTGTTGCATTTGTCTTTGGATACAGTTTGTCGATGTTAGGTTTACCACTCTGACTAGTTTGATAATGAAGTTCTGATAAAAAAATAGCTGGCTCATACAGCTCTATTTTTGAAAGGCTCACTTTATTTTAAATTCTTAAAATATTCTTATACGCAAACATACACTGAAATATCCGAAGTGCCGTAAAAACAATACATGTATGTATGTACCTACAATGGTTTCGCAAATTCTCCATTACAACCTGTTGCGCTCCGTTAAACCTCCTCAATGGGCGGAGATAGCATCTTGATCGACAGCCTCCGAGGTACTGTTAGTTGTCGAGATAATAATATACCAAATGACTTTGCCAAATGATTTGCTTGAGGTTTTCAAGCCTTCAAAAGTAATAAGGTCAAAAACTTTTCTTGACTTTAGTAGACTACATTTAAGTCGAAATAGAAAATACGGAACACTCAAAAAAATCAAAAACATTTTAACATAATTATGTCCTTATTTAAAATATGTAATATTTTTTTAATTATTTTGGGTAGGTATATCGTATTTTTTACTTCATAGGTTTGAGAGTTTACGTAGAGCTACAACTCGTAATTCGGAAACATGGAAGTTCATATAAGCAAAAATTGAAGCTTAGATAAAGACGCGTTACCTTATCTTACATACATAATTCATTTGAAAAGTTTCTAAGCACGTTATACCCTTTAGGTAACACAATGAGAAAAATAATAATTAAACACCTATGCCTCTTACTTGTGTATTTGTTTCGTTTTTGATTTTCTACCAGTAACACATATAATAATTGGAAACAATAGAATAGAAGTGAAATTTGTAGTAAAAGAAGGTTAACCTACTCGTAAATAACGTAGGTGAAGAAAAGTGATGTGTTCATTTTAGATAAGATTTGTATGTAGAATGTAAGTTTTTTAAACTTAGGTTGAAATATGTATATGAACCTAGTGAAAAAGATGAGTAAGTAAAGTGTCACAGAAACACAATTGTTGAGTTTTTTACTTATAAAGTTAAACTCTTATAACCTCAATATCATTGGAACATAGAAATTTAATTAACTATATTGATCATTTTGTTGTTAATTTTTTACTACTGGACGATCACCGCCTAAATAAAAAACAAAAGTTTAAAACAAGGCGCCAAGTCCAGCCAATATAAGATTTATAAGAGGTTGCACATGAGGTAATAATGTGATAACCAAGCTTATCCATCTTTTATGCGCCGGAGCATAAAAATTCCACTGATTCCCTTCACAAAATTCTCGGTTCATCGTCCTATAAGCTGACAGTAACAATCCATTTTACGGATAACAAAACCTGGTGTGGATACAATTATAATAAATGGATTTTCACGTGAAAGTTCACGCCTGGCCGGATTAGGCTCATAAATTAGTTTAAACAAAACGCTAATTTATTTGGCAATGATAATGGCTTAGTTACTTGCTATGTAACGTACAGTTACTTTTAGTTGTCGGGTAAGAAATTACTGGCACTTACTGGGAAACGGTAGGTGCAGTCCTTACCATTTAGTTATAACAATCCTTCCTCCTTGCTTTCTTTCGGCTTTCTTTGTATTCTACTGCTGGATATGGGCCTCCCCTGCAACTCCAATTCAATGGATTCCCACTGTCTTCCTCGGTCATCATTTCACTTCGTCAGAGGCCGGTCTGTATCCCTTATGCCTAGGCGTAGTTGCCATTCGAGGATTTTATCAATCACAATTATAAATGCTTGAGTATCTTAAAATAAGGGAAAAGATAGTTTGAATTCTGAAATCTTTAATCATAAAAGGTGTCTTTCGATGACATTCTTAATGTTACCCTTTTACGAATCAGGTTACCTTTGAAAACGGACTTTTTTGTATAGAAATACAAATACATTTCGAGGATTCATCTCTATTTTTAACCGACTTCAAAAAAAGGAGGAGGTTCTCAATTCGTCTGTATGTTTTTTTTTGCATTGCACTTGAATTTCAACTGTTTGGCGATTTGAGTACATATACATTTTACAAAGTGTATAAATGAGAGCTATATAATACCTGTTTTACTGATTAGATAGTAAAAGCGCTGCAGTCATTGAAAATTGCAACATTCTGTGAAAAATTAATTGCTCATATAATGCGAATTATTACTTGGCATTCCCGTTCCTAATGTACTTACGACGTGTTACCTATTCTTTGCAGGTACCCACGTTGATATCTGAACAATGTGCGTTTCTTGTTCAACATTAAGTTACGAAACCTGTGACCGATTAGACGAAAAACCTCTGGTGAGACCGGCAATTGTTTACGTGGGAACCCATACGGATAATTATGTCGTAGCTCGGTGCGTTACCACGGCATTTGGATAACAGACTAAACAAGGTCTTTGATTACAGGCATTGGGTTCATACAGGACCTGCAACGATTTTTATTTTACGGTTGAAATATGTAGTTTGTTTGTGTGGGAATCCTATGGATGAAGCTTGTTCGTTAACTTGGAGTTTTGGGTAGAGACTATACGTTACACAGACTAAAATTTTATTTTTTTAATCAATGTTATTGTTAAGGTAATTTCGTTGCGAAGTTTCCGTTTTATGAAGATGGATAAGACTTGAATACCTTGACACTACTTCTACACCTTCGTTTAAGACCATCTATTGTAAACGAAGGTGTAGACTTTTATCGAAAATGGAACTGGGAATCGGATTAGTAATTACGGTACATAAATGTTGATGTTATTTCATCTTTTTCGTTCTATTTGTTTGTACGTGACTTACCTGTTTGGGTACGTAACTTTTAAGACATCAGACCGACAATAATCATAGTGTGAGTCACTGTGAGTATATGAGCATAAACACTTTAATTTAATTCATTTTTTTAGACACTTCATACACAGCGCCATTACCATTCCGCTGCGACATAGAAGTACAAAGACAGTAATGTACAGTGTGGAAATTCAAATTATTTAGGTGCAACTGCAATTGCGCAGAATACTGCATTATTGCAGGCAGAATGCTTGTTTAATTACGCGTAGCTATTACTTAGGATGTCGTCCGGCTTGAGTAACGAGATAGTTCTCAGTAGATAGTTTAAAGCAACCATCAACTGATCTTAATGACTAAATAGATGTTATTATTGCGTCAAGACTGCAACACAACACGATTAAAGAAAAATTGAAAGCTAAATCGTGTGATTAGCGAAGACATAGGTAAGCAAGGAGCTTAAAGATGAATAAAACAACTCTGTTTCGAAGAATGTTCCTGAAGAAGAGCGTACGATTTTGTTTCACAGTTTTCGAGATATTTGAGGTTGATTGAATTTAAAGAAAAGTAACTTTTAGGCGAATTAAAGTACCGTATTTAAAAATGTCCAATAATAATAATTAGAGTGAGAAATTGAAAATGTTCATTGAGAACCAATCAATCGCGTTAGTTCAATGATCTAACTACCTAGTTAGGCTAGACAATGTCTTTTCACACGGCTCACACGCATCACATATGGGAAGACACATTACACATAGAAAACGACCTGATTCTGCCTTCGATTTCACGACATTATGTGAAAAGTGGGTTTGTAAGGGCGTAGATCGCGCACCTATTGCTATTGCAGTGATGTGCTAACAATTCACTTTAGTGTGAATCACAAACTACACGCTGTAAAGTCCTGGACACTACAGCCCTCGAAGAATCTATATTCTTCCTCTATTCTATCGGTCTATATACATATAAAATATTAAATTGTTGAGCTGCCAATTGCGTACTGCGTTTGTGCACACTAATCTTGAAGAAACTGGAAGAAACAGCTGTATGACAGAGCCTAAGTAAAACTCAGTTTTGGGTTTATATTCAAAAGATTCTATAACTTATGTATAACCATAAAAGTTAAAACCAAATCCCAAAGTGTAAGTACCTACGGTACCACAAGATAAAACCATTACAGCATATCATTATAACTGGACCGTGGCATTGTACCGGGACGGCGAAGAGACAGTCATTGTACTTCCAACGAAAACAAGTAGGTACAATTAAGCTTACACGGTAAAACACTTTAGATCAAGCTAAAGTATGCGGTTAATGCTGAACGGGAGAGACGAGATGATTTAAATCAAGTTTTGTGATTCGTGTCACATAAAAGTACAGTTAAGCTGTCACTGAAGTTCAGAATCTGTACGGTACTAAAATAATTATAATTAAAAGGAAGTAGATAGTACTAAAATAACCCAGACTATAATATACAAGTAGTTTCCTGAAATCGGCTATATTGGCTTTTGAACGGTCATCATCGAAATGAAGTGAATTTTAGATGTGGCCAAAATTTAATTATCACGCTGCCAATAATATGGACTTCTCGGGAGTA
Organism: Erynnis tages; assembly: GCA_905147235.1. Taxonomy (NCBI): domain Eukaryota; kingdom Metazoa; phylum Arthropoda; class Insecta; order Lepidoptera; family Hesperiidae; genus Erynnis; species Erynnis tages. The sequence continues at coordinate 7,297,344 of LR990087.1, forward strand.
GATTAAATATTGACCTATATTTTATAAGTTTAAGGCTTAATATTATAAGTAATAGATTTACTAATACGATTCTATCAATTTAGGTCAATATTAGGTAGAGTATACCCCATACTTCTCCCTAATGTAATTAAAAGGAAGTAGATAGTACTAAAATAACCCAGACTATAATATACAAGTAGTTTCCTGAAATCGGCTATATTGGCTTTTGAACGGTCATCATCGAAATGAAGTGAATTTTAGATGTGGCCAAAATTTAATTATCACGCTGCCAATAATATGGACTTCTCGGGAGTAGATTAAATATTGACCTATATTTTATAAGTTTAAGGCTTAATATTATAAGTAATAGATTTACTAATACGATTCTATCAATTTAGGTCAATATTAGGTAGAGTATACCCCATACTTCTCCCTAATGTGGGGAAAGACGCGTGACCAATAAGGGAGGCTGAATCACTTTACAGTCGGATGTCTGATACCAAACTAATGCTTACAGTTCATTTTTATTCTTTTGTCTTATTTGGTAAACAATCTTGGCACTAGTTTTTATTGAAAAAAGTTTAAAATAGCTTTAAAAAAATAAATTATAGTTTCTAGAAATCTGTTTTTGTATTAAATGACAATTTGTTTTTAAATTTTTATAATTTTGTGTCTGCATTAGTTTTAAATCGCAAATTAAAATAAAAAGACACGCTAAGATTGTTTACTAAATATGACAAGAGAATAAAAATGGACTATACACATTGTGTGTTAACGTTTACCTATGTATAGGCTATTAAATTGGTTTGACTTCATAATATAATACTTCTCTAATATTTTTCGTGACATCATTCCCGCAAGTGAAAGTGATAGGATTTAAATAACATTATGGACAACTGTCAAAAGCGCAGACAATCGAAGTAGGGTCACGCCTACGCGTTTTTTGCGGTCTCCTTACGTAACAATCAAAAGTGATTGATCAAGTTCATTGTATAGTATTACCATAATAATATTCTTTGTTGTCCACTTTATAAGTAGGGCAGTCTTAAATAGACTAGCATCGTTATGTTGGGCGCAATTTTCATATAACTGTAGTTTCTTCACAATATAAGGGTAGCGGAGTCATTTAACATCACCCTGTACTCTAGCTTGCTATATTAATACTCTTAAGTTACTCTTACGTTAGGTAGACCGGAGCTCTTAATGGCATTTTTCCGGGCCCTTTTTTATTATCATCAACCAAAACTGCTAGTCCAGGAAAAGTTTTTCTGGAGAATCACATTGTTTAACGTTTAAAAATATTCTACTGCTGGATATGGGCCTCCCCTGCAACTCCAATTCAATGGATTCCCGCTGTCTTCCTCGGTCATCATTTCACTTCGTCAGAGGCCGGTCTGTATCCCTTATGCCTAGGCGTAGTTGCCATTCGAGGATTTTATCAATCACAATTATAAATGCTTGAGTATCTTAAAATAAGGGGAAAAGATAGTTTGAATTCTGAAATCTTTAATCATAAAAGGTGTCTTTCGATGACATTCTTAATGTTACCCTTTTACGAATCAGGTTACCTTTGAAAACGGACTTTTTTGTATAGAAATACAAATACATTTCGAGGATTCATCTCTATTTTTAACCGACTTCAAAAAAAGGAGGAGGTTCTCAATTCGTCTGTATGTTTTTTTTTGCATTGCACTTGAATTTCAACTGTAATGTTTATCTTTGTTGTCTATGTCTTGCATTATATGTATTGAATGCTGGGTACATTTGTTAACTTAAGACATTAATGTTTTAATGTAACCTATGTTGGGTGTCCTAAAATAAATAAATAAAAAACCGATTTAGGTACTACTAGTTGGAATTTGAATTACTCGTCTCTCAAACAGAGAAACTACAGAAAATTAATTTATTATAATATGTGGGTTACATCGTTAACCGCGGAATGTGTGTAGAGCTAAAAATATTTTATCCTTGTCGGGACCAAGTTCTAAAACCCATGCGGATAAAGCCGCGCGTAAACGTTTATATGATGTATGTTTATGTAGATAAGATGACACAGAGTCTAAATTAGGACATAATATCGAGTGCACGTTCTGTCATCACCCACCACAAGTAAGGTCACCGTTGGGAATTTTTAGTCGATAAACATTGCATCCCACGACAATGTACGACAGGTGTGAACGAAACTTGAGTGTTTGCGTTCACACTTTCACAAAACGGAAATTGAAACGGTCAAGTGCGAGCGGTCGATCACGTTTCGTCGCTGCCAGTACATCGGATAGCGCACATGTGTTATGATGTGTTGTTGAAAAGATCTCAGTTTTGCAAATTCGTTGAAATTTTACCATTATTATCTAGGCCGTCATAAAAGCTGAGCACTTTTTGGTATGGATAAAAATTGTTAAACTCGCGACATAGCGACATATAATACTTAATAGCTGATGTAATAAGGAGTAACTTAGGCTACTTTCATTTTAGAATTCCACGCGAACGAAAACGCATACGTACGTACGAGTAGGTACAGCTTAGTACTCGCATATAACAATCGGACGAGTAGAAGCTCCCGAGAAAATTTTTAAAGTTTGTTTTGTATTTAAAGTTTGGTCGTTTACTCCAGATGGCGACACGGTGATGGGTCGCAGCTCGCGCGCCCTGGCGCTATGGTGCGCGCTGGTGGTGATCTACGCGCGCGCCGCCGCCTACACCGTCGACTGCAACCACGAGTACGCCGACTGCGATACTGAACTTAGTGAGTACACTGTCATTTATCTTCTTATACAGGGAGTTTTTTCTATGGCATCGCCATAATTTTAGTGCCCCATGGTTGTGTTTGACCGTAGATAATATGCGGTTAGAAACTTAAGAGAATACGCAAATATAGGTGTTTTTTTTCTTTAATTCATTTATGTATGAATAAATAGGAACCTTAACAACAATTAACAAAATATTAGAGAAAATGAGAAATAGCTGGCAGAATATGATTGTTAGCATTAAGTTCACCTTTGTACATATTTTTAAGGTACAGAAGACTCATCATCATCATCGTTTCAGCGCTTCTTAGTCCATTACTGGCCTTCCCTAATCGACGCCGCTTCGCCCGGACAGTTAAAAAGAATAATAATAAATAGTGAGCAGGGAAATAGCGGAGAAGCGTTAGGGATATCTATTCGGTATAAGAGGGTTACGTCCTGCAATTTGATAGATTGGAATTTAAGTTGGAGATTGGAAGACATATTGAAAGAACGAACTTAAAAACTCTGCTTTTAGTTTCATAAAAATAAGCATGAAACTAGCATGACTATCTTAAAACCCATTTCAAGTTTTCGTAGAATCAAAGTCTATGACTAATCGTCCTTTTTCAGAAATGGGCATATCCACATAATTCGATGCTTTAACGGCTCTAAAAAAGTTAAGTGTGACGGAGCCGAATAGTCGAGTCGTGACTACAATTCTGCTTTTTTGGCATCAGGCACTTGCTTTACCATAAACGAGTTTGGATATTTGATGTTGCTAAGGGAGTAAAAACAAAAGAAATGGCATACCATTATTTTCACATTGCCTATTAACATTTTTTAAATTCTTGTAGATCTCATATAAATCAGCGCATCATAAATCCAAAAAAAATAATTGAAATTGATGTCTAAGACGTCATTATCATTATTAACTTTTCAAAAAAATTTAGAAATATCGTTAAAAAAATATATTCAATAGATTCAACGTCCAAACTTCTAAACTAAAACAAAAGCTAAGGCAGACTTTGGAACTTTATCGCTTTTGTTTGGAAATGTCATACGTTGTTAACCAAATCTATAGCGCTGCTAGCTTGTTGTGTGGCATGACCTTAGGGTTCATCGGATTCTTTGTGTTAACCGTTTTTTTATTTGTGCGTAAACAGCGTTTTAATTTTTTATTCCCGATTAGATTGGAGGAAGTCTGCTCTTCAGTGTTAAGTAATTTGTTACGAAAACACACTTTGCTTTCTTCATTGTGTTTGGTACAAAGAATCTCTACAAATTGGGCGATTATAATCTATTTGGGTTAATCGATTTCATTATATTTCTTTCAGCACAGTTAAATTATGTCTTTTTAAGATAAAAATGATTTTACGGTTCTACTTTTTAACGCTGATTGAATTGATTGACTGACCATTCTTTATTTAAAAAATATTTAGCTAGCGTCCTCACTTAAGTCGATAAATATTTAATACAATTACATTATTTAAACGACACTAAACCACAGCAAATGTAGGTTTTGCTAGTGATGTTTAAGAAAATATGTCATTTCATTAATATATTAAATTATTAGTTTTATGTTTTGGAATAATATTGATTGTGAATATAATATAATATCGATTTTTAAATCGAATTCTACTATAACGGTTGAATGCGCTTTTTCGGCTAACAAACCAATTACGAGCGAGAATAACTTTACAGTAGAGACATTGACATGCATCGATGTTTGATTACAAGTTAGCCACGTAATCGGCTCGACGTTGACATAATCGTCAGCTGCCAAGCGTGACGCCGCGCCGCATGAGGTTATTGGCGTGACGGCTCGTCTCATGTAAAAGCGTTGAGAATGATGTTTTGCTAGAGATATTCTGAACTTGCGCAGTTTGGTAATAGTAAAGTATAATCGTATCGAGCTGCCATTAGTATGGGAAGATATCAAAACAGACTGACATAAGACTGTCGTTTGCTATACGAATACTTGGCGATAGAGTTCATGCTCACGGCACTGTTCGGTAGAAGCCTTGTTCTCTTCCAGAAACATGTTTTTTAAAGGATATATTATATTAGTAACATCGCGGCATCTTAGTCAGTATCAGCGCTAGTAACATCAGTGGTGAACACTTACTTACCATCAGGTAGCCTGTGTGCTCGTTCGTTCGCCATTTGGCATAAAAATGATATTTTGACAAACATGACCAGCTAACTCCAGATTTGCACTAGGCTCGCATTCTGTTACAACGTTGGTGTTAACCATGATGATTATAAACCAATCACAATACTCGATGTTGACTGATTATTATTACGTATGTTGTACGCCAAATCCACTAGTATTTCGTAAGTTGCGTTTAGTGCTAAAATCCGGCTATATTAGTCCTAGTGTTACTATATTTTTAATGGTCGATTTTGGTACGAATTTTTTTCAAAAACATTTTTTAAGCGAAAACGGTACACCGCAATACCGCAGATACTTGTAATATCAAATAACTGTGTCGCCTTCAACCCGTCTATAAGCACAAGTTGAATTAAAAGTGAAAGAATAAAATGATTTGAGGTATACGCAGAAGCGTCATAAATAACAGAAGACTGAGTGCGATAAAGATTCAAAATTACATTGTCTTCGTACAATAATAGCACAAAAACGTGTCTGGCAAATTATTGCCATTAAACGTGTTTAGCTTCCATTCATTTCTGAACGTGACGAGTCTGAGATTTAGAGCCAGAGTCATAAATCACGTCGAATTGTGGTCCATTGTGCACTGACCTTGTGCTTCTTTGATGCATTCGTGCGGTCGAGTGAAAGTGGGCGTACCTGATGACTCTTGAGATACTTTTGCATTTTTGTGTTACCGTCTAGTCTTTGATGTTATTGTAACCAGGACCATACTCGTCGATATAATATTCGTGTGAAGAACATCGCCTACGTCTTAAGTATGGCCGCGCCGACGAAGAAAATACTTCGCTGACGATGGAACCGCCGATGAAACGGGGTGTCGCCGTCGTGTTCGCTTAACTTGTCAAAGTTTTAAAACGCTAAGCGCCAAAGCGTAGTGTAGATATGCTCGATGGCTTGACGATCTGCTTGGATTGTCATCTGGATAAAAAGATCTGAAGAGCTTGAAGGTTGGGCCCAGTGGTGTGCCTTGGATGTAACATCAGATAAATAGAGAGGAGAGAGCCGAACACAACTTATGTCACACTTCATGTCTTTCTATTTCGGTTGGGTAGGTTCGGTTGCCGATTTCTATCACAGTTTATCGTGGGTGCTGGGGTCACATTGACTATCTACTTAAAATCAAATGCACCTGCATGACCGTTATTGCTCATTTGCAATAAAAGAAACAGGAATCCTTATTTGTCAAACTAAACCGCAGCCAATGAAAATTTCATTACTATTTAGTTGGTCCGCTTTAAATAGTAGAAACTGACACAGTGTAAGCGGATGAATGTATTCTCCTGGTTTAAGCAACATCAACACCTTTGGTAGTTAGTCATTGATTACATATTTGGGGTTTCACTGTGTCGTAAGTGTGTCGAGTGTTTGAAACGTTATACTCGTATGTAGCTGATTTATTTGCGTTGAACACACGATTGAAATGATCGAAACCTGTACTGGGTCTGTATATCCTTGATGTTAATTAGTAAGTAGGTAGACTGAATTGACTTTAAATTTTAACACTACGAATGATATTTAATCATTGGTGTTGTCAATCACCCTTGGAGTCATTCACCATTGGTGTAGGAGGTTGATTATGTATGTGAGGTGAGCATATTACGAGTACCTAGGTATGACATAGTGCATACTACGCCTTCAGTTCGATTCCCAGTGGAAATGAAATAAATTGGTATGGATTTTATTTTCATTTAGTAGTAAATAATATAACTTTTATCAGTTTAACTACGATATTACTATAGTAAATAGTTTTCTTGTGTAACTCTGCACACAAACATATTTTAGGATAGAATGGTCGCGCAATACTACGCATTATACAAATTAGATGTTTTTCTCAGTGCAATAGAAATGATTAAAGACAGTAGTTAATAATAACAAAAATAATTACATAATAACCAAAATTTCTGTCGTGTCCCTTTTTGCTCCTCCGACAGCTGTCGACTGCATTTTTACTTCCGCAACCAACATTAAAAATAAACCACTTGGAAAAATCAGGATGTTTACTTACATAAAAAACTTAACACACATCCTGTGAGTACCTAATTTCGAATGTCGTTTGCCGGGCTTCACTGCACACTCAAATATTTAAGGCATTATCTAATTAATGAAACACCCCGTGTTTACATGGAACCGGTTGGGCCGGCTTGGGCCTTCAACGTCCTTAGCTAACCTACTTTTGGATAACCATGAAAGGTGCGTAAGGTCGCGCGCAAACCTTAGCATTTAGCTACTGCGATTATAAAACCATATTATATATCGTGATAAATGACGTATTTACTTATTACACTTTTTGTAGGATAATTTTGTTTTGTTCGGCCCCACCCAGCTTTGGCTCAGTCTGCAATTTATTTTTTAATGTTTCATGTTTTTCAAAGCGACATCCGACTAATAACTTCAAATTTTTTGGTCGTTTGTAGGTAACTTGCTAATTTTTAATGCAAATTGTAGATTGCGGAAATATCAATCGCAATCGACTAAAATATAATATATAAATAAATACATTGATTCTTGTGTGTGAGTTTAGTATTATCTTAGTCTCTTTATGACTGATTCTTAGATATCTTTATTTTGACCCGCTTTCATTATTCTTAAAGTTTTATTGAGAACATGATTTTATTTTATTTATCTCGGTCTTATGCAGCATATTATAATTTTCTGATTATCACTTTCACTCTTAACATAATAGTATTCAGACCAAATCTCTGCACGAAATATGATTCATCATTATGTAAAGTAGCTAGATAGTGAAAATTCTTAATCTAATTTGCGTGTTAGCATTATGTTGAAAGTTGTTAAATACTTACATACTTGTATCGATTTTCTATTGTTAGTACCTAAGTGTATAAACATAAAAATAAATCGAAATCTATTTTAAGTGAAATTAGACAATATTTTTATGTAACATTGCTGTTTAATTTATAGGTATATGAGTGTGAGCGTTAATTTTTTTTAAATGTTAGTAAATATGAAAGTTTAATCAAATTTAGCCACGTAACAAGCCATGTTTAGCCAGCGTTTTTCTATGGTTTATTAAGTCTTAGTTGCAAATCGTACCGCCATCCGTGTCGTGTCGTTGCCGCGAAGTGTAGCAATCTCACACCTCTTATTTATCGAGTAATCGAGTGCTCGCATGCACCTGTCGTTAAATCGAGATTAACCGAAGTCAGTAATTTTCCCGCGCAGTCTAATCACGCGTAATGCCAAATCATTCGATTTTAACAGGATGTTCCGAGAAGCTCATCTTGTAGGATGGCAGCTTCCTTATTATATCTTTAATAAGGTTATAGAAAATATATTGGATTTATTCAGTGTTAATGAGTAACAAATGCACATGCACTGTCTAATCGAGCGCAATGCCCAATCGTTTCAATTTAACTAAATGTTCTGAGATGCAGAAGTGAACCTAATAACAATAAACCAGTCTGTAATAAACCTATAATAGTTCCATAAAAATATTCAAATTAGTATTTCATTTCGTCGAACGAATTGCATTTGTCAACATAGGTAATCTTGAAATACTGGTGGGCTGAAGCCTCACACTTTATCACATCAAGGTAAATAAATAACTTATTTACCTTACTCGGTTATCGTGGGTTAAATTTAACACCTGATGTACCGGACGGCCATAAAAATACATGGTTTTTTATCAGGGATCTCTGAGATCATACCACTTTTTGCAATAAACATAAACATTGGGATTGAGACCACACACAGTGGTAACATAAAATATATCAAGATATCCTAAAAATAATTCAATGAGGTGCATTTTTTAAAAACTGTAAATTTTTAGACTTTCTTATGAGTATATGTAAACTATGGAAGTTGGGCACAGATGTTTAATTTAATTAAAATTAAATAACATAATGATCATCTTGAGACGAAAATAATGTAGCCTCATTACAAAGAATTAACAGATTAGCCCTTAAATTAAGAAGAGTAAAAGAATATTCATACATTTACTTTAAAAAAATTAAATAAATGTATGAATTTATATCCTCATAAGTCGTTAACATAACTTAACATTAGGGAAAAAAGACAATATAGAGGAATTAATTAAAGATTGTAATCTAACATGCGTTGGTATAAAAGGCGGACATTTTTTTGACATTGACATTTACATTGACGATGAAATTGACATTGGCAGCTAAAAATTATAATCGTAGCATTCGTAGCAGCGGATGCCCTGTAGACGTCCTCTTGAACGTTTATTTCATTGCGACAATTTAACATCTAGGTATACGTAAGATAGAGGCTTTACGAATGTCAAGGTTGTTATATTTTTTATTTGTTTACAGAACTCTTTAATTCTTTATTTTTATATCTTATCAGAGACTTGGATCCGATAGGGAGACAGGTAGAAGTAAACAGGGGGTAAGCGGTGTTGGGGTCCGTCCTTTGGGTACGCATGGTACGCAATCAGCCTTCCTAAGAAAATCCTTTTTCTGACGCTGCTTCACGTTCTCTTTCATTTTTCGCTTTTCATGTTACTGATCACTGTATCATGTAAACGATAAATAAATAAATATTATATTATTAGTATATAATATGCTATAACGATAAATAAATATAATTAGTACACCGCCAGTAATCAGTGTCACGGCATTAATTCATCTTAAATGCCATTGATGATCGCAGCAACCGACCTTTGGCTAGTCACGGAGTGTAACTGTTCTGAAAACTAGTTGATCTGCTTACCAATTTAGAATTTTGTATCATGTATTAAGATTTTGTTTAACTTAAACCGATGGGAACTCATACCTAATGTTTAAACTCGGGCGGGCTGTAATGAAAAATATACTTCTTGAGTTAAACTACAAGCAAAAAATTAACAAATAGTGTTTATAAATATCATCAGATTAAATAAAATAAATAAATAGGACTGATATCCAAAGTAAATTAATGTAATTGGATAAGCATGTCACCTCACATATCATGAGTTACCTTGCTAAATATGACTTCATCCGATTCAATACCGCGATTCAATATTGCTTAAAAAGATTAATCCACAATTAATTATGACAGTATTTGTTGTACTTTATTTTTACGACCGAATCACTGACCAATTTATATTTCATGTCGGATAAAAAACTAAAAACTGATCCTCTTTTTAAATTGTGTCTCTGTCAATTTCACTTACAAATTAGGCAGACGTGTTACTCATACTCTTAGATTCGAAAAATAGTTCTTTGCTTATAATTTACAAAAAACAGTCTGCGAATTTACACCTTTTCCAATGCTGACAAGGAGTCATACGTAAGCAGCATAAGCTCCATACTCCGCGATTACACTACACAAAGCAACGTTAGAGTCTGGTTGTCTTCCGTTGACTTTCGTAGATGAATGTACACTTTGTAGACTTTACTCAACGCTGTTTGGTTTGCTGAACTGCTAAGCAGTTGCAGTTATTACAGTCTCAATGCGTCCTCCATATGAAATCGTGCACGTCTTGGGAATACCGGCTTTAGTATCATGTTTATCCGCGATTCAATCTTGACGACCTACAGCGGAATCTGTGATTCTTTTCTTGTCATGAAAAGCTTTTTTTTCAGTGAAAAGGAACGTGGTGTATGTACATCTTCGTTGCTTTCTCATGTCTGAGGGTCAACACCATCAATGATAGTTTTTATTCATATTCTTGTACTTACTGGGCGCTGGTTTTGTATCTTATAGTTATGGATGTGTGGATTCAATAATCCATAACTAACACAATTGTTTATCTATGATCCGTAAATTTTTTTAAATTTGTTTAATGTATTTTTTCAATGTTTGCGCTTTTAAACTCTGACGGAAATACATTTTATAAAGTAAATCACTGTAGACACATAGGTATACAGTCAAATCGTGATTTTTACAACCTTTGATGATCATATTCATGTGCTTTGTTAAAACTAAGTGCAAAAAAAAATCATGCATAGAGTCCTGTAACTGTTGTTATAATTATTGTCTTCTTGCCTTTTCTGATTCGACAAAGAATAGACATAAATTAAGCGAAAATAATTTACTTGAATATTTTTAACATGTACTCGTATATACAGTAGGTACGAGTCGCTACTTGGTTTAGATTTTGTTCGCGCATCAATGAAGCGCATATAAATAACGGATTATGATAAACTTGGTATTATTAAAATAACAGTAGATATTAAGATTTTTATGGAACTGAACTTTATTTACGCGATGTAGAATTTTATTAATATTTTGTAACGGATCTAGATTATCACGTCATTCTAGGAAGTTTGCAGATCTTGAGTGAATCAATTGCTATGATGACCTTAGATTAATGTCTGCTGTTTACACATTTTAAACTTTATAGGTCAATTAAACTTTATTCCGCTATTTCTATACAACGCTTTAATTGACGTGTATTTTTAATACAGGTCCTCTAGAACTATAAAAAACTATAAATAGCTCCTCTTATTTCGAACCTATCTGACGTTCTTTAAAAGTATTCTACATGTTAATCCAGGTTATAAACTTCGTACATAACAAATGTTATCTAAATCTGTTTAGCCGTTTTTGCGTGAAGGAGTAACAAACATTCATCCATCTTCACAATAGTAGAAGGAAAGTCGTATTCTCGTATATACTAGACACACATTTGTTGTTTTAAGAAATGAAAAACACAAAGGAAAAGCAATGCCGATGCACCAACTAACCTAACCTAACACTAAATTCAATGAAGATGCGAAGTGGTAACATGAAGGGAATATTGCTGTTAAAATTACAGGAATAAAATCACTAATACCGCAAATAAATGAAGTTTACTTTAAAAAAATTAAACTTTAAAAACAATAGTATCCTATTACCTACTAGTATTTCTCCCGGCACCTTTTATAAGATTGTCAATGTCCTTAAACTGTACTTATGGAAAATTCTTTTCACACTGACACTAGTTTCTGTTAAATTTGAATGATGAAAAGTTTGGTTAAGGATGAAAACCAGTCATAACATTATACTCATAATATACATGAGTTATGTCAGCATGCTATTAATTTTAAGGCTTATCGAAGACTGGTTCTACAACGTTATTGGTATAATGTCATCTTATATTATCATTTATCTCATAATATTTTCTTATCTTAACATCCTTATATTAAATGAATCGTTATTTGCTATTTTGACATTATTTTTCTTAATTTTTGTTTGGGTATTCCTTAAATTTGATTTGAATCGGATCAAATTACAATATGCGTCCGATAACCATTGAATTTACTACAGTATGTTCGATAAATATATGATGTTTTACTTATTGCAGGTAAACTAGCGAACGAAGAAGAAGATGTACAGTCACCATCCACATCTGTGTCTGTTGCGAACACCGAGCTACCACCAACCACATCAACAGCTCTACCAACTCGGTCAACACAAAATGTGAAAGATATTGGCACCGAAAGAATCACTGAGACCACAATCATCACAGACGCGACAGATGCAACAGAATCAGCTAAACCTAAGCCTAGATTATTAAACCTAAATGTAGACGAGTTGCAAAACTTTGCAAACGCTTTACACAATCAGTCTAATGACAAAGAACCAAAGAAAAGCTTAGTAGATCTTAGTGATGTTAACCTAGACGGCGATGATGATGATGAGAATCTGAGACTAACGGATAATGATGCAAAACATAAACACATACCTGATAAGTTCTATTCTAATTTACAAGCACCGTTTCATTCATTGCTGGGTGTCGACAAAGGATCTGAAGAAATTGGGACTTGCAGTGAAAATGGAATTTCATATAAGGTATGTAATATGTATTTGGTTTATTTTGGAAATATGTACAGAACGTCTTATACAAAAATTCACTATTCGATAGTTTTGAGATGAGCTATGGTAACCTCACCAAAATTAGCACTAAAGTGGAACATAGCCGAATAAATTAATAGTCATTTTCAAAGAAGTACCACATAGTCACGGTAGGAATCTGTATGCATAATGCCCTTGGTTGTTCTTTACAATTTAGTGTCTTATTATTTCTGTTAATAATATGAGTTTTAAGTATTTAGGTAACACAACATTTTGTGTTTGGTGTTGTTATACAGTGCAAATGAAACCACCGTATCCCGTAACGTTTATTTTGATTTTAATGAAAATTTTAAGCTTATGAAAAGCTATTTGTATATGTAAAGTTTATTAAAATTCCAGATAGGTGAACACATAGATCGGGGTTGTGAAGAGACTTGTGAATGCTCCCCAGGGGGCATCTTCGAATGTTCACCTCGATGTAAGCTGCCGTACATTCGTAGAGGCAGGCGGCTGAACGACCCTCTGTGCTTTGAGTCAGTTGTGGATGAATGCTGTTCTATAATTGCTTGTGCTACGGGTAATGGAGGTAAAAAATAGATGTCACTGTTAGAATTATAAGTCAGTATGATACTCGTTTATGGTCTCCGCCTATCCGCATTGGAGCAGCAGGGTAGAATAGCTTCAGACTTCACAAATTAACGGGACATCCATTAGAACCTAAATGCATTTGTTGCACAATTTAAATGTTCAATTGTTGTTTTAAATGTAATACGTTTCATTCCATTCTCATATCTTCTAAATTGTAGCATTTTGCTTTCAACTAGTTTCAGTTAAACAAAAACCTCTGGTTTTCTCCTCGTCTCATTCGCTTTATACTACAATTTCCATGTATTATTCCTCTTTATAATTCTTTCTATCTTTGCACAAACCTCCTTTAGAGACACTGTTAGACGCATTGTTTACTTTGTCAGAGATGAAGCCAACGACCCTAGAAGTGTGTAGATATGGAAATGACACGCACCCAGTGGGCTCAAAGTGGAACATCGGTTGCGAGCAAACGTGCACATGTGAAAAGAATTCCATTGTCACCTGCAAACCTAGGTGAGTACAATTATTTCGGTCAAGGGTTCTTCTAAAGAAAGTAGGTGGGAATTCGATACGGTTCTCCATATTGAAAAATAAACTGCTTTGCATGTTGAGTAAATATTTTAAATAATAGGTATGAATTCTACGAGTTGGAGTAAACGCGAACAATGTACGGTAACTGTTAAATATTTTTAACTAAAAAGTTACAAATTCACAGAATAGTTATTATTAAACAGCATTATTGTCGTAATATTAAAGATAAATATTAAATTACTTCTTACAACAATTTTTACTTCTGCATTATTAGGCACGATAATTCAGTGAAAGGTTCAGGAAATAACGATGGTAAAATTATTTTATTTTATTTTGAGTACATATTTAATAGGTTTATTGACATAGTTAATTATAGTGCTTTACTCGTAGCTAGCCTAAAGTGATTTACTTTAAATTAAATCAACCGCAAATTCCAAGAAAACCGTTGAGTTTTAGATAGGCTTTTACCGATTGCTTTTGACCTTATCTACACGCCCTCGGGAATAGGTACGACATTTTATAAATGATTTAAATTTTAGGTGCAATCGTCTGCCTCAATCCGACAAATGTATCAACGTACAAGATCCACACGATGAATGCTGTGAGGTGCAGATATGCGATGTATCTCAGGATGTTCACGAAGAACCCATGGACAATGCCACCAGTTCCACGACTAGTACGAGCGAGGTAATAACGGTATTATTCTTAATTCTGAGAAAATGAGAAAAAGTTGCTTTAGTATTGATGCTTTTTGAAAAATAAATGTCATCATTATCTAGATGAAAAGTTTATGAAATAAGAATTTCCTTATTGTTTGGAAGATCCATCTTTTTACACAAATGAACCGTGAATTTTGATCGTTTCCCTTAACTTTTGATCAGTTTCGATTTTGTACTCTATTTTAAAATAAATAATTGTTTCAGCATACACCCAGAGATTTAGAAGAAATTATTGCACAAACTCCATCAAAGGCTATATTAGCTGAACCCATCGGTTCAATCAAAGTTCTGCATAACAACAGCGTTCAAGTAAATCTAATTCATATGAACACTTCCGACGATCCGATTCATTTACTTTTGAGCGACGATGGTGGAGAATCGTATAAAGATATTCAACTGAGATATTCCAATCTAATACTCAATCTGGATGGTGGTAAAGACTACATATTGAAAACTAGAGAAACTGATACAAAATTCAATTTTACAATAACAGCTTCAGACACCGAAGTGAATGAAGTACCAGTGGAGGATTTTAGTAATGCAACTAAAATAGGCTGTTACCATGACGGAAAATTTTATGAAGTTGGTAGGTACAATATTTTTCTATAGTACCTATATGTAGATTAATGTGATACTTATTATTTTTCATTGTCAACTGTATATTTTTATTAAAAAAAGGCTGTATTTCTGGAGGGAGACGCTTTATCTTAAACTTAAAGCACATCACTGTTATGGGCATAGCTAGGAGCATAGCAAAGATATTTTTTTTGCAATGGGCCTGGCTCCTGAGATGTGGGTAATGGCTGTTGAAGCTGAGTCAATCCGAAGCTAAAATTTCGAATCAATAATAATTTAGGGAAACTTTTTACGAGCTGGTACGCTTGTAGAAAGGAGGGTGTACTAGGTGCCTCGGTTTATAGGCATAAATACAATCACTTTACGTGATTATGTCATCAATAAATACATTTTATTATTTCTAGGTGAGGAGTTCCACATCGGATGCACGGAACTTTGCGAGTGTACAGGGCATGATAGCAGGGAATGTGCTCCGTTGGTGTGTCCAAACCACGTGGGGTTAGAGTTGGTATCCAAGGGCTGCGTGCGATGGGCTCCGACGCCGCCGACCCAGCCTCCGAACTGTTGTCCTAGATCTGCTAGATGTCTGAGCGATGGCACCTGTAACTATAAGGGAGTAGCGTAAGTTTTTTCTAAACTTACTTTGGTTGTGGATGTGGTCGCCGGAACTTCGGCGAACATTAACATCTATACATACTCCTATGATCTCAGACAAGATTGTATGTATATTGTAGTGTATTCTATTTGAACCTTTATCAATGCTAGTTTATTTGAGGCCGATATCTTAGTCTTTATGAGTAGCAACGCCAGGGCCGGATTTAGGGGAGGGCAACCAGGGCTACAGCCCCGGGGCCTCCGCAAAATAGGGGCCCCCACAATAGACTTCGGAAAAAAAATTAAACTAAGACTAGTACACTAGTATACAACTTTTACAGTACTTTGTACAAACATGATTACATTAAATATTAACATAAATTAGAATATATTTGTTCACTTCAATTAGGCAATCAGTAAAATATCAAAATATCAAATGGCCCTGATAAGCTTTTGCAATTTATTATTATTATTTATTCGAAAACTCGACTGAAAAAAATTGTTGATTTTATTTGGAAAATAATTTGGGACCAAGAGGCCTTTGTTGCCCCGAGGCTTCCAGACTTCTAAATCCGGCCCTGAGCAACGCACCTGCATGCTGTCTCAGATAGGATTTCTGCCTCATTTGCGTTTGGATGACCATGGGCCGCAGTTATCACTTAAAATCGGAAGGCCTGCATGCACATTAGCTACTCATTACGTTACACCAAAAAGAAGCAAATAGTACTTATTGTAAACAAAAAAGTCTCAGGATACTCGAACCTATATGCTCTCAATAATTTTAGAATCCCGAATTGGAGCGAAGTACCACTGACCCTCACTGGTTGTGAAGAGCATTGTTTCTGTGAGAACGGCGAGTTGGACTGCCAGCAGGCCTGCTCCCCCCTGCCCCCCCTTCCGCCGCAAACCCTCCGCTGCCCACCGATGCATCGACCAGCCCCCGTCAATATATCCGATGAGGACTGCTGCAAGCAGTGGGGCTGTATACCACATGGTAAGAGTAGCGTCTATTCTTCAATCTCTTTTATCGTACAATTAAATCAACAGTCACTCATGAGAGCAAATCCATACATTAAAGCGCAATATTGTAAATATTGGTTGCATTATCATGTTGCTGGACTGCTGCTGACATTAGTGTTGCGGAGTTGATTACGCAATATTTGCCAGAATGTTGCCAGATATTGAGAAACTTTGGTGTTGAGCAACTGTTGCGCAACAAATGTTTACAATGAATTATACCGGGCATTATACCTACTCTTAATAATACTGAGTGTATAAATTAAGGCACAAATTGTCATACCTTGAAAGTTAAAAAGTAATTAAATGAATTAATCATTTAATGTCTAAAAATAACAATGATTCAGTAGCGAATATTTACATTGTTCATACGAGTATAACACATTATTTTATCATAAGTTGTCACACTTTTAGTATGTCATTATCATACACTTTTTGTTATCAATCATTTGAGAAATAATAATTCATAAATAATATAACATTGCATGATTTCATATAATTCATCAACATATTATTGCTTACAGCTGCAGAGACACAAGGATCACCCTTTCATAAATATAACATGCCGACTCTTGGCGAAGAGCCAGCGACGAATTATGTGACACCAATAGCACCAATCTCGACCTTAACCACATCTGTTATACCCTCTCCCCCCATTGCCACAGATAGCACCAATTTCTATAAACACGTTAATCAAGGCAAGAAAAGTTTCTCTAAAGTTCTAAAATCAATAGTGTCGGCTCCTGGCTCTTCTGATAACCATCAAGTGAATTATCCAAGTTCTATGCAGGCTGATAACAGAACACTTTTAATGCCTGAAGAATTTGATTTGTCTTTCAAAAGTAGTGAGACAGATCATAATATTAAAAGCTATGGAAATTGGGAACTAGATAAACAGGTTAATAAACTGCCACCAAATATCTATAATAATGCATATCCACACGCGATGATGACACCGGACATGCAAAAACATTTGAATATAATTTTATCTGATGGTAAAATGCACGAAGCTTTTCATCACGTTGAAACAAATAAACCACTACAATCAAATTCCTTAAGCTCTCATGACATGTTTGTAAAACAAATGCATGACAACCTTAAAAAGGTTCGAGTGTCCCACATCGATAAACTACACTATTTTCTTCCAGTATATGACAACATTCCCTTTAAATTGGAAGAGAAACTTGAGGATCCACCTAAAATGACACCCACATTTTTCGAACCATTCACTAATGATCATTCCTCTAATCACCCAGCACCTAAACCTGTACCTCTTCCATCCAAACATAACGATAATCACGACAAAAGGAAAGACTTTAATAGAAATTTTGTGACTATACTGAGACATAAGGATTTAAAAACAACAAAGCAAAATGAACATCAAAATAGTGTTGTATGGCCCCACCAGAGTGTAAAACCGCACGTGTTGGCCAAAGATCCAAATTCTTATGAAACAGTGTTACTCAGAGCTTTACCAGTAAAAAAGCCTAACAATATGAAGTCTTCAAGGATGCCCGGTGAAATATATACACCTATAGAGCTAGAACACCTAATGAGCCAAGTGGACGTGGAATCAGAAGTAAATAGAAACCTTGAACGGTCAGCAGAAAAAAGCCACGGTACTGACCTTGTCTTGGTGTCAAAAGTTCTTCTTAGTTTAGATTTCGTAGACTATTGACTGACTGCTCTACTTTTGTGTTTGACTGACTTTATTTTTTCCTGTAGAACATTTTATTAATCCATAATCACACATACCCATCATGCTAACAAAAGTAATATTTTCGTAAACTTGTAACTACCACATTAATTGCCGACACGAATTAATTATTATTACACAAAAAAGCGTAACAATTACCGTTCCAAGCATGGATCCCTTTAACTTTTTCGATTTTTTAAAGATAAGATCGTTTGCTGCAGCAATCGTGCTCTAAAATGGTTTCGTATTACAGCAACCTGGACCATATGTGCATAGCATACTGTTCCCTAGTCTACTCGCAAAATCAAACCGTTTTTGAGAGTAGATGAGGGAGATAACCGTCTTTATATAACAAGTAAAGATAGTCCATTTTCATAGTGGTTGGATGTGTTTCAGTGACTAGACCATTTAAAATTAAGACTAAGACAATGATTTCACTGTCTCGACTTGCTGCAGCGCACGGTAGCGTGTACATGAGCGGTTTCAGGTTAGCGTTTTTCCCGCAATGTAACATCTTTTTTTATCAGACTTCCTTAATAATTTATAGAGTCAAATTAAGGAGAATCCAAATGTGGAGACAAAAGAGCAACATGTATATGGATGCGGAAATCGCAATGCATCTTCATAATCGGACGGATGCACAAAAACAAGGGAAAAAATTTAGCCATACCTATCTAATAAAATCGATAATCTGAAACCGCAGTCTTTTATACTTTTGTGTTGTGTATATTTCTAGTAATTTTATGTTTGGTAATGTTAAATCATAAAACTACAATTCCTAAAGTTGCTTTCTTTATTTCCAGGTCAATTGCCACCAGGCTTTCCACCTAACGCACAACGTCCACCCCCACCGTTCCTTCCAACTATACCCCCAGTGAATCGATACCCGCACGAAGACGGCCACGATTATGATCAGAGCAATACCCATCATCCTGGAAACCCGCTGGATCCCTCTCTAGCCGGACTACCTCCTGGTTTAAATATACCTCCAAACTACTCCGAAGAGAACAAGAAACTCACTGTGATATCGTTGCAATCTGATTCCCCTACTAGTGTCAAAATGCTGTTCGGATTGCCACCAGTCTTGGTGGGATTGCGAGGCAGCGTTGATTTACGATTTACCGATTCTGAGTGAGTATTTTGATTTTAATTTTTTGGTGTGGATTGTGAGGCAGAATAGAGTCACTTAAATTATTACTTTATGAACCACTCTTATTGTAATTGTTGGAGTTTCAATCCCAGTTGCCACGTATCAATATCATTTGTAAGCTGTGTATTTTTTTACAAATTTAATGCCATCTCATGTTGCGGTGAAGGAAAATATTGTAAGGAAATCTTCATACCCGAGAGTTCTCCATAATTTTCTCAAAAGCATGTTAAGTCCATCAACTTGCTGCTGTCTAGTACGGCTAACGTAGTGGGCTAAGGCCTGCATTCTTCTCATTGGGGGAGGAGACCCGATCTAGCAGTGTTGTAATTTTTTAAATTTGTGCTGATACAACCCCTTTCTCCTTGCAGTGATGAGGACATATCACACTGGCTCTCGCAAGTGTTCGCTCCAGCAGACGAGGTCCTGACCACGCCCCGGTTGGAATTCCGGTTGACAGGTCTAAAGCCTTCGACCACGTACAAGATCCGTGGCAAATTGTACCTTCATAATCTGGCGGTGGAGCCTGAAAGTGACGTGTATTCTATTCGAACACAGGATCTGCCCACGGTAAGTGTTCATAATATCTATGGGGAATTTTATGCTTATTATTCTCCTGATAAGTCGTCTTAAGACCATGAAAAATTTCAGCCCACCATAATAATAAAAATAACGTTTGTTCGAATTTAATCGACAGATAAGAAAGAAAAGATGTATGAAAAATTCAAGTAAAATTACCAATTTCCCTATCCAATCAATCAATCATCTGTAAATTAATCTTTGAGTTGCTCTATAAACATCGTATATAAAAATTTTTAATGCAAATTTTTAGGTTTGTAAAGATTTTGCATGACTGTGGTTTCATTACGAAGATCATGCATAAATGCAGACTTGATCCTTTACTTTCAACCAATAAATCATCATCGTTTTGCTACTAAACTGGTTTTATTTCATTTTTTGCACATAATCAAATTTAATAAACAATCCTACTACCCAGCTTCCTCCCGCGGAAGAAAAACGAAGAGAAATCGACAGTAAGCTAACGGTAGTGGACGTTAATGACACCACCGCTCATGTCAGCTGGAGACACTTTACGGAAGAGGAATTGCAATTTATCGATGGCATACAAGTGAGGTGAGCTATTATTAAGACCATTTCTTATTTGCTTACGTAAATGAGATAAACATCATGCAAGTAGTTCACATCATGTTGTTAACTTCCTGCTCAATCAATACGTGCTCTTGGCATATGATACCACTGACAATTTAATTGGGATTTTCATAATTCAATTTCACATAAATATAATTGGATATTTGGATATGATTAAGAGCTTATAAAAAAGGACAGACATAGACACAAAATAGACAGATAGAGACACAATCCTGTAATCATACGTTCAAAGCAAGGATTTTTTTGTAAAGTAGCCTTTCGCTTGGAAAAGACAATAACCCATTAGTAAGACTTTCGATTTCTGCTACTGAATATAGTGCTGTTTATCGATACCAAAACATTGCTGCTACCAGCCTATGTTATTGAAGTACTTTTACCAATACGTGATAACGTGATCCTTGACTAAGACGTTCCTTATTATTCACTTACAAAAGCTTTCAACCAGGAGGACTATGTCACGCAACCGACCCTCGAATTCAAAGTATATTTATTGAGATGTCAATCCTCTATTATTTTAGATATCGTCCTATGGGAACGCCTATATACAGCATGACGGAGCTGCTCCATCACAGTCGGTCCACAGCTGAACTGCAGGAGTTGAGGCCTGGAAGTCAGTATGAAGCCTCTCTTGTGCTCATACCTCCACCGCGAGCGACTACTGAGCTTCTTGACCCAACGAGGGTGGAATTCACAACAGCGCCTTATATAGGTGAGTTCAGTGTTCTTCGCAAGATTCGAATGGATAATTAGGTCCTTCATCACCAAATCTGCTGTAGGCGGTCCTGTTCATGAGTGTTCCAGAATTTCTTCAATTAGTGAGAAATGGCAAATGCTCGTAAGTCGTCCTATGTCTACCGCACCTAACTTTAACTCATGATGATCACGACGATCTCTGAGCTATGCGCTCTAAGAGTATTACGAGAAAAAGAAGGTCTTTGTATTGTTTGCGTCTATTTGTACTTTTTTCTACAAAAATATTAGTTTCTTTTTTCTGCAGTTGTGCACTCTTGACAACCACGGCACTATGAAAAAACAATTTTTGTTCTCGTTAATAACATCAACTTAGGTACTTGAAGTTTTACTAACTTTTTGTTTTGTCTTATGAAACTCGGCACGACTATCTACATAAAATATTATATTTTATTATATTATAAAAGTGTAGTAATAGTAATATAGCATACATAGTTTTATTATTAACATTAATGTGTTGGTTCTCTAATGTTTTCTTTCTACGATATTTTCAAAGTGATTAGACTCCCAGGAGATTCCTTTACGAAGAGTAGGTAATACTTACCTAGTTTCTTACGTTGTTTCCATCCTTAAATATTTCCAGATCCATACAACTGGTCAGTGATCGTGGAAGCGCGGGCAGTAGGCTCTGAGGCGGCCGAGCTGATCTGGCGAGGAGTTCCGTCTCCAGCCGAGAGATGGGTGCGGGTATACCGTGCCGCTCATGCTTGTGGGGAATCGAGGAAGGAACATGATGCCTTCAGATTAGCGGCCAGAGATTCTCCACCAGCTATCACGCTGAATGGATTGGAGCCTGACTCTAAGTAAGTAATTAGATACTGAATTTATAATTGCTTCACACTCATTATCCCACACTAGGAACACCCACCGTGTCAAGGATGCCATGGACACACACAAGACAAGAGCACGCACACCCACACCAGAAATAGAACTTCTTACCCATACCGTCACCCACGTCGTCGATATTCAGTTTAGGTAGTACAGCTCCTTATCTATACTTAACATACTGTTTGGAAGGCCAAACAGTTAATATTTAGCGAAGTCTGTCTCCACCCAAGAGACAAGTATTCTACAAGGGACTAGGCTCCACCAGCTATCACTTTAGACGGACTTCGGCTACTGCTATCAGACTATTTCGTAAGTACTACCTACAAAGATTAAAAGGAAGATTGTAATAGATACTTTTGATTGAAAAGGTAAAAATCAGGCTTATAATTAATAAGACTTGTAATTCTACGTCCTTGTTATTCCATCAATTAGCCCCCGTCACATAACACATCCATAAATAAGTTAGCGCATCAGTTTAAATCATATCAGAGGAATAACTTATCTGATGGCCAATGCATGCTCCAGTTTGTGCTTGATCTGATAAAGGAATGAAGATTAATGGTGATAGGTACAATTGGTTTGCATCGATGCAAATATTCGAGTTGCGAGTCGTAGCCATTAAATCCTCAAAGTCTGTGATTTATATTTTTAATAAAGCCGTTTCTTTTCAGGTGCCGCGTTTGGTTAGAGTTATTCCTTACGAATGGTAAAATCAAGACGAGTAATGTGCTAGAGATTCACACAAAGTCACAAGATTCTCCAGAACCTATAGACAGTAAGTACCAGTTTTATTTTAAAATCAATTCTTTATTTATCGTAACCGGGTAGAGGACGCTACTATACATATAAACGAAAATGGTTAATCCGATAGCCCATCTAGTCCAAATCTACGTGTTTATCGGTATGATAAACTCTATTGACTAGTATTGTTGTGGTCGTTCTCTAGTAACGCGCGCAGTTTTTTCTGGCTGACTGAGCTCGTGACCCAATGAGAAGGCGCCTTTAGCGATAAAACTGTCTCCAAACTAACATATTCGTCATTCCATCCCCAGATGTGATAGGAGCGTCATCAGTGGCGGGCAGCCGCGGCGCGCCGCGCGGCGACTACTATGGCGCGCTGGTGGTGGTGGGCGTGGTCGCGGCGCTGGCGGCGCTCACCGCTGTCCTGCTGCTGCTGGTGGTGGTGCGTCGCCATCGACCGCGCTCCGTGCCTATCACACGTAAGTTATCTTTCCATAATGTCATGGGTGTAGTCGCGGCGCTCACCGCTGTCCTGCTGCTGCCGGTGCTGTGCGTCGACCACTATGTTTTTTTTCTGCCAATGCAATTATCTTAATTTTAAAATAGTAATTGATTCATTGCAGCTGTGCCATCCGCCCCGCGGGATACTTCTCTACCGCCTTACGACAACCCTGCGTACAAACTGGAACTACAGCAGGAAACTATGGGTGAGTTGCAATAGATGCAAGTACGTGCATATCTTTTGTATGATAATCAACCACTGGATAAGTATTCGTCTTCTATCACTCGGCTTTGCAGCTTTTTAAGCCTACGGCTTTTCACTATCTTCTTAAGGTGACATGTTTATCTAAGAGCTCTTCCGTAGCATCCAAAAGGCACTCAATCTAAATTAAAATAGGCTTTACCCGTGGCTTCCATTTTAGAACTTTGTAAAGAGAGGGATAAAAGGAATCTTAAATATTAACTAATCTAATTAATTAACCCATGTTAACTACATTAACAAACTACGTAGGTACATATCAAATTTCATTCAAATCTGTTCAGCAGTGAAAGAGTAACAGACATTCCATCAATCCATCCTCATTAACTTTTACGACGACTTTTACGAGACGAGTTTTACTCGTTACAGGTAATTGTTTATTTTTCTATGCATCTATACCTAGTACTTACAGTGTTTTTAAAAATATTTCTAATTTTTTTTCTCAATTTTTGTTTGCAGACCTCTGACAATTAAGCTCCCGTGAGCACAGAAATGGGCTCAACGGGATCTCTGAACGAGGCGTCGACGTCCCCAACCTCAACGGACGGACTTACAACGAAATGGGCGTTTAGTGCATATCGTTGCAAAGACAATTGGAACTGTGTGTGATTAAGTGCTATATAACTAAGGTTAGCGCTTGTGAGTGTAAAAATTATTTATTTCTAGAAGGCTTACTTTAAGAATTTATTGCATCGTATGGTAAGTTACGCTAATCCGAATTCGAAATACGCTTCACGGTACCACAAGGTACAAATCTTGGTAAATTCTAACTAATTGAGTAAACTAAGCAATATTGCTTATATTGCTTGTTTATCCCTAATAAAAGTAAAGAAATGAATTGTATAATCTTGATCATAAATGTCAATTATTTAGTGCAAGTGTAGGAACGGGTGGAACTCTTTACACGGGCGATTAAATTTGAGTGCTTGTTTCAAAGGAATGTTATTTATTGACAAAATTTAAAATAGGTTCTTAGCCTGCACAGTAAGAAATAAAAGCTATGGAATGACCCGTTTCATGGAGCCATACCTATCTACTTACCTACCTTTGTTAATTTTTTTTATGTCAACTTTTATTTGTTAAAAACTTTTAAGCAAACATACTACTAAACTTCACTATTAAAAATTAATACATTTTCAAAATTAAACAAAGTAGATATTTTGTCTGGTCAGTTTATATATTTTTATATACTTTATTTATAGTGAAATAAAGATGTTCATAAGTATTCTTCTAATTAGCTATGTTTTGAAAGTATAAATAAGTTGTTAATAGTAGATTATATTTAAATTTTTTGTACTTAAAGTTAATACTCTTAGAAATGTTGAGACTTATAAATGGCTTTGTAAAATGTAAAATTTCATAACAAGGCATACGATATACTTGCAAGTCTTTCTATCATAAATCATTCAACAAAAAATCTCAATCTTGGGACCATTTCGGGATAAATTTTATTTCGAACATAGAAAGGATTATACGTCTATACATATATCATATATGCAACCGATATTAGACGATGAAACTTATTACTTGTGTAACAATACTTACCTATTGATTCACTTGCGAATTCAGTGTAAAAATACCTATTGATTTACTTCTTACAAAAATAACTGTAGTCTTTTTCTTACTCAAAAAAGTTATTCCAACTTAATTCCTAATAGGTACTTAGTTATCTGTGTACGAGTATCATACGTCATACCGTAAATTAATTGCGATGAAATATTTAAATAAAGAATGTTGCTGCAACAAGCCCTCTGTATGGCAAATTGACAAAAATACTGCTTGTTCCCCTTTCTATTGTTGTCTGTTTTTTGTACATAATGTTTACAAGTACTTGCATGATACGTTCTAATTGTCATTATATTCCCCTTTTTTGTAATAAATATCTACATTCTATTTGTAAGTTACCTCTATGGTTCAGTAATCTATGGTATATAGGTATTGTTACGACGAACTGCCACATTGTTATACTCTAATGTAAAATAAACTTTTTATTTAAAACTTTCTAAACCCTTTTTAAATTTAATACCTACTCATATATCTTAGTTTAGTAGTTTTGTAGGTCACGCGAAACGTTATGTGCCCATGTGTTACGGTGACAATTGCGTCACCCCTGTGTAAAAAAAGACCTCAGACGTAGAGTCATCGCAACTCGCTCGAGGACTCATGTCTTGTGTTTCGGTTGGGGAGGATGTTTGCCTGGTTGATTGGTTGCCAGAGATACTCTTTGAATCGAAATCTTAGTCTTCATGAG
Source organism: Erynnis tages (assembly GCA_905147235.1). Classification (NCBI taxonomy): domain Eukaryota; kingdom Metazoa; phylum Arthropoda; class Insecta; order Lepidoptera; family Hesperiidae; genus Erynnis; species Erynnis tages. Next base: position 7,323,333 of record LR990087.1, read on the forward strand.
TAGCAACATAACCACGTACGACCTCCACCAATCCGACCATGAGCTGCAGTGACCACTTAACAACAGGTTGCTACTCAATTCCGACCAAAAATGATTACTGTATCATACGTTAAGAAAACTTCGAGAGCTTGATCCAATATAGGTACGCCACACGTTAATTATAACTTGGACTTTCTGAGGACTGGCATTCGATGATTACAAATGAAGTGTGAAGCAAATTGAGCTTATTTTATGAAACGTAAAAGCTACGAAGTTTCAATAACACTGTAGTTAGAAAACCTTATTTTTATTGGTATTAAAATATTAGATGCAATAAACCATCTTAAGTTAATAATGTTTACACTTTAAATCCATCCTTAAAAATGGTATAAAACGCTTACCTTATATTACATATCGATATTACGATACAACTTTTAAATTTATATTTTTATTCGTAAACTGTTTAGGGATTACTTCTAACCTGTATTTTTATTATATAAGAGGGAAAGGATTCAAAATTATAAAAAAACATAATTTAATTCAAATACAACACCAAATCACATTATATTTTCTATAATAGTAATACATTTAGATTTCTCTTCATTTGATTTTATGCTCTTAACAACTAACCTACTTTGTGATTAACCCTTAAGTCGACATCGGAGGGTCGCAAAGGGTTTTAGCAAAACAGTAGAGGTCGGTTCAAATAAACGCGAAATATGGTGTAAATACGGGAAAGGTGTGTACCGATTTATAATAATTCGCTTCATGATATTAATAATTTACTGGTTAAAATATTCGCCGCGCTTCCGCAATTCGTTCGCATTTATTTAAACAAAGCTTTTTATGAATAAATATAATTATAATTGAAAAACGCTTCAGATGGTATTATTTGTGTATTTTATATAATTTTTCTTTTAGAAAATAGTTATAAAGAGCCTGTATATCTAAGTTACTGTCGCTGGGCCCAAAAGTAAGGTCTTTTAAATAGCGTATTATGTAAACATATTTATCATTATTAATATATTTTATAACGATGATCTCTTTATATTTTTCACATTATTTTCTAATTCAAAATAATTTTCAGAGCACATGTTTTACAAAATATGCACTGTGAAAATGAATTATTCAAATGAACTGTATTTAGCTGGGTTAAATACGTTCATTTGAAAAGTTAAAATGATACATTAAATAAAAAAATGTACACCTTTGCTCTAGCTTTTACTAGTTACATTTAATAAAGATAAAACAAAACAAACACTTGAACAAATTTTGAATTAAAGTTTTACTAAATGAGTTTTGTATGACATTATATTTATTTTAAATGTTGCTCAACTTCTAGTAGTAGTATAAAATATAGATATTCATCAAATACTACTTTCTGCATATTCCCATACTTGATATGTCCCCTGATAAAATCATAATTATATATTACATATTTTTTTCTTTAAAGAAGATGAACAAAATTTAGTTACAAATACTATTATATCCTAGAAGGTGACTATTAAAATAAAACGATAAATTAAAATAACAAATTATTCTCTAAAATTCTACCAAAATAAACACTAAAATGCGTTAAGTAGATTTGGAAGCTTATAGATTATTCATTTATTTATTAGATATAGTCCTTTATCATAACATTGGCATATAGTGGCATATATTTTTGACGTTTAGTGTAACATAAAAGTGAATTACGTTGGCAAACAAAATAATAAAACCTGTAACTTTGGATAATAAATGTAAAACAATATATTTTACAAAGGGGTTATAATGCTCAATATTATATTGTACAGAATAAAACCTTTACAAGAATGAAAACTGAAATTAGAATTGTTTTAAAAATAAATAACATTAAGACTGTTGTGTTCCATCTCTTTCTGAGCTGGCTAATTTAGAAAGAGACGACCAACACATTTATTTGTTAAGTACGCTACGTACAAAACGTATTAAAATATTCAACAAGTAGGTAATTAGTTGTAAATGGACATGTTCGTCATAAAATTTGTTCATGGATCATGAAAAAAGGCCGTAAAATGTTATGAAAACAATTCACAAATTAATAAAATTATTAATTTTAAGAAAAATAGACACTCCAAATTTGTAACGGTTGAACCACAAAATTATGCATAACCTCTATTTCAATAAGAACAATCTAAAAATATTTAAAATGTCAATGATTTACGCCGTTATTTCTTAAGGGAATGATTAGTAGTAAGAGTTATGCCGTCTCTAGACCTAGAAATGAGGGGATGTTGACCTCTCAAAATATATTTCTTAAAAGAAAATTCACGATTCACGAAAATTCAAATTTTTAAAAGCTTCCAACCACAATTAAAAAAAACTATGACTATAATCCTAGATGGAAAAGCTTAATTTTGATACATTTTTATTAGCAGGTATAAAGTTGTTCACAAATAATTTATTTTATTTGTTGAATTGGTCAACATTTTAATAGATCGCTGATTTAAATTACAAGTAAAGATTAGAAGAAATTAGAAAAGTAGTCCTCGGGAAATAGAATACCTACATACATAGGATAATACATAATAGAGGCAATCCTCTCATTTCTTGGTCAGTGATTGTGTAAAGTTCTATTTAGACACAAGCGATATTCGCTACCACTGTGGATGGCAAAATACTTCAAAAGTTATTCGACACGAGTTATTCAAATATTCATCAACATCGAATTTTGTCACTTGTTTAGCAAAAATAATTTGTTGTAGTTCACTACCGGTTATGATTTTTTTTTAAATATTAATGTTGCTTGCTTGTTAGCTCGGTACCTATCCGGAACAAGAGAGGAAACATACAATATATTATTATAGTTAAATTACAATGATTCCCCATAAATTTATTCTGTTTAAATCTGAACAACTTGATCACCATTTCCCATTCTGTTTCAATACATCAAGAAAATCGCATTCCATAGCGTCTACGTTTAAACAGCAAAGCCACGAAATTTCTTTTTTATTTTAACTTAAATGCTTAAAACAATGCGTGTCATTTTAAGTACTTAGATTTAAACGCAATTAATTTAAGCAGTAATGGTAGTTACATTCACAAACACGTTACATTTGTGCAAGTTTAGACTTGGACAAGTACACCGGATCGTGTGTTTAGAAATAATTTCATAAACGTCTTTTGTAGACGTTCCAGCATACTTGTGCAAAGCATAACTGGCTATTGAAGTGCGTGTGGCTACCATAAAGAACAGTGCATTTAAACTTATTCTTTAACACAAGATTTTTTTTAATTGTGCAAAAGTGCAATTCATTTGTTTAAGTAATTTAAACGGCAAGAACAGTAACATTATTCCATTTAAATTTAAATAGAAATTCATTGCATTCCGTTCAAATTTAAACAGAACGATCACTGTATTCCATGCCTTTTAAATTTTAACAGAATCAACACGGAATTCCATTCCGTTCAAATTTAAACAGATCCAACACCGCACACCATTCCGTTCAAATTTAAACGGAACGAACACCTCGACCATTCTGTTCAAATTTAATTCCATTCCGTTAATATTCAAACATAAACCAGTCGCACCATCCACAGTGGTCGCTTGCACCTATGTAGCGGTGCGGGTTACGGAGCGGTCTAGTTGAGTGCGTCCTCGTGCGCCTTCTTGACGACGGCGAGTTTGGAGTGCGGGTCCTGCGGCTGCAGCTGCGCGTAGGGCGGCGCGCGCGTGCCGTGCAGCACCAGCGACCACACGCGCACCCAGCCCGACGCGCTGCTCGGCCCGGACCCGCCGTTGAAACGCGCCTGGAAATGGTTGTATTCATTCACGACCAGTATGAATAAAATTAAATAAATAACGCTTCACACTCATAGCCCCACACTAGGATTCCCTGTGTCGTGGGTGCCATGTACACACACAAGACAACAACACAACACACCCCGACCAGAAACAGAAATTCAAATTCATCATTCGAGCCTCTGCTCTGCTGAGAATCGAACTCAGGACCCTCCGCGTAGCGCACCGGTGTCTTAACCACTGCGCCACTCGGAGTATAGTAACCGTCATGAGTCGTGAGCACAGATAGGTAGGATATTGTATACTTTCGGCCAATGTACAGTAGCCGAAAAAACGTGCTGGACCAAAACGTGCCGAAAAAACGGCAAAATGCCCTGAAAAAACCAATAACTAACCCATATTCGTGCAAATAAATGATTTTTGATTTTGATTCTTGAACTATACGTATGTTGTAGGTAACTACTATTATCTCAGTGAGCATGCACACAAATACTTTGAGGATAGTGTTCACGTTCGGGTCATATCCTTATTCTGAGTTTTAACGAAGCCGCTACTACACATAGATACGTAAATACAGCTATATGTACTTAAGGGCTATTATAAGATGGATAACAGCACCTAAAACCTCTGCAAATTGCTGCTGTGCTGGAACCTTGTCACATTAATTCTGTCCCTGGCGAATACAGTGTTAACATTCAAGTGGACAGCTAGGTGATCAAATCGAATTGGTTGAATTGGCGCAAAGTAGTCGAAGGTGTTCCGGGACCTTGACGATTTTGATTAAAGAAAAGATAAAAGAAAAATAATATTTCTTACTTGTTCTTTAAAGATAATTCCTACGTCTAAAGGTACTTCCGCCTTATACCTACCTACCATCTAATATACTTGGCTGCTCAGATCAATCAATTTGCTGTTTTAATAAAAAATATGTCTCTCGGTATATACCTCTAACGTCCAGGTGCCCTTCGGGTACTCGCCCCAAGTGTGCGTGGTCATGAACGGCCATTTCGTGAATCCATCCCGGCTGTCGTCGTCGTTGGAACGCCTACTCAAAATCATTGATCTGAAATGATACGGAGTTTGTGTGGATTATATAATTTCTAATCCTAATACCTAGTATCATACGTTTGTCAGAATGGATGGATGGAGGTTTGTTACTCTTCAACGCAAAAATGAAAAGATACAAAAGATTTGGATGGAATTTAGTTTGCGTATAGTTTATACCTAGCCGGGATTAATATTTAGGATTCTTTTATCCCACTCTGGACCAAATTCTTAAATCTAATCTAGGCTAGTGTACAAGTATAGACCATGCCGGCCATCTGAATAATCCATTAGGCAACAACCTCAATCAACCTCAATCTTAAATAAACGCCAAAAACTAGCGGTTTTTATAATCATCCAACAACTCTTAAAGACTTCAAGATAAAGATTGTGACTATTTGCCACTTCTCTTTATTTAGATGGTTAAACACATGAACAGAGGGAATGCGTATCGTAATTACAAATGCCATTTTAGGCACTTTACATTAACTAAACAACAGAAAAATATTAACTGGCAGGATTTCTGACTCTTTAATTTTTACTTAGTAAGGACCATTAGGTACGTACGCATAACCATTTAGTGAGTAGCATATGGGTATGCAGGCCACCTGAGCGTCACTGCTTTTCGAGGCTAATACCAATACAAATGTGCTATGCATTTTGGAAGATGTTTTAGTCTAGAAAGTTACCTTGTGCCCATAGGACTAGTCAGGAACAGTTCCAAGTCACCCCGCCGAGTGGAGTTGGCGCTGACGACGGCTTGCACGTGTTCCAGATAACGGACCTCGCTCGGCTGCCCCGCGCACGCCGTGGTCTCGATCTGCAGCGTTATGCTGCCATCTGACGGGATTTCACTGCAACAAACAGGTCTTTTTTAATCTAAGAAAATGAGAAATATCCTTGACAATGCTAAGGTGATAAACTTATGCTTTAACTATGACAAACTGACCTAACGGAATCGAGGTTTCTGTGGGAAAGAAAAGGAGATGTTACTTTTATTCTTTACGTGACGATTTCTGACGGCTGCGCCTTTTTACGTGACAAAAATAAACTCATATCGCCAATAGACATATTAGAATCTACACAATTAGTCAAGTTTAGAGAATTTCTACAATAATTAATCAAGTTTAGAGATTTACTAAACTTTTTCGTTCCGGATCCGACCGCACATATTTTAAATAAATAACTAACTCTTCACTCTCATAAAATCTTTACACTACACCCGGACCAGCAACAGTTCGACTATCATTCAAATTACAGTTCTTCTGAGAATCGAACCCAGGCCCGTGTGCGCAGCGCATCGGCCGTTAACCATTGGGTCACGCAGATGTACATGGTTGCATTGACGTACAAAAACTTCAGCTTTTCTGATAATCTAACCCAGGTCCCTCGGCACAACGCAGCAGCACGTTAACCATGGTTGCATAGACGATAAACCTACAATATAGGAAATACATACATGGGAGTGTTAACAGAGCCAGCTTCGCAGTGGTATCGCGGTGGCACTGAGCGCCAGCTCGCCGCCAGCGCCGTCATGGCGCCCGCGTCCAGAACCCCGAAGCCGAATAAGTGGTTGAACTCCAGGCCCACCCCGTTCATGGTCCAGTGGAAGCGACCCTGGAAGTGTACAGGCATATTCATACACATCACCTGATGATTTTCTTTTCACCAAACAAATAAATCGTTTATTGTGTAGTCTTACGGAAAAATACATACAAAAATTCAATTTAAGTCAGTCAATATTAACATTTTCTTTGATTTTCACGGTCTTCATCTTACCTACACATTTTCATTATCAAGGAGGGTTGACTGGCAGAGAATGCGCCTAGGCATTAAGTTTATCGCTTGTACTTACCATAGGTTAAGATGCAGAAATTTTAAATAAATCAATGAAAATTAAATGACGTTAACTTTATATAAATAAAAAACAGTTAATTACCACCACTAATTAAATATTCAGCAAATAAAATCAGTATAAATTATGTAATTTATTATGTCATCAAGCATAAACTACTAACGTTTTTGCCTTTATAAATAGTTCAAAAGCTTGTAGAGGAAACTTTCTTTGTTTATAAATGCAGGTCAACTGACTGGAATAAACATGCTGCAATATTTATAACGCGAGAGGTATCATTAGTGTCGCAGTGAAAAACTACGTCATTAATATTGTACTGTAAGTAATCTTGCTCGTTTATAATGAACTTGCAGTAGTTGTAAATGTATAACAATTCGAAAGATTTCATAGTTAGAATACTGTAGTTTTAATGTCACTTAAATATAATTATGAAGTTAATATTCGAGAAAAATAAAAAACTCTCCCAAGTATGAACCTTGATTTCCATAACAACTGACGTAAAATATTTTTTAATTTTAAAATTAATTTAAATGTAGATAAAACATTTTTCCATACCGATACCATACTAGACTAATTTTAGTTAGTTATGTTGTGAATAAGTAACAAATCTTAATTATATTATGAAATGGTAAAGTAATGAATAATTCAAATCAACACCTCACCTTAGCATCGTAGAGCGAGTTCCTCTTAGAAGTTAGAACCGTGAGATGTTGAATATCCCGCCAAGTTAAACTTGGGCTGAAACCAATTCCAATTTTAAATTCAGTGTCAATATTACATTTAAAGAACTCAGAAGAGACTTTAACGTCGTTGGATTTTCACACGAGTCACGTGACTCCTTTCCAAGTCAAATAGAAGGACAAGCTACTGGACCTCCTTAAAATCATACAGCATGGAATAACCATTTCCGAGTCTGGTCGTTCGCGACTCAAAGTACTATGAAATTATCTTATTTATTCTCAAGAACAAACTTTGTTTGATTTTAATTGCAATTTAATTTTGCTCAAAGACTGAGCTTATTTGTTCAACCCGGAAATGCCGACAGCATCTTGGGCACGACGCCTCACATGGGCACTTTTGATTAATTATTTTTTTATGATTTTTTTGTATTTTATTTTTTAAATACTTAGTTTTAATTTAATTGTTAAATTTTTATAGTTTCTTAGGGCAAGTTTGTTTTTGTTTGTATATTCTGTTGTTTTTTTAATTTATTGTATACTATATTACAGTTCAATTTATTTTAAATTCAATTTGATTCAATTTAATTTGCAAGGAACAAATTGGATTACTTCTAATTCTGAATCCATCCAGCAACTCGTAGCAACACCTGTATGTCAGAGAATCTACGATCCATTTTCTATGAACAAAACAAACATACGCCGTTAATACCAAAAATACGAATCCAAATTGTATAATTCCGTTGTTCAGAATGTTCTGTAAACCCCTTTTTATTACCATGTTACCCAAAATAATGTATCGTTTTAGACAATTGCTTTGTGAATGTCTATAGCATTATAATGAAAGCAATAAAACGTAACGTAAAAGATATTGTTCTAGCTAGGCTACATTTTATTTTTATTAAATTTTGGAGGACATGTTTCATACGCATTCAACTCGGTTTATTGGTAGAACTTTAATATTTTATCATACAAATAAATATTATGTTAACGCTGTTGACTCAGTGTTGCCTTCGCCCAGAAAAGCAAATTGTATGTCTGTGGCTGTAAGATTTTTATTTTGCAGTGCAAAATTTGATTCAACCACCAACGAAACTAGATTAAAAGAGCAACAAAATGTATGTTATCTATTTTATTTTAAACCTTACATTAAAGGACTAACACTTAAATGGCGAAGTGGTCTGTACTGCAACGTCGACATAAAATAAAGTGCACTTTACTTTAACAGCCAACGCCGACCTTTATATGCATTAAATCTGATTATAAATGTTACGTTAAAATGTGACCGTTATTTCCTTTTAAGACGAACATTAATCAACATCAAGACGTCATGCTAATTTTATTCAACATGAAAATTGTTAGGTATCTACTTAGGTATTACTTATAATTTTCTTTGGTATAGGTACCTAAGTCGTTATAAGTTTATAAATGTTTGTGTTTCTTTATTGAAACTGAAAAGTTTAGCAGTTCCTGTTTGCATTAGTCCGCGAACGTGTTTAAAGTCATACAAATACTTGGTATGCCATGGTAACTCCGTTCATCAAGATCTGATTTATCCGATGATTGCACCACATTTTAGGCATTTTTCAAATACAGTATAAATTGAAATATCTAGATTTTTGCTTGTGACATTGTGCTTTCGAAATGCTGAATGTACCAATTGCTCTAAGCCCCAGTATTCACATCATTAGGTACGCTATTTAAGTTGCTTTTGAAAGAAATCAGTGCCAAGATCATGAGCACTATTGTCAAAGTATTCGCACAGTGAACGTCAGTCATTAGTAGATATGTCAAATTATTATGTCAGTCTGTCTTGACATCTTCCAATACTAATGGCTGCGCGATACTATTAATATACGAAACTCACATACAAGTTCATGCTCCAGGCACAGGTTATGTTGCAAATACTCAATCAAAAATGTCACTGTTAAAATATTCTATATTTGTTTATTGTTTGTCTTCACTTACTTGGCATGTAAAGCGAGAGCGAAGACGCCAGCAGCCTCAGGAGCTGCAGCCGAGGTACCGGAGTGCGTCGCAGTGCACTTCCCGTACAAGTCCGTGGTAGCCACCCCAGTGCTGGGGTCCCTGGCTCCGTTGCTGAAGGTACTCGCGAGGGTTGAGGAGCAGGATTCATCGTAGTGTGCATTCTGCCCGTCATTTATGGCGCTGAAACAAAACTCAATAAAAATTTGTGCGCCGACTCAGGGAGACGCACGGAGCACGGATGGAGTTTTACTTTGCGTTTTTTTATTTAAATTAAACATGTATACGTGGCGAAGTCATTAATTAAAAATAGTGTATATCCATTGACTCACAAAATCTTCTTTCGCCATATTCTATAGTATATATTTTCTCATAGCTTGAATTCAATATCCAATATGTTTTCTACGATAGGAAAAAATGGTGCTAAAACTCCAACAACATTGACCTTTATGTATTTCACTGCTAACATCTAACTCAATAACTAATCGTAACATAACTTTATCGTACAGGTAACCGAATCATTGCGCTAACTGCCTCGTAGCTGTCGATGAAACTTCAGAACAAGTTGTATCTATTAGCGGCAATAGCGCTGAAGTGGTAAGTATAGCCGCTAGACAAGTTCTAGACATAATTGCACCTAGTTAGCGGTCGACTGCTGGATTAATTTAATTATTTGATTTATTAAGTTCCACTGTACATAGATAGCGTGTTACTTTAATACTATACTCGTATTATTCAAACTAAGCCGTAGGTACTGCTTACGATTTACTTTGAAGCCGCTCCAACTCTAAGGCCTTGTCATAACCGACCAAATTTAAACACAGGGTATTAAACACTTTGTATTGAGCCGTCCTTAATTCGTCGTACGGCCAACATGTTGCGAGCGACATGGCAATTAGAGCAAAGGGTATAGTAGTCGGCACGAGTCGTGAGCACAATCGTTATGGGTGGGGTTGACGTTGACTGCGCTGTCAGTTCACGCGATTGATTCATCAGTCAGTGTACGTCGTCTATTGGTCTAGCGCGTGTTCTTAGACTGCTGTACATTGGCCAAAATCGGTAAATATCCCTACCACTAATTATATTATTATGTGCTCACGACTCGTGACGGTTACTATAACTCACCTGTTGATAGACACAGTCCACATGGAAGCTGCGTAGCCGTCGCAGTTGCAGTCGTCGTCTTCGCCGCCGTCGCCGCTCGCCCACACGTAGATGTTGCCGAGACCATTCCTGCCCTATGTGAAGAAGTTACATTTCAATTCCAATTCCAAAAACATCTATTCATTTCTAGATCAAGTTGAGCTCAATATCGGTGGGTATCAATAATACAACGACCTGTGTGGATCGCTTTAAGTATATACCTACTATATTTAAATTAAATGGCAACATCTGTGCCTCGAGCATTTCTATAGTAATCGTATCAAGCTGCTATTAGTATGGGAAGATGTCAAGACTGACTTACGACATACTAATGACTGAAGTTTACTATACGAATACTTTGACTATAGTGTTCACGCCCACGCGTACGCCACGGTACTGATGCTTTATGGTCAATTGGTTATGTCTATTGGTCTGATTACGAAGCCGTTCTGCGTAAATAAGTTGTAAGTCTAGTTTTTTTGTTATGATAATAAAAATGTCTATGTATTCAAATTGTTTTTCTTTGAAACTCCCACCCCTGAATTAAATTACTTGCTGAGTTTTAACTACGCTCATTTGGCTTACAACAGTTTTAACTGAAAAGTTTGATTAAGCTATTAAAAACCTTCCCCGCCCGCGATTAGTCTACTTAAGTAATTCATTAATTAAAAAGAAAAATTTTGCATTATTTTTGCAGGTCAATAGTCAAAACAGAGTTTTATGTAGGTATCGTTGCCTAGGTACATAGAAGAAGCAATTAATGGGCACGTACGTCACTGCAACCTACATAGTATGATTAATTTTTGAGAAGGTGTTTGGGGCATTCTGAAAATACTTGTCATGTCAGTACCCATTAATGACCCACTACAGGGTCGGGTCTCCTCTCACAATGAGAAGGATGTAGGCCTTAGTCCACCACGCTGGCCTACTGCGGGTTGGTGGACTTCGCATGCCTTTGAGAACATTTTTTTTTGTGAACTCTCAGGCATGCAGGTTTCCTCACGATGTTTTCCTTCACCGTAACAGCAGGTGATATTTAGTTTCATAAATCGCACATAACTTTTATTACAAAGTCATTGGTGCGTGCCACTGGGATTCGAACCCGGATCCCTCGATTCGAGGTCGAATTCTACGCTACTGGGCTATCACCGCTGAAAATACTTATTAACTACAAAAAGTAACAAGTCCCACCCGTAATACCCAAATACAGAAGCGAAGACTTGGCTTGTGAGTAGTGGGCCCTGAAATAACCCATCTTAGTAGACGTTCGTCTCAAATAAAGTACGAGCATCTCCCAAACCGAAACACAAGATCTGAATGACATTATGCTCCACGTAAATATCACACAGAATAAAAGATGTAGTAAAAGCCTGAACATGTAGGTGGCATCGCTTCGAATCGTATGTATTCGTCAACACATGGACGGAATTCTGAATCCTCATATGACAGATTAATTACGAGCGACATAAATCATATTACACTCGGCTCCTGTTTTTATACGTCCTAAAAGTCGAAAAGCCAGCTTCTATTTCGAAATCTCAATCTTCACTTTACTTCATAATCCTACTTTAGAAAGGTTTGCGGTATCGGTTGGCAGCTTCCAAATGGTAAACTCTAAATATTTATTACGTCAGGGTATAAAATATTGCTGTATAAGACATCTTACAGGAATTGATATATTATAAGAGTGATCAGTCTTAGGTTGGACAAACGGACCTATATGTATATTTGGGCACCCCAGGGGAAATTTGCTAGTTCCTTCACATGATGAATGCGTATTGCCTCGGGACTGCTTCAAGGTTATGGTATCATCGGCTTTTATCTTTACGAGTTGGGAATAAGAAAATAATAAAGAGATCGCTGATCAATCTCACGTAGGTATAAGTTATGTTTTGTTTTCATTTATTCACGATCGCGTACAAAATTCGTGCATAAAATCGCACTTTAGTTTAAAACTTTAGAGCAAGCCTACATGTACTCGTAAAATAACTCGTAAAGAATTTTGCGAGCATAACCAAACCACATCGCTATAAATAAAATACGAAAAAACAAAAGTAAAAAAAAAAATGTTTTATCAAACACATAACTATTATTATTTGTTTGATGATGCTTTATTATTTCAAAAGAATTTAGCAGATTATGCCAGTGAGCATTAACTTCAATACTTATGTTTCTAATTTTAAATTTTCAAAATTTTCAAACAACGTTCTGCTAGCAAAAATTGCCACTAAGCGTGAACTTGACCACATTTATTGCTATTGTTTTTGCTGCATACACATGTTTATTAAAAGGCCGAAAATTATTCTTTTCATTTTATTCTATGGTTTAAATGCCTAAATAATAAAAGCATGTTGTTTTACTGCACTGTCCACTGGTTCAAGACACAGGAAAGTCAACCCAAATGTGTGAAGGGTATTCGATGCGCAAGTTGGGCGATAAACATTAGTTTCCACATTAACCCACTTACACTTATGCGAGTACTCGTATATGGCGGAGGCAGAACTTTCCTTGTTAAACTTTATCAAGCAGAAGCGCCGTATATTTTTATGGAAACGCACAAGTGGACGAGTGCAAGCAATATGCTTAGTCTGAGCTATAGAAGTCCCAAGGGGAAAGGAGTTCTTTAAATACGGAACAAATCGAGCAAACACCGATAGAACACTCTAAATTTCTGTGTGGTGGAGATCTTAGAAAACGACAAGTCACTTACGGCAAATTGCTTCACAGGACATTACTGGTTCGTTAAATTCTACTTATAAGTTTAAATAGAAGGTTGAACCACCCGTTGAGTGATTTCAGATGGATATTTGGTGTAATATCTAAGACACACACGTAGTATGAGTAAGGGTTAAGGAGATACCAAAAAGGAGAATTTAAAGTGTAGAAGATCAGTAGTTAATGTGATATATTCACTTATACATATAGAAAGAAAATAGGTATCTGACATAATTATTGATAAACACATAGAAGGCGACAAAATAGACCTTTCCCTATGGGATAACTCGTTCACAAATACAACGAATGGATACAACCATTTAGTGACGGCATGATATTCTGACGTAAATATTACGTCATACCCACTATCAAGGATATTTCTATTCTACTCAGATCCTAAGCTATGTCGGAATTACCCTTCCAATCCTTCACCCGAATGTGAACTAGTTAACTCATGTAGGATACTGTTGAGAACTTTACTTGTTAAGCCAGATTGTGCACTAGAGTTAGCCTTTTATGTTAGAGATTAGGCAGGGCTTAGCTAGAATACTTATAGTTACTAATAAAGACTCTTTAATTTGTCGATGAATGCTCTGCAACATTTTGTTGATTCATGATGTAGACAATGCATTGACGACGCTGGACACGGGTGGGATGCCAACCTATAACCAGTGGAAGAGTAGGCTGGAGCTCAGAGCGTGAGTTTGTCTGAGGCACAGAGAACTTCGATTCAGTTCATTCACTTTTATTTACAAAGTAATCGGAGTTCTGCCTCGCCCATCTCATCAAGTACAGGAAATCATGGCAATCACTTATTTCAAGCAAAATCCAGTTCTGAACGCGAGAGAAAATGTCAACGCCGATAAATGGTTATTACTGGAAATATAAGCGTTCCAACTTCAGATTCCGTATTCAATTATAATAGGTATAAGAATTATATGATAGAGCCATAGTAGCTCGTCCAGGGACTCCCTGGCAGGGAGGTACCTCACCGCCTGCCTTTTAATCCATCATAAAGCAGGATGCTCTTCAAATCTTCATGTCCTGTGTTTCGGCTGGGGAGGTGTGGTTGCCGGGCATACTTTATTAGAGGCGAACACCTTATTCCCCATGAGTAGCAAAGCAGGCGCACAAAACCTCAGATGGGATTTTTTACTCTATTTGAGGTTGGATGCGGGCATCCATGGGCTGCAATTGACTACAGCAGGTGGCGTGCATGCCCTTTTGCTACTCTATTACTATAAAAAATATTCCATGTTTACTCCGAGAGTCCAATCGCTTCTTTGTTCTCTCAAATTACCCATCGTAAAATTATTATTATTGATTAAAAATCATAATTTACAATGCAATCTCATCTTGCACTTATTAAGCAATAATGAGTGCGGTATTTAAGTGTTACAAACAAAAAAAAAATGTAAACTGCGTCATTTTCTCTCTCTACTGCGGAAAAAATAAACAACAGTAAAATTGGTTTTTAACACCCTCGCTTAAGGCGTCATAAGTACTTTTTGCCTTGTTTTGTCGGAACGTTAGACTGGCGGAAGCATCTATTGTTTAAGAATGTTATTTTTTAATTTTTCCACTGAGCGCAAAAAGTGCGAGACTGAAAATTATTCCTTCCTTATTTTAATTTTTTAAATTTTAACTTAAATGATAGTATTTTATGATTCTTACCTCATTAACACCCCGAACGATAGCCCTCATAGTGGCGTTCCTGGGCCCATCCACGGTGCGGCCGTCATCGGTGGGTCCCCAGGAGGCGCTGTAGATGTGGATCTTGTGGGGCTCGTGGCCCATGGAGTTGGCCTCGATCAGGTCCGTCATGTAGGGCTGGTCCAGCATCCTGATACCTGGTGACATCCATTTATAACAGTTTTTATGCTTTTAAGGTTTTTCGTGGTAAGGTACTTAACGAAAAGTTATTGGAGTTATGAAATGTGAAAATTCTCCTCCGAGGCAACCTAACTTCGTCTCAGTAGTTTTAAAAGACCCCTCCTTCTGTTCATTGGTTTTTGTGTATTAATACTATTCATGTATACAATTGTAAATTGTAAATGTAAAAGTTTGTGAAGATGGTTGGATGGATGGATGGATGTTTGTTACTCTTTCACGCAATAACGGCTGAACCGATTGGCTGAAATTTTGATTGTACCTACGTAATTTATAAACTGGATCAACATAAATTATAGGGTACTTATATCCCTATTTAGACCAAGTTCTTAAATTTACGAGGACGAAGCCACGGGCAAAATCTAGTTATTCTTGAAGACTCCAATGAATATACTAACAACCTGTTACAATAAGTTTATAACAATAAAAATAGAAGCTTGAGTAATTCAGAGAAAGAGGGTGGAAAATTTTCGTTGAAACTGTTGAAATTCCCTAACACTTAAGTAACACGTGGAGCAAGTGCTTTCCTTTGTATTTTTATAATAAATAAATTTATTATCACAGACTGCTACAATATTTATCTCTCACGTTCAAACTTTGAATTGGGGATAATTTCTGTTCTCAGAAGACTCAGAAGTTTCTTTATTGTATGAATAATACAGCAAATAAAGTTATAACTAAAATATATCTGATATGTTCTGTATTTTTGTTACAATTTAAGAAGTTGCGTGTATGCCACCTATAATATTATATGGCTACAATAATTAAAACCACTCAGGAGTCGATAGGGACTCTTCTACGCTGCTCCAAAGAAAAATTGATAGAAAGAAGGGCTGTTTAACTAATACAGGTGATTTATTTTTAAATGAGTCTTCGACAAAGTTAAATTTTATCGGCTACTACCAAAATCGACAACTTAACGTAAGCACGGAAGGACCCATCCAAGGATTGACCACGCCCGTCGTTAAGCAACTTTTCCGATAGCTTGTGATCTATGCAAAGCTTTATGCGCGCTTTTACCCTATTATACATTAAGGACCCCAGACTAGAACAAACAACAGAAGTTGAAAATTGGACTCATCATTCAAGTCTCCGCACCGCTGCGAATCGAACGCAGGGCTTCTCCAAACAGCGCACCAGCGTTCTTTCTTAGGTTGTCGGGTTGCCTATGGGCAGTATATTTTAATACAATGGATACACATGGGAGTTAATGAAACATAGGTATTTGTAAACTTTCCCAACATGCCCAACCAAGTTTTAGCATCTGCTTTATAATTATGCTGTTTTGACGGCTTTGATGATGCTTCGAGAACTATTCTGACTTTTCTGATGACGAGGGAAGGTTAACCAGGCATGTTTTGTTAGTTTTTAAGCTATACATAATTAATAGATATTCTTAAACAATAATAACTCTTCCCCAGTTAATTAATTACAGTCAACTTTACCCGGATATTTGCTTCGTTTTCAGAAGAGGAACGTGCTTCCATTAGCATTGTAATACGCGTGAACAAATTTACATATTCCTCCAGAGGGTAAAGTTTAAAATCCTATGCAAATTCATTAAAACATTGTTAACCCTTTTTAATGTTGGTGCCAACACTTTTTTATGAGCTTTTTTAATTGCTTTTCTGAACAAGCTGGCGAAGCATAATTATTTGTTTATACTTTATAACTAGATTCTGGGCGCGGCTTTCTCCTTTAGAAATATCCAAGCGCCCGCGTTCAGGAATAGGTTAATGTCAAAATCAAAATTGTGGTTTCTTTAAAGTGTACATGTGATAAGGTAGAAGATATCGCACGCACATATGCACAGTATGATCTTCTTCGTAGTCGATTCCTCATAGTCATGAGTGACAAGCTATCGAGGTTCCTTTATCATGGATCTTTCACGCTGCACCAATAGGAGGCTTGTTTTATGGCACAGAGCTGATGGTTCATTGAATGTGAGGCACATTACAAAAGGGACACTGCATTAATTAGGTCTTTTAGTATCACAAAATCTTATCAGAACTTACAAGAGATAATCTGGGTGTCACAGAGGCTAGCACGTCTGTGTTTTGGGTTGGTTTGTTTAGCCACGCGACGCAAGAATTTTGGGTTTTCCTCTCAGCGAAAAATTTGGAACGATAAATTTAAATTTGTGTGTTCCAATAGTACTATTTGTGTGGCATCCAAGACACAAGCATCTATGTACGTGAAGGAAAAACAGCATTTATAGTTTTACGTACAACGGACATGGATATATTCTGTATATGCCTACGTAACTAACTTTCAATTCAGCTGCAACTTGTTTAGAACAAAGCGGGCAAAGTTACAGTTTGTAACTTTGAACGCAAATGTGTAAAACTCGGACGCAAATTCCCAATCCCCACGCGCAAACAAGCGTCACAACATATTTAATATTCTATGCAAGTTGCTCTGGTGCGATCACTTAAAATTTGTATTTATATTGGTACGAGTGTGTAGGTATATGACTTAATTTTAAGGATTATTGTTTTTGAGAACATTTAATTTAACTTTATTTTTTACGTAATTTTTTTCTATTTTTTTTATTTATTTTTTGTTCATCGGTACCACTAGTGGTGACCCTTTAGGAACTGACAGCGCGTTCTTTAACTTTTCAATCGCTTGAAAACCTAATTTGCCTAATTCGCGCGCTTCAAGTAATCGACTGGTTTCTCCGTAGATACGAGTACCTACGAGTATATACCTTATACTCTATAGATATACATTTTGTATACTGCAGATATGTACACCTATTGAGTTGGCACGGTCGGCTTTCATTTCCGGTTGCGAAATTGTGGTAGGTACTTGGGCGTATTGCAATTAGTGTAATTAAGTAGGTTGGCAATGAGCCCACGACCTCATTAGCTGAAATTGTTCTGCACACACAAACAAAATAACGCATTGGTGGACAACGTTATTTGTCTTTTGATAAAGGCCTTTTAATTATTATTAGTCGTCATAGATAGTGATAGCACAGTGGCTAAGAATCCAGCTTCTTACTCGAGGGTTCGAGGGAGGTATTTCTTAAAAGTGATGTGCGCTATTTTTAACCGACTTCAAAAAAAGGAGGAGGTTCTCAATTCGTCTGTATGTTTTTTTTTTTTTTTTTTTTTTATATTTGTTATCGCCGCATTCCGTCATTTGTTAACCGATTTGAATTTTTTTTTGTGGTTGGAAAGATATTACTTTGAATTTGGTCCCATATTAAGTTAGTGTTGATCCGATGAAGAGTTTCGGAGATACAGAGTGGAACTCTTCAACGGATAAGAGTTAAGGAACCGGGTTAAAAAAATATTATTATTGGTCACATTACCTTTGCAGAACTATGTAGACATAGACCACCTTCGAGTCTGATGATGGAGTGGAACTCGTTTTTATTTTATATTTCTGACCGCCGTATTCCGTCATTTGGTAACCAATTTGAATTGTTTTTTTTTTTGGTTTGGGAGCTGTTACTTTGGATTTGGTCCCATATTAAGTTGGTGATGATCTGATGAAGAGTTTCTGAGATACAGAGTAGAACTCCTCAACGGATAAGAGTAAAGGAACCGGGTTAAAAACATATTATTGTTAGTCACATTACCTTTGCAGAGCTATATAGACATTGACCACCTTCGAATCTGATGATGGAGTGGAACTCGTTATAAGATAGGAATAATTAAATCGTGTTTAAAAGTTCACTTAAATAAACCATACAAATTATAATTACATTTAAACTATAATTATTGTGTCCGTAAGGTTACCATTGAGAAGCCAGTTGCCACTGGCGTTTTTAGACTGTAAAAGTTTCACATAGCTCTGCCATGTGTAGTAACAAATACTAGCGACGGGTATCCACGACTTTCCCAAGTACCTACGAAAACGAATCTAATGCAGTAGTTACCTACTTCCGAACGGCCATACCTCCGGCCTCCGGTTTCTCAGAATTTTAGTATACTTGCCTATTTTTCTTTTATATTTGTTATCACCGCATTCCGTCATTTGTTACCAGATTTGAATTTTTTCTTTTAAGTTCGGAAGATGTTAGTTACAATTTGGGCCCATATTAAGTTGGTGTTGATCTGATGAAGAGTTTTGGAGATACAGAGTGGAACTCTTTAACGGATATTAAGTAGGTGATGATCTGATGAAGAGTTTCGGAGATACAGAGTGGAACTCCTCAACGGATAAGAGTTAAGGAACCAAGTTGATAAATTATTAATTAAATATTACTTCCTATAAAGGAAAAAAACGTGAGGAAACCTGCACGCCTGACAGTTTATCATAACATTCTAAAAAGCATGTGAAATTCACCAACCCGCATTAGGTCAGCGTGGTGGACTAAAGCATACATCCTACTCATTGAGAGAGGAGACCTAACTCTGCAGTGGATCACTTTAAGATTACCTACTTTTAAAAGGGCTAGCTGAATTTAAAGATTAAACCGGTCGCAGTATAAAGGAGGCCTTGAAACATTGACACCCCGTCTATAAACACCTATAATTGACAATACAATTGACGATCCCATAAAAACGACTTTAGGCTTCGCCGGCCTATCCGCGCCTGTATTGTTTGAGTAATGGGTCTTGCCCTTTCCATTACTCATGCCATCTGTCTCCATGTTCTCGAGGCGAGCAATTCTTTTGGTAATTTCAGCAGAAATTATTAAAAACAACGGGACTATTTAAATTGTAAACGAGCATGCAAGCATCTTAATATTCATTAGTAAGCAGCCGATGGATGCCCACTTCCAACCGAAAGAAGAGAAGAAATCATATCTTAGGTTGCATATGTGCGTTGCCAACTTAGCGCCAATAAGTACTGAAAAATTTGACCCAAATTAAGTATATACGGCAATCACACCACAACACAAGACATGAGAAACAATTCGGATTTTATAGTGAAATCTTCCTATAACGGCAAATTCCACTATAAAATCCGTATAGTCTGATTAATGCCTTTTGCTCCTATCATTCGTCATGTCATGTGTTAGAATTATCTCTGTACGAAACAGATATTTCACGAAAGGAATTCTGGAGCATTTCTCAAATCCTTTCTGTGTCGGGAATGTTAGAAATCCAGTCGGGATCCCGAGGGAGTTCGCATTCTGGCATTGAAGCACGCGCGCTTTGTGTAACATTTTATAATGGAAGGTCGGACAAAGGTTGAATTTTGGAGATGGCATAGTGTTGTCGAAATGGGGATGTTTATTGCCAGTAGTTTCCAGAACCATTTACAATTTGTAATTCTCCTCCTTTCTTCCTTCCTTTCAGTTCTTGGAAGTCCACTCCTAGACATGGCCTTCCCTAATCGACGCCACTGTCGGAGGGCGACCTGTGCTCCCTTTGCCTAAACGCCATTCGAGGACCTTTCTTCGCCATCCGATTATTAGTCATGCGAACGTCGCGGCCATCCCATTGCCACTATTATTTGCAAACTTTGCTTAGTTTGCAAAGTTTCGGCCACCTTCGTTCTTATACGGATATAGTTCAGTAGAACTATTAAAGCATGCTACTTCACAGCGAGTTATAAAAATTGTAGACAGGATGAGGGATGAACTCCATGATAACTGCTTAATCTACGTAACGTAAAAAACTAAACTACCTGTAACAAAACAGTTTGTACGTAAGATTACATCTCGAAACGGTTTACATACTTAAAGCCATTCCTTTTACCGTTGTCAAGTATGTTCTGCAAACATCGACGTGCTTTTCGCGTAGGTATAAAATAGGCGATCCCCTGAAAGGTTTTACGACAGTCAATATTCACATCAACCTTGAAATCGGAAGCCCATCCATATGATAAGAGAAATTCATTTTCGTATTTGATATTGATATATGATACGAGTATTTTTATTGTACCTACAGTGTATTCTCATATACACACCTATTTAGCAAACGAAGCTGCAAGTTATCCGGTTATTTGTCGCTTCAGACAACAATAAACAATCCAAATCACAGCATAGGTACATGGTACACGATTTAAGTGACATTTGTCATAAACCTTTTCATAATTTCTTCTATAAAGATACCTATATAAAGCCCAATCTCCTATTGTCTGGCATGGTTCTTGTGATATACCATTAGCCATGGATAATTGAGGTTAATAGAAGTCCTTGGCTATTGGTAGACAGACTGACCGTAGCGTGTCTGACAGTGCACCTGCAGTGGAACAATAATAGTTTATAATTAACCTTTATTTCTTTTACTTTTGTAGTAAATAAAAAGAAAAAGGAAATTCTGTATCAAGGTTACCACAAGCCTTTGTACTCACCTCAGATCACCGGCTTTTAATGAATGAAGCCTTATCAATGTCATATCGTGTTATCAAGGGCGTAGAAACGAACAAATTTATAAAGATATACCTATCAACGCGACGTTTATGTTTTAAACTAAAACTCGCTTGTTTTTGTTTCATATGTGATATGTGTTTTGATTCATTTGTTTCATATACCCTAGTTATTATATCTAATCAGACAACTAGAGAAGAACTCTCAGTAATTGTATTTCAAATAAAATTTATTTATCTCGTGAAGAAAACCACTAATGAATGAAGTGATGCTAACATAGGGTTCATTAATGTTGTTTTAACGATTGGATGTTATGGACTAGGCATACAATTTAAGGCGTAGGTATATACAACTTTAAGTATAAATAAAGCCTCGCCAAATTTATTTTGAAAGTTCCGAATAAAAGGGTCTTTATCTACCCCCTAGCATTATTGAAGACCTAAACTCACAAACTTGTGTGAAAAGTCAATATAAAATACGGGAATTGTCTGGAATATAAAATGAAGTTGGCAAGAATTCCAGTAGATTTGGTATTGAAGATTGAACTTGACTACCTTCTTCTTTACGTTATCCGTGTGAAGGCGCGATGTACTGAGATATCCAATATCGAGCTAAGCTTGCCAACTTTGAACGAATTTGCAGGACATTTTTATTTATTTATTTATAATAAAGATTGGTAAATAGTCAAAATTCGACTACAATTTATTGAAATTTGAATTTGACACGTAAATATGTTTGTCTATGTGTGTATGTAAATGTATCTAAACTTATGGTAGTTAGTTAACTTAGTGTGTTTGATAAATTTTGTCTTTTTAATGCTTGTATCCAAAATTTAACTTCAAGCATTAATATTTAAGATACACACAAATAAAGACAAAAGAAATAACAGTGATGTGACGTGGTCTCCACTCTAGAAGCCGTTTGCTTCCGTTAATCTGATCGACCATCGCCCATTGCCACTTGCTAGCCTTTAGAGCTAGATAAGTCATAATTTCTGGGCCAATCCCTGAGAGACACACCGAGCATATCCCTTTCCTTAGCACAAATGGGACATCCTATTTCTCAAAGGACGTATGGTATCCATACATGTTACGCGCGATTTGAAAGCTCCGAGCGACGTACATCTATAATATCCTTTGATCCTCTTGTTAAAGTTGCACTGAAGATTTATGAGGTCGTAACGTGAAGAGATTTTCCTTCAAGATCAGTCGAAAGCATCAGCAACGTTGGATCGTTTCAGATCATTTGCGAAAGATAAAATTTGAAGATTGTCGTTTGGTTATATAAATTTGGGGAGGATTTTTAAGTAAAATCTAAGAATACTAACCGAACGCACGTTTATTTATTTCTGAGTGAGCTACATCAGGTACTGAATCAGTTAGTAAATCCATCTGAGTCTGTTTTAACGTTTTGCTTGCTTGAAAATCGTCAATTTTCGAGTTCCACGAACAATGTGAATACTAAACCGAGTTCTATTTGCAGCGAGTACAATGTGATAATGGACGTTGACCGCACGCCGCCGCGCCGCAAGTGCCGCAACACGACACGACCACCTGTTTCAATCAGCTGCGGCTAAACTAGTAGCTCGAGAGCTTGTAGACATTTTTCAAGAAGTGTTTGAGGCATCGTAAAATCATGTTGAATCGATGTAATATCCGAACACAAAAAATGCGGTCCCGGCTGTTGAGTAATAGAATTTAGCTAAGCCCCAAGAAAAGAGTTTGAGGCTTTTTGAAATTTAGTATAATATTGCGCCATAATTTTTCAAAAAAAATATATGGGTGATGTGCTGAAGGATGCTTTAATTTTTTTTTTGATTAAAATTTGAATTCTTTCATCATTTAGAGCTTGGGTAATTTCCATTACCCGCAAGCCAGCTCTGCATTTTTTGTGTTCGGATATGACCTACAAATAAGCTATTCAACATATTTTTACGTTGCCTCAAACACTTCTCGACAAACATCTGACAGCTCTCGGTCTATAGGTAAACTACATAAATATAGTCACTAGATACGCCCACGGGTTCGTTCGTGAGGAATACAATTTGTGGCTGGCCATTATTTTAAGCGGCAAATGCTCGTAGTCTTCCCTTTTCTGTTCAGGTAAACGTATTTATTGGTGGTAGGTACGTCCACTTTATTTCGCACAACAAGGCAATACAACATACTAGTCTCGTTTCAAGTAACCTATTCCCCGTAACCTATTACTCATAACGAATGTCTTGCGCTTTGATAGAAAAAGTGTAGAAAGTGTGAAAACTAAAAGTGACCGTCTTTGTCTTCTGAAATATGTAGGTACCCTCCCTCTTAAGTAGACGTGTTAAACAAGTTTTCTTTTCATAGGTTCACTGAGAAGGCACGCTTCAAATCATGTTATGAGCTCACCAGTCAACCTAACCTCCTAGGTTTTATAATTTATCCAAGGCTGAACATAAGTCTATTGCCTTGCATTGTCTAACGCTTATGTATTTGTTATTTGGCGGCCATATGTGGTGTGTTGTCAATATTTTCATAGTCTGTCAAATATTATCAAGTTTGTCAAATATTATCCAAATATTTGAATACAAATGGCACACAGTGCCAACTTTAGAGAAAATTATGTAAACTCTACATGTAATCCAATTAAATAAAGCAGGTTTTGTTCTATTCTACTAGTAAATAAATCGCTCATGTGAAGCCCATTGTACCTCAATGGGCTGTTCGAAACACAATGTCATGTTGCAACATAACACACGTCATTACCATATTCGTGCACACCTTCCCGTTATGCGTCTATTTTGCGTCCATGTTGTACTTGTGAAAAGAAAAATGTTTAATGGTTTTTCTTCTAGGCTAACAATAAATGAAAAGCAATTAAATTTTTATGTAATAAGTTTTTTTAATCTGTGTGTTAGGTACAGTTTTTTTCTTAGTTTATGTAAATGTAGTGAATTAAAGATAACTTAATACAGTAGTCATAATAGAATAGAAGAATATTTATTTGGGTATGTGTATTTTTGGGTCCGAGAGTCCGAGGCAGTTCTGTTTTTGACTAGACTCCCGTCTTTTTTATTAAGGGGCAAAATATTCCAAAAAATATTGAAAATCGCATTAGAGCATGCAACACGTGCGGATTGGTGGAGAAATAAAGAAAGAAAATGTTGATACCCAACCTCAACTGAAGTGAAATTAATAAGACCTCCAAAAAAGGTTTTCGTGGTTCGTTAGCGAACCAATTACCCGGTTTTACGTTTCAATGAGTTCTGTGATTAAACGGAGGCACTCAATTTTTTAGAAACCTTAAAAGGTCTTACTGAAATAGGCTCTCACTTCTCTATTTAATTACAATATTATGTTCATAAATAACAAAACAAGCTGGTTATTTATTATTTTTAAAACATTTGCAGGCACGCACAATGTAATTTATTATTTCGCGTTTAAAAATGTGTAACGATCGTCACGAAACATTCAGAAATTAAAATATCCCGCCTGAAGGCTCAGGGCTTTATATCAGCCTTGATGCTGTCATAATAATACAATAAAAGGGTAAAAATTATGAATTTTAAATAGGTCAGTAATTGTCCTGAATCCTAAAATTATTACGACTATTCTTGTTAGAGTAAATTATGATCTATTGTCTATCGTCAGATTTGTGGTGTGCGCATTACAGCGTGCTTACATTTTTTGCCTCTTAACCATTACATTTTGTTGTACTATTTAATTTCATCTATATTATTTATCCTCCTTTAAGAGACTACAATATAGTTCACATTGAACATGAGCACATCGAATTAGTCCTTTGGTTTAAGGAAGGAAGGAAGGAAAGAAGGAAATTTGTTTGTAAATGTTATGAGACAAAGTCGAGCAAAAAAGGCGGCCGTACCATCCTTTTTTCGAAGCAATTCAGGCCATTTTCAACCCTCTATAACTTTATTGTGGATAAATAGCAGATATTATATAAAATCAGTATAATCTTATTTCAAATGTCATTCAATTTGAACTAGTAGTTTAAGAATTTTAACTGGTTAAAATATCATGATTTTGTCACTGACTGACTGATCGATCATCGAAATTCTGATGTAGACATAGAAGCTTGAAGTTTAGAAAACAATTAGTGTTTGTTTAATGTATAAATCAATCTCACAACTTTTTACGGTGCAAGAACTGAGTTGCGAGACTTGGGTTTTTTACAAGTTATGCTTTTGACGGCATTCAATTGTCACAAATAAAAATATTTTTGATTTTAGCTGTATTCAAATGAAAGTAGGTACTATAACTACTATAAAATATGATTTATAAATAATTCGTTTCAATTCACACAATATTTGCATAGTGTTAGTTATATTTTGTTTGCGGCTTATTCTATTAATTACTGGGAATTATAATCTGAATAAGTATAAATATTCCGTTTTCCATGATAATGAATTACAATTTTATTCAAATTAACGTTTCAATCTGAATATGTTATGAAATTTGCTAGAAGATATTTAGCTAACCTTTATCCAGTGAATAAAATAAACAAACACTAACTGGGAATTGTGTACATAACTCCGAGAAAATAAATAGTTTATTCAGTTTTCTAATTTACTAGTTTCGGAATTGTTTCGGAAACTATGTAACCACTAAAAGTGGTCTTAGACTTTTAATGACTTCCACTCCCAAAAGTTTACCCACAGCATATTTTGACCGTGCACTACCAGTAAAATATTTGTTTTTGTTATTTTGATTTATTATTCAAAGGTGATAGTAAATATGGTGTAGGAAACATTTATCTATACTAATATTATAAAGAGGAAACATTTGTATTTTTGTATGTTTGTAACGAATAAACTCAAAAACTACTGGACCAATTTCAAAAATTCTTTCACCATTGGAAAGCTACATTCAGCCTGAGTAATATAGGCTATTAAATAAAAAAAAATAAAAATAAAAAATTTCATTGGCAGAGCGAAGCCTGCTGGGTCAGCTAGTTCTTTATATGATAACCTATCCGGTGTTAGGTGATCTATAGATACACATGTTTCAATTTTATCGAAGAAACATTAAAAACCAAGTACACAATCTCCATTGGAGTTCACTCAAATGTTATGACACGTGAAGGACCTAATGGAATAAAAAAAAATGGAATAATGTTCACTACACAATAATATCTCATGCCATAGCTGGTAACGAACCTCAGAGGGAGCGACTAGAGAGAAATAGATATTTCGATTTAAGGCGTGTTCAAACCTTACCAGTATTTAATTTGAAGTTCCACGGCTAATAGCGATTACCGCTCAGAATAATCGCCTGAGCGGTATTCGCTGACCGCTTTGGGTACAAGTGCATACCGCGCGGGTTTCGCTTGTTGCGCGAAACGAATTCCGCTCATCGACGCGGCGCAATTAAGACTGACAAAAGTAGGTAAAACTTCCTCGTTAACGATGTAACATCACAGTTTTTCAGAAATTACAACGTGACTGACGTGTATATTCCTCGTCGACACAGAAATGACTAACTGGCGACATTTCTTTACATTCTTAAGCGAAACTCGAACGCGGTATTTTATCCACAAAGATAGCGAAATCACTCACTCGGCTTTCTCTACAGCAGGCGGCAGCGAATAACGCATTGGTCTGAATAGGACTTGAGTTCGATTTCGGTCCTAGTTAATTTCGATGTTATTCTAAAACCCTATAAAATTGAAATTCAAATATTAACTTACCAGCAACCTTGGAGTGGTAAGCGACGCCAACGCCACACACCCCGTTGTCTCTGGCTGCGGCCACCTCCCCCGCACACCTAGTTCCGTGGCTGGCAACAAACACGAAAATTACCTTTTTTCTTTTTTCGTGAGTGATAGTGATAGAATGATATGAGACGTGAATACGGAATAATTATTGCCATTCTACATTATTTATTTCCCCTTTTTCCTATTTTTCCTGTTTTCCTCTTGATTTGTGTTGCGATGAAGAGTCAATATAATAGGTTAATTAAAGTTAGAGGAACTTAACTTATTTTTTATAAATGTTAGGGAAATTTCCTTTATATAGCGAACATAAAACGCTTGAGTCTTTTTCTCTTGTAACTCTATCACACTGTCTGATCATGTAAAAATCTTATTTTATAAGAAATCGTTCTCGGATAACTAACCTACTCGTAATTCAGTAAAATTCACATTAAACGTTTTATCTGACGGGAGAATTTTATTAAAAGTTGGATACAGTAGCTAAGTCTACAACTTTCCAACTTTCTCCTCAATAACAATGTAAAATTGAGAAATTTTAAATGGAATTGTTCATACCTAACATTCTTTCTTTTAGTCAGATAAAACGAGTCGATAAACGATTTCTGACAAACTTTACTTTACAAAGAACCGACTGATACTGACAGCAAATTATACAACGCTTTATCGAAATACGAGTAATTCTATCGTAACAAATTTAAAGAAGCCAAAATTCGCAACGTTATTTATATAAATCGAAAAAAAGCTTTACAAAATCTTAAACTTTATATAAAGTTTAAGATTTTGTAAAGCTTTTTTTTCCAGTGTTTACCATTAACTCTACTACTCTACTCTAAAATTAAATATCTACACCGAGTAAATCACTATGAACAGCGGTAATAGCCCAGTGGCTAAGAATTTGGCCTCTTAGTCGACGGATCCGGTTTCGAACCCCAGTGGCACACACACACACGGTGAAGGAAAACATCAAAATCTCAGAAGCATGTAGTCTACCAACCCGCATTAGGCCAGCGTGGTGGATTAAGACCTCCATCCTTCTCATTGTTAGAGGAGACCCGACCCTGCAGTGGGTCATTAATGGGTTACAGACAAAACAAAAGACAATTGTAGCTATTTTTTATGTCTACGAGCAATAAAACACGTTTATAATATTTACGACCGGGTACTCCAATATTTTCCGGCTGTCGAACTAATTAAAAGCTAATCTTACTTTGGTATAGAGACCACCAATCTATCTCGATGAAGCGAGGCGAGAATATTGAAGTGAAATTGAATTACTTTCTGTAACGGAGCAAATGAGTCCTTGTGAAGTAATTGCTCTAATTGATTTATCTATGGCTTGAAACGGTTTCGGAAAGGCTAATTACATAATATCAGGATCAAAGACTACGAAAAAATATACGGTTTGTCTCTTTTAAATAAAATCACGGCAGATTTAAATAATCCTTCATATAAATAAAAAGTAAGCACAAAATTCTACTTTGATTTGGTTTAATATATCTTTGATTTATGCTTTGATACGAGTATATAATTCTTATTAGAAGAGTGAAAATGAAATACATAGCTGTTTTCTCTCGGTCTACAATGCTTGATAATGGTGTTGAATGAGAGTTACATGCATATTGTAATTCATCGAGTCCATATACCCTTACATACATCAAGGAGCAAATTTATTTATTCGCACACACGTTTAGGAGTCTAAATTGTATTTGAGAGTTATTTAATTTATCTTATCCTAGCTCGAAACGTTTCGTTCACAATCCAATTAACATATTTCTAAAATGGTCTCTAAAGCGCGCAGTAAATGAAAGAATTCTTTGCAGGCACTCCATTCAAACCGGCATTAATTTCAGTTCTTCTGTTTTCAAATCCATCTAAAGTTTGCGATCCTCTGAGATTGAATTCGCAAATTAAAATTTAAATGCCGTTTTTCTAAAACATTGAATAGAAAATTTTAATTTACATCTGAATATTCTTCCACAAATGGTTTCAAAGGATTTAAAAGTAGATATTGTTATGCTTTCATTTTTTAAAGAATAAGTAAAATCAAATCATTTATTCATTAGACAACCGTTTGTCCGGTAGAATGGCAAATCCGAGTGGGGCAAAAATTAATCGTGAAAACAATTAACAACTAACAATTAAAAAGCCAAATTTAGTTACAAGTAATAACTAAAATAATTAATTGCAATTGCAACTGAACAGAGGCAACTACGACTCCATGTCTCTGAAATAGGTCCGTAGCTTGTCGTAGCAAAACCGTAGCAATAAGTTCTACCTTCATCCTTTCAATGTTTTCTTTGATTTGGTCAGGCCTGTCCCACTCCCCGTGTAGTAATCAAAAATGTACCTACGCTACAGCGGCCCCTCCGAAACGGCTAGTCAGTGGTGCCTCACGCGCGAGCTGTGAGTGACGTAGGTACGCGTAAGGTTTGTTCCGTTTTAACTTTGATTATATAGGTACTTCATTTGTTTGTTGCATTGTTTAAAACATGGAGATACTGTGCAGTGTTTAATTGTCTTAACAAAGATAACGATTTAGATTCATTTATTTTTTAAAAGAACCGTTTTTCGTCAAAAAAGGTAGGTGACAAGCGCTGCGCGATCTGAATTGAACTTAATCGTATCGTAGCTAGAGTCTATATTTCTTTAAGTGACTTTGTAAAATACCTGTTAAACCAGTCGTCTGTATATCTCGGATATGGGAAAGGGTCATTGCTGCTGAAGTCATAGGAGGCCTCAGCATTCTGTAACAAATTAAAAAATAATAATTAGTAAAACGACATTAGGATGACCTGCAAGAGAGTGAATTTTGTGGGAGTAAACTCGGAGTGGATTGTCTTTGTCCTGTGGTATACTAGAGGACCAATACAGAAACTATTTTGGGATGAATTAAGGAATTTATCCTTCTTATTCTTGAAGTGACATGTTCAGTGAAGGTTGGTGATATTTTAGGCTACATGTGTCCTGGTTATTACTGTTCTGAACAGAAATTGGTAGCTTTTATTAACCCCCGACGCAAAAGAACGGGTGTTATAAGTTTGACGTGTCGGTCTGTTTGTCTGTCTGTCTGTCTGTCTTTTGTGGCACCGTAGCTCGTGAACGGATGAAGCGATTTCAATTTAGTTTTTTATGAAAGGGGAGTTACGGGCGAGTGTTCTTAGACATGTTTGATGAAAATCGGTTGAGTCGCTTAAAAGTTATGGGGGGTGAAAGTGGGGAAGAATAACCAAATGTCTGCAAATATGAACTACGTGCACATTACAAAATGATATGTTCATTGAAAATTGTTGTTATTGTGTCGGGAGATTTTTTTAAATTTTCAATTTAATTTTAACCAATTTATTTTAGGTACATACTTCTGCCGAAGGTTTTGAACCAGGACTTTCTTTTTCTTCCGAAACTTATATTTCTATTTGTAGTTTTTCTTCCTTTTCTGATTGAGAACCCAGTTCAATCAGGTGTAGCCTCTCAGTTCTTTAATTGAGCGTAGTTGTACTCAAACAAACGTCATATCACTGACCTACACTAACGCAGATTTCGGATATACTAAATACCTACAAACAAGTTATAGACACACCAAACAAGACCACAACAGAGGTCCCAACGTAGACCAGGTAAATGAGAACTTGTGACTCAAATTGTGTTTCTTGTGTATTCAACTTGACTGAAGGGCATCTATTTTCAAATATTGAAAAAAAACTTAAAATATTAGTTCCATTTATGTAGCAGTTCCATTCATATTCGCAAGTAAAGAAAATAAAACCTTTTTATAAAGGGACTTTATTTACTGCCATCAAAATATTAAAGTGGCGGAATAAATTTTCCTTGCAACTCCTAAAATTAAATTACCGACCACAAAGCTCGGTAAGCTTAATAACAGTGTGCACTCAGTGATGTAAACTCAAAAGTTCTAATTAGAGAATCAGATACCTTCACCGCCTATGATTAGTCTTATGGACTTATTAATTACAGAAATTGTCTTGAAAATACCGCTATTTTTGTAGGTTTTTTCGATCGTAGGACAAGACCTTAAACGCATAATATACCTACGGTATTTTAGCCCTACACTACCCTATGATAGAAGCAATATCGACTTAAAGGAACCAACACATCGTTTCGGCAAAAATACAAGTGAAAAAATATATCACGTTTTAGTAGTAATATCTGTTAAATTGTATAAAAACGTTACTTGAGAGTTGATATCAGAAGATGGATGGCAGGCTGACGCGACGTCGTCGATCATTGCAGAGACGGTTTTTTGGAGAAATCACGTCTAATAAATGTGTGCAAATTGATGTACCACATTCGGCTTATGAAACTGTTTCAAACGATCTCAACTGATTTTCTTCGTCTTTATCTGATTTTAAGAAAAAGATGAGATTTTTTTTTGAGAAAATTCGCTGACTATAAATGCTATGATAAGTATCTGAATACGCCGTGCCGAAAAACACAAAAAAGTATAACTAATTAAGAGTGATAAGCCGTCTCGACTTTGAGAACTTTGGCAAAGTCAGAAACTTGTAGGCTACATTAAAGTAGTTTGAGCTGTTTTTTATAATAAAGATACCTCTTTATTAATAATACAGATTATTAATATGAGTATTCGGATTTGATTTTTTTAAAGTATTTAGATCATTCAATATCGCTGCAGTGCTGTAACTAACTACAATAGAAAAGAATTTATGGATGCTACCATTTGACACAAGTAAAATGATTGAAAACTAATTTTTACCCTCTAATTTGTCAGTTTAAGAATTTGATGCAAAGAGGGATAAAAAGAATAGAAATAAATAGAAAATTAAATATATAGATAATGGCAGCACGACAACACGCATAATACTCGTGCTTTGCGACTTGTACTGACTACTCGTTACTTTACTGGTAAATACCTATGTATACAACTCACAAGGCTAAGAGCCCCTCATAATACCTAATCAACTTACAAACCCTTAAATGTTTGTACTTTTTACGAGGTTATCCAAGGTACTCAACAAAATAACAGCTTTGTGTATTATTTAATGGACAGCTCGTTATTTTAAGACATAAAAGTGAAAATAAACCAGTTTTTCGGACAACATTTTTGTAAAAACACCTCGCTGAAAGGTCACTCGTGAATAAATTATTTCCATTCCACATTAAAGCCGAAATAATCCTGAGCTTTCAACGATGGTAGCTTACTCGTATATATATAAATGTAAAAGTTATTTAAATAAAGTAGGTACAATAAAGACTTACAAATAATAACTATCATAATAATATTTTTCACTTCTACGATAAGGGTTTAATTACCAGAATACTAGCAGTTACACAGCTCTAAATTATTAATACAATTTATTAAGATTTTTTAAATATTTCCCAATACTTATTATACTTACGTAGTTATATTTTAAGTCTGGATGCATGTAATCCACGCCTGTAAAAGAAAAACTGTAATTAATAAAGTATGCATGTATGTGCGAGTATAAGGTACATTTTAAATAGTTACGTACTTGTAAATGCTTTACAAATCATGGTACGAAAATAAGACTACTGCGTTCATAACTTGAATCTTTTAAGCGGTAGACCGGAGAAGGAACAATGCAATAATTTAATGGATAATGTTATATTACCTAATGAACCAGCCATTTCAATTTAAATTTCCGAGATTCAAAATGAATTTATTGATTAATTGTAATGTATTAAATTCATTGTTCTGAATGAATTCTACGTTCTACGATAAATTTTAAACGTTGAGCCTACCATCATCCATGATAGCGGTGGTGACGTTCACCCCAGTGTACCCTTGTGCCCACGCCGCCTCTACATTGAGGTCGAGCTTGGGCTTCCCCCCGTTCTGACCGGTGTTCTTGAGGTACCATTGTAGGGGAAAGTAAGGGTCGCGGGGCTCAGCAGCGGGCTCGGTCTCCGGGAGACGTAGGGGTCGAAATCCTCGCTTGACGCGCTTGAACCCTGTTTGTTGTATCGCAGTGTGGACCTGAGGACAAACACATAAATAGTTATAGCACTTGATTCATTAGTATAACAACAAACAAAAAGTTTTGTCATTAGTTTAGCAACATTTCGTTTGAAAAAAAATTTTTGTTCACAAAATTGCTTCCTCGAATTGATTATAAAAATAACTATAATGTAAAAAGTTAAACAATTTTTAAAATGGCCGGTATGTGATCGATCTTATTATTATTTAAATTTAATGATATGCGCGTGCTTTTAGCAAAAATTAAGCTGAATGGTACTCGTATCTATTAGTTATGGTGGGTTAACGTGCTATGGACTTTATTTTAAAGGGTTAATAAATGAAATAATAAAAGTTTGCATATGAATAATAAAATATGAATATAACACCTAAAATAAACAGGTCGATGTCAATAAAACGATCTTATCACATAAATGGCGCTCTATTCTAAAAAGAGAATTTAAATGAAAAAATCGTTGTCTCTTTACGACCGTTAATTTACGTTCTTCAACTTAATAGCAAAAAAATCAATGGAAATAAATAGTTCAAGTCGATCTATCGAAATTATTAAGTCCAAGTCCTTTCGTTAGGACCTATCTATCCTAAAATGTCTATCAGATAAAGAAAAATTCGTATTTCGAATGGAAAAGTTTAGGAGAGCGATAAGTTAGCGAGGCGATTCATTACGACTAAACGAGTTTCCAATAGGGTTTCCAAGACGAAAAGAAATAAAAAAAGTAAAGACATCGTTTTCCACAAATTATGGGGTGAGTATTATGAAAAACACATTAATTTTGGAATTCAGATGGCGGACATGACTTTTTTGAATTTTTGGTCTTATAGGTGTCGTTTTCGTCATATTTTGGGGTAAGGATTATGAAAAATACATTGATTTTGAAATCCAAGATGCCGGACATGACTTTTTTGATGTTTTGGTCATCACGATACATAAAATAGACTACCTAACTCATGAATTAAATGTGTGCAATTATGGATTTACCAAACTATGTATAATATTTATCTTTGGATATGGACTGGGATAGACACTGATGGTTACCAAGATACTCTTTACATTATATATAATTTAACTAGAATTTGCACATTTTGCACATTTATATGTTTGTTAGTAGGATAGGATAGGATAGGAAGTAGGATTGATAGCCACATGTCTATAAGCGGTTTTCTACGTCATTTGGATAAAGGAAATAAAGCAATAAATTTGTGAATATACAAGCCAAAATATATTTTTTTTACAACAATAAATTGTCAACCCTATGCATTAAAATTGTCCCTCTTTTGCCCGATCGACGTTATTTTATCCAATTTGAGCCATTGCTCAATCAGACTAAAGTTTTTTAAGGCAGCTTTCATTCAAATTATTGAAAACCCAGCCAGAACAAGTCTAACATAACGAAATGCGCACGTTTAAAATCTGTTAAATTAAAAATTTACAATATTTACTGTAACTGGAATACTGTTCTGTGTTCCGTCTGTGTACCGTTACTGGAATAATATTCTAATTACGCTTGGGAATGAATTAATCATTTTATGGGTCTAATCGACTCTCATCCCAGCTTAAGGATTTCAAGTCAACCAATGCTCTTTTGAATATTTATAACAGAATAGAGCTTTTTGTTCAATTAATTATGAAATCATAAAACATCTTCCAAACTTCCCCCAAATTTCAGCAAAAGATAAAAACCAAACTGTTAAAGTTGCTGTGAATCCAAATTACGTATGTTAACTACAATAAGACGCTACTAGATCTGCAGAAAAATGGAGAAAAATGTTCTAAACCATTTTTCCTTTGCCTATTTATGTACATATAAATAAATAAATTCGCACTCATAGCCCCACAATAGGATTCCCTGTGTCGTGGGCGCCATGGACACACTCAAGACAAGAACACACACACCCAGACCAGAAACAGAAATTTAAACTCATCATTCAAATCTCTGCTCTGCTGGGAATCGAACCCAGGACCCTCTGCGCAGCGCACCGATATCAACCACTGCGCCACTCAGGTCGTCAATGTATAGAAGATATGTATAGACATAATTATGTATAGAAGATTCTAGTGAAGTGCGTTCTAAGAGGCATTCTTAGAAAATCGTCGGTCGATTTACATAAAGCCGACACATGTTGCTTTAATGGCCACTTACGCGACAACATGAGTCACTCCATCCCACTAGGCAGATGCGTCATCTTATTTCTTCAAATTACCCCACTAAAAACTCTCACTACCCCTATACAATATTCTTTTATATTAATTGTATAATAAATGGGCATGTAGTCCACCTGATGTTAAGTGGTCACTGCAGCCCATGGATGCATCCAACCTCAAATAGAGAAAAAAATCCCATCTGAGGTTAAATGCGGGTACATTTTAGTCCTCATGAGAAGCAAATCGTGAGGTTCGCCTCAAATGATGTATCCGAAGAAATAAACCGAAACACAAGACATGACGAGCATGCTGCTTTACGGAGGTTTAGGAGGTACCTACGTAAGGTACTTCCCCGGGCGAGTTACTGTGGCTCTAATAACGTTAACCTAATAACGTTACCAATAGCCAAAAATTTCCATTGTCTGTATTATCTTATAAGTTTCATTTTGCAACATCTTAATAGGTATACTTACCTTATAGATTGAAATGGAAAATAAATCAGATACTTGGTACAAGTATAATGGATTGGGAGCGTAATTGGACGCAGCAGTACTAATTACGATACGAGCTAAGCTCTGCGGGACCTAATCGTCTGATGTAATTTTAATCAGTTTTCTAATTCTAACAGGCTTCTATTGTATCTATTTTATTCTTAATAAATTAGGCATATGTATTTGGAACACACTTTTAAGTACCTAGCCAAGGATTGTGAAGTATGCCTGATGGTAGGTTACAAATGTATGTAATGTCATCTGTATTTATTGTATTTCGTAGAGTTTAGACCCTAGACTGAGTCTAAGGTCTAAGGCTTAAACGAGCTTAGGCTCACGTAAGGCACAAGTCAACAGACGTAATTATACAGATGTAGCTGTACCGAAAATAATTATGACAACAAACTAAACTATTTATAAGATTTCAGAGATTTCAAACTCATATTCATAATAATATGCAGTTTTAACTTCTAAGTCGTTTTTGAAACCCGATGACTGTACTACTAGTAATGTCTACCCAGATTCCTACTATTTCAAGCATAAATAATAACCGTCAGAAGTCGTGAGCACCATTGATAAATAGTACCTATTTGTACAGTCATTGTAACACTTTCGACCAATGTGCAGAAGTTGAAGAACACGCGTTAGACCACTAGGCAACGCACACTGACGAACCAATCGCGTAAACCAACAGAACAGTCGACGTCAAACCGACCAATAAACATTGTGCTCACGACTCGTGCCGACTACTAAACTAGATTATTGTATACTCACTAGAGGATGCTGCTTGAGTAATCGGGTATGTGCAATGGAGCGCCGTGGTCGAGCGTGGGGTAGCCCTCGGTGAGCGAAGTGCCATTCAGTGTCGGAGCCTAGGACCTGGGGACAATGATATAATATTATGACAACGTAAGAATACACGAAGCGCGCATAGCCCCGCTGCTTGAATACATCGCATGTGATTGAAAAAGTTAAGCAACGTCGGGCGCGGTTAGTAGGTACCTAGAAGGGGTGGACTGCTAGTGGTGAATTAAATATGCGTTTTCGTGCCTCGGAGGGCACGTTAAGCCGTCAGTCCCGGATGTTATCGATACGATAGCAGTCGTTAAACCTTATCGGAGGCAGTCTGAAAATATCCGAAATGAGATATGCGTCTATATATTAATCCCTATTACAAATAACGAAATAAGAATTATTTCTCATTTTACCGGGGTGACCAATTAATATGTACTTGACCAAAAATTAATTATTCTTTTTTAATAAGTGCAAAATTATTTACCAAAAAGGGCGGTTATACCTTTGATGAAAGACTAGATTACTTCAGAAAACCAACATAATATACATACATAAGGTACATAACAAGATAAACATTATCAAAATAATCCACCGTACCTAATTAGTTAGTCCTTCGGTTACATAACTAATTCGCTTTAACACAAACGTAATATAACAAAGCTTTATACCACTTTGGATTAGCTCCACATTGTAGAATCTACATAAACGATTGTTCGTTAGATGCCTTCACACATTTACATTGTAAAGTATATCACTAAGCAATCGACGCCCGTTGCGAATGTACGAATAGTAGGAACATACACGTATTATTCGACGCGATAAAGCCCTCTTAATTCCCTCGAGCTCTTACAGACCTCAATTCCCTTATAGACATATTCTCTCCAACCTTTTGATATTATTGTTTTCGCCACAAGGACTTAATACGATCAACAAAGCTATTACATTTCATAGAGAAAAGGGCTACCATACCATATTCATCGTATATTTCTTCATCCCAAACTACGTAAACCAAATCGTTTTCTCGACTAAAGAATCGCTCTAGAGGACTCTTTCGAATAAAGAAAATTCCTACAATTCCCGAGGAAAATATTGCTGGATTTTCCGACATTTCAAATGGAGTGTTGGAATTGAAACCGTAAAACTTCGATACGGCTTTGGAATATTTAAATTTTACCTCACGGATTTAAGTTCCTGTTTTACTGCCAGTCTTTGCGGTAAGATGTTAAGGTTTAAAAAACACGAAGTTAAAAACGTTTTTGATGAAGATTCCAATGTCAAATCAGTCGGTAATTATGTAAACTATCATCCCCTAAACTACCCCCTTGGCCGACTTAAACTGTAATCCTGGAACTAAATCCCAATGCTATTTTTGGGGTAATTCAATCTAACGTATGAACGCAGCACTGACAAACAATAATTTTAACTATTTTGTTAGTTAAAATTAATATTTTGTAGTTTTATATCTATAAATTAAGAAACAACGACATTTAAGTACGGTTACGCCCTCACAAAGGATTCAATCACGCATCACGCCGTACTGGAGCGTCACGCCTTCACCATCACGGCATACACATCAATTTTACTGCCCATAGATGTTAGACATAAAAAATCAATGCATGGACTTATTTCGTCATTTCAGCAACTTACGAGTTAAGACCTCTGAGTATATTTTTATTTGATACCTTCTAAATAACGACCTTCATGAAGAAGCACTCGATAAAAATTGGCCTCTCATTGTTAATAAAAACGCGACCCTTTGCTGGCCCATTTCTTTAATTTATAATAGCCTTTTTTGAGAGGAGGAAAGGTCACTCAATAATACTCAATATACGAGTACCTAGCGGTATACTTATTTGTGATTTCTTTCATATAAAAGTTCCTTTTATAGATGTTTTTACCAATCTATTAGTATTATTTAGGATAGCAAGTCGAATTGTATTTCATTGGTAAAATTACAATAACCTCTTAAACTAGGGACTTTGCCTTGTTCTAATTAGGTGTCGCAATACGACATAACTTCTGTTGTCACATTTAAACACGGCTCTTTGATTGGAGCTATCCCGATTTTATCGTCCTTGGCGTGCTTGTTCTAATTGCCAAGACGTTCGACGACAAAATCGATCACACGCAACATGTATGTCGTACGACAAAATCATTTTGTCCATTTGAACGATTGAATGATGCCGAACGACTTGGCGTTTAGGACATACCTACAAGTAGGCTACAGTTTTACCACCCCGGGCCCTTGAATCCGCCACTGTTCGTTATTGCCATTCAATTACATACAAAGAAGACGGTAATTGTATAGTACCTAAAGAAAACAGGATAAAAATAAGCACAAGCAATGAGGCAACTGGGGAATTCGAAGACCCTGTCAGCTTAAATAAACGCCGTGTCGCAATGTTATTTCCTTTGTTTACATTATCTGGCGCGCTGTCAGATAATTTTATTGTATCAAAAATCTACTCTCATTTTCTAAAGAAACTTCTTTTTAAATTCTTTCTACGAAATTTGAAATGCTCTTTCAGTATTATGAAGTGATTTTGGTTCGGTAATTGAAAATCGAAGAAAGATGAGAAAGGTTTTAAGTTTAGGGCCTTAGAGAACTATTTTGACTATGACCACATTAAAATGTATGTCGATGTATTTTGTTATGTTTTTCAAATACTGATTTTGTGTGTAATTTCGAGACATTACTAGATATAAAATTTTGTCTTTTTATACACACAAAGATATAAATAAAACAAAGACAAGATTGTATCTCTCTCTATTGGATCAAATATCGTTCTCCTCATTTAACTAGCA
Source organism: Erynnis tages (assembly GCA_905147235.1). Taxonomy (NCBI): domain Eukaryota; kingdom Metazoa; phylum Arthropoda; class Insecta; order Lepidoptera; family Hesperiidae; genus Erynnis; species Erynnis tages. The sequence goes on from LR990087.1 coordinate 7,362,570, forward strand.
TCACGTTTCTCAAATAATATTTAACTAACTTAATAATTTAAATATAAAATAGGCTATGCATAGTCGTGGATTAATGCTGGCTGATAAGAGATAATGAAATAGCTTTTGCTTTTCCCAGTCCAAAGGATGAGCCATAAATAGAATAGGAGCCGAAATGGATGGACCGAAAATGAACACGAAACCCTTCCATAAAAATTTAATACATATTAATGCGCGTTACCTTCAATAAAGCTCCGTATTTCCGTAATTGCATGGATTTATTAGCTGAGCACAATGGTCTATCAACATCGTGCAAGCGAAATCAGTCTTTATGATCAAGCAGTAAACTCCTAGAGGCTGTCACATTTATGTCACGTAGCCGAATTGTTCATTCGTTTATTTTCGGTTTAACTTAGGCACATTTGTATCAAAACAAAGGATCCTAAATACCTGTTATTGAATGTACGAGTATCTCTAAGTATTTCTCTTTACCACATCACCATACACATATTATATAGATTGACGAATATGCACCATACTCTAGCTGATGAAATGTACAACTTAATGAACTTAAAAAGTTTATTAAGGAGGCAGAGGTGGCAAGTAATCGTAAATAATTTAAAAGAGAGAAAATACCTCTAAACGACCTACCAACTCGACAAAATTTAAAGACAGGGCTCTGTGTGAGGTTGTCGAAGCTGTCGAAGCTGTAACTGAAATCCGCACATGCGATGCGACGAATGTACGCAATAAGGCAACGGAGCAATAAGGACACGGGGTAAACTTTATGCTAAACCATCTTATGTTATTTATCCGTTTGCTCGAAGTGGAACCGACAAATATAAAAGTTAATCCCTTACTACTGTTGTTGATACAGTTAGGTACCTATTTTTCCTCTCAAATTATGCATCAGGGAAAACTTGTCAAACCCTAGTTAGAAGTTCATTATTTATGTATGCGGCCACTTACATTTTGGTTTGAAATATTAACTGTTCGGCCCTCTGAATACATAATGATTCCTTGAAGGATCCTGGACGTGATTTATGGACAGAGTTCTCATTAATTAAGATTAATTTGTGTTTGTTGTCATTGTCGGACTTTTCTTAGATATACAATGCTAATGTCGATACAAGGACAATGGCGTCATTCATTATGTATTTGTGCGTTACTGAATATTCTTATATTATTATGTTAACAGTATAATTGCATTCATAATCTCTGCGTATCAGAAAAAATAAAAGTATGTACTCGTACTTCCTCGTCATTTCGTGATACGTGAGATCTTATTAATAAATTAGTTTCTCTATCACATTATATTAGCAGAATAAATATGAATGTTACAAGAATAATAATTATGATAAAGTTAAATGAAATATTTGAGCCTTTCAATATGTAAGTACATACCTACTGTTTTGGTAAGGATAAAGAAATCAAATTTTTTGGATTGGTTTATGCGAGGGATAAAACAGTAAAATTTTGAGGGGATGTTTATAATTTAAACCTATCCAATAAATAAAATAACCCAGTATACGTACTTCTAGTAATGTCCCGTCTGACGCCATTCATCTCAGCTTTCAGGACTGTCTTTCACAATTAGATGTCTATTCTTGGAAATAAATTACACGGTTTCTTCTGATTAAAGCCCCATTCTATTCACAATCCCGTAATCTCCAACGAAAATATTCTTTTATATCTGATATAAGACTGCAATACCGTGAAACACTATTTTTGCTCACATAATCTAAAAATACTTATATTATTATACGTAACGAAAATAGATAACATGACAATACTTTCATTTTAATTTTGGCCTTGGATCTCTCTTTACTTACAACAGTCCAGTCCAACATACCTACTCTACGTACGTTGTCTATTGGATTAGAAGTCAACTCGAATCAGAAGTAATATGTCGTAAAGCCTCTTATCCTGTGTAAAATAGCACGTTCATCATGTCATTGTCTAGTGTTTTGTTAGGTGAAGTTTAGTCGCTGGAGATACTTTGTTAAGTAAACATCTTAGTCCTCATTAGTAGCAATGTACTAACATAGGCATGTAAGTTTACTCACGGTGTTTTCCTTATCTCGGTACAGCAGGTGACATTTCATTGTTTTTTTTTTTTTTTGAAGAATGACATTTGTCGGAAGCGCGCATGTGATGCGTTATAAAGTTTCGTTGTTATTGTTTTTTAAAACGGTAAATACCTAATACTAGTTTATTAATTTTTAACATTCATTAGATTGAACTAGAGTTAAAGAAGCCAATGATTTATACTTAGGGATCAAAGGGTCGTGAATAAAGTCAGCGATTCGATTCTAAAATATGATTGCTTAACATGCACAAGCATTACGAACAATGGTAACCGAATAGGTACCCTTAAACAATACTTCTATAATAAGTATTAAAGAAACCAATTACTCGCACAAGAAAAACAAACACCTCACTAAGGAGAAATATCACATTTCTCCGTGGATAAAAAACAGGGCTTCTTAAGTGATTGTATTATCCATTCCAGTGGTCGTCTAATATTAGATAACATTTTCTGGAGACATTTTTACGTTTTCTTTTCACACTTAATGTACGTAATTTTTCACTGAAAACAAAATTAAGGACTTTGTTAAAGTGCTTCACAAATAAATTAAAATTTTTGGTCCTGTAACATAACGATTAAACCCTCTTCACACAGAAGAGGGAATTAGTTGCGCTAATTAGGTTCGTCCTAGTGCAAACTCAAATGGTTTTTCCATCTATAAAACGCACTAACAATAGGAAAGCGAGATTTTCGGTTAACAAAGCAGTAAGTACACGCGCCTCATTTTCTTGATGTTTTACTCGCTTAACTTTGACTTATTACAAAATCTCTAAAACTCATGAATAATTATGTAGTTATCAGGAAGCAAGTTTAGAAGATAGAAAAATAATAAATGGATATTGCAAAATTTCACCCCTTAAGGTGAAATTTAAATTAAATAACCTTCTTTAATTTAGAAGAGCCTGTATTTACAGCCTGTAAGTAACATATGAATTGCTATCGTTTAGCAGGGTTATATAAAAATTGCGGTTCGGTAATAGTAACTCCATCTTCACAAATGCCTTCGGCTATTTGGAGAAGTGGGATTATGTAAATAAGTCCGCAATAACGAGGGATATGTTGGTGGCGGAACAATTTTCCGAGAAAACATGTTATTTTAAGGGGTTTCACTAGTTTAGTAGCGACCAGCACTTTATAATTATGTTTCTTAGACAACTTGTTAAAGTACTGGTAAGTTATTCAAAGAAAAAATGAAAATGTTTGCTTTTGAAGCGTTAAAATCTGTCGTAAACAAGTACTTGGGTTCGTATCTGAAATTATTTGTAGATGCAAAGTTATTGATTGAGATTGGCAATGAGGAAGAGAAGGACTATAAGGATACAGTGTGATAGAACGAGATCGATATTATACGAGTCCTGTTCGAAACACGTTATCGCCCTTGAAAATATTTTCAGTTGCATTGCAGTAACAAAAATTGCCGTCTTTACAAAATAACTAGTTTTAATTAAGAAGAAAGTGTTCAGTAGACGTGCAAAACCTTAATTATATTGTGCAGTGCCTAGTTATAACCGCTTTAAGTAAGAAAACTCACATTATTATCCATTTTGCCCCCAAGTAGGTTTGGTTTATAATGCGAGTTTTTTAAGTTAATTCAATAGATTTATTACACCGAATATATTAAAAAAAATCATGGTATTTGATCACATTTATATTTGGAATGCGTAAAAATTTTTTACAATATAATAACAAATACGAAAAAAATAGAATACAACTAAACATACCGGACCCGTAATATCAATTAATCATACCCGTGTTCTATAAAATTAAGTCCACAACATAGAAATTGAGCGTGCAAATCACTATACTTAACGTGCTCATTTTTTAGTCGCCGCTATCATTTGACTAACTAACTAACACTAACTATCACCTCCCATTTTGAGGCACGAGAAATCGATGAAATTACTGTTCAGTTTCTCGACGTGTTTGTCGGATTATAATAATGACAGTCGGCAGAATAGAACATCATTTACTTCGTAAACACAATTTGGTAGGAAAAACATACGAAGCTCGTTATAACAGAACGTTATTTGCTGAAACACGGTCTCGGTCCGACCGTGAACCTGACATGCGCTGTGGCATTAATACCCGTATCATGTAAGGGTTTTTTTATTGTATTGCATTAGTATTGTGTACAAAAGCTTATGAACCTACGTCTACGATTTTCCTTGCGTCAATAAGGATTTTATACATCTAGATAGATATTTATATGATAACCAGAAAAAAAGCAAACGGGCCACCTGATGGAAAGTGGTCACCGATGCCTATCAACACGGGCAGCACTAGAGGGGTCGTCAGTACGTTGCTGACTTTGGGGAGTATTCTTTTACTTGCTTTTGCCTGCTTCGAAAGGTTCTCAAATAGCAATTATTTTAGAACCTTTCTTCCCATTCAGTTATTGATCTCTCGAGCAGATTTTTGGAGGTCAGATACATAGATACATAGGTAGGTTTTGGACTTTGCGACATAAAGAATAGGTACAAATATACTCGTAAGTCTCTCTCTGTTGTCCTATATCATGTCGTTCATTGTGGCTTCTTGATTATCTGAGTTTCCTTATTACTCTTATATGAAGTGAGTACATAAAACCTTGACATGCCTCGAAGATTACTGTGGCTTAGTAACATGCTCACGAGACTCCATAATTTACGAGTAAACGGGATGTTTATTAGGCGAAACTTCATACATTTTGTGAGAGAGTATCGCAATAACAAAGTTAGTGAGGTTACGTCGATCATTTAATTAATGTCTTAAGGCTTAAAGGGTTAGAGTACCTACTGGCCTTGCCGCCGACTTTGCTTTCATCTGGATATTAAGTAAGTACTCGTATACATATAAAATTTTGACTAAATCGAAACATCGAAATTTGATAGATATGCGAATGAGCACATAAATAAATAATGGAGTACAATTAAAATTGCCTCGAAAAATTGAGTTACTATAATTCTGAAAATTGGGATTCTGAAAAATATCGATTAATAAATCAGTTGAGCATCTTTGATAATACCTTATATCGACTAGGTGCGTGCTGCAGGTAATAATATTATTCAAACTGATTCAATTAGAACTTTATAACGACCGCTATTATTGAAACTTAAGATTATTAAAACTAGGGTACGGAAGTTGTCGCTTATATCAGAGTCGTTTATATCGGGTAGTATCGGATATAATAATATGCTCGTAAATTGCAGTCAGTAGCTACGTGCGCAGGCTTATTGCGATAAAGCGTTATCTATCGGTTCGACATCCAACGTGACGAGTTCCCAGTATCATTGCATCATTACACAAACAGCATCATTGCACAAAAATAGGCTGCGTGTTTAAATAAGTGGTGAAACCGCCCACATTACTCGCCGTGCAGCAACGATTGATCTGATCTGATTGATTTGATCCATCTTTGCAACCGTCTCCTAATTGCCATGTCGCACTCAAAAGTGGCTCGTACGACAATGTCATTTCGGACATTTCGTCGCATGTCAGTGGCCAAAATTCGTTCAGTTTGGACAGATCCATACAGACCCGTAAATTGTAATTTTGTCGTTTTGATTGGTCCGTTATGTCAGCCTAATTAGCTGGCATAACACAGGGCGTTATAATGAAAGCGGTGAAAAAGGGAACGAGTACAGGCAGACAAAGGAGTTAACCGGAGAAGTTGTTACGAGTACGTCGTTAAAGACATTTTGTAAAAGACGTGTCATTTTTGTATTACATAGTATAAATAAACTTACAGTAAATTTGAGTTTCCACAATCACTACTAGAAAAGAACCTATAACCTAATATCCCATCCGTAGTGTATTTGGGATTATTTTCTTCATTTCATCCTAATTAGCATAATTAGTAAAATACGGACCTACATTGTCAAAAGGAAAATATACACAAAGTTGCGATCTAAATGATTTTTTGCAACCCGAATCCCTATAGTTTACATTAATATATTGTATCAGGCGTTACTTTGCGGAAATCCATTGTTATTGGACCCACCACCCTCCATACCAAAACAAGTTCCAAGTGTGCGGATTGTTGCAAAGAAATATAAATACAACTTAAAGTTTACATTAAATTTCATTAAATCCTTTTTCAAAGTTAAAATTGCTCACGATCAGCGCTAACGAAAATTAATTGGAAACTCGCGAACTAAACTAATTATTTCGAAGTAAACACGATTTCTCGTCAAAATTAAGCCTTATCGCCATAGCAACGCCAGGGAAAGATAGTATTCAAAACTATAATATCTTGCCTTCGAAACGTTCTATTTGCTACCTTAATTGTACCGTTTTTTTCCTACAGTGAGAATTTAGATATCAAAGATAAGAAAACGTGAAGACAATATTAATTTGCGAATTGTGTTAAGTACTTTAATATAGCTTTTGCCTATGACTCTTCCTCTTGGAGATTTAAAAATTTGGCTGAGAGCCGTTTATAGAATCCTGTATTTATTAAGTTTATCACTAGTAATAATAAGTTACTCTACCAACTACAAACTCAGGTAAACGTACAAAATTGCTGCTTTTAAATTAACAAACACAAACATAAAATTATGCTTTACATATATTCCATGCCATCTCATCATCTCTTGATTATCTTCATTCCAGCGTATGATTAGAATTGATTGTGAATAAATAAAATTTAAAATTTATATTTCAAAAAGTTAAGCTCCAAGCTATAAAATCGCTATGATATAATCTAATTACCATTCACTATCTAGTATATAATGAAAAATGTAAACAATATTAATAGGAAAGATAAAATATCTTTGAGCTTTGAAGCTTTGCCGATCGCTGATTCACTAATTACGAGCGATATAACGATAATTGATTTAACACGGAATTTTTATACGCTGTTTTACTTGCCGCTTAGCGAATTTTTATAAGAAATCGACATTACTTAAGAAACTTTTTTCATGATTTCGGAAGTTTGAGAGAATTACTAAACATTTTGACTATATTAAATTTTTCAATGCATCAGTTTATGTTTTCCAGTTCTATAATCTTTGTAAAGGCTTTTGATAGTCTGGCTGCTCAATGTTAATGATTTAATTAACCATCCGAACGTAGCACCCGCTACGGCGTAGACCATCTACGATGGGGAATGAATGTATTTGGTTGGAAACAAGACCACCAAACGTATTGGTTTTATTAAGAGATCGCTAAATTCAAGTAAGATAGCAATCGTTAAACCCTGTCGGAGGCCCTTTAGGTGGTTTGAAAAAATTCGCCACGCGTTGGCTACTAACCCGTTTCTCCACCAACCCGCAATGGAGTAGCCTGGTGGAGTATGCTCTCGGCCTCCCCCTGTTGTGGAGAGACCCATGCCCAATAGTAGGACATGAAAATAAACTAAACATACGTAATATAAAACACATAACATCCATACTTTTAAAAGCTAAGTACAAAGTTTCAATCAGAACTTCACAGTAAATCGGACAAAAGAAAAGCCTGGCCAACACTCGCCCTGCGCATATGAATGGAGCCTCAGTCCCGAAGTATAATAGAAAACACGGACTGCCTCATAAATAGATATCTGTATTTATTTCCAACTGATTGTGCGCATATAGAGACGATTGAAAACATTTTTCTAACCTGACCATAGGTACGCCCTTTACGAGAATTAATCCGACGCCCACTTAGATGATTAACTTTCATATCGGAATATTGCGAGTTGCACACCGATATACTGATTCTATAGGATCTCTACATGAAATACGGGTTTCACTTGAGTAAAGACTATTTTCGCGACGCGTGAGGCTAAGAGAGGTTACCCATTAAGGTTGTTTTCTGTAACCCATTAATTTTCCTCTGCAAGATCGGGTCACCTTACAATAAGGTTGAAGGCCTTAGTCCACCACGCTGGTCTAATGCGCGTTGGTGGACTTCACATGCCTTTGAGAACATTTTTTATGAACTTACAGATGTATTTTAGACACTCATATATTTATCGTATCGTGTATCTAAAAATACGATACGTCCATCAACTGTTTTCCATAATTGAGTTCACATAATAATATTATTATAATAACTATAGTATAATCTACCAACTCATACAGTTTTTACGTGGATTGACAATAAGGAGATCGAGGGAGATCCCTCGACAAAATTTTAAAGTCCACGACAACGAAGTCACAGACAGAAGCCTTATATATCGTAGATATAAGATAGCTACCTACAGCGCTTATTTGTAAACATTCTGAGATTCATATTATCCCTCTCAGGGTTAAATCTTCCATTTGTATGCGCCCCTAGACCTCGATTTCTCTGAGAGTTGCGGGAACGAACTCGTATGTGCTCTGGAAACTCGATTTTGTACCATATTTCATTTCTTCAACTATTGAGAGAGATGAAGTGTTTTGAATTTTAAAGCATTATGAAATAAATTTTTGTACGAAATCCCGTATTTTTATATTTTTAAAACTTATATTCGGCGCATTGACTAAGAACTTTTACGTAAAGCATTACCTACGGAACCTTCTTGCCGCACTAAAATTCCCTCAACTAAATATGTAATGGTCAGTAAAAACATGCTGGGAATTATGTCTAGCAAAAGCTTTGCTTCGTTTTGTGGCAGCGAGTATAATCTGTGATAATTAAACTCTTTTACAAGTACTTGTACTTAGTACACAATAGCTAAAACTATGTGTTCAATTCAATAAAAACAATCGACGATAAAAAAGCACAGATAAGTCAAGCCATCCTACATAAATCATACGCGTATTATCTAAATATAACGTCATTCATGTAGCTTTGTTCTTTATCTGTTTTAACACTACATTGATATCAACCTTTCATTGCAACAGTGAGATGTTTTGCATTGTTTTTCGACTGTTGGAAAAAATCATACGTAATGGACAAAAAATTCCTATTTTTCTGAAGGACTCAATAAGTGAATCCGTTAATTTCAAAACTAGTGTAATCTTTAATTTTATGTATAAATTCTTAGTAAGCTTGAAATTCTCACGTATGGGTTTGACCAAATTAATGAATTTAATTCAGTATGATTTTGTAATGTTTGTCTATTATGTTCATTGGTTAATCTCTTAAAGAGTCTAAAATATTGACGCTTGTTTTCACACTCCATCATGCTGTCCTAAGAGAATAGCGATTTCAATTAGTATCATCCATCATCAATGATAGAAGTTCGCATCTTATTTTACTTCCTTTAACGTGATTGACGTATCGGCATGGACCTTAATTAAATTCAAAAGCTAGCTTTTTTATAAAAAAAGAGCAGGCAAACAATCAGGTAGGCTACCTGATGGTAAGTGGTCAGCATCGTCTACTGTAACGTGCAACACCAGAATATTCGGCGTTGCTGACTTTAAAGGAGAGCTTTTTTTACGCCTTCTTTGAATCCCATAGCATATGGAGGACGCCACTTTTTGCTTAAAAATGTTCACTTGTGCAGAAATTATTTTTAGCACAGCAAACTAGAAAGAGAATTGCGAAAAAAACTTCTTTTAGTGCTGCTCAAAGTCCTTTGCGAAAGACTACTCAAAAATAAGGTTCTAGTACAAAGCATCATTTAGGTACCCAAACGTGTCCCTAGTAAGTCTTTCAACAAACGTGAATGCCTGCGTTTATTAATATCACTAGAAATATTACAATATCTCTCTTCAAAGCTACGGGCCCTCATTTACCTATTTTATTAAATAAACACACAGTTGTAATTGTTTGTTTGATTGGACTAGTATGAACCGCAAACAATAACCGAACGTGCTTTGGTCACCAACAGCGGCATTACGGTGTTCTTGTGTATAAGTATAAGTACGTGTATAAGTACTACGAGTGTGTTGGCACCGATACATAGAAAAAACAGAGGTTTAAGGATTTGAAAATGTTACATACGCAAATGTTAACCCATGATAAACACATTACGGACACCTACTTAAATTTAGTAATCCCAAGATGAAGGATAATCTAATAAATTATAATTATCAAAATAGATAAGTTATATTATATAAGCTTTTACCAATGTGCAGGATAAATCATATTAAAAATATCATATATTTTTTTCAATATTACCTTGTTGTTTAACTTTATAATTTTTATTACAATAAATACGTTTGACGCTACGAAAAAACGCACGCTACTCGTTTATCTAAGCATTCGTATATTCGTATACCGGGTATTACTATGTTGCGGTTGCAATAAACAATAGTCCGTGTTCCGAACGAATCTTGGTTGTTCACCATTTGTATTTAACCACGATTTAGTCTGAAAACGGGGCTGATCTTTAACAACAGTAAAACCGCATCACATTGGTGGGAGTTTGAAATTGAAAGTGTTTCGAATCGCGGTTTCTTACAATTTGTATTTAACCACCATTTAGTTCGAAAATACTGAACTTTACAAAAAAAAAATTATTACACATTACAACGCTCTACCCGTGTAAAGTTAGATATTTTAGACATGATCTGTTGTGTATAAAGTAATAATTAATAGAATTAAAAATTAAAAAAAACCCCCGACACAATAACGACAATTTTCATTGAACATATCATTGAACTTTCATTTGAGACCCCACTCGATTATATTTGCAGACATTCGGTTATTCTTCCCCACTTTCACCCCCCACAACTTTTAAACGACTCAACCGATTTTCATCAAACATGTCTAAGAACACTCGCCCGTAACTCATCATTCATACAAAAAAAAAAATTGAAATTCGCTTCATCCGTTCGCGAGCTACGGTGCCACAACCGAATCACAGACAGACAGACAAACAGACAGACAGACAGACAAGTCAAACTTATAACACTCCTTCTTTTGCGTCTTGGATTAAAAAGGCTTACGTCCTTTACGTCGATGGACATACTCGTAATAGCCAGGCAGACAGACAGTTACTTTCTTATTCAAGATATGTCACATTCAACTTATGTAGTCAAATTTCACCTTTTTATTTTGGTGTGTTTAAACGTATTTGCTTTTATCTAGTAAGTAATTTACGTAGGTACTTGGTAAGAATAATAACTTGGTAAGATTAAGTGACATAGGCATTACTGGAGCTCCTACCAATATTTCAGCGACCTTTTCAAAGGAAATACAGAAACTTATTTACTTCGCTATACATATAACAAATTATATAGACAACAAATTTATATTGTAGCAACAGTACGTAGTCTCTCTTTAATTGCGACCGATAAAATCCTATCGGTAAACGCGAACATGATACATACATACTCGTATTTTCGCTCAGTTTAAATTGATTCCCGGCAAACATAACAGTAAACACGGCCAATCAGACGGGCTTTATTTCGAATGTACGATGTTTGTTTATGTTCCACAATTCGTGAAATTCGTTTCGTTGAGCAAGTAATAGATATCTGTTTCGCATTCGTGTCCCCGGGCTATGCGGCCATTGCGAAAACAAATACAGATAATGAAAACAAGCCAGCTTCGTCAACTACGTAGGTAGTAAATTGTAACACCAATAGTTGTTAGATGGTTGGTTTCCGTCCGTGTTCAAAGTTTTTTTTTGTATTTTAGCATTAAACTTTTTTTATAATGGTGTAGATCTCCCCTCCACCTCCGCGCTCCGGTGCAGTAAGTAGTTAGGATCGCTAGCCACAGGCCCGCTAAACAGAAAGGACTCTATCTAAGATTTATGAAAGTAAAAGGTCCTTAAAACACAATAAAAGCATTATTTCGTCTTTATTACTTAACAATGAAGATTGCTCTTTGGAAGGGTTATTTAGAAATTCTATCCTAGAGGGCGGGTCTGCAATTCTGCATAGATATAACTTGATATAGCATATCGTATAATAAATTATTGGTCTATCTACCAAAGTTTACGATTGAAAATTGAATCTTAATGGTTCTCTGTGATACTATAATTATCCTTTCGTTAAGAAATAATCAGTTATAATTATTATGTACAACCTTTCGGAATATTCATTAATAGTTTTCCGTTAAGTCCCTGTTATAGGACTCCATGAAAGTCGATTGTTACATTATAACGAATATAATTTAATAATAAAACCGTAAAAAGCATTAAGTTAATAAATGCATGAATAAGTATGAACAATTTGAGTTGTAAAACTTAACAGACTTCGATTAACGGTGTACTAAATAATATAGCAGTAAAATTTGATTTCCGACTGATAAAATATCTTTAAAAACAGCTGACAGTTTGAAAGTTTTATAAGAAGCCATCTCTTGCAAACTAATACTGGCTCCATTAAACTTCGTGTTATCAACAAACTTTGGGGCAACTTGACGTCATGGCACGACTTGTGCCTTGGTTTCCACAGCAAGATATTTGTATAACGATCAACGACATAACAGCGCTTTATAATAATAATAAATAATAACGCCCGTTAATTAAAGCTATTAACATATCCGAATAATATTGTGAAACCCGTGAATTAAAGCTATGAAGTATGCGATGGACTAATCTTTGCCATTTACAAAAGCGTAAGATACAGAAAAAAAGAAATAACTTCAACTTTTTTATATAAAATTTTATCGTAAATAAAATTAAAATGTAATGAATACTGGCCAAAAACAAATAACGAAATTCCTAATTTAGGCACCTAAAAAGGTTGGCAGCCACTGTTTGTTAACGGCTACTTTTCCCACAAAAGGCTCGTCAACATAGCCTCATTCAATACCCAGCAAGTAAACATGCGTGACATGCTTAAACGCTCAGAAGAGCAGATAAACTTATTGTTTTCCCATAAAACTTCGCCGTAGGTACCGCTAAAACTTTCTTAATTCAAAGTTGAGGAGCAACGAATACGATTAAAACTCCACAACCACATCTGACAGCTTTCCAAGTTTCAACGACATAAACGTAGACACACAGATGCCACCTTCTGTAACTTTATATTTATTACAATAAAAACTTTACACGGCTTAAACCAATTGTATTTAAATACAAGGTACAGAAGTTTTAATGAAGCTGAAGAATGTTTCCTTAGTTATGTTATAGGTACTTTCAATCTTTGTTTTGTTATGTTAACCACATTTTCTCGCCGATGCGTAGAGTTCGACCCTATAGACTTATCCACTAACAATTGTTAAAACATAAGACGAATTGAAATTAAAAATAAATAAATAAACTCATGAAATAAATCATGCTTCATTTTGTACTGGACGAATAATTTTAGACTTGTAAATATAAATACATACGTAGGTAAAAAGCAGTCAATACCTACGTAAATCTAAAATCTGGATTATAAGCAACCGTAATTTTAATGCCTATTGTCATTTTCTTTAGTAAATTTATTTATTTATGATGGATATACTTCAATGTATCAAAATTCAACTTCAAGCATTTTAGCTGGTACGAACAAGCTTTTATTAGACTATTGTCTAAATTAATTCTGGATACAATATCATCCTACACGATAGAGAAATGTCTATGTGGGTTGTATCAAAATAATGCTGACGTCATACTGACGTCCCATGGTGTTGAAGCCATAGGTAATTCGATGTGACAGGTTGTTTACAATATTTTCATCCCCGTCATGACCTTTGACACCTACCTCCTTATCAAGAAAACAGCACATTATCCCCCATCTATTAATATACCCGCCGATAAGATTATAAATAATTCAAACTGTCTGATGGAAGAGGTCTAGAGTCTCAGCGTTTTTATAGATAGATGAAAAATTATAGAAATTTCCTTAGCTACGAGTTCATTCTCTAATGCCCAAAATTAATAACCGGTATGCAGATATACCTATGGACTAAGATTGATACCTACTGTCTAGTCGCTAGAATACTCTAATTATAATTTCTTTGACAACCAATCGTTTGGTTGGCATGACAACCAAACGATTTTTATATCCGGCGTAATACCAAGATTCCCTTTACTCTGTGGAAAGTGATCCGTGGATGCATTTACACGAGCAACACCAGAGGACTCGCCATTGCGTTACCAGCTATCAAGGAGAACTATTTTTACCCCCTCTTGTGTGTGTATGTGTTAGCCCTGCGAAAATACCCCGGACAGAAAACTATCCCATACTATATGCATATTTAGGTACGTGGAACAGCGTGGTAGGGTATGCTCTAGACCTCCCTCGCTTGTGGGGGAAAGACCATGACCAACAGTGTGTCATAAAAAAGATTGCAGCCAAAACTTTGCTTAGGCTTCGCTTAGGAGAGACCATAAAACAATTCTTTTATGGCTGAAGGGTAGCTAACGATATTAACTTTGGTAAAATTATCCGTTGCATGAATATTTTACGAATAAAAATCCCTACTTTTTAAGTACTTAGTGAAACACCTACATACATAATTTAGTTAGTTGATGAAAACTATGAAGCTAAAATAATTTCTTACATTTACTCGTATTATCCGCAGGGAAAACGGAAAGGTAGGTAAGTTAGGTGGTTTTATTTTGACGAGATATTTTAATTTTCTTAAAATAAACAATGTTTAAAATTAGTTATGTCTGCGATAAGACACAACCCTATCTGAATGCGCATATTAAGCACGATACATAATTATAACAAGATTCAACAGGGTGTAGGCGTCTATATTTAGATACTTTAGATAGGCCTAATAAGATTCGCATTCGATTACAGGCCTATTCAATTATTTATCTACGTGATGGATTGCAAGATACCATCATAGGCATCATAACGGAAGTAGTGATTGATGTACTAAAAGGTGTATATTTTAGGTGTTATAGTTTTTTTGTATACTCGTAACAAGTAACTGTTCTACTTCTGAAACTACTTATCTTAATAATAATAAGTGAAGCGAAAATTTTTGGTACAAACCACATCTCACTACGCGAATGGAGCAGTTGGAAATTTGGCACAAATAAAGTACCTATTTTATAGAAAAGAATTCACAAATTCTAATACTTTTAAATAAAATGCATTAGAAATACATGCATGACATTCATCAAAAATTTGTTACTTCAGTTAAACTATGTATAGTAAACTTAATCATAATCCATTTTTACAGTGTGTCCCAATTACCATCCGTTATGAGTAGTATGGGTTGTCAAGATACTTTTTCTCACTATCCATCGAAGGTAGTCGTAGGTCTTGAAAGATATTTCATGGTAACCAAGCATAGCTAGGCTATAACGGTTAATACTGCTCGGCTAGTTCGTCTCTCCGTAAGTTGTTCTAGGCAACATCCATCCGTCCATTATCACAAACTTTTGCAATCATGAGTAAGGCATCATGCTCGGCCTTGAATATAGAGGTTGTACAACATAGAATGAGCCTTTTTTACTCGAAAATTATTGTGGCTTTTATAATTTTTTCTATATTTCTTAAAGTAAGGTTTTTCAAAGTTTTTCATGTAGAAATAATTCTTCCAATAAATTTCATATAAGAATAAAAGCTTCTCCGATAAATAATTCGGTAGGAGTTATTCCAATTTCATTCCTAGCTAGGTATGTACGATATGTGGGAACAAAGCAATTATCGGTTATTCGCAAAGAGTTAGCGAACTCCATTAGCGAATTCTGGTATTTGGCCTCTTAACGGGAAGGCTCCTGACCATTGAAAAAGGAAGTAAGTAGAACGACAATAATAATACTTTTTGAAACCACTATTCCTAGCTCAGTTAGCGCCATTCACGCCTCAAAGTCATTCTGTCATTCACAGACACAGTCACGAAGAGCACGATAGAATGAGCGAATATGCACTTAATTTAACGGAATCTAGGGCACCTCCCCCGCGCGCATAGCCGTTCTATCTACTTCCTATTTCTATACTTCTAAACCCTGCCCATTAATTCATTCAATCGATTGACGTCAAAATATTAAATGTTTATTGTTGACCGCCTACTTCTCCAGAACCGTTCATAGTAATGTACAACATTTATAGATATGTACCTACCTATGCAGTCCTACTATCCTATTAGATACTATTTATTAATGTGATGGATGTTTGCTAGTCTTTCACATAAAAACGGCTACACAGATTTGGATAAAATTTGATACACATGTAGGTACATATATACATGTACATGGATAAACATATAGGATACTTTTTATCCCTGTGGAATCCACGTGGAAGAAGTCGCGGACGGAAGCTAGTACGGAATATTTCCCCAGAGACAAGAAACCCGAATCCGTCGTAATCACACACGGGATCGATGCAGCCCCTCATATCATACATGTTCATGTGTAAGATATCTGAAGGACGTTGCGAAATTAGCACCTTGTAGCTTTATATCTGTATACCTATGTGGATTTTTGATTTTTGTTAACATAGAAAAATATCACGTAAAAGTTTTTAATATAAGTAGAATAGAGATATTTCAATTCATATTAGGAGTTGACCTTCGAAAAAACACTTAACGATCTCTGCTTCTCTACTTCAACGAAGACATCTTAGTTTCATATACTTATTAGTAGTTAGATATAGCTGTAGCTTGACGATTCTCTTGATGATCTCAAATTACAACAGAGAATATCCTGGAGCATTCTTCATCACGTTGATTCGTTGCGGACTAGCTTTCAAAAGGCTGTCTTATTTATATTGTTAGGAACTCAAAAGTTTTTGGGAATGCTAAAAAATATTAGACATATTAATTTGATCTTTAAAATGAAAACTACCTGTACCGATAACTATTTCAAAAAGAAAAGAAGCCGCTGAATAAAGGATGCGATGCCTACGTATTAAATCTTTTTCTTTTTGCTCTAGGTCTAGTCAAAGGCCCTTTGTCTTAAGACCCAAGAACGGAATGAAAAGAATAGAAAATGGGATCCTTTTGTCTGTAATTACACAGCCTTTTTCATCACAAACGGAGGTAAAACAATGAAGAGACGACCTTTCATTAAACATCTACATATGTATGACGTCTTGACGTCATAAGATCCCTACAGGTACAGAATATACGTATAGCCGTTGACGTAAATATGAGGAACTTATTACCTACACCTGTTCAGCTAAAATTGCTGTATAATAATGCATTTTAATTAAAAGCGAGAGCTAAACGACACTAGTTGAGCCCCAAAAGCCGCTACTGTCCTCAATATTACACGTAACGATATATTCGTTTTATTTGTTGCGACTAGTTTGGACGCTATCTTGATCACTGTTCTAGAAGTACAATTATTCTATTATTAGAGTTTATTATTTATTATTAAAGATTATTCTATTCTATTTTCAAAGCGACATTATAAGTCGATGAAATCTATTCGATCAAGTCCGGTTTTTAAACTAACTGCATTTAAAAATCGATTCCCAATACAATCAACCGTTATATGAATATTATTAAAAAATAATAAACAATCGAACTTTGCTTTAAAAATTTAAGAATATATAATTATACTATAAGGAATAACGTTATTGGAATTTTATTGTTTTTTTTAATATTAAACTAGGTAATTCATTGTCCTAATAAGGTCAATATGGATTTGACCAATCAATATTTACATTATTAGATCCGTAAAATCTTAAAATAACTGTGTACCTAATAAATTAATATAATTTTGTGCAAATAAATTCTCTACTCTACTCTAGTCTACTTGAATTTTATCCATCATCTCCATCACAAAACGAATAATTATTTAAATGTAAAGAGGGCTGAAATTAATAGGTAGGCTTGGCTTATCTCAAATTACAGTCCTTCCCCAGGGACAATTGTAAGTCAGCTTTAAGTGGACTATTCAAAGCGTGAAGAGGTCGTTTTTGACAACTGAATCCTGGCCTAATTACGACAAGTAATCCTTGTTTTATGACGGTAAAAATTTCGTGACATACTTTTTCTGTAGGTACCTATTTACTAGTAGACGTGTTAACTAGCAGTGCTATGTGTGAGTGTGCTTATTGAAAGCGATTCAGTAAGTAGATATTTGGATGCATGAAATCGTTAGTGGCGTTTGGTGAGCGTTCATAAAACACATTAAGCCGTCGGTTATCCATGGAGCAGTCGTAAATCTTCCTTCCAACGAAGATGAGGGTTGACCGTTAGCCCGTTTCCCCGCTAATTTGCATTGCACCAAAAATACTTTTTTCCGCGATTATTGTATTTACTAGGTACTTCATTAATTCCTGATATAAGCCGACTTCCGTGCCCAACAGTACATACTAAAGCTTTGTAGCTAAAAAGTAAAAGAACATTCACTCACAGGCTAATTACTAAATTTTCCATAACATGAAACTCGACAAGGTAGCGTGTTCATTTGGAGGATTACCGGGTCAGTTATTAAAAAAATGACAAACTTTCTACTTTTACTCTTATTTTGGCTGCTAAATACGCTTTAAAAAGTAGATGAACTCGTATACCTACTCACTTGGCAGTCAAAACCACGTAAGTACGTTGAACTAGCCCGCATATGAATGGTAGTTAAATGTCAGGGATGTGCTTATCTCCCGCCGGTTCCCGCAGTATCACTCATATCCTTATCGATAGCCAATACCTACGCAATAATACGCTTTTTATCCAAACCCCATACCTATAAGGCAGGTACTTCCTCCGCCAACAAACCTCTTTAATTAACCGTTGTGGAAAATACCCACAAAATCCTGATCGAAATAAAGACCGATTGGGATTTGGGAACGCAACTTGTTTACCTGAACCGAATCAAACAAAAGGTCGGAAGGTAACGTAAACATGTAAATTGCCAGTAACCCATTAATGACCCACTACAGGGTCGGGTCTCCTTCTCGTAATGAGAGGGATGTAGGCCTTAGTCCACCACGCTGGCCTACTGCGGGTTGGTGGACTTCACATACCTTTGAGAACATTTTTTTTGTGAACTCTCAGGCATGCAGGTTTCCTCACGATGTTTTCCTTCACCGTAACAGCAGGTGATATTTAATTTTATAAAGCGCACATTAACTTTTTTACAGTCATCGGTGCGTGCCACTGGGATTCGAACCCGGACCCCTCGATTCGAAGTCGAATTCTAAGCCACTGGGCTATCAACATGTAAATATTTTTCATCAAAATACACCATATAAAACAAAATACTTAACGATTTTTCTGTTTGCAATGTCAAGATCAAGTTGGGTAGGTATTCTGCAAAGTAATTGAATGTGGGGGCGACGAATCGAATGACCTACCTACTAGATAAATTAAACGAAGATTAATTTTTCATGCCTATTTTTATGGTTACAGCAATATATGACAAGTATCGCACCTATGATCGAAATTAAAATTAGATATCATATATTGAAAGATTGTGCTACCTGTCCAAGGTTGCTGTAATACTCGTTTAATCATATCGCATGTAAGTACTTAAATATATATCCAAACATGCACCTACATTGGAAGCCCTACTAACTTTGACGACTTTCAAACATTATGTACATTGCAGACTAAAATATTTATATGAGGATTTATGTGTGAAAAATTACGGTGGTACAAAAATATAAAATTTGTGCCGAAAATGCCAAAACACATTTACAGTTGAAAGTTCTGCAAGTGCGGATGTGTTGCGCGCGTGTATATATTGCTTATGTTTACGTATAATCACGTGGCCGCTCACCGGGCCGAGGTTGTCAAAGCCGTGGCGAAACGCGACGTCCTGCGCCTCCTCGTGCCGCAGGGATCTCTTGAACCGCACCAAGAAGGAGTTTGTGAAGACTTCTCGGGACGCGGTCGCGGCTATCAGCACCGTCGCAGCCAAGCATTGCAGCCACATGTTCGCGATGTGGCCACCGGCGGCTGACTGAGGCCGGACTCCTCTTGACGTCACCACATATCGACCCGGGGACCGCGCATGCGCCTCCGAAATCTACCTCTCAAAGCATCAACGGTTGTTTCACAGATTATGAAGGAACGCTCCAGCATACACATTGTTGTGAATTGAAGCTACCTACATTCATACTCTCGGTTCTCGGTCAGCTGACCTCATTTGAGGCAATTTGCATTAGAATACGTTGGGTGTTATGGTGTTCCACTGTACAAAAATTTTACGCATGGTTCTATAAATGTAGATCTCAGATACGCTTTGTATGGAAAGTTCAAATATTTTTATAAGAATTCAAGCCATGGAATTTAAAAAACTTCATATTCTCGACTTTCGATATATGTATATTAAATAATCGCATTTTCAACGTTGACTGAAAACTGAAAACAATACTTGAACATTTAACATGTTAGTAATGGTTAAGTAGGTAGGTACTTTGGTTAGCCGTAATTTTATACTTAAATACTCATACATCCTTGTAAACACCTGTTTACAAATCTAACAAAAATGTTTACCATAATTATTACCCGTAGTTTTCCTTTTATAATAAAACTAAAATCAAACAAAAACATGTCACCGATTAATTAATAAGACCTATAACGGAAGCAATAAAATTTGTTCAATTACCTAATGGCAATAACAGACCATTATCTTTATAGCCTTTTAGAAACGACTCAAAACGAAGGACAATGAAAACGGCCTAATAAACATTGTTTATAACTTCTTTCAACTACAATGTCTCGGCGTGTACTTGTAACTTTAGTGACTTTGTTCACAATATATGTATGTTCTCATTACCATACGTGTGATGCAAAAATCAACGTACGAAAATCAATGGAAGGGAAAATTGTTGGCGGAAGTTACACGACTATTTCAAAATTTCCACACGCCGTGTTTCTTTTAATAGATGTCAGCAATTCGTACACGATATGTGGTTCGTCGGTTGTCAACCAGCAAATATTACTGACAGCTGGGCACTGTGCATATGACGACAGCCGCAGGATTGTGAGTATTGAAGCACATGCAGGCCACGAAAACCTAAATCAAGTAAGTAGCCAGTTTTTCCTAGAATACAAGTACATGTCTATTTTGTAACATAAATGAGTAGCACACGGGTCTGTGGGCTATCTAATATTAGGTGTCAATCAGTAACCCATTAATGACTACAGGGTCGGGTCTCCTCTTACGATGAGAGGGATGAAAGCCTTAGTCCACCACGCTGGCCTAAAGCGGGTTGGTGGACTTCACTTTCCGGTGAGAATATTTCATTTTTGTGAACTCTCAGGCATACAGATTTTTCTCACGATGTTTTCCTTCACCGTAACAGCAGGTGATATTTAATTTTATAAAGGTAAAAAATTAGGTGGTCGAGTAAAATAGGGTACAATTCTTTCATGATCTGGATACTGGTATGTGGATAACGACTTCGTCACATACCCTAGTTGATCGCTTTCAATCTAAACCTAACATAGAAATATCAACGCTTCACTAATAATATATTCCATAAATATTTATCATTGAATGCTATTACTGTAATCGAAATCTGCCGTAGCTAGGAGCACGATAGTTTCGTAGGCACGTCTACGCGTTAAGCTACGCCGCGGTATTTCGCTACGATAGATAAGTTGTTTAGTTTATGAAACATCAAAGAGTTATCTGTAAGTAAGTAGGTACGCTCAAGTGTTAAATCAAACTTTGATTGATCCTATTTATCTATGTGATTGTACATTTTTTGAGGAATAAGTAAATGATCTCTAGCCGGTAACCGTTACATTAGGCATGATGACAGTAATCATGTATCGCCAAAATATTTATCTGATCTAATGAAATAGGATTCAAAGATTTTGAAACATGTATTTATTCTCTTATTAATGTCGAGATTAATAATTTATTTGTTAAAATAAATCTACAAAACACAAAAATCCGCCATGATAGCTTAAACACCCATCAGATCGAATTACGTCAAATTACGTCACGTCTTAGTAAGCGTCATTTTTTTTCGTAAGCATATTACACGCGATCTGGCATCTTTTACTGAGCCGTGGCGCAATGACAGACGCAATGACACGGGCGAGCGTTTTGGAATGAATTTGAAACTTAAAATTTAAATGTAGTTTTATTGCACAAAAACCTTAATTTTCTACAAAAATATGATATATTTTAGACATAATAGAAACTTCTGAATATCATAGAAGAGTTTTTGAAAATTAGTCATCATGCCTTTTGTCCGTTTTATGGATTCAGTAGATTTCATTATTACGAGTATTTACGTGTTTTTCATAACGTTGCTATAGTGCACCCAAAACTGGTTTAAGGAAAAACAAGTAGGTAACAGACAATATATTAGGTCAATACCTATGAAATTGCCCATCTGCAGTAATGCTCATGCCGTTTTGTAAAAAGTTGTGGTGAATCACACCCGCACTAGACCACCAAACAGTGACCATCACCTTTTTAGGAGTCATTTTTAGTTTAGGACATTGCTTTGGTGCTGTTGCAGGATCTAACCAATTGGCTGAGCTCTTTCGATTGTCGAACAGAATCAATTTTTCATCGCACGTAACAATTCGGTTCAAAATTCCTTCATTTCTATTGAGCAGCACCAGGCAGGTCTCGACGCGTACGTTGCGCTGGCTATCGTTAAGTTCGTGGGGCACCCATCTATCAAGTTTTTTTACGTTGCCTATTTGTCGCAAATGGACCAAAATTGTTTTGATGCTAACATCAAAAGCTGCTGCTAGCTCAGCTGTAGATTGACTTTCATCAGTTTCCACAATCGCCTTTAATTCATCATTGTTGACCGAAGTCACCATGAGCTTCATTTTTCAAGTCAAAATTTCAATAACGGAACCGGGAAAACCAATAACGGGTTGTATTTAAAACAAAATTAATTTGAATTTAGAATACAAAGCCATTCCAAATTATTTTTTCTATTTGAAATCTACAGTTTTGAAGAACGGCAATTTCATAGGTTCATAGGAAACTTCATAAATTCTTCATGTCTTCTGTCGGGGTTAGTGATGCGTGGTCGCTGCAGATACTCGTACCACAACTTAGCAACAAATATAAAATTCATTTGAGACAAACTCTTCCTCCTGAGTAGCAATTTTCTTACTGAGGATAAAGTCATGTTAGGTTAGGGAGGTGTGGGTATCTCTGGCAACCATACCTCACTAATTCGAAGACCAACAAACATTCCTATTTGAGAGTGGACGTCAATATTTAGGGGTTCCGGTGACAATCTGAAGAAGGACCCGACATGGGCCAGCTAGTGCCGTTAACTTATGGCTGTAGGGAATGACCCGGAGGCACTCTCGCTACCGGCTTCACTACAAAAATAGACGGCATGTAGGAGAGCATCGGTTCCGTTGTAATGTTACCACTATAGACATGCGGCTATTGCCAACAACTTGCGAATTAGTAGTCATCTTATTGTTTACTACCTGTGCCTTGTTCTAGTAGTATGGCACACGGTAGTACCTACACTATATAAAAATAGATCACGTATATAAAAGTGCTAGTGCGGTCCAGTAATTAAAAAATCAGCCATTTAATAGACTTACAATCATAAACCACCAAAATGCTCCGATAAGGTTTTGTGAAGATACGAGATAGTAGCCAATCTGTCGAAAATCGTTCAGCAATAATCTAACCAACGTTACATTTTCTAACAGGTGTCGGTAGTTAGAAGTGTAAGTAAAATAGCCGTTCACAAAGACTATGACACTGATACGTTAAATAACGACATAGCTCTTCTGGTTCTATCAGTTCCACTACCTTTGGGCCGGAATATTAAGAGAGTTATATTAAAACCAACGCGCACTGGAAATCCTACCGCATATGTTGCCGGTTGGGGCATTATTGATGTAAGTTTTTTATTAATCTTATAGATGAAAATCTACCAAACGTATATACATGGTAAATGATCATTTACGTTTGCCGGTTTTGGAATATCAGACCATTCCAATACGCAACGTAACCTAAGATAGAAATTCCTATTTGTACATACGAGTATGTTATGAAGACCATTTAGTGTGCCACCCAAGTAGGGTTTACCGAGTAGATATGTTCCTACAATGTGACGTTAACAAGTCTTCGTGCAAATTGACACCTAGATAAGCTTGAATTCGTCATGCAAAATGCAGAGGGAGATTCATGAAGTCGTCGCTTTGTCGATTACCGTATTTAGTTCAATATTGATCATATAGTTATTGCAACCGAGCCCACAGATTGTCAGAATGGAAATGGTCACTTCCCTGAAGAAATTATAGTTCTTGCAGAACTTACTAACTTCGAAACGGATTGCGAATGTCGACGATAAGTAGATATTTAATGAATTTATTTATTTGATTTCTTCCTCTTTAGGAATAGGAGATAAGTAGTCCATATTAAAAGGTTGAAATGATGCATTTTCAGTTGAATGATAATTTCTGTATGAGTTAGTTAATGAAATAATTTTATCACAGGATTCGACCAGGGAGCGCCCGATGATTTTGAAAATGGTAAAACAAACTGTGCGACCACGCAGCTATTGCTCCATGATTGGTAAACTCCACAAGGGCATGATGTGCGCAGGGGACCCTTCGGATATTTACAACAGACCCTCAAAGTAAGTAGCACCTCAACGAAAGATGCTATCCTCTATGCTATCGGCAGTTTAGAAGTTTTATGTCGGTACCTACGAATCCCTTAAGGGGCTACCATTAATAATTGAATTGATGATATATTCGTAGTATCTAGTAAGGTAATCTCAGAGTTCTCCATAAGTGCCGACGAAGGCCACGAGGAGTTTACGGCACAAGTCAGTAATGATGAATTCCGTAGAAGA
Organism: Erynnis tages; assembly: GCA_905147235.1. Taxonomy (NCBI): domain Eukaryota; kingdom Metazoa; phylum Arthropoda; class Insecta; order Lepidoptera; family Hesperiidae; genus Erynnis; species Erynnis tages. The sequence goes on from LR990087.1 coordinate 7,387,071, forward strand.
ACGAAAGTGAACGATATACCTCTCAAAGTTTGCAAATTAAAGTGGCAATGGGCTGGCCACATCGTTCGCAGGACTGACAACCGATGGGGATAAAAATTCCTCGAATGACGACCACGTTTAGGTAAAAGGAGCACAGGCCGCCCTCCTACCAGGTTGAGAGCTAAGGACCGGGTGGAGTGGCGTCGATTAGGGGAGGACTACCAAGAGCTGAAAGGAAGGAACGAAAGAAGAATCTAGTAACGTTCCCTATGCGAACTTTATTGCTCCCCTAACCATAATTTCTGTGTATCTTAACCCATAGAGCACCTACAAAAAGTTTAGAAATACTTGTAGCACATCGATACACCTCCTCAAAGAAAAACCAGTCTTAAATTTGTAATACATATTCTTGTCTCCTGGGTTACTAAATCACCCCGTATTCTTCCCTTTATGAGCATACGGATATTAATTATATTGGAAAGGACGTCCAGTCATGTCACGGGCGAGACACAAAGGTCGAAGTCGCCAGTCATGTCACCGTTTGCTTATTAATCTTGGTTTATCGACCGTGCGACATCATACTACTGTTGCCTATGCCATACATTTATATTAGTATGTGTAGGTATAAGGCCGTGTGATCGATTTGAAAATTAGTTACATTCAAATTAACTGCTCATTATTAACTTAAGAACTTGGGACCCTACACGGTGGTCTAGTGTGACTAGTGGACTTAAGTTTTAAGAAGCTAAAATCTTTTTGACAAACATTTTTAAGTAAGCGTGGAGTTCAAACCGCCCAGCTAGCGAACTAGGGAAAGCTGACGGCTTGCAAGACCGCGAGCAGTCATTACAGACTGCCTAAGGGATGTGCTCGTCACCGACTAGGTATCATACCTATATGACACCGGGACTGGGACAAGTGATCAACTGAAGACCCCAGAGTTCTCCATAAGTGCTGATGATAGCTACGAGGGATTTTAGGTACAAAGGCGAGTTCAAACCGCCCAGCTAGCTAACTAGGGAAAGCTGACGGCTTGCAAGACCGCGAGCAGTCATTACAGACTGCCTAAGGGATGGGCCCGTCACCAACTAGGTATCATATAGGGGACAAGAGATCAACTGGAGACCCCAGAGTTCTCCATAAGTGCTGATGATAGCTACGAGGGATTTTAGGTACAAAGGCACATACACACTCACGAACATCACATGTACCGTACTCCGTGATGTTGATTTTATATGTTACGTATCTATTAAAATGTTATGTCGTCATTATATATTGATGATGGAAATGAACATTTATTATTGTATTTGTTGCAGGGGTGATTCCGGCAGTGGTCTAATAGCTTCCGATTTTCAACTATTAGGACTTGTTTCATTTAGAAACGAGAACTACAAAGGTCTGCTAGTTTACACCGATGTCTCATACTATTATGACTGGATTAAGAAAATATCGACGAATGCGTACTGTTCAGTCAAATTATCCGACTCACCCTATTATAGGTACCTATAGGCTACCTATAGGTAAATACTAACTTGATATACTAAGTAACGAAACAAAGTCTGTATCTAACACGCAGATTTGTTAATTATTTAAAAGCTGATTCTGACCAACTCCCTTACTGTAAACAGAAAATTTTGTACAACGTTGAATTGAACCCTATAGAACATCGAAAACATAAATGCAGGTATTGAGTTTTCGTGATGCAGCCTGTGTTAATTCACGAACATGTTTCAATATAATTATATCCGTGGCGCCACTTCTTAAAGGGAGGCGGAGGTCACATTTAGAAGCTTTACTTCTTATTCAACATACATTGTTATCAAATTATAACAAAATTAATACATAATACAGTCCTAAATTATAGAAAAATTAACAGTCAACCTATTTTTTGTGAATAAATAATTATTGCATAAGCGATACAACTTTTAATTAAATAAATGTAGCTAGCTAGCTTATCAATGTTAGATAGCAGTTTACATAACAAACATGTTTTATTCATTTGTCCTGCCTTTTAATTACTATTAACCCTTGGTAATCTAACAAATACTTTGCAAGATTAAGTGTCTCATGCTAACATTTTACGAATAATATGAAGGCTGAAGCGCTCAGGGCACCCATGCGGCCAGGCCTAATCCCATAAATAAAATAAAAAAAACAGTGAACAATATCTGCAAGTTGGGCAGATAATGAGGGGTACGTTGAACTCAGATAAACTATACTGCTTTTTCTCATTTTGACATACTATGCTGTGTGGCTTTAATTTTATATTGTCCCACAACACACTTTCGTCACTATAGAAGTATTACACACAAATAGCATGCACCAAGATGAGAAAAATATCTGTACTAATACTAACTAGGCTTCCCTGCAATACATAAGGTATAAGCATTTTTAAAAGTAGTTCTATAAAAACAAACAAAACTTTCACATCAACAATATTATCTAATAATGTCAAAGTATAGATAAACAAAAAGTATAAATAATAATGTAAGTATGTAAATAAAATTTATTGTTCTTTTATCTTTTAACAATAACAAGTCTAACACAATAAAGAAATTTTAATTAATCACTAGTACTAGTGGCTGATGAAGTAGCAGACGCATGTTCATTTTCCATGGCATGAGATGGTGGATGTTCCAATACATTGTCGATCAAACCAAAGGCCTTTGCCTCGGGTGGGGACATAAAACAGTCCCTTTCCATTGAACTCTGTACCTTTTCAGCTGGTAACCCTGTATGTCGGACATATAAATTATTAATCTGAGATTTCAACTTCAAGATCTCTTCAGCCTGGATCTGTATGTCTGTGGCCTGGCCTCGTACTCCACCTGAGGGCTGATGAATCATAATGCGAGAATTTGGCAAAGCATGGCGCATTCCAGGCGCTCCAGCCGCCAATAGAAGTGATGCCATGCTGCAAGCTTGGCCAACACACCATGTAGCGACTGGAGGGGTTATGTACTGCATTGTATCGTATATACCTAGCCCTGACGTGACGTTGCCACCTGGCGAATTTATATACAAGTGCACAGGTTTTTTGCTGGACTCTGATTGAAGGAACAGCAGTTGGGCTACTACTAATGAACTTATTTCGTCGTTTATAGGACCCATTAAGCATATGATTCTTTCCCGCAGCAATCTTGAGTAAATGTCGTATGCCCGTTCGCCTCTACCAGTCTGTTCCACCACTATTGGTATCATGCCAATTCTAACCGCTTCTGTAGTTTGTATTGTTCTATTGACTTGTAAAGTGCATTTTTTTGCTCCAGAGCATAAGACTCTTGATATCTGTCGAGCATATTTCAATGCCATGTTCACTTCTACTCTGAAAACAACTTCTTGTTTAATTCAACTTCAAAAAACTTTGTATGATTGTGTATACGTGTCGTTAAATTCGCTTAAGACTGTATGCTCGAAGATCTTCTTTAAATTGATATTTAAAGCACTAGGGCATCACAATTTGGACTGTTACAATAACATTACAAACAAGCAAAGTAGATGGTTCACCAAAATAATTTTTTAATTCTAATTCTAACCTGCATCAGCAAAAGTTCGCTGACTGACTGTCAGTGTCAGTGTCAAAGTCACTCGAGTCGCTTAATTATATATTGGCGTCTTACGACAGTAAAGTAAGAACTTTTGCTGATTTGACATTGCAGCTAGCACACCGCTGCGTTGCACTGATAGTGATTTCGGAGACTAAGTGACAGTTCCTTCCAGCCATATTCCAGCTTTTATTTCTATCGAGAAATGCGGATTGCCTTATCCTAGGCATCTCATTTTAAAACAAGTACAAGTACACCCTAGCTATTGGAAAAATAACTAATATTTTACGTGCTGGTATAAATATTTGAATTTCTACAGGTTTTAAAAACTACTTATGTCGGTTAAAAAAATTAGATACGCCGAAGCCACCTGCAATTGGCTAATATTAATACTATGAATAGGAAAAGAAATTATAAACACACAAATATTTAATCATTTTCTTCATTTAAAATAACACAATTTGTTGTATATTAACACTGTAGTGGCATTCCAAAATCATTTAAATAAACTCAAATCAACCACAATAGGCACATAATCAATATCAATTATAAAAATTTTATCACAATTCTTGTTTGCTGTCAGGCAGTCTATAATAATGCTTAATAGAATTAATAAAAACAATCACAATACCTTAAATCTATATACAAAATTGTTTTTATTGAGACTGCTCATGAACCTCATTTACTTTTGAAGTCTTTTTCTTCTCAATTTCATAAGAGCTTCTTGTCTTTTCCTCTCAATGAGTGATTGGATATCCATTTTTGCTGGAGCATTGTTCTGTTTGAGAGGTTGTTCAGATTTCATATGAAATTCTGCTTTTTTTGGACCAGGTACTGCAGTGGAAGAAACCTTATTATTTGTGGGAGCATTTGTTTGTTTGAGTTGTTGAGATTTCATAACGCTATCTACCCTTGGACCAGATACTGCACTGGAAGGCACTTTTGGCTGAAATTTCACTTTCACTTGGTTGTTTGGTGTAGGATTGATATTTGATTGTGAAGGCAAGGAATGACTGGTTTGTTGTGTTTGAGTGAAGGGCAATTGTCGCTTCGCAAGAAGTTTTTCACGGGCCATCTGGTGTTTCTTCTGAATTTCTACTGGTGTACAGTGAATTGGAGAGTCACCTGTAAAACATTAAATGAATACAAATTGTTGGAGAACCCAATATACATCTAAATTTAGCTGGACATAGTTGTGCACAAGCATCTTGCAAAATATTTTGAAGTCACAAGTATTTTTATATGTGCTAGAGCCATTGTAGCTCAGCCATTGTAGTTTTGGGGAAGTCTAGTTGTCAGTGATACTCTATAGTAGGTTGCATTCTTAGTATTATGAGTGGCACCCACTTATGACCTCAGATAGGACCTCAGATTCTTTGCTGGTTTGCTAGTCAATCCTACAAAAAATGCATGTAATCTATTAAGAATGACACACAATTAATAGTACCAAGAAATTAATTTACCTGTATCTTTCATACTATCATTGAATGGCATAGAATTATATCGACCAAGCCCAAGTGAGGAGGAAGGCTTATTATGTGCAGAAATTGATGGAGACTCTGGCATTGAGCTGTGTCGGCCAAATGAAAACCTTGAAGGACTTTCATGAAGCACTAATTCTTCTAGCTTCCAGCTAGTGTCTGACGCTTTGATTGAATTATTTTTCCTATTTGATTTCCTAGTAACTGGAATTTGAGAAAGTCTCTCTAATGCACTATCATTTAAATCCCCAACCAAATTGTCAAATGAATCATTTTTGATTCCCGGTGATTCAGGCTTGAATTTGTTTAAGTATGGTGATCTTATATTCTTAATCACTGCATCCATTGAATCCTCATTGAATTTATTCACACTAGGACTCCTGTTTGATTCCAAACACTGCCTTTTGGCTGGTGCTTCAATGAAAAGATTCTCCTCCACTGCTTGACTGGCTTTCAATAAACACTCATTAATTGAATCATCTGATTCTAATGCATTCTCAGATTCAGACTTCGTAAACTTAAAACTGAGTACATTTTTCCTGAGACATTTTTTGGTTCTCAATATACTTTTGGGAGAACAGTCTAAAGCATCACTGAATATGTCATCCTCGCTACCAGACGGACGTCTCTCTGTTATGTGATTGTTTTTGATTTTTTTCTCCATTAATTTATCAACATACTGGTTTAACTCCAACAGCTCTGATGGTAGCTGTGTCTTTTTCTGTGACAATCTTGTAATTCTGCGTTTGGGTATGACTTGTTGTATTTCCTTCTCTCTTAATTTCAATCTATGAGGTTTTCTTGTCTTTCTACTTATGGGGGTGGAGTTTTTGGGAAGATTGTTTCTTGAGTTTGTGCCATAGTAATTCCAAACGACATCTGTAACACCTTCAGTGCCATCTTGAGTGCAGAGAAAAGGAACAGGACTAGCCGTTTCGGAGCCACAAATAGAATCACTATCCCTTGATGGAGAATCCAATGTGTGGTCCGGTGTCGAACATGATAACACTGAAAACACAGAAATTACAATGGAATCAAAAAACATATTTTAACAAGAAAATTAAATTACTTGGACACATATATTTCATTTAAAGTAATCGAATATTGTACCTTTGTTTTTGCTTTTTGTGGCTACCATTCCTCTAGATGTTTTTCTGCCGCTCATAAGTTTTCAATTTCTGCTCGAAGTATGGGAATACATGTGTCGCAAAGATACTTTAATTTAACGCAACTCTTTATAATTTTTAATTTTTTAAATTAAATACTGTCCTATTTCGATGGAATTTAAGAAACTAAAAAGGAAAAAACCTTGCAAGTTGCAACGAAAATTCAGTTGACGTCACTACGTCAGCTTGACGTTAAATAAATAATAATTAATGTCATTATGATTATTATGACAGTCACTGAATCACAGACTTTTTTTTTCTGATGTGGCGACCATAAAGTACTTAAACACTAGTGGCGACGGCGCATACACGCTCAGCCAAAGACAAACTCCTTTTTGTTCTTGGCTTCTTTAAAAAAATCATTGATCAAAGATTATCGGAATGTCAATGCCATGTCAATGCCATTTAAACCATGAAGTTATAGATATAAGTGGAGGCCGCACTGTCTAATACCCATGTGAAGCATTCTGAAATGACCTTCACTGCATTCTATCTCGCTCCGTAGGTCCCCCTCCTCTCTTTCTAAGTAGGGTGTCCATACAACTACGAAGTAAAAAAGAGACAAGTTCACAAAATGTGTAAATAACTTTATTTTTATATATTATATATTATTATTATTATATTATAAGTTTATTTTTTAAAATTCGGACTTATTTACTTCTGTTATAAAGCCAACATTGCAATTGAGAGTAGCTAAAGACCTACGTAATGTTTCAACATGAGGCAACGCAACATATATTTTTTAATTTATATGCTTTAGATGAGTAAAAGTGCAATGTTAACGCAAACGCAAATGCTTTTAAATCACAACTATACCGCACACATCGCGCATCAGTTGGGGGTTTTTTGAATTTTTCACAAATATTTGAGTAATTTCCTTTAATAATGTTTTCTATTTCAGAATTCCTTGTATAGTTACGAATAGTCGCAAGCAACGACTTCATATTGTCAATAGATTTTTTTGACGCCCACATTTTTGTGCTAGGATCTTCTTTCTTTTCTGCAAAACCTTTTCACGTTTTGTTCTCAATGACACTTGCACACTCTTCCCCAAATATGATGGTGTTGTCTTTGGTGGAGTATTTTCATCACTGATCTGCAATTAATGGAAAATATTTATGGATTTATGAACGTTTACGCCACACGGTATTATATAAAAAAATCTACTTCAAAATATTCAAAAAACAATACCAACCGATTTTCATAAAACAAAAATAAGCAGGGTACTTTACCTCAGTTCTGACATTATTTCCCTCCAGAATTTCTCGTAAATATATTTTTTTCTTTGGTGGTGATGATTTTTCGGGCTAAAAATAAAAATCATCTAGTTGTATAAACGGCATTACAGAAAAATAAGTAAATAAATGATAGTGATTTATAAAATTATTCTAATTTGTCATGTATTACCATAGCCAGATTATCTGACAATCCACAGCGAGACGTTGAAGGCAAAGAAGGGAGTGTGGTATTATAAACAGATACTGCACATGCCTTACTCTTCAGTTCTGATTGCTCTGACTGAAAATGTACAAAACAAAGTTCCATAAATACACAATATAAGAGATATTTTAAAAAATACCAATAAAAACTAGGTATATTAAAAACGGACTTCTTTGAAGAAATAGTCTTTATCGTTCTTTATTAATAATTTTCTACTTGTTTATACAATAATTATATATACAATAATTTGTAACTTACCAAATCAGAAAAAAAAGGAATAGCTGTATGTTTTAACCGATTCTCCATTATATAATCTGACTGTACAATGTGGTTACTACATATTTTTGCTGTTTCGTAGAATTTATTTTATTATTTAATAGTGGATAGCCATTGTCTTCTTCGTGTTGGATCCTTAGGAAAGCTAAAAGAGGAATAAAATAAATTTACTTGTCTGAGTTATAGTTATAGTAAAATAAAAATAAAAAATTAACTCTGTTGCATCAAAAAACCGCTTCAGCGAGAAAGAAGATTGAGATAAACATTTTAAATCAGTACAGTAGTATCACTTAACCGTTTGTCCATGAAATGTTTTTTCGCATTATGGTCACCATAGTTAGCTGTTTATCTCAGATTAATGTTGAAAAAATAATTGAAATCTATTTACTTTATGTTGAATATTATGTGTGTATTTTTTTATGAGCTAAACATTATTAGTAGATAGTCGAAACCATATTAAAACAGAAATACTTCTGCAAAAACAACGCTTTTGTTATGTACCTAGCAAATACATCTAATATGGTAATTTTCGACTCACCTGTGAAATATCAAGGAACATCCAGGCTACCACTTACTTCCACAACCTAGTACTACACATTTCTGGACCATTTTCCGTATTTTCTGTTTAGATTAATTTAAATTATGGTTAAAATCTTTCGAGTCGATAGAATTTCATTGACAATCCGCCATAATGACGTTTCTCGGTGTTACCGTAGTTTCGGGAAGCCGATTTCCACCAAACATTGGGAAATTTCAGGTAAAATGTATGGGTGGCTAAATTGTATTGATATGGCAGAATATAACTTGATCAATTGAATATTATTTGCAAATAAAAGATTGCAATTGTGCCGATTCTTACATTTAATTAAAACTCTGGATTTTTTTGTTTTTACAATGACCATTAAAATCTTAAGCCACACTCAGTTAAAATTTAGATTTTATGATGGCATCTCAGGAGTCCAACGAAAGGTCAATTGAGGTCATTCAAATTAGCCTCAACACAGTCTTAAGAGATTGGACTCCACCTTTATACTATAACTTCATGATTTAAACTATCTCTATGGTCAGTGTTGACCATAAACCTAATTAATTTTTAACAAAATTAATAATTTGAAACTCAAAATTTAAGAGAACGGCAACATGGAATATCAAAGTCAATTTCTTGTCAGTTGTCACTGTCATGTTCTGCTGCTTTTCCTGCTCATGTCATTTGATGTCATGTCAGTCAGACGTCCGTCTCCGTCAGTTCAGACTTCAGTGATTCAGTGTCATTGAGTGAGCTTGAACTGGACGGACGCGTCGAATATTATTTCTTAACTTTTCCTTGTGCCGCGATGCTCCACCGCGAGTGACTAAGTGTCGAAGTGAAAACGAACTAGTGCAAAATGCTCGCGGACGGTGAAATAGTTGGCGACGGATCATGGAACCTCACGATCTACGTGACGGATCTCAACGAGAAGCGCACGATGGTTGTCAAAGGAGATATGCACATCGGCGGGGTTATGCTGAAACTGACAGAGAGCTTCGGTAAGATATCCTTAATTGGAGTACATCAAACTAGTTTGTAATGAACTTCGAACACTCTTTCTATAATTTGTATCTAGTTGAGTCATTCTTACGATTAGTTGTAGAGTTGTTTTCATTGACTCGTATTTTCAGTCTGGGCAGGTAACAAAAAAATTATAGACAAGACATATTTAAATTTTTTTAAATCTGACATCTATGTAGATTTCAAAACAACGACATTAATACTTTGAATATCTTTTAAAAATCTTCAAATTACTTATTTTATTATGTAGGTACTAGGAATTGTGAAACAAAAATCGTTTTCCAGCTACTGTCCCATTTATAAGGTTACTCAATATTAAAAGATGGCGTTGTTAGTCTGCAGTTACTCCTGTATTAGTCTGCAGAGAAACTGTGAATAAAAACAAGACTCGACAATATGCTATAGTAGGATTCTTAGTTATTTAGAACAACCTTGACAAGCCTGTTGTGGTAGGCAAAATCGAGGGTTTAAGACCTCGCAGCAGATCATCTAGCCGTTGGTGTGACCAAATGACTAAAGTAACTGGTCTCCCTATAACTACTGCCCTGAGAGAAGCCAAGGACCGAATGCACTGGAAAGAACTCACTAACCAGGCGACTAAAACCTTTCTGGGACACGACCTTCGGTAATGAAGAGAAGACAAAGAAGAAGTGTTAGTCTGATATAACTATAGAAAAAGGTTCATTAACCTGGTATATTAGGGCTAAAATAGATGAGATGAGTACCTACTGCAAGTAGACAGTACTACTAACTACTAAAACTGCACCATCTATTTGTCTGTCAGCCTTTTGATGTCCACACCTCTTGTAGTCAACACTACTCAAACCTGTGTCTCCTGAATCCATGTTGTCCAGGTAGTTTAAGGGTAACCTGTTCTCATTTTCTGTTGAAAGTGGTGGCAAGTTGATGTTTCACATTATAGTTCATTACAATATGTATGGCTTAAAGACCCTAAGCAGAGCGAGAGTGCTAGATACAGTGCCATTAATGGCCAAGCTAAGATATGAGTTAAAATTACCTAATATTTTATATCATGACTGACATAGACCTTCTCATATAACTGTGTAAAAACTATAATTTTATGCACCGAAAACTTTGACTTAAGTGGGGGTTTAAAGCATACTGTGCTATAAAATATATCAAAATAACTATTGTTTATTGATTCATGCAGAGTGACAATGATGTTATAGGTATACTAGGTTTATTTATGTTATGGGTTTACCTTAGCTATTAGCCAAAGTTACCTAGTTAGTTTCTTTCCTGTTAAAATCCTTTTCGTATGATTTAAGACTAATAAATTAATTGAACTGTGTGAGGCAAGTTCTAAAACTAAAAAATGGCATTTTGGTATTTAAACTTTCTATGTTGTGAAATACAATTATAAATATAGGAAATGTTTGAAACTGTTTCTAATATTTTGTTAAATTACTTCATAGACTCAAGTGAATGAATTGAATCAAGCATTACCTATTAAGGATTCCAATATAGTACCTATATATATTTTTGTTGTAAAATCTCCAGTCCAATTTGGTTACATAAAACATAAAAAAAATTCAAACAGATTAACAAACTGTGTTATTTTTATAGGTTTCCTACTAATACCCCAAACAGGAAATAAAATATAATATCGACATGAAAAACCAATTTGTCACTCTACAAACCTTTAACTTTTGCTGCAGAATGAATAAACTATATTTTGTGGTTTATGTAAACAATTACCAATAAAGTCAATAAACCTCTTTATAAAATTAAATATTAAACCTATAACTAGAGAATTGCGTCCTGTAGCCAGCTTATTTAAGACTAGTTTTACTAACTCCATCAGAATGTGAAAAACACATTTATCGCAACATTTTTGTACTCGGAAAGTGTAAAGAATTTGCGTTTCATCAATATTCATTAAACTGCGGTAGCCAATTCAGAGCTTAAACCCGTTTTGATAGCTATAAAGGCAATACCTGATTTGCGGGCGGAAAGAGAGAGAATAACGGGAAAGCGAGAAGAGAGATGCGCGTACGCAGGCACGCGTCCTTTGAGGACGGACACACGAGTTTTTATTCAGATTCAGACAGCACAAATTCTTAAAATGTCTAAGCACAGAAAAATAGCATAGCAATTAATTGTATACATACTGTGTAACACACCGAATATAGGATTTTGACGTGCTGGCATTGGCATGCTATGGATTTTGTTATCAATGACATAATACTATGAACCGGCATTCTTATACGAAATCAATGTGTGACGATGTTACGATATAGAATTTAACTATCTGTGTAAAAAAACGAAATCGATATTTTTATCATTGCATTTTTTTATTAGCACACAACAAAAGATCTACCCGGTATTGCCTTTATAACGATTTTTTTCAGTACCTATGCCGAAAAAACGATCTAACTATCCGTGCTTTGATTTCAATTTCAATGAATGACATAATTCGAAGGAGTCAGGTTATGAAATAGCCTTGCATTATTTCGGTAGTTTAGGATCGATTACTAGAGAGTTTACTTATGTAACATGTAACTACATAATTTTAATGGCCGCAAAAAATTTGTAAACTTATGGAAAATGCAAGTTAAAATTGCTTACTTACTCAATAAACAACTATGCAAGATCGGCAACAACTTTCTTAATGATAGGGGAAGATAATTGAACGCTCATGTAACATTTTCTTAAAGTGCAGCATTGATTGCACCGGGGTTACGCAGCGTTTCAAATGCAGGAGCAATCAATTACTTGTATCTGAGCTATTATGCTTCATTGGACTTGGTAAACCTATCTTATAAACCAATCACTTCATGTAGTACCTAATTAAGTGGTGGCACTATTGTAGCTCGTTCGGAAGATACCGCCACCGTCTTGAAGCAGTGTTTTCTTTAATAGTAATTGAGTGGCAAAAGGACATGCAGGCCACCTGAAGGTCACTACACCCTATGGTTGCTCACATCCAACCTCAGATAGAGTAAAAAATCTTATCTGAGGTTGTTTGCGGGTGCTCTGCTACTCATGAGGACTAAGACGTTCGCCTCAAAGTATCACCGAAAATTACATCTCTCCTGCCGATATACAAGACATGGACACCCTGCTTTACGACAAATCAAAAAGGGCAATCTTGTGTTTGGGTTGGGAAGTTTTTTTCGTATGGTATGTCTGTTTCGCAAATATTTCGGTTTGGAAAGATTACAAGGGTAATAACAATAGCTTCCTTTACGATAAGTAGGAGCTGCTAAGCTATCTCTGTCACGTTTCTCAAGTCGTTTTTTATTCACAAATACATAGGTATGACTAAAACAATAAAAAATTAGGTAGTCATGAGACGCTAATGGGAATTTACTTAATTGAACTTAATTGACGATCATTATACAATCATTGTTTCGGATGCATCGTCATATCAAGTACCTACCTTCATAATGTCAGTCACATTTAGTAGACACATGTTTATTCTTTATTTTTTTAAGCGACATTCAAATAGTGCAGTATTATATTAGTCTAATATTGAGTAAATGTTGGGTGGGGTTTGAAGGGCAAGGAAGAGGAGAGTGACTTCGCCAAGCTTCGTTTAGAAATGCGCAAATACTTAGCTATCGTTTAGATGCCTTGATGTTTCTTAGCTTTACTGCAGCCTCTACAGTCGCGATTAACACTAACTTGTCCGCCAACTAGAATAAAATAACAACATACGAAACACAAAACAAAAATTATGAGTAATTAGTTGATCAAGATTTTTTTAAGTTAAAGATTATTCTACAAACACAAACAATCTTCAAAGTTTAACTGCTTTTTAGTTTATAACTTCATTACGGTATTAGGGTTAATGGTCCTTAAAAGATTTTCATAACGAATCCCTTTCATAAATTATCGCTAGGACTTGCGACAGTCAAGCAAACATTTCATAAACAACACTTCTTTATAGCACCTATTTTGCTCCAGATAAGATATGACATTTACATAACATCTGCGTTGAATACCTTAGATTATTTTACAAGATACGTGAGTGTTATTAAGCACGGTGCACGAAAAAATGTTCCAATTATTCAGGCAACCTTAGCATGAGCCCCAACAGTGAAATTCCTTTCTTAAAGAAGAAGTACCGCTAAGTGCCCCGAGCATGAACACTACCTACAAAATATTCGTATAGTTAACGTGTGCCGTATGGGAAAATGTTAGACGGACAGATATATGGCATACTAATGACTGACGTTTACCGTACGAATACTTTGACGATAGTGTTAATGCTCACGTCACAGAACTAGGGTGAGGTTGCTCACGGTGCTTGCGCATTCGATCAGGATAGCCTGTTTCCGGCGCCTCCCCCCGCTACTGTAGATAAGGCGTTATCATCCGCTCATTGTTGTACAGGCCATCGCATAATGGTAGGGCGTTGACTGCAACGTATTTTTAGCATGTAAACATAGGCATACTTGAACACTCTATAACCCTAAAAGACATTACGATTACGAATATAATAATATGTACGACTAAAATATAATGCATGTTTTGTTTAAGCATTTATTTTTCTGTCATTTAACTTTGTAATCTAATGTCTTTTTGTAACTTAAGTACATTGATTCAAGTCAATTCATTATAAGAAAATAACGTGGTATGGACTAATATAACGCTAAATAAAGAAGCCTCCGCTTGGCGTGTTTGCCCCAGGAAAAATGTCTGCGCATGTCGCACCTTAAGCGAATAAAAGCTTAATAAAATGATATTCGAATAGAATTGAATTTACGAACATGAAATTACCATTTATAAAAAGGAATATATCCCGTTCTAGGTTGTCCTAGTGCTTGCGTACCGTAAGTATTCTGGCATTTTTTAGCCACTAGATATATTCAATTCAAGATTAACTTCCAAGTTAGTATATAAATCCAACACGACCCAGGCTTAATCGAGCTGTTCACTAATAAGGAGCTTCCTGACCATTGTGTAGAATCTCTTGGGTCACTAATTACCTCAAATCCTTAACCGGTAATATCCAAGTTTGGATCGCGAATATTCAAAACAAAATCTCTGTCTATGGCCAAGAAAATGTTCGCTATAAATTTCGAGACGAGAGTCTGTAAGATTTGTTTAAAATTAAATTCTTACGAATTCTAAGACAAAATTTTCTTCAACAGAATTAAACCAACCCAAAAATTCAAAATCTTGAAATGTGTCTATCATAAATAAATTTTTGGACGTCCAATCAAAGGAAACAAAATCTCTGTCTATGGCCAAGAAAATGTTCGCTATAAATTTCGAGACGAGAGTCTGTAAGATTTGTTTAAAATTAAATTCTTACGAATTCTAAGACAAAATTTTCTTCAGCAGAATTAAACCAACCCAAAAATTCAAAATCTTGAAATGTGTCTATCATAAATAAATTTTTGGACGTCCAATCAAAGGAAACAAAATCTCTGTCTATGGCCAAGAAAATGTTCGCTATAAATTTCGAGACGAGAGTCTGTAAGATTTGTTTAAAATTAAATTCTTACGAATTCTAAGACAAAATTTTCTTCAGCAGAATTAAACCAACCCAAAAATTCAAAATCTTGAAATGTGTCTATCATAAATAAATTTTTGGACGTCCAATCAAAGGAAACAAAATCTCTGTCTATGGCCAAGAAAATGTTCGCTATAAATTTCGAGACGAGAGTCTGTAAGATTTGTTTAAAATTAAATTCTTACGAATTCTAAGACAAAATTTTCTTCAGCAGAATTAAACCAACCCAAAAATTCTAAATCTTGAAATGTGTCTATCATAAATAAATTTTTGGACGTCCAATCAAAGGAAGTCAATTATTTAAAAGCACAATGTACAATTTGACTAGGGCTTGTTCTAATTGGCTGACATAACCAACTCAGCAACCAACACGATACAATTTGAGTTTAAGTATTGAGCTGTCGACATGCAACAAAATGTTTGTCGTACGAGCAACTTCTGCATGCGACATGGCAATCCGTACACAGAGCTACGCTCACATATAAAAATGTTTCGACTGATATATTTGACGATGTCTTCGTATAATTTTTGAGGTGGTTGGTTTCGTATGATTTTCCGGTAACTAGGTACTTTTTATGTTACTCTTGACTTTCTTAAAGTTTATACGAACGAAGCCACGGTACGGGGCCAGAGCTCCATAAAACATTAAGTGTTATCAGGAGCGCGTCAATGGGGAGCGTGAGCTATCTCGTTGCGTTCGATAATTATATGTGACATCCCAGCACTTTGTCCCAGCCCTCGACAGATGCCTACATTATGTAGATAGCCCGCATAAGTGTCTAGGTAAACAAACTCTTTGTCAGGACTTGATAATGCACTTCGGCTTATGGATTATTATTAGTACCTGGTCTACACTATACATAAGGTATTATAATAAAGTGGGTTATACTTTTGTGTATTCATGTTAGGTTTTTTTTTGCAAATGTTATCAGAATTAGTGACGAAAATGTTTGGCCTGAATGAGTTAAAAATGGGTCATAGGTCAGCCCTTCTGATTTGTATTGATTTTACAACATGTCCATCATGGACACCCATGTCCGACCTTAAATGGGTTAGAAATATCTGAAATTGTGTACATCCAACAAGCGCAGCGTTGCTGCTCATGAGTACAAAGATTGTCGCCTCATCTATTGAAAATTTGAAACTCAAGACGTGAAGACTACGCAATTTTTCGGCGGATTTTGAGGGTAGCGGTAGAGTACTTCTCCGTGTGAGCTTCAAAGCTCCACCACCAGCACCACCCATAAAACAAATATCGAGGTAAATATTACAAATCCTTTTTGAGGATACCTACGATAAGTGCCAAGCGCATCTTCGCAATGTCAATTTTGGAACTGGTTCAACGAGTCGTCTGCAATTCGAAAAACTTGATCGTGGTCGGAATTGCGCAACAGTTGTTAATTATGTACTTCGAAAAATGTATGGTTTGGACTTTATTTTTGCCTCTATTTCGTCTCCTACTTGGTTCTTTGACATGTGTAAGGGAAAAATAAACTACCCTATATGGGAATAATTTTTATGTTATGTAAAACTACTTTATAGCATAAATTGTCCGTTTTATTCCCATTGTAATCACAAAGGCTTATCTCCAACAAAAGGCCTTACAGTTACGTAAATCACGCAGCGTGAGCTCCGGGTGCATAAGATAAATGCACATCTGTTTGAAATATAGAGCCTGAAATATAATAGTCAGACAGTATACGCCTATTAAGACTGGAAAACTCATGTTTAGTAGGTACTGGATTGATAGTCTCACAAACCATAGTTAATGGTCGCAAATGATGAATAGGTAATTTGTCGAGACCAGAAACCTCCCTTTGTCAGAGGGGATATCAGAAATGTTTATTTACATCATGAATATGGAAGAGATATTAATTTCAATACAGTTTGTTTGTCGCTGTGGAACATAAAGGAAACAAACGACCGTAATAACAGCTTTACTGATTTCTGCAAAGGTTTAGCTTATTAATAAACAGTTTCGTGTTTGTAATTTTGCAATGAAGTGCTTCGAAATATTCAAGGACGAAGTTTCAAAAATGCACGTGGGAAGATGGTACTAACATCCTTTGCTATAATCGAAAGGCGATGGCCGACGATAATATTGCGTATGGACTGCGTACATTCCACAAATCATAGTCTAGAATTGGCATCACAAATGGTCCGAGATCTCATAAAGCTGCGACCATTCAACCGATGCAGTGTCACCAACAGCCCAACTAGGGCTACTGAACTACCGGAGGCTAACGGTCGGGCGCATTCCACCCTTCTCCATACCAGCTAATTGCTTCTTATGCGAATGTCTTGCCATGTTAATCCTTTGTAGTGCACTGTCGACCTCCGGCTTAGACCTCGCTACTGGCAATTTGTTAGCGTAACTGTGTATTGTCCTGTCTGCGTATTGTTTTATTGCGATTTGCGGCTCATTGAATAGAAACTGGGCCTGTGACGTATTGTTCCAAGTTGCTACTTGCTATGTTGGCAAATGATTCAGTATTTACAGTTCTGGAGAAGGCTAAGATTTTATGATCTTATCTAAGAAAAGATACCTGCATGTATTTCGTTTTATTAAACAATTTGTTCTCAAAGATATCTTAAGACATGGGAAATCCACCAACTCTCACTTACCCAGCGTGGTGAACTAAGGACTTCTTAATTCTTCTTAATCTGAGCAACGATCCAATTCTGCAGTGGGACACGAACTCTATTTCAAACCAAACGGTGAATACGTCTTATAATGTCACTTATGGTGCTTCTATTTCAGTGGCATTTTCTGTTACAATAAAGTGAAATGCACAAACATTTACCACTCCTTTGAACTTATCTTCCCAACTATTCGTCGAGCATAAAACTACAATGTCAACTGAAAACGGAACGAGGCAAGGAACCCATTTGGTTTAATGCATTCACTTCACACCATTATGGACAAGACAGCGTCGTGCCCAGCATGGGGTTTTGTTTGCAACCTATTACAGCTGAATAGTTTTACGATTCCTTGCAACTATTTTGTTCAGAGACACGATCCGAACTTGGTGCTCATTTTCCAGTACTAGAGAAAAGAACCAATAAGAGGAGTCAAAAAATGCCGGCTATTTTACCGGTGTTAAAAATGCCTCTGGTTTTTGCGGGATAAATATTGGGAAGAGTTCCGAAGCTACATGAAGAAGTGTTGGCGATGTTAGTTTTAAAAACTTTGGATGTTATTTCCGATGGATTATAATTAGTGGCGCGAATAAATAGAACTGTGTTTAACGGATTTCCCAAGAACCGGTTAATGATTTTGTCATCATCCCAATTCTGAGACAAAATTATGACTCACCATTGTGACTTCCTGTCCTAATTCAGTACAATGTAATTACTTTTTCGGAGACGTGAGAGAGGTACGTGCGGTTATAATAACAGAAGGCAACCTTCTTATTTTCAAGTTATTGTAAGAAAACATACACGAAGGAGTTAATGCCTCAAATTCATGTAGAAGTAAGATTGACGCCATATTAAATGTAAGTGAGCTCACGTCCGAGCCGTAGTTAGCTTGTGACCAATTTGCAATGCAAAATTTGATCGGATTGCACATAAATTATTCTCAAGACAGATTATAAGCGACCTCAATGTTTATCTAATGCTCTGTGCAGTTCCGTCATAGAGAAAACTGAGGATTATCTATAGCATGCCAAGTACATTTTTCAGGGTTTTATTTTCTGTTCAATGCGAAATGATAATCTTTTGACCGTTATTAATGCAACCTATCCATAGATTTTTAATAGTGGACGTAAGATATTATGTCTACATAATTTTTGTAAGACAACACATTGAATTAAGTATGATTACCACGGAGTAAAATTAAAGACATTTAAAAAAGATCTGGATTTCCAGGCATTTATTTATGCGCTATTGTATGGGAATTACTTTTTGGAATTATTAATGGTATCTATCAGTATTTCTATCGTAATTTTATACATTGATGTTTGATTTTATACCTACCTACATGGATCTGATACAGTATATTCACAAAATGTTAAACGTAGATGATTCTATACATTCCATTGCAGTGACGAGTCATAGGTCTAATGACGAATCATTAAATATCGAGCCGGCATACATCACGGCTCATTAGATACCGACATAGTCTTTATGACTATTAATGATATATTGTGGTCACATAACAAGGTGGTATTGTAGGACCACGTTATTATTTCCCTAGCGCCGATATCCAATTATCTGGTATTAACCACATTCCTTTACTCTGTGATAGTTACAAAATGTTGACTTTTATGGTTGTGCTCCATATATATATGTTTTTGTGCACATATTGTATCATACCTAACTATATGTACGATATGTAATAAATATGATTTTTCCTGTTCACCCACAATGTTTTGGGGTCATAGTAAGTAAGCTAAAGTTTAATTACTGTTTATTAGCTGTTACACGGAACCCAAGTATCGTACCATAGGTCGAAGTCCAAATAATGTTTAGAACGTAGTAAACACAGTCATGTTATCGAAACAAAAAATGCCTTAAACGTAGCTTAATCTCTTCACGAACTTCTTTTATTCCTTTATTAAAATTCTTATGAACCTAAAAATATAATATTAAGTAAATACGTTTAATGCTATAGTCTTCGTTCATAAATCAAGAGTTGCATTCGACAATATCGGCAATTGAAAGTTTATTGCTTGTTCCCAATATAGGTATTCAATATATCAATTTGATAAAGTCTTGGAGGAATTATTCTCATGCGTATTGTGATTTTCACCGAAATTGCTATATAGTATAATAATTATACTCTGTGTATCAATACAATCAATGAACGTTTACTTTATGATTATCATAAAGTAAACATCCAGAAAAAAAACAGATTTATCTTGTTTTTTTTTCTGGATGTTTCAAATCTTTATTAGGTTCAGATTCAATACAGTCCATAAGGGCTAACCAATTGCTCAAAAAGCCATGCCATATTTATCACAGTGCGAAGCGGCGTCGGTATCGTGCGTGTGCGATTTTGTAAATATGGACTCCCGTTATAGCCGTACGAGGAAAACGAAACCCATCTCTATAAAACGCCTATTCTATTGTTATTTAAACCTAACACGCGTCCAGGTTCCGGTTTGGAAATCGGACGCTTAAATGCAGACATTGCTGGAATTACGAGCTAACTCAATTGTACACCAGAGTTGCTTGCTTTGTAGTATTAAAGGAATCTATAGGCTTCGTTTCAGGAATCAGTTAGAATATTTTTTATTCATTATGTAATAGAACATCTGGGAATATCCAATGCGTAGTAAATTCTAGCAATATAAGTAAGTTCTGATTTTACTCATCTTAAACTCAATAAAATTTTACAAACTTATCCTTCGTTTTTGGGATACAAAACAGACAGTGTCACTAAACGGAAATTTATTCGTTTCCACTGTAGCACAGACAGTTATTAAACTCGTCATGTTTATCTGTGAAATATTGTTCTGCTTTACTATGAATAAGAATGAGATCTGCAATATTACATCAAAGGAATGCGTGTACAGTACACCGATAATCGACATGTACGCCAGAATTACTCGGTCACAATTCGTCTACTCACTCTGAAGACTCAATTAAGATAACGGTCCGTTTATTCTATTTGACGTAACACAAGCTGGTTACGACAGTTACAGCGTGCAAAAACCGCAACTTTGTATGATTCAAGACCTCTGATGACTGTGGCGGTTTTGTATCGGGCCGACCGGTTTTCCTGCGAGCCGGCCATGACGTCACTCTAAAATTGAAGGATTCTGAACTTATATGGGCATAATCGTAATCGAGTTTAATTCGTGGTAGTACAACTATAGTTCTTTTAGGTAGTTACACACATAATATACATGTCACCTTCATAATGACTGTTAAACAGGTTTGCACACTTGGTCAACACACTTTTTTAGGTGACAGAAGTGTGATAGAACTATTTCTACAGTTAAGTAGGTACAGATGACTATCCTTTTCGTTAGTCTTCTAAGGGTAAAAGTAGTTGCCAACACATGGATATTCTGAGATGAGATGGATGAGAACAAAGTCTTTTAACTATATTTAAAGTAAATGGTTCATTTAAGAATAATGGATGTTATAGTTGAAGATACCTAACTACCCACACCAATGGACTTATGTAATAAAGAATGAAACGAAATGATACTGATTGCGTACAGACTGCATTGATTACTATAATAGGGCCTGGAGTTAGAATTAAGAAGTAAAGTGTTCATGTTCAATCTACGGATCAAATGTTCTAGTAATTTTATGGTCTGCACTAAGAGGATCATGCCATTAAAGCTATTACAGTTTTTTGTTCTTCGTCTGGCTACTTGTTTGATGGTCAAAATGTGTACATATAATCTTCATGCATAAATTTGCATTTATCAAGTTCTTATCATGTTCAAGTTTTTTGTTAGAATTGTCACATATCAATGCATAATAATAGTGTTCTTGTTCTTAATGCTAATGATTGTATTTTAATATATCTTAAGTTATGCAATTTAACAAAATATGTTTAATACACTCGCAGCTAGGTAGAAACTACATAGTTATTTGTGTACATCAGAAATCGGTGTAAGGAGTAAGGAGAGATATAGACAACAATAATGCAAAAATTTAAAAATGTGATAACTATAATTTCACTGTATATGTGAATAAAAGCATTCAGTAGGCCCATTGGTCTCGTGTTTAATTTAGAATCGTATTGCGTCGTAAATCTCGAAACTGCGTGAAAATTCAAAACATGCGCTGCTCTATTTATACATCCGTCTTCACACGGGTAACGAGTACAATACGCACTGTATACCGTTCAGTGCGTAAGGGCATAATCCTTCTATCCCATAGCAGCTATTCGGTGGAAATTATAGATAGCTAATCTATAATTTCCACCGAATAGCTTTTATTCCATAAATGTCCGAAAACGTTCTTAAGGGTTACAAAGATAAGGTAATATTTACAAAAGAAGAAGTAGCAAATGAGGAACGAGATATAAACATATCATTAGAATTAAAAGACGAACAGTAAATACCAGTCAAAAGTTTAAGAAGTAAGCCTGGATTTAACATTCGACAGATTCTATGAATTTATGAAGTATGAAGTACAAAACTATAGCTTTCTGGGCAGGACTTTGTTTCATCATCGAATGATACCTTTACTGAGTCATATGAGTCTAACAAAACATTAAAAACTACGTATTTAAAGGAAGCGTCGCTCAAGAAGATTGTTAATAAACGCACATTAAGCGACATTAACTTATAAACTTTGAACAAAGGAGTTGCGGAGAAAACAAATTCTTTTAATGGGTGGGTAAATATAAGGAGCGGCGTATCCATTCCAGCGGAACCTTGACCCGCCTGTCAGTCTAACCTTTGCTTTGCATTGTTTTGGAAAAAGAGTAAAAAGTAGCTCAATGTCGTCGCTAAAAGCCACTCTAAGTGAAAACTGACAAATTTCATCTGCGTCGTGTACACTAAGGTCAGTTTTACATATGAAGTAAAGATGGCATTGTAACTTCGTGTTTCTTCTGCCCCTTAAAAATCAATAATTAATCGTTAAGCGTAAAGCATCAAGTTGGTTGTTTTTCTACCCGAACCTGCTCAACAATATTTTTATCTGTTGTTTAACTTTAGTATATCTTTATGTATTTGATCTTGAACCCGTTGAGTAATCTAGGTCTTGTTCAATGTTAAAATAACATTACATACTACCAAACTAAATACTGCAAGATTTCGGAGCTTAAAAGTTAGCAAGATTTATATTTAGAGATACACCGATAAAATACACGCTGCCAAAACAGATGCCAATGATGATCTATCTATTTGAGCAAAACCAGGATTAACTGTAACTCCAATAAGCCGTAGTAATCCACACTACACAGGCAGGAGACGGATAAGATGTATTATACATGCAATCAAGTTCGAAGGGTAAGATGAGTAGGGATCGAAACAAGCGTATTACAGCCTCAGGCTCAGGCACTTTTGTGTCGTGATGCTTATTACTGTGCAGAATCGAATGCAGCAAAAGATCAGTAATAGGTTATAGGTACTTCAATATAAAATATAATTTGAATGAAATTTACATAAAAAACGTGTTACTAGCAGCTTGATTTTAAGAACGTTGAAAGATTATTATTAGCCGTTGACTTTGCCGGAGACAAAAAATTGACTTCGGCACGGCTAGTTGTGGGAGTATTAAAAGTAATGCAATGATTTTACTACTAAGCTGTATTTCAAGTATTCCACAATCTATCACAATAGATTGTACGCAATTATGATATTACATTCATGCATTTATCTGTTATGACGCGAGTATGGAAATTTCTCTTCTTCTCTAACACTAGCATGTTATCTTTACTGGTTTGTGTGTTTTATAAACAGTTGAGTTTATTATAGTAGGTACATAATAAAAATCTCGTGATATTAAAAGGTCGATAAAGCTAACATATTGCACGCCCGGCCTCGACCCAGCCCACTGCAGTTATCATCAAGCCACGGCTTTATGTTATTAATGTTGTTTCATATGTTAAAGTTGTTACTTTTTGGTTTAATGACACGAAGGGGCTACGCCATGTTGGCGTAGCCCCTTCGTGTCATTTGTTATGGTCATTGCTAATTATAATTTTTATGCCAAGGACGGAGCGCGAAAAATTTCACTACGAAGCTTAAAATAAACTATGACAGTGTGTTCATTTACAATTTTAGTATTGTTTGTTATGTCTACAAGCGACTTACATTGTGCTAACATATCTGTTAAAGATCTAAGCCGACACACACATAAGCCATCAAAACACGATGTTTTCTCTCCTGTCGTTTAATCATATTTGGGGTCCTCCAGTCGATTGGAGTTATTTGTGAAAAGGTGTCCAGTCCAGTTGGGTCTTGTCGTTAGGCGACAACTATCGTACGTATCTAGTCTCCTAGGAATTGAAAACCGCCGGAAAAAGGCCAAAGGGAAGAATGAAGTAGGCAAATGAATGTAAGATTCTTCGTACCTTCGTACAGTCAGCGTCATATAGTTCGTGACACTCAGGGTACTCAAATATATAGACGCAACCAAAAAGTCGATAATATCGGTACACACAAAGTTGTCTTATTGTTGTCAACAGTTTTGTCGCTCAAAAGGTCGACACACTTAAAATGTCATATAAATCGGTTCAGTCAAAACTGCCATAAATATGGTTACAGTCATCCCGCCAATGGTATCTAAACATTCTAAGTGTTCAAAAATATGGAACACACTAGAAAAATAAGCTAGCATTAAAACCTCATTACGCAATATAGTGTTTGAATGTAATTCTATTATCTGTCAGTGTATGTCAAATAACCATCAGTCGTATCAATGTCAAGTGCAATATAGCTGGTAGAAAGCTGGAAATCTTTACTACCTACGTAATTTCTATTGAAGCAATTTCATACTTAATACTTAAATATGGCTACGTGTCGCATTGATGACACCACTAAACATCGAATTATATATTAAAAATAAGGATAGTTGAACCAAAACTTTTTTTATTTTCACCCTCTGAGATTCTTATCCCCTTATTCATAAAAACAAAAATCGCTTATTAAACCTATTTTAGCCATTACATTGATTTGCCATTTTCTTTCAAACGTTGACAGCACCAAGAAAGAAAGAGACAGTGCAGTGAAAGAACAGTGAAATAGAAAATAGGTTTATGATGCGATTTGGCTTTATATGAATAAGGGGTCAGTCTTTTGTTGCGTTTGAAAGTAACTTTATCAGAACTGCTCAGTTTATCGTTAATACGGAATGTGTTCTTTTCAGTTAGGTACACAAGTAAAATTAAATACGAAATATACCTAATAACTCATATTCATTATCATTGAGGTTAACATCAGTCTATTAAGCTGTAACTGTTTATTGCATATTTTTTAGCATATCTTGAGATATATCGTCCGTACTGAAAATTCAAGCTTCTAGTTTTGTCGACAACGAAGCTATAGGGGATCGAAAATTGCCTGAAAAGGATGGTACGGCCGTGCCGGTTTTTTTTGCTCGACTTGGTCCTCACCACTGCCGTGCCCCCAGATATCGTAAATGGCTATGCAAGAAATTCTGAAACTCAATTCAAAACAAAAGAGAAGTCTATGACGTCGTGCTTAAAATGAAAAGGACAGCAGTAATTTCTATCGCTTTCACTTTGTGTTAAAATTTTTTGATACTAATTGACGAGGAAAATAATATTTAAAATATTATAGCAGTAAAGTTTATTTTTCTAATGTGTTCCATATTTTTGAACACTTAGAATGTTTGGATACCATTGGCGGAATGACTGTAACCATATTTATGGCAGTTTGACTGAACCGATTTATATGACATTTTAAGTGTGTCGACCTTTTGAGCGACAAAACTGTTGACAACAATAAGACAACTTTGTTTGTACCGATATTATCGACTTTTTGGTTGCGTCTATATATTTGAGTACCCTGAGTGTCACGAACTATATGACGCTGACTGTACCTTAGTAGTAGTAATAGTAAGTAGGTATTGTTCTAAAATCCAAGTTGATTCAAAATCCATGTGGTGCATTTGTTTAGTAAAGGGACGAGGAAAATAAACAGGAGTGTTGAATCTGCAACTTGTTTCACAGTTCTTAATATCGTATTGTGTGACGTACCTTTGCCGCATAAGATTTAACTATGAACATGCGTTGTTTCGCTCGGCATGCCGTTATTTCGATAGTGTTCTCATTTAGAGCTTATGCTTATTTTTGAGGCCACAACAAAGCAAACATTCTCCGATGAAAGATCATACATTAATCATTGTGTTTATGAGAACCTGAACCGGATATATCGGATAAACTGGTAATGACCAAACTATTCTGACCATTGCAGATTTCTACGGGAAGGGATTTGCTTAGTCTTGATACTTCAAATACTGTTAATTTATCCATTGATATGTACGGTTTGTGATATATTGCTTTCACGCTATAATTACTTGAATAGGAAATTTAATTCTTCTTTCGACCCAATACTAAAGAACATCCGCATGAATTCGCGGTCTGAATTTGTGTAAGTTAGTCCTTTCATCGTCCTTATCCTGTTCGAGACCTTATTATTGTATTTGAGTCTGACCTCATCACGAACGTTGCAGTTATCGTTTATTCGAATGTAATTATAACAATGTGATTTTCAGCCAAATGTTGAAAAGTCAACTTCAAATAAACATTATTAATCAGTCTTATTGACTTGTTTGTATTTTAGCCCCTCAGAAAAATCTGATTCATGTGTATCATAAAATTCATGTATATCGTGTATATCGTAAAATATTAGTGGTAAAATTATCATGCCGTTGCCGCGTTGCTGGTATCGACTACTCAAATATGGTAGCTGTTTATTATATCAAAGGTAACAAAGTAGTAAAGTATAATTTTAAACAATTTAACGCTTATTGAGTTCGATTACGACATGGCAGTTCGCAAGGAAGGAAGCCCTCGGGCTCTGGGAGGGGTCGGTGTGGCAGGTCAATGTACCAGAATCATTTAAATTGCACTTCTGCCACACATGTTGCTGGTTGGAACAAATATTTCTCTGTTACCTTTTGAGGCACAGTCTACAGATGAGGCAATACAAAGAATGTTGTTGGAGGAACATCCTTGCGTAGTTCTTTAAAGTAAAAACCGACTCAAAGTTAACGCGGTTTTTACTTAACTGTAAAATAACTCCCACTAATAGCACAAGTAATAGTACTACTAAGCAGTTAACAAAAATTATTTCAGTTAACGTTTGGGCTGTCAATGTTTGTAAAGAATTTTGCATTAAACTAATTTGATTTTTAATAACGAGTAGTTATTAATATAATCTATAATAAAGTTTCTATGTTTATCATTGTCATCAATCACTAATACAGTAGGTATAATTATGCAGTTGCATATTAACCTATGCATCAGATTCTGTAAACAGTTTGATGTAGTTTTCAGTCTGAGCTAAATCTCAGACCCTCATTCATCATCGGACAATTCACTTAACTGCAAGTGTTAATCATAGACTTTTTATTCTGAAGACTTTTATAATTCAAGTCTATCACTTTCAAGCTTGAGTGCACTTATTGATCGATTTAATGCAAGTCATCCTTGTAATGGTCAAATGAAATACTTCTATTATTGAATTGAATTCCAATCACCAGTTTCCTTTTATTCCTATGCTTCAAGCCCGACGCACGAAGGACCAACGCAAGTCATGTTGTAAATGAACAAGAGAGCAAGTACGATAGGGTTATTATCAAAATTGATTCAAAATCAGCCCTGCAATATGACCACCCGCATGTTCCCGATAATTACTGATTCGGGCACGAACCGGATCGACATACCATCATTATGTAATACATTATCTTGAGCACGCGTTCTGTTTATAATTCCGTGTATATGTTTAAAATTACACATTACGATGTTTCTCTTCGAAACAGTATAGAACGAGCAGACAAGATGACGCATCGATCTAAATAGTCATTACTCGTTAGTTCGAACCATTGGAATTACGATCATAGAAGTCTATTTGAACTATTCACCTTACTTGAAGACACACACAGAACAATAAACAAAGTAAGAGTAAGGACTCCGTACATATTTGATCTTTATGGGTGGTCTACATAAACTCATTATATATTATGTTGACCGCCCAAAATTGTTCGTACCAATATTTGTTTGGATTTATCCTGTTGACAGTTTCAACGTCAAAGCGACTTGTTTGACCAATACAAGTTGATGAACTAGCAAGAGTTAGTTAAAAATGAAAGTCGTTAGACTGGTATTGGCTGAAGTGCTAAAATTTGTCTCTGAGAAAGAAACCTAACTTGTTGGCAGGCTTGTCGTCAGAACCCAAATTGACATCATTCGATACTGAGCTCTTTTAAGAAAGTAATAAAGGATTTATTGTCGAAAAGGGGTCAGCTGTAGTACATAAAGTCCAGTGATAAGTGATACGGTCGGCTAGTATAGGTTCCCACGCGAAAAGTGTTAGTGGCAAGTGGGGAGATAAATATTTGTAAACTACACGAGTGCGAGCTCCTGACCTTGCCTGAGAACATTTGAGTAGACAAAAGTCATGAGAATGGTATGATAGCTTTGTTTAGACTTCTCATATTGATGTATCAGCTAAATTTTTTCCAGTGTACTGCGCGATAACCAAATAGGTTTGTTGACATATCACTTGCTATGCCTGAGGTGAATTAAATATTTTAAACGCTTCCACTTACGGTTAACTTTGGTACTGTATTTCCTTTTGGTACTGTAGTTCCTCTTGTCTAGTGAGGAAAACGTTTAAATAAATTAGCCGTTTCGATTGTAATGGATTCACGCCCAGTCACGTACGGAGGCAGTTTAAAGTTCTCCATATATGGTGATTCCTTTCACTAGGCAACTCATTACTGTTGCTCGCATGCGATGTGTTTTATCCCTTCACCTTCCCCTTAAGGTATCAAAGAGCGGTAGGTTTCAGTCAATCTTCTTATTCAAAGCCTCACCTAGGTAGCACATATGAACTTCTAAATATCGATGGTATTTGCATAATCGTCATTAGTACGCATAGGAGAACCAATCCTGATACAAACATAAATACAGTTTACAATCGTAAGACAGTGCCATAATTTTTGTCAACAGATTAAACAGATGGCAACGTCCGTCCACATTACACCGAGACGGAACCACATATCAATTGTGCTGTACCTATAGTGAATCAGTGTTTAGGGAATTTAATTAATTTCAATAATTCGAATCCCAGGCGTGCTCAGCACATGGCCGGCTCGGGGTTCTGTGGCTACTAAAATAGACAACTGGCTATAAATACGGAGCGTATCCGCCCTGCGCACGCGCACCGATGGCGCCCGCGGTAACACAGCGCCCTGTTACTACGAGTCACGGATTCAATCTTGGAAATTATTATAATCAATAATATCGCTGCTACTATTTCTAAGGACTGGACTAAGGCTCTCATCATTCTCCTTTCTAAATCCTTATTGTTTACCGTACACAGGCTAATTTGTCGTACGAGATAAGAACTTGCATTTTTATCTTAATCAAATGTTCTATAGAAACCTCTTTTCTAGTTATAACCTTATTAACAAGACGTATAAACCTTTGGTTTCGTATACTAGTATAACTTTCCCATATTAAAATCCATGTAAATCAACAGGACATAGCAGATAAATGAATCGAAAACTAGGTTAAAACCGTTATACAACATGGTGTAATGGTGTTGCAAGCAAAAGAAAATCTAATACCGGCGAAAGCCTTTCAGTAAAACCGGAACCAGCACATCAATCATGATTTAATCCGTAAAAGAAAACCGACAATACACATAGCGATGTGAACGCGAACACGCCTCCAAATTTCCCCATTAATCTGCATATAGGACCGAAAAAAATCGTTTCCTCCTAAATTACTGCCACTATTTCTAAAACAGAGCTTGTAAGTATTAAAAATTAATGCATAAAGCATTTTTAAAGCTATTCAAATAAAGAAGTTACAGTAGTTACCTACTGAACAAGACTTAGTTCATTCATAAATACTACACGACTACACGACCGCACAGATGAATTTAGTTGCAATAGCAGTCGTTCAGCTTTTTGAAACCTTCTGCGCGACGAGAGAAACTAATCGCAAACTAATGACAACTGAAAATTTACGAAATACTCTCGTCAAGAGAAGTGGAGATTTTGAATTAATGGTATCATCTCCCATACATTCTTTTAAAGTAAGTATTTATGTCTCAGTTATGCCAGCTGTTATGGCAAAACAAACAGGCTAACATAACACACCCATGCTCAATGATGTAACATACGATGACGCTATCAACAGTCTATTTTTAAAACGTTTAAAAACTCACACCAGATCAATTCACGACATTGACCAAACCAGCTGTATTATTTTTTATGCTCTTGAGACCTCCAATACAGTGACGAGATTTATGCCTGGCTAAATATAATGCAAAGGACTTAGTCACTGTAAATACTGAGAAACTAGTTCTTCTTACCTTGGCACTAAATTGTGAAAGAAACGATACCATAAGTTATCTTAATAATGTTTTTTCCTGCACCGTGGTTCCGTAAAACGCAAGTGACGTCATTTGCATCAATAGCATTGGGATAGGTTTCACGTGCAATACCGCACGGATGTTTATATTCTATGCTTTAATATATTTTCAGTATGTACTGTTGGTCATATTTTTTGTTAGTGTTTTTTCTTCGCCTTTAAATTTACTCGTCCTCTACAGGGTCGGGGCAAGTAAATAAATGTAGTCGTTTAGCTTAATCAGTGTTTACATACAAGAACGATTTGTTGTTTGTTGCTTGACGCTGTCCACTTGATTCAACTACACAAACATCGTAATCTGGGTCACGGTCCGTCGTGAACCTCGTTTTTGGCCGATGTCTCACAACCTCTGCATCTCCCCGTTGACGTCATGTACTTGTAGTATACGGAGATAAAAAAAACGAGTAGGTACATATTATATATATTTTTGTAAATTAAAATATATTTACTATATTTACTGATTTTTTCAGTCGGTATGACCTTCCAAGTATTATTTGCAAATTAAAATTAATAAGAGAGACCCCGAAACGACTCCACCATTATCAGATGTTTACTGAACCAGCGGCACAATGTGTCGACACGACCAGCTATGCCCAAATAATATGAAAGGAAACAGGAAACCAGAAAAAAATTACTTCCGCGGTCCGCCTATAAAATTATGGGATGAAATAAATTTTTATTAATGATAGCAAAGGTTTTGGTAGACATAAAATATGTAGTATGAAATAATCGTTCATTCAAATAATAGCGATGGGCTATCACAATGCTCTTGTGATAATGGATACATTCACGCCAAAATGAATGTACTGATTAAGTCCAAGAGTTGAATCGAAAGTACCTACTGAGTGGACACAGTCAGATGTAAACAAAAAGATACAAAGAGATCATTGGTACATTTGCATCATGATAAATAGCCTTGCGTCGACTTGGGCGGCCGGGAGAAATTTCTTTTTAATTTGAATATATTGCCTCAGAACCAACCGACTTATTAATCAACATCACCGATCTCAAACTCTTTTGTTACCAATCATTAGGATGCCCTTATTTTGGTCGACACCGACAATTTATTATACATTTGCTGCATGAACTATGTTTTATACGAGTGGGTTTGGTTCGATGTCATGCTCCAGTTATAACTCCATTTCCATTGACTGTTACGCAGTTGTAAATTTAGATGTTGTTTGTGCAAGTGTTCCTCTACTAACAAAAGATTTGTAATACACATTATTTTGTTTCTGTATGGTCTTGTTAGATGCGTACCTCAAGTGAACGTTTCACTGTGAAACATGATGCATTTTCATTCCTACAGTCTTCGAAATGCGCTAAAGATTCGTACGTGTCTTGAAAATTGTTTTTGTTCGGCGTTTATTTTCGTTGTGTGACTTCGTATTCGGGAATTTCGCTGTTGTACATTCGTTTATATTGTTTTACCGCTTTTGCTTAAATGAAGACATATTTTACTTTTACTATGTTTTATAGTAAACACTGCTATCTTGAGTCTATATTGGGACTTATTACTTGATTACAATGTCTCTGGCGCCTAGCACAGACAATTAATATGCACTAATGTTAACAATCACAATGTAAACAGCTGATGACCATATTGAATTTATATTCGTGCGTGACGTCATTGCATTTGTGGTTTTCATTAAACGTACGTAGATGCATGGCTAATGCCCTGCCCTTCCCTGTGCCATATGGGCACAGTGTCTGGCCGAGTATATTTGGAAGAGATCATTATACGACTTAAGCACATAATAATATCTCGGGAAGGGATCAAAAGGAAGAAAGTTAAGGTTTTAATGACGATGTGAAGTAAATGTGTGAAGTTCGAATAGAGCTTTTGACACCCTACTTACTTAAATCCACCGTTTGTATTGGATGGCTGGAGAAAACTTCGGAATGAGCACGCTGTCATAGGTTAACGACTTGATTGGCTGGGATGGCGATTTGCGAACGTGCTAAGTGGATGATGGCGGTCGTCTCCCGCTAATTTAAGACGCTTCCAACGAACTATGGACACTTTCATGTTGCACGAATAAAGACCTGACTACTAAGTTGAAGTTGCTGCATCGTTTATCACCAGCAAGATTATATCGACGATACTGCACTCACACTGTTTAGATTCCTTCTTAAGTACTTTTACTGAAGTTGTGATTGTGATATAAAAAGAGCAGATAAGATTAAGCATTATCTGTGTAAGAATTTTCTGTGCTACTTTCTTCAATTCGGTGGTAAGCGTTTTATCGTCTGCTAAACATTTGTCTAGCCGAGATTTCGTACAGTTAATTGTATTTACTACATTTGGTAAACACATTATCTTAATAAACATAATAAGTTCATCGACCCTCCGAACAATCCCTCGCCTGTCTGTCTCGAATTCGATCTAAACTGTTCTTAATATGGCATCACGCTCACGTGAAGCAATTTAGGGGCTTCGATAGGTATGATTATTTAGCCAGAACTCGCTAATGGCTCGACCAGATCTTGCCTCAATTGATAATTGTTCTAGCCTTGTTAATTGCACAGCTCCATACTCGGCTTCTAATTTGTGTGATAGCGTCTCATAGTTTGAGTGTCTGGATATGACGGATGCAATTTTAGATATTATCTCCCTTGGATAAGAGTAGAAATTGCTTGTGCAATTCAAAGGTGTGTAATTAGGTGCTTCGTAAATCTCGTAAGGCCCACGTTAATGGTGAAACTTATTACTTGGAACCAGGTTACCGGTAGCTGTTACAGAATGTAGTACAAATATGTAATTTACGAATTTCGTACGGGTGAAGACATCGTTTAATTTGATCATTATTTGAGTCAACACAATGATTAACATTGTGTTGACTCAAATAATGCTGTCGATACAGAAGAAATACATTGTGTTGAAAAATATCTTAACGTTAGGAATATAATATTTATTCATAGCCTAAATACATTTTCGATAAGCCTTAACTGCCTGCATTCTCTTTTAAGTTAGGATTAATTTTAAGGTAAGTATAACTATTTACACTACTTCTGGTAATATCTAACATTATAATTATCCTTCTGCAGATTATTATCACTTTTCTATAAATAGTCACTTATCCACAGATTAAAAACACGTACTCGTAAAATAAACATTAGAACGATTCTCTCGAGAAGAGATCGTTTTATTTTCAACTAAATTATAGGGTTTTTTACTACTCTTGCAGACATTGCAACATCTCATGAATGTTGTACAATAGCTCGCGTAAGTGGTACTTGTATGTGACTACTTACTTGCCTTATGCAACATCAAATTCTCGCAATTCTTTCACCGCCTATGTTAGATTACCAGTACCTAACTCGAGTCAAAATGGAGTCTTACATTCGCTGTGATAGCATACTATGCCTTTAGTCATTTTACATATTCGTTTGATCCGTAGTTCTTTGTGTTCGTTTCGCACTTTCAACTTGTCGTCAAAGTCGAGTTTTCTATTTCTTTCGTTGGGCATTCATATTTTATGTTCGATTTGATTTGCATCGATTCTGTCTATAGTTAGGTTAGTAACTACTCCCTAATTTCGTTAATCACGTAGGACCACTTTCACTAGTCGCCCACTGTTTTAGGGTGTGGGTTGATCTATCATTCTATGCTTATGAAATATTCGACGACACTTACTCCGTTCTATAGTTGCATGAGCATGCATAGTAACTCCCGGTTTTGTTTTGATATTCACTTTCTATTAGTCTTGACCTACTCGTAAATCTTTTAGTCGTATATCTAAACGTTTTAGCGATACCGTTGTTTCTATAAGTACCATACAGAAAACTTATTCTCCTTTTGACGTCATTTATTTATTTAATCTTGTGATCTAAATTTGCGAGTCTAAGAAATGCTCATAGTATTTAATAGTGACATAGTAATGTAATTTATTTAACCTTAAACTTCTGCAAACCTCAAAAGATATAATGAGTGCACAAATTAATGTAAATCTTCTGTCATTTCAGGTAAAGGTGAGGAAATGTAAAAATAAATCCTTTTGTGGTAAGTGGTTTCCTTTAATTAACATCAAAGGCTTGAGTTTTAAAATGTTTAGCTCAACTAGTTTTCTAGACGGACTGCAATAAAATTTTAATTAATTTCACATGATGATAATGACTATGCTAAAAATATCACACTAATTTGGAAACCGTCTTCCGTGATGTGTTCGCCGTAAAAGCTAAGGATTTTATTACGTAGTTTTCATAGACAATTTAAAATAAATTCTGTTGTACTACATTTAAAGATGAAAATTCTTTATCTCGAACATAAAGAATGTCATCAAGACAATTTCTTATTTCAACCGTGAATTTTTCGGTTAGTCACGCTTGGCCACTTTCATGGATACATTTTTTACATAACAATAAATCGCTTTCAAGATTGCTTAATTCGTCTTATCGTAATAAAATAATTATTTTCTAGTATTCTTATTTATAATACACATCTTTATCTACTGTAAACATTATCCGAGTTACGTAGTTATTATCAGTGATAAGAGTTATCTGAAAATGTATATTTTTATACTTTAAGAATTTAGATACATTGGGCATACCAATTACCTACATAAATTGCCAATTGCCAATTATGACTGCACTTTCATTTTATTTTTAAATATTCCGTCAACTGAATTTAATCGTTCTAAATTCTAAATCATTGTTGCGTGTACGTAAATCAGATATCTTACCCATTCTTGGATATCATGGGCTATCTTATCTTATTCTTGTCTGAGGAGGTCTACTACGGCCAGCTGTTATTTCTTAATATTCTCAATGAAGCTGTTGTCAATGGGTTTAGGCAGTAGTTTCACCGGCCGAAAAAAACTAATTGCTAGTATGTCAGTGTGCTATATTTTTCGGATTTATTTTACCTAGCTCCCTTATTTAGATAACAATGCTACTCAGATATTTCTCATAAAGATTTCTCCTTAATTTCAATCTTCTTACTAATAGTTATATTTCTTTTATACCATTTTTCTTCTGATCAATATCACGTTTAGCCGTTGATTTTTTTCGAGCTCTACTATTGTGAATGAAGTATCTTGTGAAAAGTATTAAATGAGCCAAGAAGTGCACAAACCACCTGATGTTAACTCATGAACATCTTCAACAGTACCAGCAATACTAAATGCAGTGTTTAACGCTTATAAGTTTTACTACTTCAGGGGACGCACGGTCACTTCGTATGAATCTTCGGCAAGTATTGATCTAGCTTGCTGTACCCTTTAAGAACTGCGTCGTATTGTCCCTACAATGATCCTTACATCTTATGCCATTACACCTTGGCTTGGGCTTTCAGTTTTTTCATTGTGCCATACAAATAGTTTTTTTCATTGATTCATTGATTAGCCTCTCCACTACTCTGTGGGCGAAGCTCTCTCGATAATACGTTCGCGATGTCGAAACATGTTGCGGTCTTAATGATTTTAGAAGGGTATTGCTGTCGACTTCGATGTTATCTTTATTATCTACCCACATTTGCTTTGTTAACCATTATACGTACGTATTCGTATTTTTTTCTGTCTCTTATTTTCTTTTATATTCGATGAAGCGTTATAGCTTTATTAGAAAATAGCTGATGGCTTTATGTCATCGATTATATTAAATATCGATGCGTTTTTATGTTTTCGAAAGTATTCAATTTTGTGTCTTTTTTTATTTTGTTTAAAGAAAATAATAAACAATCTTCATGTTTTTTATTTACTAGTAGAAGAACCTCTCCCTTCCACTGGTAATTTTAGTAATTTCAATCAAGGTGTCTTCGCAGGTAACAACCATGTCATTTGATGCTCACATAATGATAATGTCCAATCCGTAACTCGAACACGCAAAGCTTACATAATGACCCTCGTCCTGTTATTCCAGATGAGCTTCCTGCTATTAGCGTCGAATGACTAAAATAAATTACTCTATTTGCCATCCCAACCATGAAACACCTATGGGAATCGTCAAGGTGAATTAGTGGTAGTTCTGTTTAATTCGCCCATGTTTATCAAGCGTTGTAAAGATACTGAAGTAAGTTTAATGTGATTTGTATTTTGTACATGAGTCTGTTTTAATGTAATAGCTCTAATAAAATTCCAGTGAACAAACTGTTACTTTATTTTAATACATCTAACGAAGTTAAGAATAACAATTGCTTAAATAATAACAACAGCATTACTCTTATTACTATTGTACACCAAAAATACAGATACAAGAAAAATATTACAACAAGCAAATTATTATTAAATACAGGAAAGAAAATATTCTGCCAATGAGGCGAGAAAACCCTTTTATCTTGTTACGTCAGACCATACAAACCCTGTCGCTTAACATATTGTATATTGAATTACTAAAGCAATCAAAACCAAAACATTCATCCACGTGTTTCTTTGTTCTTGGGCTAGTATTGAAAGGTTGCGACACCGTGTAACCTTGATTTCAATTTCTATTTAGCGCGTTTCTCGGTTTTTGTTTTATTCTTTTTAAGTTCACGAACCAGAAGGGCATTAGAAACAGCGTTCTTTAGATCCAAACGTTTTTTATTTATAATTTCAATGGCGTCACTTTGATTTCACACTTTTTTGTTGTTCTATTTCAACCATTCAAGCAAACCCGTCTCTGCTAATATTATAATACTGGAATGGCATTTTTCTTTTCAGCACTACGCTTTAGTTTGCAATGAATAAGTAATCTTTCAATGCCAGGTAATGTACCAGTATGTAATCAAATTCTGTCTAAGGATGTAGGTACATTAAGTTTCCTTCACATCTTACTAATATAGTACTTTAGAATGTACGTTTTTGACTTCGTATTTTTATTGTTGTTCAATGTCCTCATCATCATCATCTTTGAATATCATTATATTGTCATCTGTTTTTTCTAAATAATCTGTTTATGCTACAAATATTCGACCTTCTATTCGATTACTTTTTATATCGAATAATAATAGCGAGTTCGACTATTCGCTATAGCTATTCGCGGTACCTATCTCTATTCTTTGCGTTTACTCTACGGATAGAACTAATCCTAACTGTGAACTTGTAGAATTTAAGATCTCCAGCCAATGATCCAGCAATATAGCAAAACAATTTTTGCTTACCATACTTACATAAATCGATAGTGGGTAGAACCAGATAGTTTAACACGCATTTCCGAACACAAAATATATTTATAGATCTGATTTCACACGATTCGTATAAGATTTTAAATTTATAGACATGAACCAATTTCTAGTCTACGCATATCCGCGCAAATATACTTTTTCTTATTTGCGTGGGTAGCTGTTTGTTTATAAAAATAAAGATTTTGATATTAAAAATATAGGCACACAAAAATCTAAATTTAAGCTCTAAGCTGCTAAATGGCAATCTCTCATTTAGGTGATCATAAAGTTGTATCAGGTTATTAGTGAACACTGATCAATGATCGCCACGAGGAGGCTTTGGTACGATGGAAGAGAAATCAGTTAGTCCTTTTATAAGATCAATTTTGCCTATTATCACTTTATGTATGCAATTTTTACGGGTTACGGTACGCTCATTTTTATTTGTTGGTAAACAAGGCAAGTCTATCATAGCCTGATTTTCTGGTGACAAACTGCGTATTTTACTTCTTTTTCTAAAACGGAACATTTTCGTCCCCCAGGATGTTCTTGGGAACACCGGGATATAGTAGCTGAAAGCGGGAATGTCCCGTTCAAAACGGGACGTTGGGCCAATTTAAGCATACCTAATAGCATAGCAATTGTGTTGGTCTGCCCTTAACCCTTTCCATGAGTGTTAAATCCAGTTAACTCGTGTAAGATCAGTTCCGATCCGATAGTATCACAATCGACCTCCGGTACCGCTATCATGCCTTCGATCTCGGAGTCACTAATAAAATACCGAATTTATTATCTCCACCTCGATTAAGTAGTTCGATTGTATCGGAATCTCGATGTGATTATTTAAAATTGAACCGATTTTCTTTGGAATAAGATTTACTTTCACTTGCCCGAACACTTCTCATAAAGTGGACTTTACCTTTTCCGTGATAGCCCTTGATGGTTGTGTGTTTAATAGCTGTCAGTTTGTCGGCTTGATTATGTCGTTAAAAAGTTGCTAAGGTGTGGGCCAAGGCGAAAAGTTCTGTAATGACATAGTACGAGACTGGGAGGTCCAACTTTTAAATATGTTTAAGATATTTTAAAATTTCCAATATAAACTTTTATATTTAATTAAAATAACCCGGTGCTTAGTCCGCTTGTTTTTTACTTGTTTATGTAGGTGGATCTCAAACTTTTCGGGAGACGCAACTTTTTTTTGGATATCTATGGTATTTCTAACAGCCACCTCCCCGTACTAAATGATTGCCTTACTTATGGGGTAATTTTAAATGATTAAATCCATAACATATCACACGCAACCATTAACCAATATTTCTATGAAGGAGTAGCAAACACAAGTAACATTATTATAATAATCATTTATCGTTATAATAATAATGTGTTTTATTATGAGCTTCGACCTTTATTGCTTCGTAAACTATACTTGACAAGTGTCGATTTTTCATGATTAATAGTCTATGTTATTATTAACTTATTATTTATTATAGGTATAATATAGTCTATGTAATGACTGTAATCAACACTTCATCTTTGATTTACGTTCAGAAGCGACATGTCAGTCAGAGCTTTGGTAAATTAATGTTATTCATAATAAATATTATAGTTCAATGTAGGTATATTTTGTGTGTAAAGCACTCATTAAGCGACTCCCACGTGCAAAAAGCGGCGGAACCCACGTAGAAGTAAGTTCGGAACCATCAATTTTGTCGCAACAAAGCTATGAAACCATAATCCCATTAACTGTATTTAATACAATGGTTCAATGAAATAGGGTTGTCAAGTGTCTGAAAACGTGGACAGAATATCGAAATTTATCATTAAACTAATGGTTAATCAAAATATATCAGCACGTTCAAACTTAACACCTTGATGATGGATAGATATTACCCATTGGATAAATATGACAAATGTGCTAGATAGTGTCCAACAGCAATAAAATGGAACTCCTGAGGAGACAAGTGAGATAGTCGCCACAAAATAAGTGTTTCCGGATACCACACCTCCCTTGCTCTCTCAACCATCTTTTCAACAGCGCGAAGTTAGTTTACATCATCGGACTTGTAACGGTAATCTGATAATTTTAAAGTCAATATAGGAAAACCATTATATTCGAAAAAGCGAGTAGAAACACTAACTTGTAACTTGATTGTATCAACCTTCTTGAATACCTAATGCCCGACAATTCGCCCTAGATCGCGGTACAGATCTCAAGTTATGGGTGCCGGAATGCAAATCAATCATGTAATTATCACTAGGGAATTTTATGCAACTAAATATTCCGATTATTTGACCGCTGCAGGCAAAAACTTTAAACGTTTTACAATATAAACTTAGTTGGTATTGCATAGAGCAGTTCCTGCCATGAATAATACATTAAGTTTATCCTTCGTAATGTTGATCTCATATTGAATCATATTATTATTGTATTATTTCTGAGGTAATTTACCACAGTACGTATGTAGGTAGGTACTGGTTCAATATTATGTATACGGAAAAAAATATTAGCTATCGCTTTACATTTTTTTTTAATTATAACCATTAAATCAACGAATATACATACATACGCAATAATAATGAATACAGACTTCAACGTAAATACACAAGCATGTAAGGTCATTGTTCAAAGCCTCAAAAGGTTACTTAAAAAAGTTCTAGAACACAAAATATTGGTGGCATTCTCTCGTTAAGAAGGTTTTTTCGAAATTACTTAAATATCGGTGATAGCCCAGTGGCTTAGAATTCGACCTCGAATCGAGGGGTCCGGGTTCGAATCCCAGTGGCACGCACCAATGACTTTGTAAAAAAGTTATGTGCGCTTTATAAAATTAAATATCAACTGCTGTTACGGTGAAGGAAAACATCGTGAGGAAACCTGCATGCCTGAGAGTTCACAAAAAAAAAATGTTCTCAAAGGTATGTGAAGTCCACCAACCCGCAGTAGGCCAGCGTGGTAGACTAAGGCCTACATCCCTCTCATTGTGAGAGGAGACCCGACCCTGTAGTGGGTCATTAATGGGTCATTACTGGCTACTACTTAAATATCTAAGAATGGTTGCTAAAACACTACTACTTAAATGTACTATTCGAAACTGTTAAGATAGGATAGCAGCGGCCATTAAAATGCAAATTTCTGTATGACCGAAACACGATGGCAACATAACAACTGCTGATATACTCTTTGTAATAACTATTGAATCAGCGCAGCCAGTTATAAAGTGATTTGTGTTTCTCAAATCATTCACAACTAGTTTATTAATATTTATGATACAATAGTCATTGCTTGCATGCGTTTCGTAAGCGCCAAGATAGGAGTCTGAAGGGATTTCGAATGCATTGGCAATATGCCAATGGTTACCGTTTATT
Source organism: Erynnis tages (assembly GCA_905147235.1). Classification (NCBI taxonomy): domain Eukaryota; kingdom Metazoa; phylum Arthropoda; class Insecta; order Lepidoptera; family Hesperiidae; genus Erynnis; species Erynnis tages. The sequence continues at coordinate 7,427,485 of LR990087.1, forward strand.
GCTCACCTGATTTAATCTCTGGCCTACGGGTTAATTTGGAACGCTGAAATATTAGACTCAACGGAAATACTGTCGTCGCTGAGATTCTTTTATTTTGAGATGGTCATTGTTGACAGGCCCTTATTTTGAAGTTTGACTTTGATGTCGACAGATTGTGATAATAATCCACCATTTCCAGACTAAAATTTTTGAATTTGTCTAACCTAACCTAACGCTGGGATTTCTTCAGTATTAATAAGATAATTAAAATTATTCCAAGCTTAAGTATGCATTTTCGTGGTCAATAATCTCTTGGCCAAAAGTCTCATGGATAAGATACCACAAAATAGTGATGTTTAGGGAACAGTCACTTGAATTGCACATTTACAATTTCTTATAAACTTCGCTAACAAAATTGGTCTGCGAAGCACATTCAATATAGTACATTTTACTCCTTCACTACCATTACTACCATCGGTAGGTTGTAGAATTGCACAAGATCAGTTCTATATTCACCTCTGGTTTCACAGCTTCACGCTATCAGGTGGCGACCGCCTCCGCTACGGAAGCTGTAGGCGGATGGTCGCCCACACCACACTCGACAATCCGCATCGCTTGTGTCACCAATACCGATCTTATAAGGATCGATGCGAATTCCAAGAACGATTTTTACTGTTAAATGACATAACTAAAGTAAATAGTTTCAAAATTATACTTCGAACAATATCTGTTGGATAGTTCATTTAGGTAAAATTGAAGTGTTTAGGAAAAAGTATTTCAAGCCTTATACTAACACCATGTTTGAAGATCAAAGATAAACGCTATGTGTTAGAACTACGGTATCTGCTTTTTAAAATTCAGCGGCTTGTTAATTTTTGGAGTACCCATCTGCTGTCAGTCATACACAACCTACTGTTACGTCGAAGCGTGAAAGCTAATATTAATATGCATCGAGCAACAGTAAGCGAATGCGCTTCATCCATTAATCAGCAGTAGCGGTTCATAGTAAACAAACAGAAGGAGCTTTAGATCTATGCATCTTTGGAAATTGTGAAAGCATTCGACATCGTACCCTTTAAGAAACGGTAACTTCAGTGGGTCTACGCATATTTACCATGGCGGAAACATTTGTTTAACCATGACATACGTCTATGATCGCTATCTCAGAGTGGTACTTACAAGTTTTGAGCAGACATTTCAGACATTCGCAATGAAAGGCGTGCCTCAGGGAGCGGCCTTAGCGCTGCTACTATTTACATTACTACAATTCGCTACACATCAAACCACAATCTGATCGCATTCACGGTAGCTACATAATTTACCAATTTGTTACTGTAGTCCAAAATAAGTATTCTTGACAGAATTATTTGCAAGTTAACATGTAGGATTCAAGTTTTTACAATCTTAAATCAGCAACCATGAAGTAAATCTTTTATAACTAAACAAAATGGTAGCCTGTTTTGTCTCTGTTTGTTTTACGCGTGTCTTCATAAGATTTATTTACTATCAGTCCGGATGGCGGTTTGTTTTATTTTAATTACTTTACTTGTACTATATCTGGCGTGTACACAGTCAAGTGTGAGCACGCGCTGTTTAAATAATATTATGCGAGCAACTTTAACATCTATGACATATGGCTACAGTTTGTTTTGAAGTGTCGACGTCCAACAGATTTCCAACTTGTGGCTTGTTTGTTAATATACAGTAGATATTTGAAAGGCAAAGTGCAATCTATGTCATTGCAACTAATAGCAGTGGCACGGTTTGTGAGAGTGCGTAGACTTCCGGCAGCACGGGTTTCAGCGTATGAAATGGGTCAAAGCGCTGGGATATTAATATCGGGTTGTTGTGTGTATTGAGGTGTGGTTGATGAAGATTTATTTTTCGATTGGAAGCCTTCAAAGTTTTTATTTTCTTGGTTTGTCTACGTTTTGAAATACTTAATTCGTTAAGTTGTAAAACAGCATATTCTTCATGTCTTGTGTTTCGGCTGGGGAGATATGGTTGCCAAAGATAGTTAATTTGAAGTGAACACCTTAGTCCTCGTGAATAGCAAAGTACCCGCATGGAACCTAATATAGGATTCTTCTTAATTTTTGGTGTGATCATCTTGCCCTGCGTGTCTGTTTGCTTCTCAATTACTGTAGTAAAAAATACCTGACTTAAGTAACAAAACTACTACCTAAGCTAAATAATTAAAAAGGCTTAAAACTCATAATCTTCATTGTTAATTAGTATATCTATTTTCTATATACTGATAAAGCTGTATTTACTTACAAAGTTATCTAGTTATATTTAGACGTCACAACACAACACAACATCAGTCTGTCGTCGCGACGCCGGCGCAGGAACTGTCGCGCCATGTCAGAAATAAACAATCTTGCTCCACATAACTGCCGATAAAACCGAGAACCAACCAATTAGTTGCAGCGTAGAAAACATTGTTTTTATTAGACTCGTTTGTCAGTCGGTGACTTGAAATTATTCTATCGTAGGATTTTTTAAATCCACGTCTTCACTTATAGATTAGGTACTTGACTTAGCCAACGGCTTCGTCCGCATGGATTTTAGGTTTTCAGAACTTGGCCCAGAGAGGGATAAAAAGTTTCCTATATTTTATCCAGGTTATAAACTACATACGTACAAATCTGTTCTGCGCTTTTCGCGTGCTTCGCGTGAATGACTAACAAACATCTTCACATAGTTTCACATTTATACTAAGTATTGGTAGGATTATACTATAGGTACCTACGCGCAATCGTTGTAATTCATAACAGCTCCTAAGAAACCCTTCGTATCCACTTCGATGACAATCGTATTCATCGTATGCATACCGAACTAAATCAAGCCGAATACGTACTTAGACATGTGTTGGCGCCTTTTCATTGAATGTACGACCGTTTACGGTAACGAATGACGATTTGAATAATTAATCAACAAGTCTTGGTTATGTAAGCCTTCATTAAAATTGTTGGTGATCATTGAATTATCTTTATCCTTTAGATACAATGCGACCTTGTTTTAACGTATGCGCTATCGGTAATTCGTTCCTATCTCGAATTTAATATTTGCAGTTGATATTTCAACTAAGTAAACAATCTGATTAAAGACGAAGTCTCTATGGGCATAATCTCTTTTAACTAAACCTTGAAGTAATGGGACAGAAAAATCAATCGTCGTTAAATATTGCTATAGGTTTCCCATAAGTTCCCCGAAAGTTTGTGGCCTCAAATGTTGACCTTTCGATGAATTCTGTCCGTAGAATATTTTATAACGGTGTATTATTACTGCACTTCTGTGTAAACAAATAAACAATAAATAAATACCTCAATAACGTTTAAAGGGTGTAGTTATTAAATGGTACTTTTCTACTGATGATTAAATAATATATGCACTGAAAACAAAAAAAGAGCAGAAATTTTCGAATTTCAAACATTGAAACGAAACCTACGTGAGAAAAACAAAATAAGATCTATACGGACTCGAGAGAGATCTAGAGACAAATATGGATGCGGACGCGGCATAAGCGAGGACACCGTTTATGTCCATTGTCACTTCAACCATAACCGTCGTAATGATGAGGAATAATTTCTTGATGATGTAAGTGATACAAGCGGATGATAGAGGTCCATCAAATCACGCAAGACACTGCAAGCGTCAACGAAACAAAGGAATACAAAAATTAAGTTTGATGTTTCTTGATAGAAATGAAGAGAAAACATCCTACTATTTATCATTATAAATGTGTAAGTTTGTGAGGATGTATGTTTGCTACTCTTACACGCAAAAATGGCTGAACAGTTTTAGATAAAATTTAGTATGCACGTATTTTATTTTTCTAGATTAACATATTTACGATACATTTTATGCCTTAATCTGGCCCAAGTTAAAAAAATCCACACAGTCGAAGTCGCGGTCAGTCTCGTCTATAAAAATAAAAAAATAACGTGGATAAAAAATGACATTGCAATGGCTTGAGGTTCGTAGAAAATCGACCAACCTATAAAAAGTTTGTCCGAGAATAACTAAATTTACATAAAGAGCATAAAAATGTATGGAATTGTTGGACAGACTGATATGGACGAGAAGGTGGCAGCTGGCCATTTCCGATGGTGGATTGTAATGATGAAGAATATATAAATACGCAAATTCTTCTGCTTATAATTAAAATGGTCGGCAATTTGGCTATAATAGTTATTTGTACCATTGCTTCGAGTCGAATAATTTGGATCCTTGTTATTGCTAACTCGGTCGAATTATGAAAACACTCTTAAACAACAGTGTCTTTAAGTTGTGCTTTTGCACACTTATTAAATCATCTCCATCAATTTCTTCACGTATGAGTTAACCTGCACCTTGAATTGATTCATCTCACAGTGAACCTTGTTCAGAATCAGCGTACATCAGAATGTGTTCAACGAAATTATCTCGGATGCTTGCAGACATTGCCCTTCACAAGAGTGGTGACCTTAAAATATTTTATGAATATGAGAGCGCTATATGTGACTCATTGGATACAGCAGACGTGGTCGTATGTTTCTTTATCGATGGCGATGTTTTCATAAACCTGGCAGCAGACATTCGTGATTTACAAGTTTGCTTATCTAAGGTTCGGCACTCTAGAAGATTTATAGTTTGTTCGTTTTGTAGGATGGATTTTGTATCGTTGTATTAATAAATTTCTCAAATCATATTTAATCACAGAATAAATATGATAAGAGAAATAGTGTTGAACCAAAATAAATCAGTAGCTAAATTCTAGGACACAATGCTAAATTTTTAAGTAAGAATACTGCAAACAATGTTGAAGAAACTAGTAATTGCTATTCGAAAGCTTGCCTTCCGTCCAGTAAGGTTTTACGACTGACAGTAAAATGTTGCCATTAAAAACCAATATAGCATCTATCGGAGTCAGTGGGTGATGAGTTAAAGTTCATCTGTCCGCTGTTGCCCGTTTACCATCGCGCGGTGGTATTGTTATGAAAGCTCGCCACAATACACGAATATTCATATTTATTGCTACGTTACTGAAATAAATTACGTTCTTTTTAGTTTATGATCTTTTACTGTTTGGCAGTGTCTGTTATGATATTCATGTTGATAGCATATTTTTGTTAGTAGAATTGGTAGAATTATTTTAAATCGCTTGGGTGTCTCTTAACCTACCACGAAGTAATCAAGCGTTTGCATCTCTGCAAGGAAGACTCACAGAGCAAAATGTAGATGCAACTATCTTGGCCTTTAAGAATTTTTTCTTATCTACATACAATCTTAGACATAATTTCAGGCCTACCAGCTGCTACCTAAAGTTTCATGTGGCAATGCAATGATTGGTAGCCAGAATTCTTAGAATTCGTGTAATACTGCTATATTATAATACTATTACGTCTTAACTGTTTCTACACGTTACATAAAAAAATATCTCTTTCTGTCTGTCAGAACATTGTTAAAACATAATTTAATATCGCCCAAAATTTCTTAACTATAAATCGTAAAGGCGAAATAGTTATCGTGATATCGTGAATCATCGCTTAACCGTGTAATTAGATTTACAATTTGTACGTCTGACGATGCCCCTTAAACCAGCTTCAGTGTGACTCACGCGTCGACGGAAGCAAAGTGAGCGTTCACGATCGAAGACGACCAGTCTTACTTGAACTACAGGGTTCCCTTTCAGGACCCTTAAGGCAACTACAAGAAGGTAACATTTTTCAAAGTCAGAGCTCATCTAACGCACCAAGTCATGTGAACTGCCGTTGATGACGTCACGGGGCTACTGATCGCTTTCTAGACTTTTTTCTCGTGTCGTCAATAACTCGTAACGCTGCTCAGACCGGATGATAATATTTTTTACACTTGCATTAACTCCGCATAGCCTGGAGCAAAGTCCATCTGGTGAGACGCTCAAATTAGATCGCATTTTCGTAATGGAATTTATTATCGATGATTTCCCAACTCCGTTCCCCAATTTTAATCCGAACGATGCTGATTGTCGATTATTGAACTTGTGCAAAGCTAAAATGAATACTTTTGTGTATTGGGTTCTTTTTTTAAATTACTATTGAAGTATTATAGTATAGTATTATATAGTATAGTATATTTCGAGTCAACTGTCCTCAAAAACATTTTGTGTCTTGTACAATTTTATTGGTATCTTGATCACTATTAACACGCAAGTTAGCAAGCAAGATCAATAGAAAGAAGTTAAATAGGCAGCCATTTTAAACTAACATTCATTGGATTATTTATTGTCTCCTCCAAGATCAATCAAACTTCAAGCCACTCATTGCTTTACACTTCCACTTACCAACGTAACATTGTTCACAGAATTCAAAAAGGACTGGTCAGACCACGCTCTCTGGTGGCCGACGCGCAACAAATGGCTCTCGAGGCCCAAGCACACCCTGGACCAGTACGGCGTTCACGCAGACGCCGCCCTCCACTTCACACCCATGCACAAACCCCTCCGGATCCAACTGCCTGACCTCAGATACATTGACTGCAAGATCGACTTCTCCATTGACACCTTCAGCGCTGTTGTCCAACTCTGTAAAAGTTTAGGTAAGTTTATTTAATTCTTATTTGACTTTAATCAAAAATTGCCATAAAGTAAGAAACATGTACTTTTATAGATCGGCGTAAATTGTCTTTTGTTTTGGTCAGAGAGGTGACGTTAATAAAAGACAACTAAGAAAGCATTCTTGTTCAACCTAAAGAGTAATATCTAATATCCTGACCGATTCTACGAGTATGTTAAGCAGAACTTAATCGTACTTTTTGGATGTGCTCTTTTTTTAATGTGTCAATGTTTTTGTATGTATCTTATTTTCTTGGGACTTCTTTTACTTTAAAATTTTGAGTAAATTTACTTTGTAGTTCTTTTTATAGTTTACCCACTTAAAAAATCCCCATTCAATGTAAGTCGTGCTTCGTGCTTCTTCCATGACACGCGTTGTGATGGGTAAACCAGCAACAAATGCTTTTATCTCTTTTACGACTAACTTTATGGGGCGCTCAACATTAAAGTTGCTTAAACATTTGTGTATAACTTCAGAATGTTCAATTTCATTGTCAGTGCAATGTTAAATGTTATGTAAACCTAACTATGTATTAAAACCTTAACTCCTTTTATGTTATTGCTTAGATTGTAATGATGCTAGACTTCTGGCTCAGATTTATAATGGATTACTGTAGTGATTGTGTTGGTAGAGATTATTCTGATGAGTTAGGATGAATTTTCCAAATATCATATTTAATCTCAAATGTTAATTTAAACGGAATGATCTTGCATGCTGAAAATTCGGTACTATTATTTCAAACTTACATTTCATGAAATTGTAATGCCAAACAACGTTCCTACTTTGTAGTGGACAAGAAGATGATAACTGTTATCTATATACAAAGTTATATTCTCAATTATCAGGCATACGTCACCCAGAAGAGCTGTCACTATGCTATCCCCTGGAACCATCACATCTGAAGCAGAACTACCAGAATCTGAAAGAGGCGAAGCGGATAAAGTCCTCTCAGCCACCGGACACGAACACGTTCATAGCAGCCACGAGGGGATCGTCCAACAGTTTGGACAGGAGCTTGCCGTGTCCCGCTACTCCGCCGCCCCCTCGGTCCCTTTCAGCTACGCCTGTAGCTTCACAACAGGTAATGCTTATGTAATATTTCTTCTTTGTCTTCTTATTTTGCTTTCTTACCTGTCTTTCCGTCTTCTCAATTTTTTTAACAATCTGGTATTGACTGGGTATTAACGACTTATATTGTTTATTAAAGCATAAGTGAGAGAAGATTAATAGTCGTATTTTTCACAGTTCTCGCGCTCTTGTAATGTCGAAAAACTTTAATATGTCAGTCAGAATTAAGCTTAATGCGAAAGTGTAATCGCTCTCGAAGTAATTGGCACTTTAAACGGGCCCATGCGGGCTTTACATCCTCTTACAGCCATCTTAACTCAGGACTCGCTTTTGTACATTATGTGGTGTTGAGTAACATCAAATTTTCGACTGCGAAATATCGTCCTTTTATTATAAAAAAGTAGGTAGGTACTGTATATAACTAACATTAATTTATTTAATATCACTAAGCATATCATATTCATCATTTTAAATTTAATCTAAATTTTCCAGACTGTGATTTCGTTTTGTAGCATATACATAATTATTAATATGTACATATGTTCGATGATGATTTTGATTTCTAAATTGTCATCTTTTAACATTGGTAGCGAGTTTGTCTATTAACCTAGAGATTTAAACTAACTTACCCAAAATCCTGTAATGTTGACTTAATTTAGCATAACCTTCACACTAACCACTATCATTACAAGACAACTACTTACCCATCTGACTTCGACATAATGTCCAGAACGGCACTCTCCGCCGCTACGGGAACCACATCTACAGCACCCAGAGCGACGGCTCCAGCGACGGCGGCTACTGCGGCACTCCGCCCCGGGCCGCGTCCCTGGATGCGCTGGACTCGCTAGCTGATCTGTCGCTGGCGGACTCGCCGCTGGAGCCCGACAGCCAGTCCAGAGAGTCCCTCCTCACACCCAAATCGCTGATGGAGCGCGCCAGAATGAATGTTGGGTATGTATAATTTTATTGTACTATTGTATTAGAGTATTTCACAGGTTATGAATGTAAAGATACGATAGTTGCCATGCTCGTTGCTTCAATAAAGAGGTGTACTCATCGATAATAAGGCATACATAATATACAATCACAGATGCAAAAAGGCAAAAGAATACTCCATCTTGCTCTCATTCACTGTCTTTCTCCATTCTCCAATGTAGATAAAAATTGAGTTGATGGTATGGTTCATGTTAAATATTTAGATGAGACTATTTCTGAACTGCGTCCAGATTTATTTAATTTAATCTCCACAAAAGTGTCGTAGCTTACACACCATCAATATTTCAAAGCTCAAGTAAAGTTTTTGGAATTGTACCTAATCGATCTGAACACGTCCACAGTTGGCTGGACTCCTCCCTCTCGATCATGGAGCAGTACGTCCGTGAGTGGGACACGCTGCAGCTCCGCTTCAAGTTCTACTCGTTCTTCGATCTGACCGCGCGCGCGCAAGACGCCTCGCGGCTCAACCAGCTGTACCAGCAGGCGCGCTGGCAGATACTGAACCAGGAGGTGCATTGCACCGAAGAGGAGATGTTGCTGTTTGCTGCTCTGCAGGTATTCGATCTACCTTGACTGCTTTCCCCTTCTAACCACACATTTGTTAACCAAGGAAGAGTGCAAGGTGCTGGCAGATACTGAACCAGGAAGAGCATTGCTTCTACTTCGTTAATGTTCATAGATATCACCTCATGGCAATCCATTATAGTTGTATAGTTTTATAGGTGGTAGAATCAGTGTAGAAATTAGAACCATCCATAGGTATAGCTAGCAAATACTTGTCTATGGTTAGGGCACCCGCAATCACACCTATCTAGCACAGATAGCGAAGGATGAAGATAAGAAATGATGCTTCAGAGTAGACATTATACACCTTCGACCTCACTCAGTTCAATTACTGACAAGTATTTGCTAGCTATACCTATGGATGGTTCTAATTTCTACAGTGATTCTAGCACCTATAAAACTATACTACTCTCAATATGTGATATGTAAACTCCTACCTAGAAGGATTACTAATTCCTACCTTGTAATTCCAGTTACAAATCGAGCTGCAAACGCTGGCCGGCGGCAGTGTGGACCCGGCGGATGCGCACGTCGCGGGCAACTCCGCGGCCCCCGAAGACGAAATAGACGCTGCCTTGTGTGAGCTGCAGGCCCAGCTCGAAGGTGGGCCACCGGCTCGACCGGACATCACACATGTGCCGGAATTGGCGGGATACCTCAAGTGTCTTAGGTGAGAAATTAATATTTAAAAAACTAAAAGACACGCCTGGTATACCTTCCCTAGTCATCAGACCACGGTGCCGGCATCTAATGTCTAGCATCTAATTCTAATGTCATTGGTATTTGATAACTTTGTGCAAATGCAAAGAACAAAGAGTACCCTCAATATTCAAATTTTATTTATGCAGGTTAATATAGCCTTTGTTTTAGATAGAACATAATAGTTTTCTGGTTTTCTGATTTCTGTTTGGTTTCTGATTTCTGTATTCTGGTTTCTGATTTCTGTATAAAAATATAATTATCTTTTTCCCTCTTTATAATATAATTTTAATAAATATTTAGCATATATTGTAAATATTTATATTTAAATATAAGTATCATATTATTTATTTATTTCATTCTTTCATCCCCGTACGGCGCGTGGCGTGCGACAAAGCAAGTGTAACAACCAGTACTGTGCGATCGCGTAAGGAGTATTCTTTACCCCTAAACCCCTTCATTGTGTATTTACATTATCACTATGTAGAGTAGGCTTTTAATACCAACAAATCTTTATTAATATCACCTAGTAATTCTCAAACAATTGTCTATGTTGTACTACCCCTCAAAACACAATAATTGTTAAACTGTACTGTAAATAATTATTAGTATTATAATTATTATGTTATATCACTATGCCTAGCAATATGGTGATATTTCCACTCCCACTTTAGTTTAAAATAAAATGTGTAATGTAAGATCACCTGTGTATTCCAGACTAACTGAGTTAGCTCTAATAATATATTTATACTTTGTGTATTTTTATAATAAGGTATTTTTTGCTGACTTGTAATGCAAAGAAGAAAATTACTTGACGATAGGTGTATACTTGACCACCCTGCTACCCAATATATATTAATATAGTTAATAGCTCCAGGCAAACAACACATTTTATCGCTTTATTTCTTCTGTTTATATCAGTCCATTCATAAATCAAATGACAAGGGCATATGAATATCTGTTTGTAACTAGCAATTATCATATTGGACAAACATAACCAATTAAACAGACTACATGGCCAACTAGTATGTGGACAGTTAAGTAGTTAACTCAAGAGTTTATGAAGGTATTTCATTGTGGCGTGTTCAGTAAATTGGTATAATAATACATAATAATATAATTTTTTGGGGGTTCGATTCTAAACGGAACATTATCACTAAGATAAGTTTTCACAGGACTGTTGTTTAAACAGCAACAGGGTAACATTTGACGTAACGTGTATTCCTAAGACCACATAAATGAAGATACAATAAATTGAATCTTTGTTCACGTTGATATAAGATTTTGATCGAGAGAGGGATATAACTATCCTATACGTTAATCTCGGTTATAAACCACCGTGGGTTCCAAAATTGGTTTCGTTCGGCCGTTTTTGCGTAAAAGTGTAACAAACATCTATCCATACATCCATCCCTGCTCACAAACTTTCGCATTTATAATACATAGTAGGATACATAGTAGGATAAGCGAAATAAAGAAAACTTCGGTAACACGATTCAGGGTACCCGTGGCGCCATCTGTTGATCAGCGGACGAAGTTTTTATTTATGCAGTACATTTAATTTTGTCTTGCAGACCGAAGCGCTTCACACTGAAGGCGTACAAGCGCTGCTGGGTGTCGTGCCGCGACGGGACGCTGCGCATGCACCCCTCGAGGGAAGCCGCCGCCAACCAGCCGCCGTCCTACAGCGTCGAGCTTAGGGGTGCTGAGGTAAGATACATAATTATATCTTTACGCTTCCTCTACTACTATCCTCATATGCAGTCATGTATGTAGAAAATTATGGCTTTACTGGAAAAATAAATCGAAAGGGTAGTTACTCGCACTAGATCCTCAAATGGTCACACTGTTATTGGTTGGTTGTTAGTATCATTTTGAGGACATATTGGTGTCAATATTTATTTAAAATTATACCAATTTGGTAACTTGTTTTTCTTGTATAACACTGTTGTAAAGTTGCATGTGAAATGGAATATATTTATCAATATTTATAATTGAATTTATTTTTAATTATTATTAATGTTACTTATCATAGGTAACGCCAGATGCTCATCCAGCCTCAGGGAGGTATAGCATCAAGTTGGAGGTACCCGCCGAAGACGCCATGCATGAGCTGTGGTTGAAATGTGAAAACGTAAGTTATTTGTTTCTATAGTATGTATGTGTGTAGATACTATAAAAATCTCATGGAACCTGAAATGCTGGCACAATTCTTTGTTTGCGATATCCCATATTGTAAATACTGTTAGTATTTAAGGCATTGACATTAGCCAAACTGAAATTACAAATAAACTAGTGCAAGTGCTCATGACGTGACACCTACGAATCTGTGAAGCCATGTATTGAAACGTCTTGTACTGCGACTAATGTCGGCGACGCGACTAGTGTACGCACCTTCAGGGATTTGTATGGCGGTAGTCGTATGGAGATTAAAGTCGTCGAGTATCGAAGACTTGCGTAGCCTCGTGTACGAAGGGGCTCACTAGCGAGTTGATACCGTAACTTTAATTTGCGCAGGAGGAGCAATACGCCGACTGGGTGGCGGCGTGTCGCCTGGGGTCCCGCGGGCGCTCGCTGGCGGACCCCACGTTCGCGACGGAGGCGGCGGCGGTGCGCAGCCTGCTCGCGCTGCAGAAGCCGCAGCCGGGCGCCGCCCTGCACCAGCACTCCCTGCCGCACCTCGACCACCTGCAGCCCGACAACTACCTCGCGCCGCGCTTCCTCAAGAAACTCAAGGGCAAGGTATGACAGAACCCGCTCACGCCGCGTCAGACCTCCTACCCCACCTTGACCACAGGCAAATAGATAATCTTATACTACTATTGATAGTTCTACCTCTAATTTTGACCAAAACTTAGGAGAAGTTAGGAGGCCTCTCGTTGGTGTAATATTACCATGGCAAAAAAAACGAAGATTAACATTGATCAATGATGAACTAACTATACAGTGGTAATGTCACGAGCATTAAATATCTTGAAACACCGCGGCACCGTTCAGTTTCTGAAGAAATTATAGTCTTGTCACTTAGGCTCCATGTAGCTTTGTACCCATGAAGACGTTTCAAAATCTGTTAAGTAGTTCCACAGATCATTTCCACAAACTTCCCGAGAACAAACTCACAAACTTAACCTTCTCACAATATTTGATCATGAAATGAAATGAAAATCATTTATTTGCACGAATATGGGTTAGTTATTGGTTTTACAGGGCATTTTGATCAATCCATATTCACCTCTTCAGGTATGCAAATTCTAAAAGTAAAAATAAGCAAATAAAACTAATGTTAGTACAGTAATACAAATTAAAACTTTTAAAATATTAAAACGTATTACTAATACACAATTTGATTTATATGTTTTGTATCATTTATTAATGTCAATTTAACCAAGTATATTCAATATTTTTATATTATTATTATTGTTGTTATTCACGTTTTCTTTGTTTTCTCAGCTTGCGCTGGATTGATTTTTTTTTTTTTTAAATGACATTTACGGGCTTTGCCAAGTAGATGCCATTAATGTGGATGAGGTTATATGGTGGATGAAAGTGTGAATGTGAGATCTTCATATGTCTGTCCGTCTGATTGTTTCATTGTTATCATAGTCTATTTGTAAGAACTTTCTTACAATCCTACAGGTGTTTAAGATGGCAGCCTTTTGAGCGGTGACATAGGCATACGGTAAGTCTATAAGTTTCAGGCTGTGATGCAAATATTTTGGGATAACGCCTGTCGTTGATAGAACTATGGGTACAATGTAGACTTTTTTCTGGTTGAAAAGTCGGATTACTTCGTCTTTAAGATCAGTGTATTTGTGTATCTTTTCAGCTATTGTTTTTTGTAGATTGTGAGTGTTTGGTACTGCAATGTCAATAAGGTAAGTGGTTTTGTTTTTTTTGTCTACTAGTATTATGTCTGGGCGATTGTGATGTGTGGTCTTGTCTGTGAGGATAGCCCGATCATAGAAAATTTTGTGAGATTTATTTTCTAAAACAGGACTTGGTTGGTAGTTGTAATAAGGTGTGTGCGTGTTTGGTATAAGATGATGTTTGATTGCTAGGTTTTGGTGAATGATGTTAACTATTTGATTGTGTCTATGTGTGTAGTCAGTTGCAGCAAGATTAGGACATGCCCCTGTAATATGCTGGATATTTTCAGGATGTGTGTGACATTTTCTGCATCTGTCGTCTGTAAGGGTAGGGTCTTTAATTATGTGTTTTCTGTAATTTTTAGTATTTATGACCTGGTCCTGGATTGCCACCATAAACCCTTCGGTCTCTGGGAACAAGGACCCTCTGGTGAGCCATTTGTTAGAGGCTGCAGCGTCTACGTGGGACTGTTCTAAGTCATATGGATGTCTACCATGCAATGTTTTTGCCTTCCATTGTTCTATAGGTGTTTGTTCCAAGTCCCCATCTTTAATCAGTTCCGTTTTATCTGATAGGTTTAATGGCGTAAGGTTAATGTCGTTTTCAACTACTGCCTTGTGAATATTACTGCTATTAGCTTTTTGGTGAAAAAATGTTCTTAAATTAATTATTTGATCTTTCCATAATTTAGCCACGTTGATTAAGCCCCTACCGCCGTCTTTTCTTTTAAGCGACATTCGTTCAATTGCAGATTTTGGGTGTAAGAAATTATGTTTTGTAAGTGTGGTTCTAGTACTTATTGCAATGTTATTTATGTCTGTTTTGGTCCACTTAATTATACCAAAAGAGTAGGTGAGGATTGGAATTGCATAGGTGTTTATCGCTTTTATGAGGCTTTTACCAGTCAAAAGGCGTTTGCAAATTGTGTTTACTCTGCTGATATATTTACTCTGCTATTTATTTATTATTATTATTAATTTAAATTATTATTTAGTTATAATTTTACCTAATCGAACTCATCGGCTGTCTATGTGTTACCCATCGCTGGGGAAAGAGAAAAAAACTCTCGACACAGGTTTCGGTACACATACTTTATTTGTTTAGAATTTACGATACAATACAGATTTAATTTTTTACATTAATGAATTCCGCAACCGAATATAACCAATTTACAGTTCACCCAACGCGTCCTTGAGAGCCACGCGAACGTGAAGGAGCTGCCGCTGCTGGAAGCGAAGCTGCAGTACGTGAAGACGTGGCAGAACCTGCCGGACTACGGGCAGACGCTGTTCGTGGTGCGCTTCATGGGCCACCGCAAGGACGAGCTCATCAGCATCGCCAACAACCGCATCATGCGGCTCGACCCCCACACCGGCGACCACATGAAGACCTGGCGGTTTAGTACTATGAAGGTAATTATTATCTGTTATTAGCACGAAACACTTATATGACCAGACGCATAATAGAGGATAAGAGGAAAATTGTTTTATTGATACCATAGTAACAAAATACACTTTTTGGGGAAAATATTATGTTGGTACAGGTTATGTTTCACTAAAGTGACTTTAGCAGCAGTTCCCGCCAAAATAAGCGACCTTAAATAAAAGTCCTCTAACTTTAGGAATCCCAGTTTTGACATCCTGTTGTTCCCAAATTTTAGGGGTCCTAATGTTGACATCCTGTTGTTCCATATTATAAAAATCTTTGACTAGCCTTTTCTTATAGTCTTAACAGTTATGAGTATGAATTAGTATGGGTGCGTTTGACTACCTGGTCAAATATGATGTAAATCCAATATGAAGTTGAATGTGCACCTTATCCCAGCACTAAAATGGTCACCTCAAGTAAAGTGTCTCCATTAAGTACACCACCCGAACCAAAACTATTTCATGAAGGGTCAAAATACCCCTGGAATTTAGCTGCGCCTGCGACTATACCACCTTTACCATTTCATGATGAAAATGTATATATTTGAAATTAATAAATGAAACAACTTATTCAGCAGAATAGTAAAATAGTTTATTAACATCAAGAACTACGGTTTGACACAACATTTAGTTCAATGTTTCTACGCCATTGCGATTATCACACCAATATAGTAGATAACACTTAAATATTATTTCTAAATTTGTTTACAAATCAGTGCAGGACACGTCGATCTAGAATATGTTATAGTGATTAATTTTCTTGATCCACAATTTTTTATTACTCATACTATTATGTATTATAATATGCAACATATCATATTTTACTTTGAATTAGCTATCCAATGAGGGTCCAGTAGCTTTATTTCCAACCCCCATAATTGATATTTAGACGGTATATTAGAGGATCTTCAAAAAAGCGAGATGGATGAATTCCAGATCCATTTCAAGCTCCTAAAGTTAGGAGTCCGGCAACACACCTTTAGTCATGATTAATTACCCACAAGAAACAATTGTGACAAAGACTTACATCAGATGGCTTTCACAAAATTAACTACTCTTATTTTAAAAACCAAATCTAACCACATTTATTACTTATTATCTTTACAGGCATGGAACGTGAACTGGGAAATCAAGCACATGATGGTTCAGTTTGAGGAAGGCAACATCATCTTCTCAGTACAGTCGGCAGACTGCAAGGTAGTGCACGAGTTCATAGGTGGTTACATCTTCCTGTCCATGAGATCAAAGGATGCCAACCAAACATTGGACGAGGAACTATTCCACAAACTCACTGGTGGCTGGACGTAAATGCAACATTATAAGATTATCTGTGGTAATCGAACGCTGGGTGGGTAACAGGTGTTACCAGTTCTGATAAAACTATTTTAAAAACTGACTTAAGTGCCTTGAACAGCCTATCTGGAAACTGCCTTAATTTTGATACACATTTTATCACCATAACTTAGATGAAAACAGTACAGCACAATTGATATTTTTAAGCTTCTTAATTTATATGAATATTCTATTTTCAGGATGAACTCAAATATTTTATACAGACTATTTTCAATGACAATTTATTACATGTAGTGCTTCCATAGCTATATTTGAATGCCAAAAATGATTTTTACACAGGATTTAATTGTATTGTGCTTCTTACATCACCTGTTTTTTTATTATAAATATCATTAATTTAAAGTAAATTTTACTTTAGATTTAAGGCGAAGTGCGATTGAAATGAGCTTTTAACTGAAATAGTGTTTAAGAATAAAAAAAATATATACTTAGCATTTAGTGACAACTGACATGTTTAAACTTCTAAGGATTGTTGACAAGTGCCATTATGAAATTTATATCTGATTTTGGATATACCTTCAGTTTGGTGCTTTGTAATAAAATAACTATATATAAAATATATTTATATAGGTATAGTTGAGTGGCCTTAACTTGTAGAGATTAATGCTATAGCCTATCTCTTAAGTTTTATGTATTGTAAATAACATATTATAATAAAATTAAAGAATAGATCTTATTAAACCAGTGTTAACTTTTTGCTTCAAAATGTATACCTAATAAATGCAAAGATTTATTTTATTAATTCGATAGTTTATTACTAGTCTCATTGAAATCGCATGAAATGCTATTATATAATTGTAATGCATAGTTTAATTTGAGTATTAACAACATTTTGATTTCATTTTAATGTAGACTTATTGTACAAAATGTATGTACACAAATCATAAAGTAGTATGTTTATGTTTGTAAATGAATGTCTAAATAAATGTAAATTAATAACAATTATGACTTTTACTTATAAATTATACTCCTTATTTGTCTACAATGTAGACTCTACATAAATGAAATAACATATATTTAAAGGCTGTTTCAGAGTTTTACTCTTGATATGTAATGTAAAAAAAAGTACAAAAACATAATAAAATGCAAATTAAAATATGCTGCATTTGAAAACTGTCATAAAAATAAATTACACCTACGTGTATTGGTTTGAATTCCTTCTTAATTTATTTTTCTAGCATACAGAAATATAATTTTACTTACATGAATAATATTGTATTATAAGTACTTTAACATTGAAAAATAAAACTTACACCTAACACATTAAAATTTAAGGCAAACAGACTTTATCTCCATTTGCAATCACTCAAAGTATTATGACGTAATTACGTAATCGTCACTTATTATTTGTAAAGGTACAGGTAGTTCAAATCGTAGCTCATTTTCAACATTTACAAGATTAATCTTGATACTTAAAAACAGCAACTAAGATTTGTATCACAACATATACAAAATAAATATATGGCTTCTCTCACACGAACAACATGAAGACGAACACAAACAAGTTGGCAGCACAGCAATATTGACATTGTGCTGCATTCAGCAGCTACATTCACACATCTATCGTAGGATAGTTCTCTTCCTCGTCAAATCGACTGAGCTGCCTTCTATGGTATGGATTAAAGACTTCTTTGTTCAGAGGAGGCAAGGTCAGAACTAGTGCACAGGCTCCTGCAATTTCATTTATCTTTAGCAGTGGGGATTGCTGGAGCCATAGAACCTCTGGTTGATTGTTTAAGTCAGTGGTTTCGTTGAACTCTTCCACTGCCATGGCTTCTGTGTGTCCACACATTGTTCTGGTGATGGCTAACACTCTGTCTCCTGAAAACAATGACGCTATTTTAAAAAACAGTATATTAGAAGTAATATAAATAAAAAAAAATGCTGGTAAATAAATTTGTAAACGGCATCCCATTATTGATAAAATATTATTTTTTAATGCAGGTCACCTGATGTTACGTATTACTGTAACACATGAACACCTCCATCCAACCTTAAACTGTATATGGATGTGTTAGAAGATGTGAGTCTCAAATATATCTGACAACTCTCAATAACAATGGGCACCTATGGCTTTACATGCCCATGAAGCATGGAAGCATGCATTTAATTTGTCACCATGGGTCACCCATCCAGGTACTGACTGTGCCTAATGGTGCTTAACTTTTTGGAATGCTTGTGATTTACTCAGGCAATAAAGAATTTGCTCTTTAATTTGGGTAAAATCTCTTAATCACTTGTATAAATTACAAGTGACTTAAAGTCCTGTTAGAAATTGATAAAATTATTTTTACTTACCTAAGTCACACATTGTAGCAGGAGGGCTGTTAAATTGGCTTACATTAACCAAAACTTTTGAATTTCTGTCCATATCAATCCTGTACAAATTGCAAAAGTAATTCTGTCCAAGATATATGTACCCCTTGAAGGAAATCATGCAACTGGCACGTATTTCAGTATTCACAATCAGTTTCCACTGATCAACCTCTCCTGTATCTTCGTATCTATAAATGTTTTTCTGTCCGGATGCATAGATCATATTTTTGTGAGCGCACACTGCAGGGAATTGTATTGTTTCTGGGAACTTTGCAATAGTCCTGTGTGACCTCATCTTTAGGTCATACACAATCACTGAGTCCAATACCACTCTGCAATAAGTAGAATCAGGTTAAAAATAAAAACAAAATTAAAACAATAAACACAAGGTTTTAAGTACTATTCAAATATTTGAGTGATAAGCATAAGTGTTTCTAGTTCCATTCCTACAATTTGTAACAACTACTTAACAAATAAGCACTAAACAGGCAACATCTGTATTATTCAGTAAATTATTGGAGTCCAATATAAAAAAAATCATCATTTGTTTCTTGGTGCACTCACCTGTATGATCCTACTCCTCCCACCAAGTAAAGAAAATCATTGAGTATAGCTACACCAGCATGCCGACGACCTGGTAGACAAACACCATGATCGATCCATTCATTAGTCAAAGTGTCGTAAACTCGTACATCCCTCATAAATTTTCCACTTCCTCTGCCATACTCTCCTCCCACCATCACAATCTTGGTCAAGCCCCATGTGACAACACTCCAGCCCCATAATTTGCCATTGGCCACCTCTATGTACTTCTGAAATCCAGTATCTGGTGTAAATGTATACAAAAAGAATGGCGGGGAAGAAATGTGGGTTGGCAGTCCATGTTCACATTTCCACAAGGGGAGAAGTGGTGTCAACACCAGCTGTCGATTTACACTTGATCTCAAAAGCATTACAACTTGATTGAACACTGCCTCTGTGTATATATCACAAATCCTGGTTTTGTTCTTCACCAGAAATTTTTCAGAAATAATCTTTTGTTCCCCTGCATAATCACAGAGGCATTCCACAACTTTTTCTGCCAAACTATAGGTATAATTTCCAATGAGACCTTTCATTTGGTTCAAGTCATGTACAGTTATTCTTTTATAATCCAAGCAACACAGTACTATTAATAAAGCATCACCTCCACAGAGATTAAGTGTAATCCACTTGTGTCCAAACTGAAAGATTCGAAATTCATTTTCCGCATCTATATAGGGATGTGACAGATACCAATATAACTTCTGTATTGTTAATATGACATCTGGCTTTGTACGCTTAAAGTTGAGGAGGCCGTGAGCAGCGGCTGACTGTTCCAACTTTTTGTAGGCTGATCTTTCAGCAATTGTCATAATTTTGAACCAATTAATTTCAGAAAGTTGTGTGTACAAGGTGTATTCAATTTGTTTTATAAGCTCTGTGATTTGCAAAAAGTTTGCAGCCTCTGAGAGTTCTCCGATGATTTCGAGAGAATATTCAGAGAGGTCAAGCAGACCGATCATGATGAACTGCAATATATAATACATTATTTCTGGATCTAATACCTGAAAATGAATATTATCATAAAAACTGATACATACTCATTACATAATTCTAAGTTTACACACAAGAAGATTTCTCATGATTAGTCATGATTAAGAGAGTTTAATTGACTGTACCCAACTTACATCTATTTGTATTTGCTTTTGATCATTTTCCACATAACTGCCGCTAAACATAGCCCGAAAATAGTCGCTATGTTCAGCAAGATTGGATTTGGATGCAGTAAACTCGTGCCCTCGAATTACTAATGTAATTTTATCCATTTCTATCGCTTTTTTATCAATTTCTGTCACTTGTTTATCCATTTTTACACAGAATCATAAATTTAACACTTAATAGTCTAAATTTATTTTGTTCATGTAACAAAAAGATCAGGAGGACATGCTCCTGTAGATAGTGTAGACTTTAAAATTAATTACCTACTTTTTAATGTTTATTATAATTTTTGTCGATACCTCAACCTCAAGGCAAAAAATAAATAAACATTTAACAGTCAGTCACTCAAGTCCGAAAATGTCAGTGTCACCCTGTCAGGTCTGTCTCAGTCTGTTGTCGTTGGTCATCCATAGACTCTAATCATTATAGAATGTAAATAAATAAATATCAAAGATTAGTTGAAATTTGCCTTATCTGGGTTGTCTGTGCCAATAGTACCCATTGGAGGGAAAATTTGACCAACAAAGTCAAACAAGTAACAATGTCAACAACTGACATTTAAAAATAATAAAAAGTTGTTCATTTGTTGTTAATTTTAATTTTTAATCATCCTAAATCTGTAGTAAACAATTAATATATTGTAATTAATTTTAATTTTTTTTTAATTTAATAAAATAGTCGGTGGTGCTTTCATCTAAAGTACATGATTCTTGAAATGAGTAGGTGATATTTGTGAAAAATGACTGCAACAGCATCAGCGGTAACAGCTACAGCAGCGGTTTCGGTAGATGAAGACGCGGATGAGTGTGGACCACAGCTAATCAGTAAATTAGAAGTGATTGTCATAATTTTTACGTGATTACAAAACAAATAATACCTTATTTAAATGAATACGTGTGTAACAATATTCGTTATTTATTAAAGGGTAACGGTATCACATCAGGAGATATTAAAAAGTTAGAAGAGGCAGGATACCACACCGTTGAATCAGTAGCGTACGCGCCGAAGAAATGGTTGATCACAATCAAAGGTATATCGGAGGCAAAGGCGGACAAAATATTATCAGAAGCGTCCAAATTAGTTCCCATGGGTTTCACAACAGCCACAGAATTCCATCAAAAAAGGTAGTTTATTTAAAAACTTCTAAAAATCTGATTTTTAGATAAATAGATAAATTTCTTCCACTGAGAAGTTTCTGATTATATTTTCTAATGATTTGAAGACAATTTCCTATTTGAAGGTACCTATGTCTTTTTATTTCTTTATTCTAGGGCTGAAATAATCCAACTTACAACAGGCTCCAAGGAGTTGGACAGACTGCTGGGCGGGGGAATTGAGACTGGATCCATAACAGAGATCTTTGGAGAGTTCCGGACTGGAAAAACACAGTTATGTCACACTTTGGCTGTGACTTGTCAGGTATAAAGCCCCACAAAATTAAAAGTATTAAACATGAATACTTCTAAGTCTATTATTCACAAGCTTCCCCCCACGATTTCACCCTGTTGATCTAGGAATTTGATCTTTAGAGGGATAAAAAGTATACTAAGTATATCTAGGATTTAATCTGCTTGTGCACAAAATTTCATTCTCATCATCTCATCATCATCATTTTTGTGTGAATGAGTAACAAACATCCATCCATCCACCCTCACAAAGTTTCACATTTATAACAGTAACAGTAACAGTAACAAAAGTAAACAAAGTAACTGAGGGAGCTAGAGTGAGGTCCCTCAGTCTGCTGCCCACATTTACCATCAATCTCTTTCTACAGTGGAGACTGCTTCTCAGCAAACTCCGACTCTGCTTTAACGCCTAATCACTTGCATTGAGAGGTGGGAAGCAACTGCATGAGGGGAGAGCTGAAGATCGGGCTCCAAAGTGGAGTGCCTTGGGAGATGTAAGGCATCTGTACCATTTTATGATGCCACTGACTACAAATGTTCAATCCCATATGTGTTGAGGAGGTCCACATATTTGCTTTAACATATTAAAAAGATTGTAATTTTATTTCCAGTTGCCAATTGAGCAGTCTGGAGGGGAAGGTAAATGCATGTATATTGACACTGAAGGCACCTTCAGGCCTGAGAGGCTGTTGGCGGTGGCACAGCGGTATGGCATGGAGGGGGCGGCCGTTCTTGACAATGTTGCATATGCCCGGGCGTACAATACAGATCACCAGACTCAGCTCTTGGTACAGGCCTGTGCTATGATGGCTGAATCCAGGTGAGGGATTTTTTTGGTTTATGCTTATATGTTCCACCTGTTCTTGATGGAGATACATGACTACCTGATAGATTAGTAGCGGTGATAGCCCAATAGCTAAGAATTCAGCCTGCTATTCAAGGGGCCTCAGGAAACCTGCATAATTATTTTATTTGTATTTATAATTCTCCACATATTATTATTATTATGTGGAACATGTTTTGGCATAGGCATCCTTATTTCCAGCTCACTATCATCAGCTCACAACTTATTCCAATAGAATATGACACCTGTTTAGCCCCAAAACAGAAAATCGTCAGGTGATATGGACTCTACAATGGTTGATTGTCAAGTCACATTTTGTTAACATACTACAAAAATGTTTTTATGTCATAGGTACTCACTTCTGATAGTGGACAGTGCAACAGCTTTGTATAGGACTGACTATTCTGGAAGAGGAGAGCTCAATTCCAGACAACTACACCTTGGCCGCTTTATGAGAATGCTGCTCCGACTTGCTGATGAGGTACGTCATGTACATCTTTATTTAGATAAATAGAAAGAATGTATATAAAGTAATGGATTGGAATGAGTTTAAGTTATTTATTTATCAAAATTTATGGCACACAAATGCACAGGAGTTTTTGATTGATAGAGCACAATAATTCCTTGATGGATGGATCACATTGAATGTTTGATTGCTACACAGTTTAACAGGAATTAACTTTTTATGTCTCACTGCACAGTTAAGTTCAAGTGGACAAAGTGGCAGGCAGAAGGTTTATAAACTGAAACACTAACACGTGACTCTGAGCTTTATTTAAGTATTTTTATTGAAAAAAAGTCCTATGATTCCAGTTTGGAGTGGCTGTGATTATAACAAATCAAGTGGTGGCGCAAGTGGATGCCGTAGGTGTTTTCAACGCAGATACAAAAAAGCCCATCGGTGGGCACATCATTGCCCACGCATCGACCACACGGTTGTATCTGAGGAAGGGAAGGGGTGACAACAGAATCTGCAAGATCTATGACAGCCCATGCTTACCAGAAACGGAAGCCATGTTCGCTATAAGTACTGAGGGAATCACAGATGCTAAGGAATAGTATGTTCATTACTCAAGGTAGATGGAGATATGAAATAAATGACCAAGACATAGTTAGGCATTTATTGTCAGTGTTCTGTCCTGTTAAATAATAACCTAATATTTAACAACAGATAATCTGCATTATTGTTTGCTTGTTCTATTTTATTAAAAAGTAATGTTTGACTTACGCTAAAATCAAATGAACTTTGTACATAATTGGTCAGATTTTAAAATTCTTTTTGGATATTCCAGTCTAATAAATAGAAAATATATTTGTATTCTTCTTTTCATGTAAGCAATTTAGTTATTAAAAGCATTTTTATTTTAAGTAGCTTTAACCAGAGAAACCAGTATCTTTTAACTGATAAAACTTGCGTACTAGTTCCTGAAATGTATGGGCTGATTGGAATTTTTTTATGGAGTTTCTGTCTTCTATTCCCACACATTTTTTGGGTGAGCTCTATCTCAGTTGCCTTTATGTGAACCTCATACTAACTTTATCATTACTTATTAATGTTAAGCAGTGCTTCATGTCAATTTGATTATTAAGATTGTGAAGTGCCTTTGTAATTTTATTAATAAATATAATATAATTATGAGATCGTAACTGTTGTTATTTATCAATTTAATTTTTTAAAAGAGCGGTAAGTTCCTCTGGTGGAAAGCTAGATACGGCGTACGATGAAGCACGCTTGCCTCGAAGATGCCTTTCACTCTTCACTGTCATGCCTAAACTCAGGTTTATTCAGAACAATTATAGGCCTTTGATAAGGTGGGTTAGCTATATGTAAAAAAACAAACATATTTTTCGGGCAGAATGTAATATCAATATCAACCAAATTAAGCTGTAACATTAAAAATACCCCCCTGTGTAAAAATAAATAAAGCTCCAACAAATCCACATAACCATAACATTTGTGAATGACACAAATTCATTCAATGTCTGATATTTGTCACCTGTCCAGGTATAGAAAGTAAAGCGAAACCAAACAGGTTAATAAATTAATAAAGCTAACTTTTTTCCTCAGTGAGCTTTAACCCCTATATGCAAACGACTTATGTCTGTGGTAGTGGGGTGGTAGTAGTCTAGTAATGGGGGCTCTATTGATAAGTACACTTATTCTTTGCTATATTCCAATTTTCATTAGAGACAATATTGCAAGGCAAGTACTAAGACCAGACATTGAATACAAATTAAATGTAGTTTACAATGACTTCTATGTTCCTAAATCCCTGTTTGAATGCCAGCGCCGTGTACTGAGGTCTTCATCTTTCTCACTGTGACCCTGCGGTGCTGCACTAAGAGGTTACGTTCAGAAGTGATTTCATTAACTACAATAGGGCGTATCAGCCCGTTTCTCAAAGGGATTGCAAGCAATATAGAAGTCAATGTATAAATATTCAATAACAAACAAATTTCCTTGTTCAGTAAATCTCTTCAGAGCAGTACTGCGTTTGTATAAAATTATTTTTTTGCTTTCTCTTTAGCGATGTTCGGTCGGTCTTATGGTACATCCACAATACAAGAATACACACAACCTGGCTCAATAGAAATCGTTATTTAAAATTTTGTTCCGTACTCTTTATCAAAGACACATGCAGCCAGGATTCATACAAGCTAAGAGATTTACCAAACGATTTCATATCCCCACTCTTACAAAAATAAAATAATTATATCAATGTCATTAAGTCATTTTACACACTTTTCAACAACCATTATTATAAGTTAAGTATGCAAAATATATGTTTTCAATCTGCATCATAAGACATTTTATTGGTGTATAATTCATATTTCATTTAAGTTCACAACAATAAAACATTTTATAATCAACAAATATTGAGTCCTACTTGAAGAATAAATTTATCTACCTACTTACTTTATAATATTATTGCCTAGTATACTCATATTGTGTGGTATATACTACAGCAGGCGAGCCAAGCGAAGTCCTCTCAATAGAGAAGAAAGAGTATGTTTTAATTTAAATATTGCTTACTGTAGCTTGCCAACTTTAGTATAGTACCTCTAGTGAAATGCTATCAGTCATTCATTCACGACATCGCGACTAATTAAGAGGGCACCGAGCTTTTTATATGAAATTTGTGTTCGTTTGATGTCTTGCTGTGTCGTTATTACGAAAGCTATAGCTATGCATTTACTAGGTAAGAAACTTCAGGATGTACTCTATACATCATATGTTTCAGAAACACGATTATTTGTAGTTTCCTCGATAGAAAAAAAATCCAAAGTAAGCTCTTAAAAGTCAAATAAAAGCATAATATGGCGTAAATACTTCACGGAAGGTTATCAGTTTTTGAATAATAACAAAACGATATGTTTTCTATAACGTATACGTTGTACATTTTCAAAATGTTCGCGTTCGGGGGGAGCGCGGTAGCTCTGTGTAGAATGGGCGGAACGCGCGATATTTTAGGTATTTCCTTCTTATTATCAAACAAGTAAACATTTTGAAAATGTACAACGTATACGTTATAGAAAACATATCGTTTTGTTATTATTCAAAAACTGATAACCTTCCGTGAAGTATTTACGCCATACTATGCTTTTATTTAACTTTTAAGAGCTTACTTTGGATTTTTTTTCTATCGAGGAAACTACAAGTAATCGTGTTTCTGAAACATATGATGTATAGAGTACATCCTGAAGTTTCTTACCTAGTAAATGCATAGCTATAGCTTTCGTAATAACGACACAGCAAGACATCAAACGAACACAAATTTCATATAAAAAGCTCGGTGCCCTCTTAATAGAATAATTTAAAAACGATTCATTTATTTGCATTAAACAAGTTATAAAATAAGTTTTTACATATCCAATATAAAGAAGTAAATTATTATTATTCTCTTAGTAGCATAGAATGGATTACAATATGTATTTAAATTGAGAATGAAAGGTCATGAATTTATTAAAAGGTTTTGGAATAAGTTATAATAATAAAGTATGTAACTACAAACGTATTTTATTAATTGGAAGTCATACTTTTTAGGTCTACATGCAAACGATTTCCGACATGATCCTAGTACAAATGCAAACAACATATCTCAGCTATCACTTAAATAAATAATATATTAGTAATCAGTTATTATCTGTAGTTATTTCTGAAACTTACTTAACCCTTTCTATTCCATCTGTTTCCTACTATCCAAAAAGTCTATGATGCATGTATTGCCTTGCTACCGGGACTAAGATGTTAACCTCAAATAAAGTATCACAGACAACCATACCTGAGCCAAAAAACAAAAGACATGTCATCTATCATCATTTCATTCAGTTCAAGTGAATGATGAAAATGAACCCAAAGAACAATATCTTTAATTTCAGCAAATTTTAGTTAGTTCAAACTCAGTCACTCTAATAAGATTGAATGTTTAAGCACCATTATATTTAATTATAATTATAGTATCTGTATAAAATAAACCTATATAATTAAGAAACATGGAAACTAGTTTCACTGCTTGCCGATTCATGATAGCTTATTTTGAGCATAAGGGTAAATGCTATGTAAACTATAGATCAAGAGTTCAAGGTACATAAGTTATGATAGATGATAGATTTTGAAATCAAGCAGTAAAACTGGCTGTGAATGTGTAATTATAATTATCCTATGGTTAATATTTAATAACACTTTCTAGTCTAGATTACTTTTAACCATTGCTTTATTGAAAGCTTATTTTAGTTAATAAATTAATATAGACATGTTGTTCACTTATTTCTCTGTGAACTTTGTGAACAGGTACAAAGCCCAGCTCACACTGCAAAAGGGTAATTAGCAGAAAAAATCGCAAAAGGAAAATGAGAGAGCAAGCTCTTTTCAACACTTTCTAGCCATTCTGTTCTTTTTGGTTGATGACCATGAAACCATTGGAGGCCATGAACCATTCAGAGGGCCCAGGACCGGGCGGAGTGGCGTCGATTAGGGGAGGCCCATGTCCAGCAGTGGACTACTAAGGGCTGAAAGGAAGGAAGTAAGGAAACACAAGTTTCCAGTTTTGTCTCGCAAGTTAAAAGGAGTCATTAATGGGACAACTCCTCTCGCAGTTTAAACCGGGTGATACTGTACGAAAATAACTATTTAGGTTTAGTTTATAAACTAAATTTTACAGAGTTCTTGAATCAATTCACCATTTACTCAGCCAAGCAACTATCATTGACTATCTATTGAAACCAGCATATTAGTAATTACATATATTGTATTGTCTATAATCTATAATCATATGTAGTCACACATAAATCTCACCGCACCCATAAATAAATTGTATATTATGAGATACACTATAACACCTAACAATTACGCTGATTTTATAATTTATGTTGGTATATTACAAACAATTTTTAAGTGCATCTTAAGTAAACCATGATGAAATTAATATATTTACTAAAATAGGTATGTAACTTTAGATTTTTTTAAAATAATAATCATTGTTGTAAACAATTATTTGTATAACAAAATCTGTTGCAAGCTTTTAAAATAAAATAGTAATCTTATATCTAAATGCATAACTTTTGATTCTTCTTGTAGTATCTTCAATAAAATTGTGTATTATTCTTGCAAAAACACAACATTTTCTTGAATGTTTTTCAATCCTTTTAGTGTCGTAAGTAGTATAAGTTGAAGAAGTTTAGTAGTAAAATAGTGAATTTGAATAACCAATCTATGAATATGGATAAAGACAGATACTGTTTAGTTGCCTCTCTACTATACTCTTTTTAATTGCTTTGAAATAACAGATGTTGCCTAGCAACCAGTTAACCCTAGAGCTATCAATATCCGAAGATTGATTATTGAAACCAGTAATAAGTTGATTGTTTATTACAGTTTTGGCTCGGTCGGAGGAACTCCCGGCGTGGGGACAATTTCTGGTACATGTGTGGGCCCCAGCGTGGGCCCCAGAGTGGACCTGAGCGTGGGCCCCAGTACGGGACCCACAGCGGGCCCGTGCGGCATCGATAGGTGGCCTCCTCGCTCCAACCGCTCGTGTTCGCTGCTTACTAGGACACGAAGCTCGTCCTGATAGAGATTTAGAAACAGCCAACAATATAATAGATACAAGATAAAACACAATATAAAAAAAATTATAACACTGCAGTGTTACATTATGTGACGTTTCATATACCATATCAAATTAGAGAAAGCCTATGTGCAGGTAGTCCACTGTCACAACTTAGTCCTGTCACTGTCAACTTTCCTTAAGCCATGGTTTGGAGTGCTTAAATTCCTGCTTTTTACAACGTCATTTAGGCTACTCATGCTATAATGTGGCTCCTTAAGCCATACATATTGTATCTGTTATGTTGTACTTTTGATAAATAAATTTAAAAAATCTCACCCCCCAACCCAGGCGATCAGCGAGGTCCTGGCAGCCATCATCACAGTCTCCGAGCCTGGCCACGTCCCTCACCGCATCCTCATCCAGCTGCAGCCCACCACCCATGAGGCCCCACAGCCGCAGCATCGGGGACCGCATGCCCGCCTTCTCCCTGTTGATCAGCAGACGGGGACACCAATCTGGGACCCTGGAAGATGTATCACAAGCAATATATTTATTTTACAATAAGCTGACACAGCTCTGGCAGGCAACCTTCTTTCCTGTAGCCAATATTTGTCCACTGCTGAACATACACCTCCCCCAAAGTGTGCCACTGTGCCTCATCTTCAGCTTCTCTCATGTTACTACAGTTAGTGTCATTGAATACTAGGGTGTCCCACCTCCTTGCCTTCAAGACTATGATGGTGACTGTTGGAAACTTTTAGAATATGAATATCATCGTTTCAGAACTCAGCCCACATTGAGTATAAAGCCTGCCCACAGCTTGCTGAGCAAGCAGGCTTCATTCTACCTTATTGTTTTTTGCCTTCCATGACTCATTCCACCAACTAAATTCCGTACATGGCGTGAATAGGTTGACAAGTCGAAAATGCAAACTTTTCAGGGCAGCCTTTTAAAGTTTACTTTTTTATTGGTAAATCCATTTTTTTTTATTTTTGTTTTTTTTATTGCATTATATTTTATAAGAATCGACTTTTCAAATTATTACATAGATACATAGATGGATTTACCAATAAAAAAGTAAACTTTAAAAGGCTGCCCTGAAAAGTTTGCATTTTCGACTTATCAACCTATTCACGCCATGTACGGAATTTATAATCACTCAATATATTGATGAAAACCATATAAAAATCCATAGTGCAGCAAAGCATCATTTTGAAAGATCTTATCAGCTACAGACAGCAGGAAGTGACAATGTAGTTCAACTCAGGCACAATTTTCTGGTTATATGCCTCATTCTTTGAAAAGTTCTGAACACCTCTACAATACTAAACATAAATATGAATTCCTTACATGTCAATAAGTGATGCGAAGGGTTGCACCTCCAGGGAGGATCCCATGATGATGAGCATGTCACACCTCTGGAAGTCCTCTTGCACGCACCTCTGGAACCTGTCCGGTAGGCTCTCGCCAAAGAACACAATGTCCGGTTTCACTATTCCTGGACATTCTGTGCATATCGGGATCTGGTCTGCGAAGATTATCTCTGCAAATTTTGTAAAATTTTTTGAGCTGAATTGGTAATTATGTGAATACGTATTTTACACTAAACTTGAACTAACTAGTCCAATGGGCAAGTAATGGTCCATCAATATGAGAAGTCCAGATTCAAATCCACACACAATACTTTAATAAAGTGTTTTATTTAAGAAATTAAATATACAGTGACAGAAAAATATATTATCTAATTATTGTATGCCCACATAGGGTAGACTGTTCTTAACTTATTATAATTTTTGTAACATCTTTCTCGTGTAACAGTCAACAATAAACACATTCTTTTCTTTTCTTTTCTATCAAGAAGTGCAGGTTTATGAGAATTTTCAAAATTATGCATCATATAATCATAATTTTGCATGTTTTTGATGTTGGTTTTATATTTTATATTTAGTTATTGTGACAAATTCAATGCAAATAAATGAATTATTATTATTAAGAGCCTGACAACACCCGATGATTTTAGGAATCGGGCATCTTCGGCTCGCGGCTCCCGCCTACCCCATGCCCCTCATGCGCCACTGTTAGTGGAGCGGACTCTATGAGAACTAAATAAAATGATAAAATCGGCACTGTTTCAAGTGTTAAAGAAATGTGGACAACATCGTCAATAGATGGCACTGTTTCCAGTTTTAAAGAAATATGGACGACTCTAGTAATGATGTGATTTTAAAACGCGGAGCTTTTTTATTGAACACCTAAAACTTCTTATTATTATTCTCCATCAAAGGTCCATATAATACCTATGTTTTCTATTCATCTCACCAAAAAATAAATAAAACACGGTCTTCTCTTTCAGAGGATGTACCCAGAATGCCATTGTTTCGCTATTAAATCACTATTAAATTAAAAATTCAATAATTCAGCAGTACCTAAACATGTCAACCAACAATTCAATTTCTTCTTACAATATTAAAGAGGCTTGGAACAAGCTTCATAATGTTATTGCATATTATTACCCTCAAATTTTTCGATGGCCTCAAATAATACCTAACCACATAAAAGCAAGTAAATTTGTCACGAGATCGAGTAAAAGACAGATAGACGATTTAACTGGTTTTTGTATAACCAGTTAATTCGTCTATCATGTAAAAACATGTATTCTGAGACATACAGGTTTCATCACGTGGTTTTAGGAAAGGCGAGAGCTGGAATCGAACCTAAACTCCCGGCATGGGAGTAGGAACGATTTTTTAAATTGTTGAAAACCCTCTAGTTACACAGCCGACACAGGCCATAAATCAGTCGGCGCGCCGGCGGCGCAGTACTGTGCCTACCGTTTGAAAAAAGCCGCTTTTGGCTTCCTTTCGTTTCAGGTCAATGACCTTTCACCTTGAGCCTGTTACTTTTTGTGTCTTTTATTTGTGTAATTATTTTGTTTGAAATTTGCATTTTTTTTAATTTTCGGTCCTGAACCTTTTCGTATGCTTTAACACACTTTGTAAGTACACGATCTTTGTGGTTTAAATTAATGAGGTAACGTCATCTCCACCTTGTACAATATAAAAATGAATATGTTGCTAAGCGCAAATCTCGGGAGGAGCTGAACCGATTTCGCTAATATTTTTTGGATATTCCTTTAAGTACGAGGATGGTTCTTACGGAGAGAAAATTTGAAAACAATGTAAAGAAAATAATAAAAACAACAATTTCATTTTCCTATATAAACTGTTCTACCCATGTACTACCTGTCAAACATCATTTCAGATTGAATACTTCATAAGTTCATATGGCAATGTCATGCATTTAGAAACGTCAAGATTTTTCTTTATGGATGCCACTTCTATTATGCAAACTGCAATGATATAATATACATATTTTATAATGGCAACACGAAGTGTGCCGGGTCAGCTAGTAGGTAATAAAAATAAATACTTGCATAGGTGTTATAGATTATATTATTAGATGTATGTATTATGTTTGAAAACATTCAGTTTATTTCCATTGGGCCTTCAACTCAAATCTTCAACTTAATGCATGCGTTTTTTTCTCGTTATTAATAACAACAAAAATATATAGACTCATGAAATATTCACAAAATATTTAATAATAAAGCATTTCGTACGTCTCAGTAAAGGCGCAAATATTTCTCGGTCGCAAATTTATCAAACCGACTTGTTATTCAAACGTAAACACGGTTTTTTAATTAAATCTACCAATCAAAAAACAACACGCATTTTTATTGAACACTTCCTTTATACCTAATAGGTATTATTACCTATCAATCCACGAAGACGCACAGCCCTAGCCGGCGGCCCCACTATTCCTCCTAACCGTTTATAAAAATTACCGTGATAGTGATAGGTACAATTCTAGACGGCAACGCCGCGCGTAGCGGTGTCTTCTTTACTGTCGGTTTGGCAACGTCGCGTCGCGCGAATTTCGGCGGCGTACAATTTGAAAACGGGAGGGAATCCTACATTATATGACCCGGGTTCGAACCCGAAGCAAAATATAAGAAGACATTCTGGATTGAAATGTTTTTTGTATTACTATTTTTTTATTTCATATTATGCTATCTAATGGTTATTTATATTTCCGAATTCCGAAAAAAAATAACGAATTTTAGATAAATTTATAATTTCAAAAATAATTGTATAGCTTATAACAAAAAAAAAGTTATTAAATTGACGTTGAAACTTTTATTTATTTGTAACTTAATAAAATCTGTCTTCTTATTTATTCAACAATTTCCAAAATCAATAATCGATGTAAAAATTTGTATTATATAAAAAATATAATTATATAAAAGTGAAAATAAAGTCACGCACACGCGGATTTGAACCCACGCCCCAGCGTATACAGCCTGGCGTCCTACTTAATACGCCACACAAGCCTTAGACAAAGCTATGAAATTGTGCTATATACGACAACTGTGTATTATTTTGGAATGACGGAGCGACGCACGTCCACCTAGCATCGCGCCTCTGCGCTCTCTGTCAATTGCCATAATAGTAAGCGAGAAATACAAAATACGAAAATATTGCGCGGAGCACGCGAAAGAAAAGTTTTAAATTTTACTGATTTACTGAATATTTATAAGCTTATTGAAAAAAATTAACACAATGATGTGATAATAACGAAGGTCTGCTAATATACTGGTTAAATTATTTGAATAAATATTAACAAACAACGTTGTAGTTTAGTATAAGAATTCAGAAAAGGGGTAACTTTGCAATTTTTTTTTATCGAGGCAACTTTGTCAAAATGTGTTTCGACGACTATGTTGTCGTTCAGAATACGGTCTAGAATAACATATATTTTTCCCATTGTAAAATACTTTGTAATTTTTGCTGGAAATGAAAAATAAGAATAGCAAATTTGCTGAATTACATGTTATCAGCGCCTTAATTATCCTGAGAGGCAACATGGATTTACACATTCCAAGCTGCAAAAACAAGTTCAAGCTTTACCTTTGATGTACTCAAGAGAGTATTGTTTGCCACACTCCAAGCAATGTGATGTGTAGAATGTACCGTGCGCCTCAACAATCTTGTCTTCTGGTATGCCAGCACCTCTCTCCAAGGTGTCAATATTCTGAGTATAGTGGCGAAGCAGCAATCCTAAGAGAAATATTTTGTTACTACAGTGCTGTGAGCAAGAACACTATAGGTAATCAAAGTATCTGTATGGTATCAGTCATTAGTTTGTCACATGTTAGTCTATCTCTCATCTTCCCATACTAATGGCACACATTAACTATAAAAACACTTTGAGTTCATTACTAGTCTCGCGTGTTACATTATAGTCATAAGTGCTAGGGATGAGTATGTGTTTACTCAAAAATATTTAGAATATAGATATAGCGACCATGGCCTATTAATATGAGCAACACCAGGGTAGACACTTTCTTTTTTTTATACATAATACCTTATTTTTTATAGCTTTTTTGATGTCTCTCAATATTTGTTTACCTTTATTGTGTAGTAACTTGATGAAATAATGTGATATGGTTGGTTTAAAACTTCCTGGAAACAATTCCTTAGCCAGTGTGAAGAATGGTTTTGGATTTTGTCTGAAGAAATTGATTTCAAATATTGCCTGTGGCTCTGGGAGATTATACTTCTGTAGGTTATGGTATAGGCCAGTCTCTGGGCTGCGAAAATCTGGAATACCAGCAGCTGAAAAGTTAAAAAAAATTAAAATCAGTATAAAAAATTCAAAGACCAGGGTTACATAATGAAACAACAATATTCAACAAACAATATTTGACTATGGATTCCTAATATCAAGAGAATGTGCAATTTTGATCATGAATTGACAGAAAACAGTTCTTTAACCATTTAAACATTTGTATAAATTGTTCTATTTTATTGTAAATAGTAAGCTCCAATCTTTATTAAAAATCTTAATTATTTCTGAAGAAAAATTATTCACAGCCGCATAAATATTACTGGCTGCATGAAAATGGATTATACCAATGTTTCTAATAAAACTGGCTATCAGTAAACCATATTCATTTAAGACTTTTGCATTTTCTATAAATATGTAAATCATAAAAATAAAATCTAAAAAGCAAAAATTAAATAAGACTTACAGGTGGAAATACCAGCGCCGGCCAGAGTTATAATATTTTTGCATCGCTCACTTTGAATCCACTTCACTATACCGTCCAAATTAACTTCATCCAAAACTTTTTCAACTGGTGCTGGAGGCTCGGGTGCCTCGTAGAAACCAAGTTTTTGAGCCAAATACCGCCTTATAGAGTCTACATCCAAATCTCTGATTCGAGAACCGAGGCTTTCAATAGGATTTGGCGGGACAGAACCCTCAACAGGATCCTCTCCTAAAATCAAAGAAAGACATGAATCGCTATTCTTTCTTCTAAAATATACTGTAGAAAACACCCAGGAACTCACCGTCGCTCTTTCCAGGCGGTGAATTGGCCGACATTTTACGATAAAATCTTTTATTGCGACTCAAAACCTTTGTCCAAATTTGCCACAGCCTTTTTGACAGATAAATGACGTGCATTTTTGGAAATAGTTACTGCTCAAGTTAGACTCAAAGTAATCCAGATAATATAAAGTTTATTACTATATTATGTATAGATATCAATAGGTATAAGTTAGATAATATTATGACGAAGAAAATATTTTGGAAGAGCACCAAGGAATAAATAAATTAGCTGCAGAACATTTAGAGTTACAATTAATATATAAAAGTAAAAAGACAGGCTTTATAAACGCAAAAGCAAGTAAAGCTACGTAAGCACTTGTGTGATGAAATGACGTTCCACTGGAGAAATCCTCCGCTCCCATGAACTTATGTTAACTCATAAATAAATGATTTTTAATTAATTCTAGAAAGTGAAAGCAGTGTAAGAAATATTAGGTATAAAGTATTTTTTATTTTAAAGCATATTATTGTATTATATCGATTTGGATATTTTCTTGGTAGATATATTTATTATTTTAGGGCAAAGTAACGAGTAAGGTTATATCAATATTTAATCATTGCGATAGATGTTAACCACTTTTACCGGAAACCGAATTACAAAAAAATAAGCTAACTCTAATAAACTTATTGTTGAAATTCCTAGCAAAACTCCACAAAAACCTCCAACGTTACCTGCAAAAAAGAATAGTTTAGAATAAAAATTACAGTACATTAAAAAAATATGACGCCGTTATGGCCATATTTTTTGGTACTACAGAAAAAAAATCTCATAATTTGCAAAATATAAAATTTTACTAGGTACCTATTGTACTTAGTTGATATTTTTTGAAATTAATGCTCATTGAGTAAATGCATTTTTTTTCTCCATTTAGGTGAAAGGAGGCAGTAAGCTGGTAGAGATATCTCTGCATTTTTATTAGTATGAGAGAAATGCATACTCACTTAATATTTCAAACCAATACGAGACGACATCCAGCCGATTCAGTACACCATCTGTTGTTGACTGGTAAATGCTCAAAAAACATTTCTTGGTCATGTTTATGTTCCTTCTGTAAAGTTATATAAGTACCTACTTATAATCAATAAATAACTTAAAACTAAAAAAAATCTACTTATATTTTTCGAGTATGTTTTGAATAACGTTAGTAACATTTTTTTCAGGTGGCAACATTACAAGGTACATTAAGTCTTAGTGTGTAATGTGTATCGTGGTTGTTAAAAACACACTCAAAACAATCACATAAACACCCAAAGCAAAAACAAAAAATTTAATTCATCATTCTGCTTTGCTGGGATTCGAACCCAGGGCATTCCACGCAACCGCAAAGCCCCGGGCGGCGCGGCGTGGCGCATTATAACTGATTCGCGATATAGTTTTTTTTACTATCGAATGAATGTTGTTTCCGTGTTTGTACCGACCATTCGCCAAGAGATGGCGCCACGGGTATAATGAATCACGTTACCTATAGAAGTTTTCTCATAGTGATATTATAGTAGAGCAGGGAAGCCAAGCTTCCAACTGTCCTTCGGTTAAAAAGAGAGAGAAGATTACCGTACCTTCTCTTCTCGCGCATGTGCAATTAGCGAGAAACAATTTTAGGTATTGAAAGTGTTTAATGCGCATACGTGAAGCGCGCTAATGCATTTAGTTCTTTCATGCGCACGCGTTAGTAGAGAGACAGATAGGGTACCATAATCTTATATCTCTTTCTACATAAGTATCTGACATTTCCACATACAGGCAGCCGTATGTCTCCCCTGCTCTACTTATATCTCTATGAGTTTTCTAAATAAGTACTCCGAGATGACGCACTTTGGTATACGGCCGTTCCAAAATGTCCATACTGTTCATGGATAAAAGTTAAAACTAACAACTTGAAAGTGGGTAGCCTGAGTAGGTACTCATTTGCTGTTTCTATTTTAGTAGGTAGAGGTACTGTCCACTTGTAAGTTTCTGCTGAAGCAATTCTTTATTGCTTAACGTTATTACGATGTGAAATGAACTAAATTGTAGCGCAAATCAATAAACTTTAAGTCGTCCACTTAAAATAACCTTAAAACTGTTCATTGTAGACCATAGAGTATAAAACGTAAGTCGTCAATTATGGTCCATAAAGAAGGCGTTCGCTTCATTCGCATGCGATAGTCGCAAGATATCAGAAAGAGGTGGAGAGATGTTAACAATTTTATGAACGCCGGTACTCGTGTGTTTTGTTTGGACTAAAGGTCAGCTTTTTCCATATCTGCGTAGAGCAGTGATAGCTCGATGGCTAGAAATACGGGTTCTTGCTCGAGAGGTCCGGGTTTGAATCCCAGTGGCACCACACACACAAATAACTTTTAAAAAGTTGGGTTTGAATCCCAGTGGCACGCACCAATGACGTTTTTTAAAAGTTATGTGCGCCTTATTAAATTAATTTTTACCTGCTGTAACGATGGTGGAAAACATCATAAGGAGATTTGAATGCCTGAGGGAGTTCTATCGTAAAATGTTCTCGAAGGTATGTGAACTCCACGGCGCACCAACCCGCATTAGACCAGCGTGCTGAACCAGGGCTACCTACATTCCTCATACTGCGAGACGAGACCCTGCCCTGCAGTGGGTTACTAACTACTACTAGGAACTAGTATCAAGCAACAAAAATGTGACATCATAACATAAAGTTGTAGTAAGTTCGCTAAAAGCCGAAGCAAGACCTAGATGCATAAGACAAAGTATCAGTAAAAAAATGTTTGCGGCGGAAAAAAATATAATTATAATTATGGTTACTTACAAAAAGAAATTCTTTGTTTCCTTGTGAGTCCAAGGCTCATTAGTAAGCGGTCTTTTGGAGTATTTAGTGAAGTGCTGGGTTAGTTCGCAGTCGGGCAAACAGTTTGGACAAAAGAGAGAGTCCTGAAGCTCTGTCTCCAGACCCTCAGTGTTGACAGCATCCATCGGGTAAATGTAGAGAAGTTTTTCTGAAAACAAATAATGAATTGATTACATAAACGGATTCTAGATACCACCATAAACCAAGAACTCCGCCAGCTCATGACGCAGAGAAGCGCAAATTGATAAATAAAATTGGAGGATCGGAAATGTTCTCGACGTTTGTTTCAGTCACGTATAAATCTTAAAATTTGTCGTGCAGCTGTATTTCCTCAATAAAAATGAAATAAGAACGTTCCAGCTAGTCCAATGAGAAGAGACATAATGCCCTTAGATACGAGAATAGTATCTTTTTTACGAAATAATAGGTTTTATATTTACAGTTCCATTAAGCATATTTGTGTGCAATTGAAAAAATATACAAAACCTTCTTCAAACATGTTATAGGTATTTATATCGTCTTTTCATGGTCCGGGCGTAAGAAGCGTTAATTTTTCTTCAAATTCAGGTACGGTACCAACCTACTTGGGTAATGAAGGAGTTTTTGCTAAACACTGAAGTGAGGTTTACCTTT
Organism: Erynnis tages; assembly: GCA_905147235.1. Lineage (NCBI taxonomy): Eukaryota > Metazoa > Arthropoda > Insecta > Lepidoptera > Hesperiidae > Erynnis > Erynnis tages. The sequence goes on from LR990087.1 coordinate 7,466,274, forward strand.
ATGTTTATTGAGGCACCTCAAATCATTGACCGAGCAGACGGGCCCGCGGCGGTCGGTGGGCAGATAGTAAGGCGTGCACTTGCAGAGCGACTGCACGGTTTTGATCCTGCACTTGACGATGCAGGCGCTGTACGAGTACATCATACCGAAGCCCTTCTTGCTTTCATCGTGGAAGAGGCATTTCCTCTGAAATATAATTAAAAAACGCTTCATACTCAGCCCGACTCTGGTTTTCCTAAGTGGCGGACATTACCACCGAGCAACCAACACGACAAATTTTTAACACAGGGTGTATTGAGCGTGTTGATCTGTTCCAATTATTGAACATCACATTGACATGCAACAAAATATATGCAAACTTTTGCGTGTCACATGGCGATAGGTAAGCGTCCTTTTATTTATGAGACACCCGTCGATATGTCACTTTCCCCATTATTAGAGTTATTATTAATTTTCTTACTATGGAATCCCTAAAAATCTTCGGCCTGTTTATTAATTGAAAAAAATGCTGTTGATGAGATAGAACTAGTTGATCAATTTTTGGTTGTTAAGTATTAATTTACTCCTTCCACAAACCTTTTTTCTTTCTAAGCACCAGCCAGCTTTGTTTTGCAATCAATAAAAAGCCTGTTCATTTTAATAGCAGGTACAGGTTTACTCAAATACAACCTGAACCTATGTAACCTACTACATAGGTTCAGGTTATATTATGGTCGTAATATAAAATACAGGCTACAGATAAGTCTTGGTTTTACGACAGACCTGTTAAATCAAAGTTTTTATTGAACATGTTTTAAATGTAATTAAATAGTGCTATGATAGTCCAGGCTAAGAATTGGGCCAATTACACTGGAGGATGGAGGGCCACAGCAGGTGATATTTAATTTTATAAAACGCACATAACTTTTTACAAGTCATTGGTGCGTGCCACTGGGATTCTTACCCCTCGATTCGAGGTCGAATTCTAATCCACTGGGCTATCACCGCTTTTCAAATTAGTTTACCTACTTAAATAAAAATTTATTAAAGAAAAATTGTCTTCATTTCAAGTTTCATCCCCGTCATTTACAAATGGCTAACCGACAAGCTAATTAATATTATCTTCACTCACAATGGAATATGGATATTTCCGAACTTCCTTGGTAGCGACCTGCTTGATGGACTGAAGCTCTATAAATATAGCCTGACCGGGTTGAACATTGCGCTGGATGACTCGTCCTCCACTGGGATCCGCGAAATGTGTGGGGTCGAATATTAGCACCTGAAGTAGCAATAAAAATCAAACTTGACTTCACAACCACCTACTGTAGAGTCGACATCACCTGATGATGCTCTGTTTTGGGGCGAAACACGTGTCGTGTGTTATTGGCGCAATTTGTGCAGATAAGGGAGGGTGGTGGCAAAGAAATATAAATACAAATAAAATAAAAATCAAACACGTATTACATATATTATTTGTATTTTTATTACTACGTAATATAACAATTCACGCGTATGGTTTGGGTACGCCCTCCCTTGACTCCAGGTGTCATCATAACCAATACCAATAATACGACATGTGTATATCTTTCGTTTTATTGGTATTGGTTATGATGATACCCGGAACAGAGTGTACAGTTAATGGGTATTTTGCTTGAATTTTTAAAAGCTTCACTTCCCAACGTGAACAAAATATAGATAATTATGCTGCTTGACGGCAAGCAGATCCCGGTGTCTATCTCCCGCAGCAATCTAATCTAAGAAAACTTATCTATGCCGAAGTTATACGTTACCACAGAATAAATAAACGTAACTTACTTCAATACCATCGATGTTGTACAACGAATACGCATAGTCATCTATCATTGGGTCCAAAACTACATTCAATCCCTTATTCACTCCTGGTACCTCCTGTTTTTTGATCGAGGCAATTGTTTCATTTGGCCTGTGAAGGTAAATCATTACAATCAAATTAATGTAAATAAGTAAAATAGGTGAACTTATACAAAATCTTCGCCACCAATTTGAGTCTAGATTAATTGTGGACATAGCATCATAAAATAGATCTAGTTTCTCAAAATTCAAGGAATTTTAAATGTGTCTTAATAGTTTTAGGATTTATAAAAATCCTGAGTTAGAAAATGTAACTAAGTATTTTGGTTAATACGTACTAACCATCCATGCTTAATGCTTAATGCTTACGAAACACCGAATTTTCATAGAATTCATTTGTGTATCAATATATAACACTAGGATTCCCCGTATCGGCGGTGCCATGGACACACACAAGACTATAACACACTCCTAGATCAAGAAACAGACATTTAAACTTATCATCAAATGTCTGCTCTGCTGGGAATCGAACCCAGGACTCGTCGTGCAGCGCACCGTCGTCTTTACCGCTGCGCCATTCAAGTTATCAAATCGTATGCATGTGTGTGGTTAAATGTGGATGTGTATGATGCGTATGTGCTTGTGATATGCAAATGTGTGGTGAATGTGTGAGTGCGTGCGTATGTGTCAAAAAGTTGGCAGTCACTCACGAGCCAGCGGAATCGTATCCCAACACGTAGTTGAACGCGCAGCAGTGGCCGTGGACGGTTCTTCGTACCGAGAAGACTGTCATGCAGTCTACTAACTCGCCTCCCCACGCACACTTTATCAACATGTCCTCGCACTTTGGCGCGAGCTGTAATATCAGATATTTTACTTATAAAATGAAAGCATCAAGCATACTCTTCTAATGAGCCCCTTCATCAAAAACAACGTTGCGCCCCAAACAATAAATAAGTATTTATAAGAAAATGTTTTCTGATATTTTAAATTCACACTCTACACCAAAATTTCCTGTGCCGTGAGTGCCATGAAACTACACACTCGGACCAGAAACAGTAATTTAAACTCATCATTCAAATCTCTGCTCCCCTGGGAATCGAATCCAGGACTGTCCGCGGTTCACCGGCGTCTTAATCACTGCGCCACGTCACGTCATTATACAAAATCCACTTTTAGGTCGTAGATATAGTGCTACCTCAACTAGCTCAGGATATTCCTGACTTCACATGAGAGTAGCCAAGCACCCGCATATAACCTGAGATCGGATTTCTTCTCTACTTGAGGTTGGATGTGGGTGTCCAGAGGCAGCTGTAACCACTTAACATCGTTTGCTACTCAATTACTATAAAAAGTAACAACGCTGAACCACACAAAATGAACAGGTATCACACAAGCAAACGAATGGAAAATTTTGATTCATATTACCATAACATCATGGAATCCGCCTTTCCCGGTCTCATTAACGTAAAACAAACTGCATACAACCAAAGTGGTAAGGCCCAAATAATAATTGGCCATTACTTCTCCTAAGCTGCTCCTAACAAGATAAAAGGTATCCGAGGTGTGAACGCAGACGTGTATGAATTTGATATAAGAAGTTAATTGTCAGGCACATGAGTGAAGGTGTTAATGGTTCTCGTCGCCCACATACCATAAGGTGCGTTTGGTTGGAGTGGAGGCAATTTGCAATAAAAAGTAACAATTTTTAAATTGTATGCTCTGCAGTTTTTCGACCGTCATCTCAACAAGCAATCATAGTTAAATTGATGTATTAAAATGTTTTTCATTAGATTTCTGCCTTACCTAACTATCGCTGTGTGTTAGAACGAGCAACTGAGAAACAGTTGTCAGTGCATCCTGTTGTCTTTATTATTTGTTCGTTAAATATGTAGTACTTAAATCATGCACTTTTTATAAAGTTTGACGGTCATCTTTCTAGACTGGAATACTTTGTGGTGTGGTCATTTTCAACACAATAGTAATCGGACATTCCAGTATTATTTTCACATTTTTTTTTGAACGGAATTAATCGATTTGGCTTTGACAGGCTAAACTGGCACGCATAGGGAATTTACTGGAATAGGTATTTATGGAGTGGCATAATTATACATATACCCATGGTATTTAGGTATGGTTTAATTCGGATGTCGCATTCAAAACTCTGTTATGACCAATCGACATCAGGTAACCTTCTCACTGTTATTATTGACGCTTTACATGGCATGACATGATACTTTACACACCTTTAATGATGCTTTACATTCATTAACCTCTATCCTATCGTGGCCTTAACCTGTATCTTATATATGTACCTACACGAGATAAGAATACTCATAGAGACTCAAAAAGAATGCTCATCATTACAGTTTTCTTTGTAAAAAATTAAACACGTTTGACACTTACATTTTTCATCTTATCAATAATAGCCAGTGTGTCTTCTAGATGCGTAGGTACGACGAAATTGAAGGGGTGATTTCTTAGAGCTGGGTCGTAGGAATAATCGAGAAGTCGCCCAGATTGGAGGATGAACCATTCCAATTCTTTTAGGAGCGACTGGTTGCGCAACGACTCGTACAAAGGTCTGAAAAGTAACTGATTTGTTACAAATTAGCCTTTTCTCCCATACCTCCCCTATTCATGCGATTTCTGAAAACTATCCACTTATAGTTACTTATAATAAGGATGCGGTGATAGTCGGGTGGCTAAGAAGTAAGAATTTGGTCTCTTATTAGAGAGGTCTTGGTTAAAATTATGGCACTTATGACTATTCGATGTACTTACTAACTTTGTCTTATTTTACTTACGATTTTTCCATAGTCACAGCCAAAGCTTTCTTGCTTATTCTGTTAACATTGCAGAGCGCGACGGCGGGAAAATCGATTTGTGATATCGGGTACGTCGCAGACTCCATGGTCACAATCAAGGGCTTGACAAGGCTCCCAAACCAAATGTACCGCAAAAAGTACACCACGGTGAGCAACATAACGCAGAACAGAATAATGTAAATTACACTAGAAAACAAAAACACGCAAATCTTCATCTGCAGAACCAACGCCTTTACTTATGTCATAACCTGACAACACCATTAAAATTTATCTTATATGGCAACCATGGTTTTTGTTGCGTTCCTTTGCCGGTTTATAATACGAGTAAAACGGCGTAAATAACCAATTATAAGGTTATAATAACAATTTATTTCGTTTCAATTTAATGTCATTTCAAAATAACTCTTGGCTGTGAACTAATTGTATTCGCACGGTAGGCGGGGTCGTTTTTTACGCGTCACAATTCTCGACTAAATTGTTTATCTTGATGGAGGAGGATTAACTGCTTACATACAACTACTTATATGCGAGCTATTAAATAGAAGAAAAATACAGTATCGGTTGAGATTTGAAGCGTATAGAGACTAAATCAATTTCATTTTATCTAGATTTGTTGTATAGGAAGACTGACACCATACGTCAGCATATTGCACAAACTATTAGGACAAGTAGGTAAACCTACTGTGAAAATTTGCATGTTGTTACCTTTTTCATTTAAAGCGAGCTTTGATGAATGATTTTTGCACATTCACCCATAAGGTGCAATAAGGTGGTGAAAAGTGTTTTAAAGTTTGATGAAATTAATCTTTGAACTTATAGGCAATGTGATGTATGAGGTAAGTGAATTATCCGAAAATTGTAATAGGTATTCAAAATGTAATCTGCATAAAAGCGCACACAGAAACGTTTGATGGGTTCATTTAAACACCCAAAATTCAAAAAATTCTTAAAATGAATTTTAATTACTGCGTAAACAAATTAATTAAGATCACTTTGAAAAATTGTCGCTAAATACTTAATTTGGTTTCTGTCCTAATTCCTTCGACCGTTCGTTAATGTGTTAAATTTTGAAGATAGATTGATTTTTTAATTAATTTAGATACAAGTTTTTATTAAATTTTCATCTCACCGTTGTTTGAGGCCAATGGTCGGGTCGCACATTTGTTTAACACCCGCCACGGAGCAATTATCTGCATACTCCTTCAAAGTTGTCGCAAAAGCCTTGCGTACAATCATTTCGAAGCTCATTTTTGGACGACCCGTGCGTTGTTTTGTCCTGTAGTTCTGCCACCATGGCTTTTGCGACATGTTGTCCACAGAGCGGCTACTAAAAACCAATATAATAGATTATTTGGTCTAACATTCAAAGTAATTTTATATCATGTATTAAGAGCACAATGATTGGGAGCTTTTAAAGCAATATGATTTCCGAAATCTTTGAAAGACCCTTGGTATTCCTCTGCGCATCTGACATGACCAGACAAACGTGAAATTGGCATCTTTGTGCCTGTTAACTTAATTATCCTAATTTGCAGTAGGTATGTAGGAAAATCTCAAAACTCCTTACTTAATTATTTATCTACTTATTAACTACTACTGGTACTACTTACTGGTAACTTTGCATTATTCATTGAGTATCACGAACTAACAATTAAATACACGGGTAATTTTTACAGAGGATAAGGGCCCCGCGGACGATTTCGGCCACAGCCTTGCAGCTCCAACTTAGTGTTCACTGTCATACCACACGACACGACGGCCTTTGTCACAAGTCACTAATTGAATCAGGAGTGCATGCGTTTCGACCACTTCATTATCATGAAAAGAATTGGTTCGGCCAACAATTCACTAATTAGTGTGGCGCGCGTCAATGGGCGTGAAAAATACTTTAATAATGAGTGATACGCGAACATACGTGATGATTGCAAGGTTCTGTAGTTTTTGTGGATGGACGACTCAATTTGCAAGGTGTCCAAATTTAATAAAGGTGTCGGTAACCGTTTGGGAACTGATTGGTTTAATGAGCTTTCGGATTTCTCGACAAGTTCTTGCATACGTTTGGCGATCATTAGATTTTTTAAGAGTTCATTGTTTAGGTGTTCTCGTTAAAATTTCGTTTAATTAAACGATAAGTTATCGCAACATGATTGGTTTAGTTCTTACTTAAGTTAAGTAAAACATGTGAACTTGGACTAAAAATAAAAACTAAATCCTATTTAATTCATATTATTAATCCTATCTTATTTGTTATTGGCTGCAATCTTTTCTATGTCCCCCCGTCGGTTACGGTCTATTCCCACATGTGAGGGGTGGCACAGTCCACCACGCTGCTTCAATACACACTGCCGACTAATGGCTAGTAATGGTCAATCTGTATCGGTAGTTCTTGAACCGCTTAGAGCTTTCGATTATTGATTAGCAATATTTATCGACAACAGTGGGAACTTTGTACATACATACATACATACTGTACAATAACTCTACCTCCTTTAAACTACTTAGTTTGTTTTATTCTTTTTGTGTTCATAACAAAAAAGGTATCAGAAACTTTTGATATTATTATATTCTGATATTAAATATAGCTTCTTATTAGATCTCAAAGATTTTTTAAAATATTATTTTAAAGGCATTCCTTTTATTTTAAGTCTTTAAATTAAACTCTTTAAACTCTCTCTCTCTGTCTTTTTAAACGGCTTATTACTTATCATTAGTGTTACGTTACTTAATTTTTTTGATTACTAGCGAAATACACAAACCAAGGGGTTATTTGCATCTCCTTTTCTTCTACTATTCATAATTTTTATAAATGCTAATACTAAAGTTTTATATAATATATTGTATCAGGCGTTACTTAGCGGAAATCCATTGTTATTTAAATAACTAAAGTTTTAGTTTAAATTAAGTTAGCAGAACCCAGTTATCAAGCATCGCATGATTAGAACTAATTATGGTTTACATTCGAACAAGATACTTATCATACACGAACGTCAATATAAAATTTCTAGTTAAATAAATATATGAACCACTGGCTATTTCCCGTGACTTTGTCAGAGCGGAATTAAGAAAGTTAAGAGAGACCACACATAGGTACGAGTACCTATAGGTATAGTCCATTTTTCACTTGTCCTATTTGGCAAACAATCTTATGTGTCTTTTTATTTTAATTTGCGATTTAAAAATAAAGCAGACACAAAATTATAAAGATTTAGAACAAATAGTCAATTAGTGCTGAAACAAAGTTCTAGAAACTATTATTTATTTTTTAAAGCAATTTAAAAATATTTCATAAAAAAGTAATGCCAAGACTGTTTACTAAATTGGGCAAGAGTAAAAATACGGACTTTACCTATCCTAGTCCCCCTCTTCACTTTATCTTATCTAGATCTATGGGATTGATACGTTACCTAATTTTTTATCTTTCTGATATCTTTGACATTAGATAAAAGAAAGTTGTACTTGTTGTGACAAAAAGGAACTCAACCCATTGAGTTTACTTGTCCTGGTCATGTCCTTTTCATATTTTTACGAGCAGCGTAATAAAAAACATAAACACCCCTTTTGTTCTTTATATCCTTTATGACATCCATTGTTTAATTGTTTTTCATTAACATTAATAACTGTTATAAAATATTCTTTACTCTCACATGATTATAGTGTATGTAGTGTATTTACCTACTAAATACCCTTAATACAAATACAAATTGTGTGTATTTGTATGAGCCATTGTCATTTAACTAATTTGAGACTAAGATTTTGACTTCCAGCTTTACCTACCGGTAGGTACCAATGACTATCTTATATCTTTGATAGATATCGAGAGTTTCTTGCGACAATAGATATAGACCCTTATATTTCACTAAAATTTGCCCGCGGTTTCGTTCGCGTGGAATTTAATACTTGATCCAGAGAGTGTTAAAAATTAAAAAGTATCAAATGTCTTAATCCAGGTTATAAACTACGGGCAAAGTAATAAGCATGCATCAATCTGACCTCAATAATTTTCACATTTATTAATAGTAGTAGCGTTATTATATGTAGATGTTTATTTCGAGCGTTTTCAAAAGACAAAAGATTTTCATCATAAACACAGTTCATAGTTTTTTCGGCTTATGTAATTATTGCACACAAAAGAAGGCGAGAAACATATTATTATTAATTGTCAGGTGGTAAGAGCCATAGTAGCTCGCTCGGGAAGTAACCCCTACCTACCTTACTGACACTCCAATGTCTTGTATTTCGGTTGGGTACATGACTGTCATTGTGATTGCCACAGATACTTTATTAAAGGCGGACATGTTAGTCCTCATTAGTAGCAACGCACCCACATTCGACCTCAGATATGACTTTTATTAGTTATATCGGCTGTTGTAGGGCAACCCCATATAACTTTTTATTAAAAATATTTTCCTTCCATGTACCTAAGTACCTAACTAGCGTCACAACGCGCAATTGATCACTTGCGATCTACACTAACAGGGGCGTATGTGATTTACAGTTTAAACGCACCATCTTTAAACAGTGTAAGGCTAAAATGGTGAACACTTTTGTACTCAAACTCGACTGTGGCCGCTTTTTATTGAGACCTCCAAAATCCAAGTCAGTTTTCGTGTTTACAAAAATTGCTTTATGAAAAATGATGCAAGAAACGCGGTAGGCTTTGACGCCGCGCGAGAAATTGCCGAGCGTTTTTACCAAGATTTTGTTTCTGATGTTACCGATGAAAACATTTTGTTTGTTTTCTTTGCAAACCTTTCATTGTATCGGGAGTGATTTACGTACTGTGGTATTCTGATAGACATTATGCCAATATCACAGAGCAAGTAAAATATTATGTAATTGTAAAAGATATTTGAGTGTCAATATTTCGCAAAGAGCTTTCTTTTTTTAAATAGCCACCCACTGCGGATAGGTTTAGTCACGTGTTTAAATTTTTCAATTCTTACGCTCTATATTGGTGTTACTTTCTAAACTATTCGGAACTGTTTTATGTTCGATGACTTGTAAATTAAATTTAATTAAATACATTTTAAAATTATTAGTATGAAAGTAACTGAGTGACAAATGTATGTACCTACCTTTGAATTGTCCCCCATATGGGAAATTCTGTAATGGTCTATAATGTCTGGACGTACTCGTATTTGAGATTTACTTGCTTATTGAACGTTCCACGAGAACATCAGAATCCTTCGATAACAAACATGCGGTCTGCGTTAGATAGGTAGTTAGCTGGACAAATTGATCGCGACTAGGCAAGGGTCTAATCTTAGCACCAGACAGCATTTGTACCAATCCAGCGATTAGTAAGTGTCGCAGATCAAGCACATCGGTGTCTCGTTAGACTGGCTATCGGCAGCCTGTGATTGAAAGCTCTGATACAAATACATTGGAATATGTGTGTGACTTATTATGTTATATATGTACCTACTATGATTTTTAGGTAAACCTGCAATACGATTATGTCGCAGGGCAATGAAAAAGCCATTGGGAAAGTAAAAACCTAAAGAATATTACAGAATGCGCATTTATTGAATATTTACTCTAATTTATTACCTCTAACTACTATTGAAAACATTTATAAAAATCAGGCAGGTCTGCTCCTTTATTTACGGCGACAATTCGAAAGAACATTTTTTTTGTCAGAACGCAGGACGCTTCGGTATGCAAAGGTTACAGAATGTTATCATGTCATATTCTATACAACCTTGTAGGTAGATAATATGAAAAAAATGTCACACTAATTTAAATATGCATAAAGTAACAGTTGTTACATTTATCACCATCAAATATTGGAATTACCTACTGCCGGTTTTTTTACAAACGTAAAGTAGTTGGGCCAGATATGTAAACGAATTTTAAATAAACATCGCATAATATTTCGAGAAGCTACCGGTCATTTAATGTTCGAATGTAATTTTTAATATAATTTCAATTTTTTTATATTTGCTCCTCGAGCTCAGCAGTGGAAAAACACAGCCGATTAAGTTCTTCTCTAATGGTAATCAATTCGCGGTGATAGCCCAGTGGCTTAGAATTCGACCTCGAATCGAGGGGTCCGGGTTCGAATCCCAGTGGCACGCACCAATGACTTTGTAATAAAAGTTATGTGCGATTTATAAAATTAAATATCACCTGCTGTTACGGTGAAGGAAAACATCGTGAGGAAACCTGCATGCCTGAGAGTTCATAAAAAAAATGTTCTCAAAGGCATGTGAAGTCCACCAACCCGCAGTAGGCTAGCGTGGTGGACTAAGGCCTACATCCCTCTCATTATGAGAGGAGACCCGACCCTGTAGTGGGTCATTAATGGGTACTGACAATCGAATCCATTCCGCATTGGAACAGCGTAGTGGACTATGCTCCAGGCCTCCTCATGTTGTAGGGAGTGATCCGTTCCATACAGTGGGACATAAAAATGCCTCTTTTAAGTATAGGCTAAGTAATGTATGCAAAGTCATTAATAATAGTAATTCGAATAAGAATCCGGTTTCTCGCCCGAAGCTGGTTTGAATCCCAGTGGCACGCATCAAAGGTTTTTTAAAAGTAAAAAAAATGTCACTTGCTGTAATTGCGAAGGAAACGTCGCGCGTCGTGAGGAAAACTGCATGCTTGAGAGTTCTACATAATGTTCCCAAATGTATTTGAATCCTTCTCATTGTGACCCGACCCTGCAGTGGGTCACTGATGGGTCAAAGACAGTCAATGGCAAAAATCCCCTGTATAGAACTCTACGTAGAGATTTATTTCTGTCCCTGATTTCCTAAGGCAAGTTATTTTCTAAGTATGTGTTATGCTTTTGATTTTCTCGTTTTATGAGTAAGTATTTCGGCTGTGGTAAATTTGGCAGTGAACCTCGTTGACATAAAAATGGTAATATTTTGTCGTTGTTTGTAAACAGAAGAGTACATACAACACCTTAGTACCAAACTTTGATAATTACAAGACGCATGCACACTTAAGAACGATATGTGTTAATATTGCACACATTCAGACAATTTTGCATGTGTGCGAATTATTAACAACAGGTATGAAATGGTAATGTGATTACTAGTAATGCAGGAAGGCGCGAAAGGTAGTCTCTGTTGTTATAGAAATAAGGTTGAAATTGCATTGTTCCGCGTGTCGTCGTGAGATGCACGAGTTACGAGAGTTGCAAGTGTACGGTGTTGCACGCGATCGGATGGAAGTGCAGCCACACGCAGTTCAGGGCATTTATTACTGAGCGATTAAACATTGCGAAAAAGTAATTAATTTATTAATTAAAGATCGAGAGAGAAAGTGTTTTATTGGATGGTGCAGGTGCTTGAATGACTTGTGTTTAAGCAACAGTAACTCTATTTCTGTAAAGTGTGCGTAATAACTAATAACTTACTTTATTTAAGATTTATTTTTAATTTTTTTTAAGATTTGTAGTGTTATGTTTAGTTTTAATACTCTTCCTATTTTGTATTGAAGAATGGCTGTTATTTGTTGACTCTACCTAATCCAATTAATGTGTGTCTATAAAATCGACGAATTAAAAATGTATCTTTAAGTGAGCTAATAAAAAAAGAACGAGTTTTTAGTTCTTTTTTTGTTTCTATGAAATATACCAGGTAGGTAGGTAAGTAATAAGTTCATTACATGCGAATCATTTTGAGTGAAAAGAGACTTTTCGTTATTCGTACCTAGTACATGAAAAGTGATCGAACTCTGCCCAAGGAGCGATCGCCTAATTAGAATGATTTATAGCAAGAAGAAGTTGCATTATTTGCATGAGTGCACAGCAACAAATGCATTCGCGAGACGATTGGGGAGCGGGGCGGGGCGGCTCGAACGGCGGCGGGGCGATCAGTCGCATCGTGCCCGCGCGTCGCGCTGTGTGTGCGTCCGGTCGTCGCGCAGTCCTGCGATCACGGCCGACAACGAGCCCGCCATGGTGTCCGTGGGGTCGTGGAGGCGTCGTACCCCCGACGACTGCGAGGAGCGCTCCGAGCCCGGCGCCTCCAGCTCCGCGGTCCCTCGCGCGCCGCCCAACTGCGCGCGGTGCCGCAACCACCGGCTCAAGGTCGAGCTGAAGGGCCACAAGCGCTACTGCAAGTACCGGTACTGCACCTGCGAGAAGTGTCGCCTCACCGCCGACAGACAGCGCGTGATGGCGCTCCAGACGGCCCTCAGAAGAGCCCAGGCCCAGGACGAAGCGAGGGCCCGCGCGATGGAGAACGGCCTCCAGGCGCCCGGAGTGGAGTTGGATCGGCCCGAGCCGCCGATAGTGAAGGCCCCGCGCAGTCCCGTGATCCCGCCGCCCCCGGCCCGGTCGCTGGGCTCTCCTGACTCGGTGCCGGACTCCCCGGGGCCTGGCGTGTCCCCGTACGCCCCGCCGGCGCCGTCGTCGGTCCCGCCGCCGCCAGCCATGCCGCCGCTCTTGCCGCCGCAGCAACCTGGTGAGTGTTCATTTTGTTTGCGTTGCACTGATAAGATAAAATTTCGCGATACAGCGTGCAGGTTGTCAGATGCTTAGGCGCATCGTAGATAGCACAGTGGCCGCGTTCGAGGCGAGTTTCGATATTATTAGTGATCATCCGGAATATAAAATTTGCATTTTCAACATGTTTAGTTTTAGTGGCTCGGTCGATCGCTGCATACATTAATAAAAGTGCATTATACTGAGTAATAAAAATAAGAATATCTGTAATTATAAAACTGTTATTAAAAGGTTGCAAAATATTTATTTAAGAATTCGTTATTTAAAATATTTTGTTTCTCGATTATTATCAGATAAGAACACGGATGGGATGACAGTGGGAACTAAACTGTTGCCTATAATTTGTATGAAAGTCGTGACTCTACCCAGAAGTTAAAGAGTTTATAAACAGTACAGCGACTTCGCTAAACGACGTCCTGTAGAGTTTAGTAATAAGGTCTATAGATTATAATAATAAAAGGCTAAATTATAGATATATATTTTTTTAAAATGCGACAAACTTCCTATTCATTAATTACGAACTTTTAAATACAATATTAAATATTAGTGACTCTACCTATTTGATTTGAACTGATAAATTATACTAATGAACTAGTATTAAATAGTATTTTAATACTAATAACTATAATTTCTCCCAAGAATATTTATTTCTGTAATGATTACAAAGCGAAAAAAAAAATTATTTAATCATGATTCTTTGAGCTAAGTAATACTATTTTATTTTAGGTCATTTTCTTAGGTTACTGGATAAGGTCTTGATGGTTATCTACTAGATTATAATTATCTAGTCAAGTTATGTTTCTCTGTTTTATTATGAAGCATGTTGATATTTATTTCATAAAGGTACTTTATAAATGACTTATGTAAAAGTTGATTTTAGTGATATCAAGAATTTTATAACCGTTATTCTTCTGTTAATAATTGTGAGAATTAATTATTCTGAGAAGAATTCTACAGGTGTTATTTAGCTAGAGCTGTTAAAAAAAGACAGTAGGTACCTATTTAGATTATAGGTTCTATTAGGCACCTATTTAGGTAAGTATATTAATAAATTAAGTTTCAATTATATACCCATTAGATATAATAACAAATGCCTCGATAACTGCATTTATTTGGTATTTATATTGTAGAGTCACAAAATTCGTTATCACTTTTGCTTAGAAATAAAAATAAACAAAATTGACATTGATAAAAATTAACCAATCTATTTTTATCGATAACCACCCCAGCTGAAAGTTTAATAGATGTGGACACAAACAGTATTTCTCCCTGTTTCTTCGTTTTGTTCGTTCGTTCGTTCATTTTTGTTCTTCGAAGAATTTGGATTTTTTATTTAATGAAGTCCTTATTACACTAGTATTATAATTAAAATTATATTTGTTTGTCGAAGGGAAACTCCCGGTATATTGTTAAGTCCCGCCCCCAAAAGATTGATTAAGAATGTACAGAAAATGAGCGAAGTTTTTGAACTAAAACATTTTCAATTCAAAAACATCACTATTCTAAATGTCTGAAGAGTTTGTTTGAAGGTGCCAATATCTGTAACCACCCATCATTCGGATTTGAATTTTTTTTCTGTCCCAGAAAGCTGCAATAATGGGTATGGCGACTTAGGCAACATCTAATAGTCAATTTTTTACGCCAAAAGGTTTTTTATTTTTGTTCTTTTATTTAAAAAAAGAGCGATGGATGTTTTTTTGTGTGGAAATACTGGAAAGACCGGCTGAAGAATGTCTTAAGTTACTTACATTTTAACGCGTTTGTTTATTTTTCTTGAAAAGTCATATAAAACTCCTTTATTGAGTGACGAGTATTAATTAGTTAGTGACAAACTGACAACTCAAACCTCCCAAGCCCATAGAATATCAGTTCCGATCTCCGATATCATAAATCTATAGGTGACAATTACTTGTATACCAAATAAGACAAGCGTAACTACGAAGTCGAATATAATTTATTTCTACATGTTATTCGCCAATCACTCGCTGAGGTAAACCGTAGCGGAATAAATTGCTGTTAAGACTGGTTAGGGTTCTGTACTTAGTAAACGCGGTGATACATTAGTGTCTAAAAATTTGGGCCCTTACTCCAAATGCAGGTTCGAATCCCAATAATTCGCGCCGACGTTTTTCTAGAGTAGGTACTGAGTCTCAGATGTCAGTCCATACGTAACATATCTGTCTGTTCGTCCATCAGCCCGTCCGTTTATTTATTACATCAATTTGTCACAGATCTTTTAACCATCAGCAATCGTTTGATAACGTAAACAGTAGAAGAGGAAATTAATTGTATAGTGTGATTGGTTTCGAACTAGCGATAATTTAAGGACATAAAAAGACCAAATTTTATCAACAAAACACCCCACATGAAAATCACTCCATAGGGTAAAAAGGGTAAAACGTAACAAAACAAATTGATCCTGCCGTTAGATATGTCAGTAACCCATTAATGACCCACTACAGGATCGGGTCTCCGCTCACAATGAGATGGATGTAGGCCTTAGTCCACCACGCTGGCCTAGTGCGGGTTGGTGGACTTCACATGCCTTTGAGAACTCTTTTTTCTCAACTCTCAGGCATGCAGGGTTCCTCACGATGTTTTCCTTCACCGTAACAGCAGGTGATATTTAATTTTTATAAAGCGCACATAACTTCTTTTACAAAGTCATTGGTGCGTGCCACTGGGATTCGAACCCGGACCCCTCGATTCGAGGAAATTCTAAGCCACTGGGCTATCACCGCTACTAGATAGATAAAGGTTGATCACCGCCGTTAGATATAAGCTAATTTAATACAAAATGGTACACTCTTGTAACCCCGTTTCGCTTGTGTGAGAGTGATACAAATTAGTGATTGATGGCTTGTTCGTGACGTCATCTTTTCCCAGGTTTTAGAGCGAAGCGCGTCCTAAGGGTTGGTATAAAGATGTGAAAGAAGAAAGACGAGCATGACAGATGTGCAATAATTAAGTTAATATTGGAATTTATAATGGATAATATGGATACAATTTTGTAGTTAAAATCAATGTTTTCTTAAAATTGTAAAGTGTGAAACAATTAAACGTATACGGAAATAAATAGATAGCTAGTAAGAGCGCATGACGCGTCATGCCTTAAATTCCTTAAGTTTATATTTTGAACGTCATGCCATAACGTCAGCCCTTTTGCCGTCACAGCATACGTGTAAATATTACTACAAAACACGCAAACGGTGATTTATTAATTCGCATACATCGCGGCTTCGAGTTTCTTAAAATGCACATCAGTATTTTCAGTTGTACGGAATCCATCGTGTGCAAAACTGACTCTTAACATTTTTTTTATTGCAAAGTGGGCCACTCTCATTACACTCTTTCGCTCGTGTGATACACGTAAGTGATTGATGGCTGGCTCGTGACGTCATCATCTACGCCACTAAAGGGCTCTACAAGTATTTTCAAACCTATCTAGCACAAGATTTTTTGAAGTGGAATACGCGTGCTCTACAATTTCCCGAAGTGGTCTAGGATAAGTATTATTAATAAGGAAAACTGGTACTGTACAACCGTATGAGATGATTTTACAAAATTTAACCCGCATAGCGGACCCCTACTTGCGGATCGTACAAGCGATCTAAAGATCTAATGAAAGCGTTCTAAGCGATCACGCTCATTGGCTCAAAAACATATTGTCAGTCGCACGGATGCCATTAGGTAAATTAAATTACTTAAAGTCCGTTTTTTTTCTCGTCCAATTTGGTAAACAATTATGCACTAATTAAAAAAAGTTTATATGTTTATAAGATTATATGTTTCTAAATCTTTATAATTTTGCGTAAGTATACTTTTTTATAAATCGCAAATTTATATAAAAAGACACACTAAGATTGTTGACCAAATAGGACAAGTGTTAAAAATGGACTATAATTTCAAAATTTTCGGCGACATGAAATATGCAGTGCCCAGTCAGGCTATAACGTCATAATGTACACTGCTTGGCAGATTATAGTCACAAATGAGAGATCCTGGAGACCAAAAGTAAAGTCATTAAGTACCTAATGCAGGTTGCGGCGGCCTGAGACATTGCTGTTGCTAATGAGCTTTCAAATAAAAACAGTTATATGTCAATATTAGTCGTATTCTGAGGGATGCGAACATATGTGTTCTTTAATATAGCTTTCAAATAATAATGAGATTCGTGTGCTAAAATTGGGCATTAAGAATACTGCACTTAATATACTGCAATTAATATACCGATACAAAACAACAGAATATACATAAAATATAATATCTATAAAACCCCCTAGAGAGGCACTACTGTTCCCTTGAAAAATATCTCAAGAATCTACGTGCAAAGAGAAGTTTGATTGATATTCTTATTCTACACCAGTATCATAAGTTTTTTCCGCCCTTTTTTAAAAATATTTTTTAATTTTAATCTATTTTTTTTTAAATGTTTCGTTCAAATTTTATTAAGAAGAAATGACCATAAATTTAGTTCAAAAATTTATAAGTAAAGGAAAGTAGGGCGTTCGGTTTAACTACTTGGTATTTGATTTAATCCTGCGAGTTTTTTGAAATGCTCAAGAATGAAATTATCATTTTTGGCGAAAACAAATCCTATCCATTGCATAGGTAATAATTAAAACCTTGACCGTCTTAATTAAGATAAGATAAAAATTATAATTGGTCTTTATCTTAAACTTTTACACGTCAAATAAATTATTTGTTAAATAAGTGCAGTTGATATTGAAATAGTTTTTGTTACAGAGTAATCATTTAACTTTTGTAACTGTGTTGCCTGTGGGAAGGTTATCTCAACTCTAAATTACGGTAATTACGATAGCACGGAGAGTTATATGTTTTACGTATGAATTACCGTATTAATTTCACAGTAACTTTGTTGTTCAAGGAAGATACGGGTTGATTGAACTGCTACTTTATGTTTGAGTACTGTTCTTTATGTACCTAAGGTTAAATTGGTTTAAAGTTTTTCTACGCAATATATGTTATACAGTTATATAATAGATTAAGATAGAAAAGATTTATACTAACGGTAATTGCAATGTCAAAAAAGGCATTAAAATTATTTTGAAGGCAAATTAAAGTTTTATAAAAACTAATAAGTTAATTGTCCGGTACCTGTGTAGCTGTGTAGCGTTGTGTTAAATTTTTTCCAAAATGTGTAAAGAGAATAATTATGTACCTATAAGATTTGTTTAACCTTTAAAAACTTTTATAGATTCTATAGAAGATTTATTTATTTTACAAAGGGTTTATGATGGTTACCCATGTATTACCTTAATTTCTCAGAAAAGTTAATATTTAATTGCCTATTTTAATATATGAATGCCTTTAATGTTAATTTCTACAAGTATCGTGTTACGTGTCTTTTATTGTTGAAATGAGGTGAAAAGATTTTAAAAATAAATTTCATTTAATGCTGGAACAAATTTCTAGTAACTATCATTTATTTTTTTAAGCAATTTTAAACTTTTTTACCATAAATAGTAGTGTCAAAATTGTTTACCAAATTGGACATTAGCAAAAAACCAACTGTAGATCTTGTCTTTGTCTTGTCCCATGAATGACCCACAGCAGGGTTGGGTCTCCTCTCATAGTGAGAAGGATGGTAAGTGTAGTAGTAGTAGGTACTTACATGGTGTTTGCTTATCAACTAACTATTAAATATTAAAAATATTTTAAAGATATGTACCTACTTGTAAGGGCAGTGTGGGCACGGAACAAACATTTAGGTAAGTACACAGTCAAATATTTGTCCAGAGGGAATCGGTCCCATGATCTAAAAACAGTTTTCGTGCACATTGTTACCCGTCACCCAAAATAACCTTCTTGTCCCAATGACATTTGGTATCAATTTGGCAACACAGATAATGCAATCGGGAGACGGTTACTTCAATGTAGGTAATAGTAATCTAAGTTGCAACTGATAACACGGTGTCAGGGAGTTGATATGATAACATTTACATGTTTATATTGAAACAAATTGCATTATCAAAACGATGGCTTTAACCGTGGCCTTGTGGCATTTTTAATAGAATAAAACCTTTTTTTGTGACGGCGGGGAAACCCTCATAGGTACCCTAGAGCCGTGGGAGCGACTCCGGGTTATGTGGGATTCTTACCCACTAAAACCCCTCGGTGGCCTTCCTCTGCGCATATGGGGGGCTCCGGGATCTCCAGTGGAACGTACCGGTGCCCCCTAGCAAACCTAAAGGGAGATTTGGACTACTAACATTGTTATCGACAAGGAGGAAACCTTCAATAAACATCTTTAATAGGTAAACGCAATCTTGGGAGGGATATTGGGTGTTATGTGATATTTACCCTTCTTTCTAGTGGGTAAAAATCACAATCATCACATAATCTAAGGGGTCCTAACCCCTGGCCTTCTTGAAATTAAAAACAACAGAAATAATAGGGCTAAATACTTAAAAACAGCAAATTAAATTGTGCATTAATATAAAATAGTAATGCACAATTGAATTTGCTCCATAAAGTATTAAAGCCACATTTAAAGCAAAACGGACGGCTTAACGACACGAGATTAAATAAATACCTATATAATAATTTTAACGATTTAAAACACTATTTTATAATAATGCTATTAGTATCAAGAAATAAACAAACAGTACGTACCGCCATTATAATTCCAATGTAAGTAGACACTTAGGAAGCCGCCTATGGATACAAAAACTTAACGCACCGGAGCATTACAAGTAACGCCCATTGGATCGTCTATCCTTATCGTTCTTAACGTAATAGGCTAATGGCGTTATCCTGCCATCCCTTTCTTCCCTTGAGACCGCACTTACCCTCGTCACGGGGGTTGGAACCATAAAAACTTAACCCAGGGTAACATAGAAGGCGGGACATATTAATAATTTCAATACATAACATAACAGCTTTGTTATAAGAATGATACATAATTTGTACTCGTTAAAATTAATTGTTTTAATAGCTATAGAGGCGATCGGCGATGGCTTTATTTGTTATGGTGTTAAGTAACAGTTCGTGAGCGTATTTCTAAAATCATTAAGAAAGAAACGCAGAGCATAGACAACTTATTCATCCTTACTGTACAGAGAATTTTTATTTATTAAAATATTGACACTTAATTAAAAGTATCTCAATGGTAGGTATGTTCAATAAGTACCTACTAACGTGTTTTACTTTTAAGTGGTAAAGGAATTTCTTTCAAGTTTCGTTGATTGGATATATTGTACGCATATGGGAGGTGTAATAATGTAGTTTTTGCCTAGTGCCATATTGGGGTGTGTATGGTTTCCTGATATACTGATTATAATATCTCTTCAATAAATTTTATTAGGTGGTAGAGATATTGTAGCTCGTCCAGGGAGGTACCTACCGCCAGCCTCTTAACCCGTCGTAAAGCAGAATGTCCTTCATGACTTGTGTTTCGGCTGGGGAGGTATGGTTTCCGGGGATACTTTGTTCGTAGTGATTATCTTAGTTCTCATGAATAGCAAGGCACATATACAAGATATCAGATAGGTTTTTTCTCTTTTTGAGGTTAGATGCGGGTGACCACATAACATCAGGTGGCCTGCATACCCTTTTGCTACTAATTTACTAAAACATTTTTGAGCTAGATCTAGATAATAAGTACCTACGACTATATTGGTGATCAGAACAGAATAGAAAATAAATAAAATGAAAACCGATCTCCTTTCGTCGATCGGAACGGAATAACTCATACAGGATGTTTAAAACATGATTCAATCGAAAAAGATTCTGCTTAGTCAGCTAGTCTGTTAAAAGGCCATTCATGGCTGTTGTCACGAAGCTTGTATCCACTATCAGTTCACGATCGGTATTACCCCGTCGATAATGTCTTTGTGATTTGACAGATACGATCAAATAACATCAATGTTACCAACTGCAATGCTATCAAACATGTACCTACAGACAATTCAAGTATCATTTTTCGATATATCTGATAACGAAGCAAGTATCGTGAAAATAGAAAATAAAAACTAATACCTAATCGTTGTAATGATCGCTCTTAGTATATGTTAAAGATATGGAATATGGAATGTGTTAAAAAAAATTGCAGATTTGACTGAATTCTGTAAAAAGGAATGCCTTTTTTACAGTGCATTACAGGGCATTATTTCAACTTTAATATTAAATTTTGTAATATTTATCTTTCAAACTTTGTATTGTCATATTCTAAAGAAACGCCACTTCATATTTAGGCCATAAAACATTTAGAAATTAAGTGACGTTTGAATCCAAACAAATAACTGTTCTCTAATACATTCTGCCCACTGATTTACGCACCACTAGGTTGTGAATGTGAAACCGAACCTTGAATAACTAAATTCATAAATCGTTTTGTATGTATCTCATGCATTTTACATTTAGGACCCGCATTCTTTTTTGGATGAATTTACCTTTTAAATTAAGTAAGGATTGTGACGGGCAATGTTTTGTGTTACGTAGGTAGGTACTGTCCATGAGGACATGATGATTTTGTATATCTTATAGTAGTTTTGTTTATTCTTTAAATATACCTACTGATTGCACTTTAATATGCTTTTTTTATTTTAAGGGTTCATAAATTTAAAAATATTTCTGCTTCACATTAAAATAACTCTTAAATCCTTAACAATCCTTAATTTAAATATTAGATATTTAATTTTCGACATATTTTTAATGCATATCATTGCAAGATAACTATCTGTCATACAGAGGTATGACAGATAGTTATCTTGCATACAGAGGTATGACAGATAGTTATCTTGCAATGATATGCATTACGCTAGTGTTACTTTGTTATCTAACAACCACATAAATTATAATATCGGCTTGCATTTTAGGCAGCATACTTCTTCCTGTTTTTTAAATAAACTTTGTAAATTTTGTTTTTAAATATTTAGTCTAAAAGAGTTTCGTCGTCAATCTTAGAGACTCCTATTCTTTCTCTGTAATCAAAATGCTCTGTAAAACCCTAAACTAATTCAATCGTACAAACAAAATATGTTAACATTTTATTCTAATTTCATAATTGAGTTCTAGCTTGTAACCATTATATCCACCTTTGTACACATTTTTAAGGTAGAGAAGAGTAAATAAAAAATAAATAAAGGACGCACAGGAACGAAAAATTAAAATTTTGGGATTAAGCACAAATGAGGATAAAAATATCAAAATATTCAACACTCGGTTGTATAACATCACAAGACCTACACCAAGGTTATCTTTATTGTCTTTATTTATATAACTTTGCCGTCGTAATTTTTTAAATGATAGGCGCTATTTTATAAGACTTTGTAAACTATTGTCCTATGTGATTAAGATTTATCAGATAACGTTACAACTATGTTTCGTTGAAATCATTTTCCACTTATTGTTTCAGGTTTCAGAATGAAGTATTGAGATTTCAAAATTTTCACAATAAGATCGTTCCTAGTTTAGTAGAGAAGTGAGCGAATTACCTTAGTTTTAGATTGGAAAGTAAATCCAGTGGAAAATAGCGTGGGTAGAATGCTAGGATCTCCCGGTCGAGAGAACGATTTCACCGCTTCGTGTGTGTAATAGTATCGTATTCGAAATAGCAATGAATTTATTATTGAAGGTCAATACTGAATGCATTGTTTATACGTAGGTTTGAAATTTTACTTTAATATGAAACGGTGTGCGCGATTTCTAGTCGCCTTGTCACTTAGACTATTTAATTCGCAACGTGATTCACCTACAGAAAGTATTTGGGTCCTGTTTATCTTTTATGGTATTGATAACAAACGGGCAAGTGGACCACTGATTTTAAATGGTCACTGCAGTCCTTGGACATCCACATCCAACCCAAAATGGAAAAGAAAACCTATCTGAGGTGAGTGTTTTGATACGCATAAGGACTTATGTGCTGTCATCGTCCACATGTTTTGTATTTGAAGTGGTTATCCATGGGCTGCAGTGGCTATTGACTCAACGGCACTAATGTACACTCGTTGACCAGATTTTTTTGTTAAAAAAACATGAGCTCAATCTCAATTTCATTTTGCCGAATTTAAGTACGAAGTGTAGGGAATCCGGGTATAACATTGTTCGATGCAGACGCAAGCGGTGCCGTTGTTTAGGGTAGCGGGTTACCCGGCCACTGGAGTATTCGGATATAGGGTTGGTACAAAAACAATGGTTCATAGACTACACAGAATTCAACCGTAGAAGACTCTATTATACGCCCCACACATACCTAAAACATACTTTCATTAGAGAGGTGCTTAGTTCCTTGGTACATGAATTGCGAATCAATTTTATTTTGTATAGTTACAACTTTCTTAAATAAGTGAGTGTAGGTACAGTGTAACTAAATAAACTGTACTTACACACTGTCCCCTTGCAATTCTTTTCTAATTTCCACTGCCATGCCAGACGGACGAGAGACACAATACATGTGTGTCGGAAACGGAAACCCAACTATGTATTTTAAAATAGAATGGTTAGTATCTAATAATCCGTATTTAGCGCCATCTACCTCAAACAAGTTTTCTCGAGATTTCATGATAAGTCAGTAATCTGAGACTAGGACTTACTTTTCGATTTTCTACCGACATAAAAGTAACGTTTGATTTAAGATCAGCAATTACTTTTTATTCTCGTACAATATTCATCGCATAAAGATAAACTACACAAATACGCATCCAAACAAAACGTACCAAAAGCCAGAGAAAAACAAAGCAGTAATATATTTAATGCAGTAGAAAATTGTACAACCCTATCTGACGGTTGATGTTTTACGACTCTACCGTTCGTCATTAAACCTCCCCGTTCCCTGTTTCGGAAGGATCAGGGTTGACACGTGGTATCTTTGTAGCTTTCGATGACGTAAGTACACGGGCTGAAAAATAGATCTGTTAAATGAATTTCAACTAAGTTATTTGTGCCAGTTTAATTGTGCTAGGTATCTACCAATAATTCTTCATTTAAAATTTAAGGACTCCTAGAAGCCATTTCTAACGCAGAATTCGTGCCGTAATGTATTGTAATTTTATTATTTGTATAAAATTGCATGAAACGTTTCAAAGTAAAATTTGTAATTTATTGATTGGTAATGTTTATATATGGGAAAGTTTCTAAGTGTGGATGGATATTTGATACTTTTTTATCTTTGGAAACAGGCAGTTACTTATCTGAATGAATACACAAACTCTTTACAAAGTTCTTTTTATCTCTAGCTGGACCAAACTCTACAGTCCAAGTAGACAAATTCGCGAGCTGGCCCTAATTTATATCTTTATTATTACGTCATGAAAATACGTACTGAATGTATTTGAATACTGAAATTTTATAACCGTTAACTTTTAATTTCTATCGAGAAAAAATTCTAAAGTCGGCAGGGGTTATGGACAGACGAAGTGTAGACATCTCGGTTTGAAATAACTGTGTCTTAGTTAAAAAGGCTGTATCACATCCATGAGCGACATTTCGTGCAAGTTTTGATGCAAAAACTGCAGCGTAGAGGAAAGCAAGCGTACTCGTAAAGTTGTCTAATAATTTGGAGTTTACTACTTTCTTTGTCAATGGATTCTCTTCGCAGACGCGTGTGTATTCCTGCATTAGTATAATTAGATTTGTCTTTAGGTAGGTATATTTCTTAATCATAAATAAAAATTAGGTACCTACTAGCTGAAATGTCATGTAGAAATGAAAATGATTTTCGTCATTTGGAAGGAATAAACTTTACTTGTAATTATATATTTAGTAACCCAATAGTGAGTAGCATTAGGTAGCGTCTGTACGTTGGTCTAATGCGAGTTTTTGAACTTCATATTCCTATTAGAACCTGTAAATCGAGGAATCTGGCATAAAGGGTTTTTAAGTATGGTTTTTCTTATTTTTCTTATTTCCATCAATGGTTTTTCTTCACCGTTACAGCAAGTGACAATTAGTTTTGATAAACCGTACATGAATTAGAAAACTTATTGGTGCATGCCCCTGGGATTTAAAAGTAGACTGCTCGGCGAAAACTACATTTTTTCCCACAAGTTTAGCTTTGTAGTAACTCTATAAGTACCTATATTTGTGCAAATAAACGTTTGGTATTTGCCTTCGTATTTGTCTCCAAGAAAGTTGGGTAGCGTATGTTCTTCCAACGGTGATGTTGCACGTACAGTCCGACTCCGGAATGGCGATAATCACAAAGCACTACACTCGTCTCGGCGACGACACGCACAGTCAACAGAGACACATGCACCTTGCATTAGCGGACAACTGAATGGCAGCGGTGTTGCTATGCAGAGGCTCTTCCTAGGTTATATTATATCTGTGAAGTCTATCTCGCTATTGGTCTTCCTGTAGACTTTTAAAGAAGAACTGGCAAACAGGCAGACGAGGCTCTTACCGCCTCTCTGAAAAGAATAACCCAACCCAAGGGTAGTAATGCTACAGGCCTTAGGCCGCGCTGATTTTGGACGTGTTTTCGTACGAATTCAACACGTATATGTACGTTTACGCACGATAAAAACTCGGCCTTAGAAATACTATGGGAGTGCTCTCACTGCACGCAATTTAACTAGTTCTACTCGTTTTAAACAAGGCTACATAATTTTTTTTAAGAAATAACGCTTCACACTCATAGCCCCACACTAGGATTCCGTGTATCGTGGGTGCCATGGACACACACAAGACAAGAACACAATATACCCGGACCAGAAACAGAAATTCAAATTCATAATTCAAATCTCTGCTCTGCTGGGAATCGAAGCTAGGTCCCTGCGCGCAGTGCAGCAGTTAGGTCGTCGATGGTAATGGTCATACTACGGCTCTAGCTATCACATAAGTTGCCAAACCATTTGATTTTACGATGTGACAAAATAATTGGCTTGAAAACTTTGAACATACGGTAGGTACCCAGTCTCACCACTGAATCGATAGTTTCACGCACGTAGTTAATCATGGGTGGTAATATGTTTACGGTGTAGGCACAGGTGTAAGACTGTTAGGTTAATTCAATTATCGCCGCTCCGTGCGTTCATTGAATAAATTGAACGTAAAAACTTACTCGTACATTTAGAACGCTTGTAGGCTTAAAACATCTGCATTGGTTGAATGTGGTTGACTTATGGGTTCAGACATTTGGTTGGATGAAGAATGATTCCCAGTATAAAAATTAGCGAGTTCTTTCTGTCTTATGTTTCGGTTGGGAAGGTGTGGTTGAGTCGATGAACATGTGATATATCTACTTTATTTGTGGCAAACTTAGTAATAATCTTAGTTCTCATAAGTAGCAACGAACCGACGTACGGTGTATTTGAGGTTAGACGTGTACATCTATGGATTGCGACCACTTAATACGAAACGGGTTGATGTTATAGCATTTCATATTTTAAAACCCTACAAAGTTTCTGCCGGCGACTTACAAAATGTATTCCAAAGAGTGATAGAACATTAACACTTTACTAATACTTATTATTTCTAGACCTAATAGTAAAGTCAAAAGCCACGGGCAATAGCTTGAATGCTAGTTTTTGAATCAATCAATTATACAAAAATTTCAACATGCATTTAGATGAAATTTGGTAGATGGATATTTTGTTACCAAGACTGCCAGAGAGAATACCTACATTTTACTACTTTCTAGACAAAATAATGCGGAGCAAGTTGACAGTCGCAGAGATCTGTGTCCTTAAAGCCTAACGAGTAAGTTAGTTTGATTACAGCCTCTGCGCTAATTACGCAAATTGAATGAAACAATTTACTCAACATGGAACATATTGTCTGAGATTTTGTTGTCAGTGCTCAGTAGCCGAGTGGACTGTTGGTTTTAATGTTTAAATTAAACAATTATATTGCTCTGAGGGCTTATATTTCGACACACATCTTACTAAGCAAGTGGGTACTTGTTTACCAACTTCCGCTAACATAGAAGTGGTGATGGTTCCACCATGCACACTTTATGTTTTTTTATAATGTAATTTTCCTAAAAAAAGTGCTTACAGGAACATCTTAAAATTCAGCCCATCTTAAAAATTATGTCTACCTATATTGTCTTAGAAACATAATTTTGCTCGGCGCAAAAATGTCATACGGTTTGTTCGCCACACATAAATGTAAGAAGGCGCTGTATTTTTGACAGTTCCTTAAAGTATCTGAATTAACTTGAAGGAGACAACCCCATTTACTCCCTACTTGTAAAAAGTACACACTTCCGAAAGAAAAAAATCATTGAAAATATCGTATGTATTATTAACAAAGATGGTTGCAAATATATTTCCGACACCGATACCTCTGGAAGAACATCTTGCTTTATGGGAGGATGTGAGGATCGTTGTGAGGGACGCGCTGCAATGGCTCTCCTACCACTAACTGAATGATAAATTAATATCCCTTAGTAACGAGGTTTAACGACTTAAGTCGAATTGAAATTTTTATTACTCGAACACGGTGCCTGTAAAATTTTGTCTAAAACCCACAATTATGGTTTGTAGCTAAAAATTAAACCTCATAACAAAAATCAATTAAACAGATAAGGCTTATAATAATTACTCAACTTCGTTTATAAAATTTACCGCAGAACAATAAAACAAAGATCGGTAGGTACGAGTACCGACATACTGAAGCAAGCACCTTGCTTATTAATTGATTTAGCTTAATACATTTGGATGTAAAACAAGGTGGGTGCCTAATTAAAGTTCAAAAGAAGGCTCCATGAAAATTTGCAACTGGCAATGGATAAGAGAAAACATCTTTTTTGGGGAAGGGGTAGATGGCAGAGTGGGGTAAAAAAATTGTGTATTGTACCTATAATATCCTAATATATTTAAAAATAAAGGATTAATCATTATTTTATGTGGTGAATCTATTAGTATAATGTCGCACCTCGAAGCATATTTTCGCATGCAAGAAATATCGCTGACTTCTTTCATAATACGAATATTTTTGCGATGATTGCCATTGCAGCGCGACCTAAGCGTAACAAAAAACACACGATGCATCCATCTCCATTAAAACTATTTTATTTAACATTGGAATCCATTAAGACTTTCCTCGGTACTTAGGGATTAAGTACAAAGATACTTATCACATTTAACTACCACTCTATCTGTATGTAGATAAATAAATTGTTTCCTAATACTTAATTTATTTAGTGGTATTTATTGGCGTGGCTCTAAATTACCAAAGGGCAACCTATCAACTTTGCGTACTGCACTCGGATTGTCCTATAAACATGTATTTTATTATCCGCACGCATTTGTACGTGCGTGCAATAAAACTATAAAATATGCACATAACGTCTCATATTAGGCCTTTGCTGCAATGTTAACTTAAAGCTAGAAACAAAAGAGCATCGCCCAGACTACAATAGCGCTTGGAAAACAAATACTTACTCAAACATTTATTTTTGTTTTGTAGATTTATTAAATATAGAATAGATTTTGTTAAACTAGGTTAGGAACAAAATTTATTACCTATAATTAATTTATCAGAATTGTAGAGGATAACATTAATTATTATCCTTTACAATGGATTCTGACTTGTCAGTTACCGATGGAATTGAAACAAACCGACATAATTATTATCTTTCATTCCAGTTTCAAAACTATTGATTTTTATTGTATGTTTTAATGAATTGTGTTTGTCGAATCGAATATCGGCATGCCTTCACTAACGCATTAAAGCAACCTGTAATGTTAATTTGAATAAATAAATAAATAAATAAATTCATCTTTATCGCTCCACCATCGTTTATCTACACTAGCCGACTGTACGACCGAGTCTAGACGCAAATGAACCAACAGGACTAGTTTCCATTTTCCAGCGTCCAGAAGTTACAAATCAAACCGAAATATATTGGTTATAAAAGTGCAACAAGTATGCGAAATGTACACCGGCTTCGGATGTGCATCTCCACTTGGGTTTATGGTCCATAAAGGCTGTTTACGACCGCCGGGATAATACCCATCCGACTAAAAGGGTTTGGGGTCTTATACGTCCTACCTATAGGTACCTACATAAATGTACAGAGGGTCGCTAATTAAAAACGTATGTGGTCAGCCCTCGACGTCTGCAGGCTCAACAATTAGTGTACGCGAATTGGGGTAATTTCCCTTCCTTAATGGCTCGTGATTAACTTTACTGTTATAACGGTGATGTAACCATTATAATTGTTAGGCAGTTATGTGTAAAAGATGCATGTAAGGAATACTATTCCTGGCTTGAGCTTTTTGCAAGTGTTTCTCCCAATTTCAATACAAGAAGTTGCGTGCTTTACGTACCTACTCGTATGTCAATTTACTCCACGGGCAAACAGCAGGGTTAAGGCTGATGGTAGTATAAAAGAGGAAAAGAGAGGGATAAGGATCAGCCGTAGCCAAATGCGAGTCGAGTTTGCTGGCGAAATGCCATACGCTGAAAAAAAGTTATTGTTAATTCTCGGCCGCAATAACCAGAGGTAATGGCTAATAAAATTATTAGCAAAAAACCATGATGTTTAAGTGTTCATTGTAGCCATTGGTAGAAAACAAATTGGACCAAAGAAAAGTACTAGTATCAGGTTGTTAGGCAGACAAGATTTTCACATATATTTTCTTGAAGATTTGTTGGTTCACCAGCGGGTTTATGAGGGCGACGGACGATACTAAATGACTCACGAACAGTGTGTGTTTATAAGAAGTAGGAAAACTTAACGCCATACAACCATAACAAACTATGGTAGTCGATGTTACGTATAATAAGAATATTGCATATAATAACAATAAATGGAAAACCCAAATCGAAACAATGGAATTTATCTAAATTTTGCGGTTATAAGTAGGTTGCTATCGTAAATGTAAGTCCCGGTACAGTTACGTAATAGTTTCATACTTGTTGTGTATTATTTATTAGAACCATGTTTATAGGTAGGTAGTAGAAACTTTAAACTTATACAGGAGGTAATAATACAACCTGTACCTATTGATTATGATTTTAATGACCATCCGATTTCACTTGACTTTTTCGGTCGATTGCGATTTACGCTGTGGGGCTTTAATATACAATATTAAATGTAGGTATACAAATAGGTATACAAATATAATATGTAGGTATACAAATACCTACATATTATATTCATAAAAATATTTAACAGATGTTCAATTCAAAGTTCTCAAAGGCATGTGAAGTCCCGCAAGCTGCCTTTAGTATGGGAAGATGTCAAAGAGACTGATATATGACATACTAATGACTGACGTTTACCGTACGAATACTTTGACTATAGTGTTCATGGTCATGGCCCCGAATGCACTGTGCCATGACAATGGACACTATCGTCAGAGTATTCGTAGATATATTAACGTCGTATCACTTATGTCGATACGATTGCTATACGAAAGTGCAGAAGTTGCTCGAGGCACTGAATACTAGGAGAATATGAGTAACACCATAACTCTTCCCGTCAAAACCAGCTGAGCGTCAGCTGACGGAATGTGAGCCAAATCGATAACGACAGCGACAGCGTCACTCCATTCACTACTGGCTGGCGTTTTAGCCTTTTTAACTCCCGATGCATTTACCAACAATAGTCGGAAAATGGAAGTTTTGGAAATCATGACCACAAAGACCGGTCAAAATTTTTTTACTCAATTTATTGAAATTAAAATTAATTAAGTAATTCATTCATTAATTTTAAAATAATTAACTCATTTTAAATTTATTTTAATTTTTTGTTAATCACAGAGGTTTTTTTTATAAGCGTTAGATATGAGTTATTAAAAGTGTTACCTTGTAGGTAAACCTAAAATTAAGTTATTTTAAATTTATTTTAATACTTATTTTGTTAAGGTCACTTTTTTCAAATAAATTTATATAAATGGATACCTACTTCATATCCAGTTATGAAATTGCTACTATTCTTGTAAGATTGGAAAAATAAATTGATTTACAGCAACAATAAAAATAATGTTTTTTTTTTGTCAATGCCTGGCCTTGGTATCAAACTTTACTAACTTTTCATACAATATCTACAGTCTTTAACCCAACTTTTATTGAATTGAAAACTTTTCGCAAATATGACCTTCAAGCTAACTTTCTTACTTGTAGGTGTTTGCGTCAAAACGTCTGCAAGGAACACACGTATCTGCTCCGTTCGTTCGGAGTTTTGTAGGAAAACTTTAGAGATACAAGCTTTAATGCCGTGTTAAGGAGTGTTGTTTAGTTTTGGTAGTGTTTACCATGTTTAACACGTAAATAGTTGTTTTTTTACTTTGATGGAAGAAAATTTTGGTGAGCAAGGCAGGCAAATTTTTCTTTAAAAACGAAATATAAATTGTTAATTTTTGTCTTGCAATTTATGATATGAGGAATTCTCGTTTGTGACCCCTAAGTGATAAGGGTTGTCCACTCCTAACATTTTTATTTTATTATTTGGACAATTTAGTTTTTATTTTTAATAATGTGGCATTAAAGATATACAACCCTAAATTTCCACCCTTCTATCAGAGCTGATATTTAGAAATGATATTTAAATGTAGATAGACTGGATATTAGTTAGTAGCAGTAGGTGGATTTTATTAAAGTATACAGTAGGTATTAATTTTATTTAATACTTAAAAATTACAATTTTATATGTAGATATAGATTTTATTTACAAACTTTATACAGATAATTCCTACTGCAGATAAATTTCATAAATATCACATAATCCACACAATTATTTACAGTTGAACGAAAATATTGTTTGCGGTGTTTTATTTATTTCATCGCTACTACAATAATAGCCTTTTCACGCCTCTAATTATATTGGTTTGTGTAACCATTAACGAGTAACAGACATAAATGACGCTTATATCTTAAATAAAAAGTTTTTAACACCGACGGAGTTTTTGCGAGAGTTGTTTCGAACCATTAAATTCATCGTTGCCGCTCTCTGGGGCCGTAAACGTCACCTCTACACCCGCTAGTCGCTATCGAAGTTGTGTCAAGAACTCGCGTTTCAGTTAACCCCACCTATAAAACTACCTCCGCATCTCCCCGAAACCAGACGCACGCTCTCCTCATAGCCCAAGAGCTGGCAGATATTTTTCGAGGAGCTTTTGAAGTGTCATAAAATCATGGTGAATCGATTATTTGTGATATCCGAATACCTGAAATGTAGATCTTGCTGGCGAATAATGGAAATGAGCCAACCCATAAATAATGAAAGAACGATTTTTTTGCAAAATAAAAAGTGTTTGAAGTGCTTTGAAGTTTTCAAATATTCACCAATGTTACTTTTAGAATATTAGAAATTAAAAAAGTCTCCAAAATTATTTAAAAATCGAAAAAAAATGTTGGACTCACTTTTGAGTTTGGCTAAGTTCCGTCACTCGCCAGCCAGGTCTGCATTTTGGCGTTCGGATATAAAAAATAATTGAGTCAACGTGATTTTATGATGCCTCAAAGCCCTCAAATACTTTCGAAAAATATACGCCAGCTCTTGGGCTACCACCGCCAGACGATCGTAAACGTTACGTGAGATACCGAGCAAAAAAAAAAATTGTAAACAAATACCCCGCACTTATAATTATACATACAAAATAAAACACGTTTATTACGGCGGGGTTTATTCGTTTTATGATCTCCCAGGATCGCATTGGATAGATGTCAGTCGGGAGAGCCTAGACGTCGTAAATAAGTATGAAATATGATAATTGCGAAATTCTTCAATATATTACGATTTAAACATTGATGATTCTCCTGACGTTTTGTGGGCCCATAACTCGGAGTTCGCGGAATGACGCGCTCTCGCTCGCACTGGGCACAGCTACACGCGAATGTATCAGCGCGCTCTGTGCTTTAAGGCTTCGTGACAATAATAATAATTATACCTATGCTCTTGTGTTCATATTGAGTTGTGCCCGCTTTATTAGTAGGTACACCAATTTTAAAGTAATTTTGTGTGTAATGTGTTACTTACAAATATTCGTCCACGTTCTTTTCTCTACTTAGATATTGTTCATAAAAAGGAACTTACTCGTAAATTCTGACTGAGGAATAAAAAATAAATACACGTTTACACTTTGAAAAAGTTTTACTACATACAATATACTTTTAGGGAAATCTGAAATAATAAAACGTAATCTTTTATAAATTATGTCCATTACAATAATGACAGTTTTTATTTTCAATATCTGTGTTCTTTTTTTATTTTCTTCCTCTGCGTGGCCAGTCCTAGCTCTTGCATTGAACGTGAAGGCCGTAGCTTCAGCCATCTGCAGTAACCGCTTACGAGCTCCAAAGTTCCAAACTCATCGTACAATACTTACATATACTTAGCCGAGCGTCAAAATAAATTGAAGCGTCTATAATAACCATCATCATTACATTGTTTTCTTACTAGCCTAACTAGCCTACAAGGCCGGTCACTAAGTCTATAAAACTATTGCCATAATTTAAAACGTTTCATAGGAAAGCACCATTTATTCCTCCATTCGTTATTCAATCTTCGCGACTGTTAATCATTTCGATTGAAATACTGTTCATTTGCAACATTAAGCTATATTTCATGATAAGGCCAACAATAAGGTTGCCACATGTAAAAGTCCAATTAGTAACGAGAATTCAGATTTAGTGCTATGTATTTACAACAAAGAGTTTAACGACTTTATGTAATTTTTTAAACACACTACATTAATGATGAATGTACCTACAGTTGTTCATTGAGTGCTACTGCATATGTTTTATTTCTCTTGAATCATTGTAAAGCGAATAGTTATTGGTATATAGTATATAATAGGTACATACTAAGTCTTATTTGGTGATTAATCTGCAAATAAAAGCAAGAAATTATTTGAAACATAGTTAGTTTTAAAAGTTCTATGCCAAAGCTTGCTATAAACAGATAATGTAAATAATTAAGGGTAATCATTACCACATATCTACTCTCCACCAATCCGCATTGGAGCAGCGTGGTGGAGTAGGTATGCTCCAGGCCTCCTCCTGTTGTAAGGAGACACCCGAGCCCAACAATGAGTTTCGGCTTTTGTCCCATAGGTAAATACAACATTAACAATGTGTAAGATTGTCTTAGTTTCTCAAGAGTCGGTAGCCCTATGTTTACTAATTAATTTTTATGTGTTTGTTCGCAATTAGCGCAGGACACGGTTGTTGAAGGCTTTACAGTCGCAGCAAATTACATGTGACCCAATAATTGGTAAGATTGATTAAAAAATCGCAATTGATTTGCGTTTCAGTAATAAACTGCGATTAAACAAGAAACACATTTTTTGTTTCTTGACACTTCTATACGCGTATTATTACCTTTTATTGTAAAGGTAATCACTATTGATTATTATTATTATTTGCTCGTATATAATAAAAGGTAATAGTGTTTTTATAATACTTATAATCTTATGTTCATTTTATGTTAAACGTTCCAGAGTCGCAACCGAGGTTTCTCGAACGTTCTCAGAACCTTCTCTCCGCTAAGCCGTTTCCACTAGAGCTGTGCTAAGCGAGGCTAGGTAAATGAAGCATTTATATTGGTTCTTCAAAAACGCATCCCTCGCTACGCATCCTCGCACATCTCTGGTGGAAACGCAGCCTGGCTTGTATGCATCTGCTGCAACCCATTAGGGACCCTCTTTAGGGTCGGATCCTTGCATAATGAGAAGGATGCAGGTCTAAGGCCTTGTTCAACCGACCAAACAACACGACAAAATTTAAACACAGAGCTCTGTCTGGAATTGTTCAAATTGAAAAAGGTACACGCCTGACATGCGACAAAATGTACGAAATGACGTTGTCGTATGAGCAACTTTTGAAAGCAACGATTAGGACACTGGGTAGGCCTAACTCTTTACTGCGTTATAGATTGGTTGGAATCATATTATGCGTTTGAAAATGTTATAGAGACCTTTACGTCATGTGATTAACAAAAAAAGGGTTGCACTCCGGGAGTGCCGGCAGAAGTGAAATCTTATACCTATCTAAGATGTGTTTTCTTGGTGATTTGGACGACAGTTCAATTAAAACACAATGTAAGAAAAGAAACGACATTTAATGCTAATACGAGTAATCGCAATGTCGAACCCAAAATCTCAATAATAGGTATTTAGCTTTTTTTCTATAACAAAATACACTTATCATTTATGAATGATACAGTTTCCATAGTTACCAGACGGAGTGGCGCCGTAACGCGTTACGTTACGAAGCGGTTTACCCTCCCATAAGAAATTTCAAAAGTCACAGGTGCATAGGTACTACTGGGATTCAAAATCAAACCTCTAGGCTCTAGTTAGGCCCTCTAGGCTAGATTTAGTTTCAATTCTAACCCAATTGAATTGAAGGCCAGTGGAAATTAAGTAATTTTGGCGAGCTAGTAACAAAATGTAAGTATGTTAACTAATTTAGTGAACTGTGACACACAAATTATGCAACCAATTTTGCGTATAGTAACAATGTATCAGTAGTTCAGACGGGTCACGTACTGCACTTAGATCTAATAGGTAGCACCAGGCTCGATATATCCTAGATAACCCAGTTTACTTTGTCGTAAACACATATTATCTCATGATAATGGTCATCTATCTGAATATTGCAGTTGTTTTTAATTAGATTAAATTTGCTCTCAATAGATTTCTTCGTTGGCAACAGGTTTCGTCTTTAGAATATGAAGATTATTCTTCTTTCATCATCTTGTGTTATATTATTATATTTTTCAGTGAAACGTGGCACAGTTACACGATGCGAATGGTACTTACTAAGGTACTTATTTACTTACGAATAGTTTCATATATTAGGATCAAACTATTTCTCATGTAGATAAGTGAGTTTTGTACCTATTCATATGAGAAGAATCTTCATTTATTTAGATTATTAGGCATAGGTATTTATCAATAAAAATTATAACTACTTCATATAATACCTATTTGTCATATTTTACGCTATATTTTTTTGATCCGATGGGTTTACCGACCAACCTTTATGCTTCAAAGCCTACATTTCGTTATTTATAAATATCGCACCCAAAAACCAGATTCAAAAACATTTTAAAAAGGAACAATGGTGTTCAAAAAGTCATATTATTAGTATTTGCTCGAACAACTGTTGCATGCGAACTGCGGTCGACACGCGAGACTCAATAACTTCAAATATCACGTTTCGGGATTTACAATAAAATTGCGGTCCACTGTTTTGATTTCGAATTAACACTTCGGACAGACTTGAAAATGAAAAGAATAACCATATGAGTAGCCAAGTACCTACGTCTAACCTCAAATAGAGAAAAACTTCCTATCTGAGGTCATATCATGAGGATGCTTACTACTCATGGGGGCTAAGATGTTCGCCTCAAAAAACCCCCCAGCAACCATTCCTGCCCAGCGCACACAAGACATGAAGAACATCCTGCTTTACGACGGGCTACGAGGCTGGCGGTAAGATACCTTCCCGTACGAGCTCTACCACCTGATAACAAAATGTGGATCAATTTTCGATGGATTTCTTTGACTTATACCTTACTACTTAAATTTTAAAAAAGAAGAACTCTCAAGGATGCTGGTTTTCTAAAGATATTTTTCTACACCGTTGTAGCAGATGAGATTTAATTTAGCAAAACTCAAGTCTCTGAACATGTACAAAGGCCACGCAAAACTTACTAACCATTCAACTAAATTCTAAAGACATTGTTAGTGTATTTATAATATTTCACGTTTAAGGAGTTATTATTGTGATGAATTGAACGCAAAGTTGTTGCGAAAATCATCGCTGGGAGATATTTCGAACAGTCGTATTCGTGACGGACGAAACGTTTATGACGAGTGAGGAATTGTTGCAGGCAATGCCCCTTTACAAGGGATACTCTTCGTTTTACCGTTTTAATACATTATTTGAACGATTTTATGAATAACATTTAAAAAATATGAAAAAAAAAACCGACTTTATCGGATAAGAACGAAAGTTTAAAGGGACCATTTAGCAAATTGTTGTTATCAAAAAATAATTTTGAATTGCAGTCTATGATATATCAGAAGAATATATAATAAGAAATGTACCTACGTTAACATTCGAAAAGATTCTGACAGCAGTCCCGAAAAATTTAATCGATTGTGCTTGAAACGATCATATCCATTGGGCTGAAATTTATAATTGCAGTTCATGGAGGTGATAGGCTTTGAGTTTCAGTAAATCCGATACCATGTTTTGAGTGAGGTGCGCCCCTTACCGCCTTTGCCATTTCTATTGTTAAAAATCCACAAAAGGTTATTATCACTTTTCAAACTTAAGAGGTCTTCTGTTTCGGTACAATAGTTACTTAAACATTTTTAAAAGGATTTCCATTCAATTGAGCAGATTCCTTTTAAAGGTTCAGATAGAGGGAACTGTAACTTAACAAACTGAATTATAATCTTAAGAAGCGTCCGAGATTCACATCCTTGCCCAGACAAATAAGTAGATCAATATACCTATACATATTGTTATGAGACTTGGGAATTGGATTCCTCCGTAACTTACTATCCACTAGTCTAGACTCCTGTCGCAAACAGAGCTCAGCTATTTACAATGCAAGGGCAGAAATCGAATTTTGATGGAATTGGACAAACTCAATTTCCCACCAAATAGGTTACTGGCACTGGGTCACTACTGAACAGTAATTGTGGTGGGACTGTCCACGCAAATCCCATCGCGACCCTCCGATCACCAAGCTAATTTTAACCTTAATACACAGATACAAAGTTCGATTTCGATTGTATTTATCCATCGAAGGCAGCTTCGAATAGTGTCGGCATTTTCAAATTTTCATGACAATCTAATTATACCAGCTTCAAGTACACAGTTTGTGTTATATTTGAATATTGACCGGATATTTGACTTGGTTGCTTTTAATTTTACATTTTGTATAAGCTTGCGAGGCATTGCATTTTATGTTGGTATCAAAATATTTTTGGATAAGATTAGAACCTAATCACCTAACCTTATGAGAACAGCGGCATAGCATACCACACTGTTCAAGTGACTGAATGTAATACGAGTCTTTTCTGATTTTTTTTCCACATTATGCACTTAAACTACATTTATAACATACAATTTCTTCTATTTTGCCGCAAGCAGACTGCATCCTTTCGTCAAATTATGTGCCACTGTTAATGGATGAAAACTTTACTAATCCAGGTTGTCCTGCTTATTTTTTTTACTGTAAACAGTGCTCGAAGCTAACAAAACAATACATAAGCACCTAGGTTTACAAGAGCGAGCGTAACCGCTTGTTATCTAGATATCATAGTTGCACGTGTAGCTAGACTGCATTGTAGTCTGTGTTGAATCAATAGATAAACTAATTAATCAATTCAACTAAGTATAGTGTTATCATAGATGTGTGATAACTGTTGCTTCCTTTTGAGTCCTTGATTGATGTTTACTCGTGGAATAGATAAACTGTTAAGGTAGTATTCAAGCAGGTACCTAGTATTCAGGTTTTAGCTAGTTGTACTAGTTAGAGGCGGATTATCCTTAAAGCATTGTTCAGACAAGGCTAGGTAATTTTTCGAGTGGAGTCATTAAAACTCGACTGCTAAACTACTCGATTTAGCCAAATCTCTATGGTTTAAACACGATTAGTTACTAGCTACTCGCTGCAATTAGGTACTGACTACTCGAATAAAATACCAGCCCAGTTAGAGCAAGGTCGGCCAAATTTCATTGTTCAGAAATGTCACTAGGTAATAAATTCGCTACTCCACTAAAATACTGGCCTAGTACTGTACCTAATACTAGGTGAAATTCCAAGCTAAGATTTTCGACAGTAAAATTAAATGCATGATATGGAAAATTCATATATTTCACTCACCTGTCGAAAAAATAATCGGCAACACCAACGAAGGAGCTCCGTCTTTGGCGCGATTTTCATAACAGGTGATTGACGTTTGTCATGAAAGAACGAATTTAAAGGCACTTTACTAAAAATTGGTTAAGAAATTAAATTGTTATTTTAACAGAAGGAACAAAAACAAACAAAATAATAAAAACTTCTAAAATTCTAATTAAGACGTTAGGTATATCTTATTACTGTTATTACTGATCTCAACTAATCTGAAGTTAGAAGTGCGGCATCTTTGTAATGCTTTATAAAATATCTCGTTTTGTTTGCGGTAGGTCACAGTCCAATTTAAATACTATAAAACGCTAAATCGTTTTGGCGTTAACATCACAAATTTTACGATTTTTTAATTGCTTATAAACGATTTTCTTAAAACAATTTACGCGTTATGTTTTAATAATGCTACTTTTAATACAACCACTTTCAATGTAATCTGCCAGCTGAGATGACAACTGTAACTAATAAACTTCGTTAATTTTCAACAGGTATTACGTACATATTTCAATACATTTTTGGGGTAATTTACGAGTATTCTTTATGTGTAGGTACTTAGCAACTTACACAAGCGGTGATAGCCCAGTGGCTTAGAGTTCGACCTCGAATCGAGGGGTCCTGGTTCGAATCCCAGTGGCACGCACCAATGACTTTGTAAAAAAAGTTATGTGCGCTTTATAAAAATTAAATATTACCTGCTGTTACGGTGAAGGAAAACATCGTGAGTAAACCTGCATGCCTGAGAGTTCGGAAAAAAAAGTTCTCAAAGGTATGTGAAGTCCACCAACCCGCACTAGGCCAGCGTGGTGGACTAAGGCCTACATCCTTCTCATTGTGAGAGGAGACCCGACCCTGTAATGGGTCATTAATGGGTTACTGACACTTAGCAACTTTAGCAACGTATCGACATAATTAGGTAGGATTTCTATTCAATATGAGGTTGGATACGGTGAATGAAAAACTTGTGAAAATATATCCCAACGCGTTGACTTATAAACATATCTCTATTTTTGGTGGACAATTAGTGCATCCAACATTTCATACTTAGATCACTAAGTTTGACTCAGCCCTTTCGCAAATCTTCCTTTACTTCTTCGGATTATTGCATTTTATTGTTGCCTCGCGGACGACTTTTATATCGACATTTGCATATTTTTATGGTTTTCTGGCGGTGAAATTAAAGTATTATAGAACCGATGCGATACAGTCGTAGGTCGTAAAATACTGTTGGCGATCGTAAAATTGCGAATAAAACTGTTCGAGCGAACTAAAAAAATGCCGGGCCATTTAACTTCGTTGATAACCCCTAGGGTGCATCGCCGTGATTTGGATATGATAGACGTCGCGCGTCGGGGTGAATTTAGGTAATTGGTCGGAAAACCGCTTCGGATAGCTTGTAATGTGTTGATGATTTTTTCTTTTTTTATCTTAATTGAAATAAAAAGGCATTCAGACCACCTGATGTGTAGTGGTCACTGCAGCCCATGGACACCCACATCCAACCTCAAATAGAGAAGAACTCCTATCAAAGGTGCTTCGCTATTCATGAGGACTAAGCTGTTTGCCTCAAATAAAGCTTCTCTGGCAAGCATACCTCCTTCCCTTTACGACGGGTTAAGAGGCTGGCGGTAAGGTACCTCGGGCGAGCTACTGTGGCTCTACTACGTAAAAATGAACTCTCACGAACCTTTGATGTGAATCCTTGGTTTTTTATGAACCCTTGATTTGAACACTATACGACATTTTAAAGAGCTGAAGTTTGTGAGTGCCTCATTTCTGGTTGGTCCCAAGGTGACTTATGCTATTTAGCGCCAGCTACATTTAAATTCAAGTGTCATAGAATCCAG
The DNA here is from genome assembly GCA_905147235.1 of Erynnis tages. Classification (NCBI taxonomy): domain Eukaryota; kingdom Metazoa; phylum Arthropoda; class Insecta; order Lepidoptera; family Hesperiidae; genus Erynnis; species Erynnis tages. The sequence continues at coordinate 7,507,011 of LR990087.1, forward strand.
TTTTGCGAGGAACTATAACATTATGGACACTGAATATGCACACCACGGCCCGCATAAGGATACAACGGATGCGTTAGTGTAAGAATCAACATGTAGGTACCATTCGGACATAATTGAAGCATTGTTTTTTAAACACACGCAACACGACTTGCATAGACTCTGAATAACGTTGCTCGACGTTTTATGAGACTGTATGTCTCCTTCATGTCCGGTGTCGAATTTAAATAATAGTTTCATAGAATCGCTTCATAATCTTCCTATGTAATATAATATTCCTTTAGGTAGTTGTTTGGAATATAAATTAAGTGTTTTATAAACAATGTAACAAGGAACTACGCTCGGATTTCCTTCTCCTAATGAGCTTAACACCTATACGTTAATTGTTTCTGTTGAAAATAAAATGGAAAATAATTAATGTGTTACAAAACGTGGTGAATGATTTATATTATAAGTATTTTATGTAAGCGTTATTATTTCCGTTTCATAGTTAAATATATACCTATCGACGCTTGAAAGGAAAAATTGAATAAGCGACATGGATTATGTAGATACCTACATTTGCTGCTGTATTATGAGCTCCACTGACTTTACCATGGGCGCCGTTGTGTGCACCTATCGTCGGAAAAAATCAGATAGTTTCCCGGTATCGTTTAGCATGGTAATGGTTAAGACGCACTGTGCATTGATTGATATTCGTCGCGGTAGGGCATGCTGTCTGGGTCAGCGCATTGCAAGGATACTTACCTTTTTATATAGTAAAAGTAGGTACCTACTTCTTGGAGTTTGTTGCTTTCTCACTTTAGCCTATGGTAGTTCTCTGGTGGACATAGCTTTTCCTGGCGCGGCACTGAGCCCGTTCTCGGGTCTCCCTCCCCATCCAGTTGCTTCCCGGCACTCGGCGCAAGTCATAGTGCCAATGCATCGGGCAGGAGGTCGTCCCACGCGACGTGTATTAACTTAATGTTCATAGTGTGATTCATGATTATGTGTCATTTAGTCATTCATTGACTGGAAGTCGTCATGTTAATGGATATTGCCTGAATTCATAACAATAATATAGTAGGTGGGTACTAATATAGTAGATGGGTACCTACAGCTCAAAAATAACTTTTTCGTTCGCGTTCCTATTTGACACACTTAATTTCAAATTGGTGGACTTCACATGCCTTTGAGAATTCTCAGATATGCAGGTTTCTTCCTGATCGTTCCCTTCACCCTAACCCACGTGACACTAAGTACACTAAATACCTACATAATTATAAACCTACTTACGTAATGTATTAAATAAAAACACTTTTTCATTTCTAAATTAACCTGTAATTGTGTTCTAGATTTTGCAGCTAACACATTCATCTTAGATAATGGATTGCATCACTCTTATAAAAACATCGCAATATTACAATATGCATTGCGACATCTCCACCGTGTCTGTTTGTAAATATTTGAATACAATCACTAGTACTATTGGGTGTTGTTTATTAGATTTAAACGTGTGAATAATTTAGATTGTCAGTTTTATAGCTCAGGCATCAATAAAATCTTCTTCTGTGTGAAACTGTATTTTGTATTTAAAGAAGTGCATGTTTCACATAAATATACTGGGGTAAAAACTGTCTTATATGTTGGTGCAGGTTGTAAACTATGTACCTAAGTAGCAAATTTTGCCCAAATCCGTTCAGCCGTTTGTGCGACCGCACGCACTTTCATATTTATATTATTATAGTAGGATGGAGAATCCTGCATACAAATTGCAAGCAAATTTTATCAGTAGTTTATGCGTAATAGAGTATTTACTTAAAAATATTCATCCAATCTCATAAACATTTTCATTTTAACAGAAATAAGATAATAGTAGGTACTAAGCTTAGGTATTGAGGAGGCAATGTAGCAAGGTTAATTTACGTATGTAGAATCCTATTCAATGTGTATTTATGTCCCAGAAAACTCGTAGTATCAAAGTTGGTCAGAGTTTTCATTGGGGTAATAAAAGTTTTCATTGGATTTGACTCTAGTGCTTCATGAAGTTAAGTTTATCTTAGTTTTACGATATCAGGGAATACCATATACCTACAGCATTATAAACTTAATTAATTGATACGCATTACACCGGAATTAAAATCATTGACTAGAAGACATCGGGAAACCGTTGGTTGCAAAGGGCGTCGAGGGGAGACCCATGTCTAGTAGTGGACGAAATGTACCTACCGTTTATTTATAAAGATATATATATATATATATCAAAACAATACTCAGTCACTGCTTAATTAATCAACTGATTAACCTAATACAGGGAACTTAAATATATTTCCCCAAATTTTTAACCTAAAGTTAATAAGAGAAGTTACAGTACCTACTTATCTGACACGAATTATCAGATAAGTAGGTACTGTAACTTGACAGGATTAGAAGCAGGATATAACAAGGATAGTAACAGTACTAGCCAATGTATTTAATAAATATTTATATTTAGAAAAGCTAATAGTATCGAAGTTTTGCGCAAAGTTTTCATTGCGACGTAAAAAGTTTTCATCGGCGTTGGATCTTAGTTTACGACGCGTCGCAGCACCGAGTAGGTAACGCTCGTAACTTATCCTCGTGCACTTATAATGCTAATTCATTAATATGAATTATGAATGAATCGTATTATTAGATACTTACCCATAGTTAGATTTTTGCCGAATTTGATAAACATAAACTGAATAACTCAATACCTAACTTTGGGAAACAGTGAAGAAATAGTTTGAATAGACAACATAACTTGTAAATCAATCAATTAACATCAAGGTAAGGTGGTCAGGGGTTTGGGGACTCGTCCAAAGGAAGCATCAAAATTTTATATTTATATTTTGTTGCAGTAAATAGGGTAATCTATTTTGTTTTTTCCAATACTTAGAAGAGATCCATCTCGCGATGAAGCTATGCGTAAATTCTATTGCCTAAGGCTTAGGCTCTAAGCATTGAAACAATGAAAATATACGTACCTACTACATTTTTAGTCTACTAGTTCTTAGTCTTACACCAATTCGCCTTTCAGCTGTAATGTCCCACAGCTTCTTCAGATGGTCCTTGGACCAGGCTAAGCAAACTTCCGTTGAATAAGGCCTCATTAAAAAAGCTTAGGTAGAACAATTCAAATGGCTATAGGAGAAGCCATCAGCATTTAACACGAAATTACGAAATAAGGACCTCATAATCTGAAATACTGACTAATATGAAGGATGAAAAGTTCTTGAAAGGTTTTGTCCATTAAGATCCCTACATCTAAATGGACAAAACTTGCAAAAGCCAGGTGAACAAGCTTTGACATTTAAATGATAGGAGCTTTTATAAGTGAACATAGAGAAACAAACAGTGTTAATGGTAATCACGGAGATGAAGTTCTGAGTGAGAATCTAATGAAAATAATTCTACTTACATCCGATTAATCTGTTCACCACTTAAGCTCCTGTTGAGAGTTCAAGTGGCGTCAATTGAATCGTTTAGCATATAATCGGCAAAAAGGACGAATGTAACCGACTCGAGTATCTGTGCATCATTTATCATTTTCCTGTCAACGAGGCGTGTTCGCTCAGTAGGGGTACGAACAAACGTATTTTTGCCGTCTCGTCCTCTTTTCTGGACCTTATGTCTTTCAACATAAGGTTAATATTCGAATGAATTTTGCTTTGTTGCAGCAAAATTAACTGAGTAGTGGAGTAATGTAACTGCGCATTGGGCGGGGTCTGTACCATTGACAGATATTAATGACTCCTTAGCGGGCTGTTCGTACAGTGTTAAGATTTCATTGTCCGTGTACTGTATATGTTGTAACGTTTTAGGTATAGCTAGTGAAGAGTCACTCACGTCTCGCTTAGAATCATGAAGCTTACTGGAAATGTAACTAGTAGTTTTATTTTTTGTGTGGGCAGTTTTTTCCTTTTCATAATGGATGAGTAACTTCTTTTACAAGATATATCTACGAGTAATGAAGGTAAAATATGAAAGAGAAAACATGAAAAAGTCCTCACGTCGTGTTCTTCAAGGATAAGGAATTAGTGATTTTCTGATTATTCAAATGATTAAAAACACCAGTCAATTCAAGAAAATACCGTTCAGGTAGAGTTTATATATCACCTTAAAGACTAAGTGTCATCATAACATATCTCGCCAACAAAGCGACATAAAAACAAAAGTTCAGATGTCCCATTTTTGATATCCTGCCTGCCACTCCAACGTTGTGTATCAATCGTATCGCAAATCATGTCCTAATATTTTTAATTTAGACATATAAAAAATAATAGTCTCTCATATCAATTGAGCTATGGCCCAACTTTCGATACTTAAGTTTTGTTTTTGTTCTGACCACAATGGCTAGCTATTATTCGCGCCTTCACGGCTGCACGTCCGGCGATAGCGCACAAGGGCCCATTGACTGGACGCAGCGCTGCATCGCTACATTGTGCGATACGCGCTACGTGACCGCCAGCGCTGAACGCCGGAAGCCGATAAGACAATTGCGATTTGCGGGTACGACGAATGTTCTAGTAGGTACCTACCTACTTTTGGAATTGGAACGTTTCAAAAATATATTGTTCAGAAACAGAAGCTTGAAAGTCGGCTGGGGTGTTCACTAGGTCACATAGTGTTGACTACATCACAAAATCACTTTACCCCCTGAAAGGAATGTGTCTGATTAATAATAACCCTGTATAATGTCTACGTATTAGATTATATATTATTCTTCGTCTAAAAGCTGGTACCTATGGAGCTTATAGGTAGAGATAGTACCTAGTCTTATGAGGTGTAGATACCCAGAGATAGAACATGAGTACCTATTCAGATCGTGCTTTAAACATCACGTCATTTCGAGCCATAAAATACCTGGATGGCCTTGCCACAAAATTTATGATCGCTGCATGACACTCATAACTCACAACTTAATTGTGCTTACAAAGTATTTGAATGGCTCGAAGACGAATCACCTCCTGCAAGGGTATCTGCATCTCGTAAAGTTTACTCGTGTTGGGAGTTAAGCGTGGAGGATCACGAATCGGTCGCATTGGTTACCTATTTACGTGGTGTCATAAACTCTTAGGTGTTGAGGTTTGGTCTTAGGAAGATAACTAAAAGTCACAAAAAAGGATTGTCACAGTCACAGTGATTGATAACAAGTTATTTCAAAAATTCCCTATAAAGTAATATTTCAGATGTAACAAAAAATCAACTTAAATTGAATCTGTTGTAATAATGAGCTTTAAATAAAATTTTTTGGCTATCATTAAATCTTGAACCATTAATTATGCTAAGCATTAATTTCTAGACACTCGTTCCTGGAAGAACGTTAGGTACAAAAATAAAATATAAAAATTTAACGTAGGTATCTAAGATCCTAAGGCGCGACGATCTGCGTGCGGGAAGTAACTGGATGAGGAGAGCCAAGGATCGGGCTCAGTGGCGCGCCTTGGGAGAGGTCTGTCGTCCAGCAGTAGACGAATATCGGCTGAAGAGAGAGATCCTTTAATACGGTCTATTATCTACCGCAGGGTAAGGTTTCCTCTCTTAATGTGAAGGATGCCCACGGAACTCGACATAATGCCAGCATAGTACTTATCTATCTCAATGCTGGCATTACCTACCTATATCGAGTTGCGTGGGCTATAATGCAAGTGTCTTAAATGCCATGATTGAGGATTCTTGGGCTTGCCGGATTCCTCAAAATGTTTTCCTTCGCCGTTACCTACAGTACCTACTTACATTTATTTTTTATAAATCGCACATTTCTCACCTAAAATATAGGACATACCTATAGGTGCCTAGATATCGTTTGAAAATTTAGTCACAGGTGGTTTAGAAACCTTAGACTTGATTCTCGTTAGCAATAAAACTTTACGATCTAGCTTAACCTTCAGAAGATAGGCAACTAAGTAGTCTATGGACTATAAAAATAGGCGTGACCACGTTTCAAGATGGCTGTATGCGAAATAAGAAACAATATTTACGATTGCTTACGGCACTTAAGTACCTGTTTATTGCATTTTAAAGTTATAAGTTTTAAATAGATAAGCACGTCGTAAAAATTATCCACGTTCCAGATTTCGTATCTTTTGAAGCCGATAACTGGATAGAATCCTATTATGCTACCTGGAAGTTCTAACTAAAATAGGAAATGAATTCTTCCCGAATCATATGGATCTACCTTTTTAAGTTGAGGTTTGTGTGACAACATTATCGGTTGGTTTTAATAACCGATCTTTGGATTTCGATTGAGATAGATACCTAAGTAAGTACCTATGCTTGCCGTGATACTTACTCTTTTAAATTGCTTTGAAAATCTCTCTCTATTAAGCACTGCTTGGTTCATTGCATAATTAAAGTCGTTTTAGGTAACAAGGTACTTTTGAACTCTTAAATTAAGTCTTTATGCTTAGTAGGTACCTAATTAGGTACGTAAGTACCTACTTATTAGGTCGGTAGGAGGAGGACTAAGATGTTCGCCTCATATTAAGTGGGTACCAATGTAGATATACCGAGATGTCCGAGATAAGTAGGTACCTTTTCAGCACACCTTCTCAACTGAAACACAATAACCAAGTGCTGCTTCAGTAGGATTGAAGCTGCACCATCCATCACCTCATAGTCCATTTTTTACACTTGTCTTATTTGTTAAACAATCTTAGCATGTCTTCTTATTTTAATTTGCGATTAAAAATAATGCACACACAGAATTATAAACATTCAAAAACAAATTGTCATTTAATACAGAAACAGATTTCTAGAAAATAATTATAATTTATTTTTTAAAGCAATTTTAAATATATTTTCAATAAAAAGACAAGAGAATAAAAATGAACAGCTCTAAGTAGATACCAGCTTTTTACAGTGTTTTGTGGTCATTTGGTGATGATAGAATCGTCTCTATCATAATCTGTTTCGCGTTAAATAACTGTTCACAAACCATTAGAGGTCGGCCATTTTGTTGACATCAAAAGATTATGGTACAGTCGTCTCTACCACAATCTATTTAACTTTATTTAACCGTTTACAAACCATTAGTTGTCGGCCATTTTGTTTTATTGTTCACACCCGCCCTCTGAACAATAATTATCTTAATTATTACAAGTTATCAATTAATTTCTACATTGGTATTTTTCCTTAATTATCGCATACCACTGTATCTTTCGCTTACGAAGAAAATAGTTTTTGTATTACCTATTTATTATAACACCAGAGATAGGAATAATATCTATGTCGTACCTATCTACTCTACAGTCGGTAAAAAGCAACCTAAGTGGCTAAGTCTATACCTATCTAGAATATGTCTATAAGAATTCTGGAGTCGAATAGGAAACAGTTCAATTCAAGCATTAAATTAAAACAAAAAAGTATAATTATTCCTAAACCTATAATAAATCCTTTTAATGTATAATATTAATAACTCTAAATATTTTAAAGTGTTCGCTTCCCTTTTCCATTTCAAAACCCAACGACATTCCAAGTTATCGTCATTCGAATCACGAACGGTTTTCCCGCGCAACGCCGCACTCAGGGCAGAAAATTTTCTACGTGCTTGGTCGAGCTTGCGTAGGCGTTAGAGAAAAAAAAGCGGTTCTATATTCAAAGTTGGCCCATCGCCCAATAGCAAGAGTCGTAGGCGTGGCGGCGCGCGCTCATTGGCCGGTCGTTCTCGCGCCACACATCGACAACCGATTACTTGTTCGCTTACTAAAGGCAATGGCTCGTTGAAACGTTATGCCAGTTTAATAAAGTTTTTATTTTGCGCCTTTATACGTAATTAATTAATTTAAAATGTGCCTGTGGAAACCGCTTGCAGTAAATCACTTTCATGGGGCCTCTAATAGTATGAATTGATTTTTTTTGTCATTAGATAAGTAGGTAACGATGTCGCTTTCTATTCGGAATGATTAGGCGATTAAGTTATAGGTAGGTATCTATTTTTAAAATTTAAAATATTAAATTAATTACAGTTCAATAAATAGGAACCTATTTATCTACCTTTTTGCGCGCAGATTTAAAATGACATTAGAAACATTCTACTTTCTTAGTGCAGTAGGCTAGGTAGATACTTAATTCATAAGCTTACCCAAGTACTATGTACCACTGCATAGATACCTAGCTATATAATAGGTAACTAGGTATTGTTACTAGATACAAACACATACCTATTATGATAGGTCCAAATTTGCCTTCAATGGTTTAGGTACTTAGGTACTTACCTTGTAAGTACTTGACTCAAATCGGGATACCTACTCAAAGTAGATACCTAGGTATGTACTTACTAGTACTTACTTAGATGAACTTGTACCTAGTTCATGTTAGTTTCCAAGTAAGTAATGGATCCATAAAACAGTGTTAGCCATTGTTCTCACACTTGACAGAGGACGCAATAAAACGCCTCTAAACACATTTAGTTGTCCCCTTGTGAAGTAACAAACAAATACTTATGTATGTACCTCTTGCTTTGTATCTACCTAGTAAAGAACTAATGTAAGTAGGTCAGAATGGCAATCTTTATAAGTAGGTTTTTATTGTACTTTGGTAGATTTTGTTATCTTTTTTTGTGAGAGAGGAAACTTCAAAAACCGCAGGAGGCGCATAAGGTTAGATACGTGAGATTTCTGCTCACTAAAATAGCCTTCCATAGCCTTCCTTATAGGTAACTTATGGAGGGCACTAGGCCCTCCAGTCATGCTTGTTCACGCCCGTCCGATAGGAGGCCACCTGTAAAGCCTTTACCCTAATGTCTACACTCTTTGAAATAAAATTTTGTCAAATAAGAGCGGTTTATGGTTGCGTATTTTGCCGACGTCGGCCATGGTTAAGTATTCAATGTTTTTTTATTTTAATTTTATTGTTTATGAGTAGCAAACGGACACAAAGGCCACTTGTTGGGTGGTCACAGCAGTTCACGGGCACCCAAGACCCCACATTCAACATCAAATAGGTAAAGAGGAAATCCGGTGGGTGCGTTGCACTTGCTACTCATTCGCTGTGATTTTTGACTCGAATAAAGTATCACCAACATGGAGAACAAGGGGGCTCTACAACAGGTTAAGAGGCTGGCGTTAAGGTATCTACTAGGTACTAGGTACTACTACCTATTGCACCATCACCTATAATTCTTTACCTAAACTCTTGAAATGTCTCTTTGAACTGACCAACACCTGGGCTGGTATTGCATGTGTTCGACGATTTAGTTATTATATATTATACTTAATTATGTTATATATTATAATTATGTTAGAGTCCATAAAATGGATTGTTTCGACAGTTTGGATTTCGATTCGCTCCATTGGATCGTTCTGTTGAACTGTAACCATTAGGTACGTAGTTTACCTATGTAGGTACTTAGTAAAAACTAGGTAAATATCTATAAAGTAGGATGAACAAACTTATAATAGCAAGTATCTATATTCCCTTGCCCCAATAGCCAAGTAGTTGGAAGACAAAGTTGGTTGCGTCCAACAAGTCGGTTGCGTTACAACCACAAAGTTGTTGCGTAAGTGAGATGTTACCTAAATAAAATAATTAAAGAAAAACAAGATAGATATATTCGAAATTCCCTACTTATGATTGGCTCTACCTTAGACCGAGAGCACTTTACAGAACGTTTAGGAATGTGAATCAATGATATTCGAATCCGCGTTTTGTACGTTTAATTACTTTTTCGTTTAATTCTAGGAAATTAGACTAACAAAACGCAGGCGGCATTGCCCCTTTGTATACACATACTATTTTTAATCTAAAAAGTAGTTTAAATTTCAATTCTTAAATTTTTCGAAATTCTCGACGTGTAGATAATTTTGGGCCAAATTTTAACTACGAGTAGAGTCGAATTCAAAATTTAGTAATTGAGCATTATCTAATTAATTAGTTACTGATTACTGCCTTTTACATTACTTTTACATGCTACCAACGGGCTAGAACTTGTTCTATGGTTTTTTTTATACTGGTATGGTTAGAAAAGAGCAACATAGCACTACCGAGACACCTATCTTGTGATCTGTGGTCGCAGGTGACAGAAACTAGTGATACGCGATACTTGGATCTCAATCTAGCAACGAAGTTTGTGGTGACCGAATTAAATGGGTTTAAAATCAGGACAAATGGCTGATTTGAGATATTGTGAGAGTAGAGCACTAGGTACTTCATATCATCCATGCAATTGACAAAGTAGATTATTCCTAAAAAATACTAGTGGAATATAAAGTTGTATGAAATGTTGATTGCCTTTTTTGTGTGAAAGTTTTATTACATGTTGAGAGTTCCAAGGTCCAAGCAGGAAGTCGTAGTGTGAGGTACTTCTAACCATGAATGATTTATTATTTGATTTTGGTACACAGTTCTCTTTAATGTATAAAGCCCTATTGATTCGCACCAGGCTGATTTAGTCGAGATTGGTTTTGTAAACAGGTGAATTCTTGCAAGATATTTAAATAACTATGGATAGATTAGGTACCTACGCCTACCTTGTCAGTCCCCCATTAATGACCCACTACAAGGTCGGGTCCACCGTCGGGACAAGTCGGGTCGATTAGTCCACTACGCTGGCGTACTGTGGGTTGTTGGACTTCACATACCTTTGAGAACAGTGCAGGTTTCTTCACGATGTTTTCCTTCACCGTAACAGCAGGTGATATTTAATGTTATAAAGCGCACATAAGTAATTTTCACAAAGTCATTGGTGCGTGCCACTAGGATTCGAACAAGGACCCCTTCGAAATCGAATTGTAAGCCACTGGGCTATTACCGTACCATCAATCTCACCTTACGCCTACCTTAATGTAGGAAAATCCACCGTAATGTAGGAAAATCCGATGAACACCGTGTAGGATATGCCCCCTACGTCAGTAATGGTATTTTGAGTTGCATTATTCGTTGCAACCGCAGCGTCATTTGATATTCACCGCAAGTGATTTAGTTCAATCATTTGATAATAAAGTATGGCAAATAATGAGAATACGTTACTGCTTGCATACGTTGCTAGTTCTATGCATAAGACACCTCTAATATCAGATATTCCTTAACCAAAATTTTGCCACCCAATGAAGGTGGTTGACCCATTAACCCATTAATGACCCACTACAGGGTCGGATCTTCTCCCACAATGAGAGGGATGTACCTAGGCCTTAGTCCACCACGCTGGCCACAGGCATGTAGCTTTCCTCACGATGTTTTCCTTCACCGTAACAGCAGGTGACATTTGCGCACATAACTTTTTTTACAAAGTCATCGGTGCGTGCCAGGTCGAATTCCAAGTCACTGGCTACCACCAGCGGTTATCCGTGTTATTTTATAGATGATAGAGCCATTGCAAATCAACTGGAGTACGTGATCCTTTTAACTCTATTTGAGTCGAACTTTCTTAGTAGGTACACATGTGTAGCAATACTCCCACCTTATCGATCAATCAATCGTCTTATATTATCTGAGATTAATATTATTATCTGAGATCACTCAATGATCCTTCGAGTACTTATTCGAAAGCGTTCGAATAGCCCATCTTTAGTTGATCGTAGGTGTTCATGGGGTGTAATGACCACTTAACATCAGGTGGCCTGCTGCCAGACTTAGGTAGGTATCTACTACCGTGCTACTTAGATATTTACTCTATTTAAAAATAAAAACCCTTTGACCATAATTTTCGATCGCTTTCATTAACTTAAGTTACCTTCGCAAGCTTAGTCTAAAATTGTAAAGCATTACAGCTTGTTACTGGACCACCGGAGTGTGAAACTGCTATGAATGAAAAAGACATTAAATCGCAAATAATGTAAGATAGTAACTACATTTTACAAGTAACTGCAAACTTTACAAAACGCTCAGGCAACTTTCATCACAGTTTATGTCTAATGTAAGAATAACCGAGTCATATCCCATTTATTACCCAATAAATCATTTATTATTTTACACTGTGCTAAGTGTGTAATAAATTGCTTGCAAAAGCGATTATCCATCTACAGAAATATTGTTAACTTGCGTGATGGCTATGAGAAAAGCATTACTTTATCGTTAATAGTTTGGTAGGTACCTAGGTTCCACGGCACCTACTTGTCGAATTTAATACCCGCCTCAAAGGTTTTTATATGTGAAGGCGGATTGTCAACATATTAAAAAATGAGACACCTAAAATATGAGGACTTTTATTGTTATGTCGCTTTTATTTTGGCGGAAATTACTGGTGTTGTCACTTTGCAGTAATAGGTATATAACCTCTACTGACTACCCAAATGTTGGGGTAATTTCTTTACTATGGTATCACTGAAATGCCTAGGCCTCTTTTCAATTATTGGAAAGTAAAAAAAGTTGAGTCCACTTTTATTTTTTTCCCTTACCTATTGCCATTATCTTTGACATACTTTTATTGAACATCAAAAATGAATGAACAAAATTGAACATCAAAAGACATTGAAAGTTGAGCTGATTTTTCAGTTGTTTTAATAAAAAGCACAATTTTATGGGAATTACATTTCGAAATTAAGTGTGAATGGTTTCTAACTGTCCACAACTAAATTGTTGAACTCAGAACTCATTCGTGCGTGCTACTGTGATTCGAACCCGGTCCTCTCGTTTTAGGGACCGAATCCTTAGAGTTCCCGTGCTAGATTAGTTAATTAATATTTAAGTAGTTGGATGTTGATATAGATATTTATACCTACACCTTGGGTTCTGAGAAAGTTAGAACGAATCTCGATTGCATCTCCGGAATGTGTAGAGTAAACATTTTCGATAAGAGGAAGCATGGTAAGAGGAAGTATCAAGTGAACTTTTGAATGTTCTTTAATTTACAAACAAATTTCAAGTGCTCTTAACTTTGTATAGGTAGGTGCCTACTTGTGTTACAAATACATTTTATATTGGGTATTTTAAAGTCTTTTAAGAGACGTCTGCGACTTATTTTTACGTATTAACGAGGCACTTCTTTAATATTTATAGCTTAGTAAGTATTACTTAGTACCTTATACCAATCATAAAAATAAAAATAAAAAATGTCACCTGCTGTAAAGGTGTAACAAAACTGACGAGGAGACCTGCAGTAGCAGGAGCTGAGAGTTCTTTATAATGTTACTCGTTAGACGTTAGTATCTCGTTGTGAGTGAACACTCGACTCTGTGGGTGACTGATGGGCTGAAGACAATATTTGTCAGTAACCCATTAATGACCCACTACAGGGTCGGGTCTCCTCTCACAATGAGAGGGATGTAGGCCTTAGGGATGTAGACAATATTTATTAAACATGATTATTTTTTACTGTACCTATATGAATAGCAGACGTGCACTAAGGCTCCTGCTGTTAAGTGGTCACTGCAGCCCATGGATACTCACGTCTAACTTTAAATACGGTAGTAGGTAATCACGTAGGAGTCGAAATTCGACTATATATATATATATATAAAAATATATTGAAATTTGAATTTAACACGTAACGGAATGTGCGTACACGTTATGTTTGTCTATGTGTGCATTTTTGAATTTCATGTATTTCTAAGGCATTTCATTTAAAAGTATTAGAATTGTTGGTAATATTATCTATCAAACAACACGTTTTGCATCTCTGTAGAACATTCAGGTCCAGAGAAATCGAAATTATCTTGTGGACCCACAAAAACTTTGAAGCAAAATTCAAATGCCTGCCATTTCAAAAGAAGGAGGATATGAGGGGTGTTTTGTCGATGAAATTTGTTTAGTTTATTATCACTAGTTCGAAGCCAAACACACTGTATAAGATACTTTTTGTTTCCTTCCAGCAGTGTCACTGGAGACGCTAGTGGAGAACTGCCACAAGCTGCTGGAGAAGTTCCACTACTCTTGGGAGATGATGCCCTTGGTACTCGTCATCCTAAACTACGCGGGGAGCGACCTTGAGGAAGCCTCTCGGAAGATTGATGAAGGTAAGTCGAGTTTGCTTTATCTGTTGGTACAAGTATTTGCTTGGTTTCAATTTAAGTTTTTTTGTATCAGTTACACTTTAATAGTTATGTATCTGCTTATTGATACGTTTTTGAGGATTAAATTTTTAGAGTTAATATATTTTGGGTGAAATGAAAATTAATTTTAACATAAACGATATGATTTAGGGTTGTATCAATAATATTATATTAAATTTTTGACTTCGAGGGGTATTTAATCTAATTTTCTTCGTTCGGTGATTTTGTTTTCTTCGTTTTATAAAAATTACATAATTTAATAAAAATAAAATAAATAACATAAAAGATCTTATACAATTTATGTGAATTAAATTTACAGCTAAGTATTCCATACCTAAACAGCGGATATAGTAATATTTAAACAAATTCACTTATACTTAAGGTATATAAGGTGGTATTTAAAAAACAACACTTGTTCTTAATTAATAAATAAAGCAAGTGGATATTTTGAAGTCTGACACGAATTTGTGGCATTCTTACAATTACAAAATCTACCTAGTCCTAAAGGTGCTTAGTAATGAATAACTTAAAAAAGAACAAAATTTTCAAAACCATTCTCGAAGCACTTAAGGAAATCCAGCAAAACGAGATTAAATAAGAAATTCCTCCTCAATAAATTTTCCATTTTAATTAAATTGTGGTTTAAACAAAGCCTGATATAACTAACCAATATTTTTAATTTGTACGTATGAAGGAAGTAGGTAACTATTGAAAAAATAAGTAAAACTTCTATTTCCGTGTTCGTTATTAATAGATATTGAACCGTTAACCGTGAAGAGTAATAATTTGTTTTATTGTTAATTTAGTATTCGTTTTCATATTCTCTTTAGTTATTATAGATAATACACAAACAATAGTGGCATAGCAGCATGTGATAGTGCGATATATTTCCAACATTGGGATGTTTACCATGTACCTATAGGTAGGTTAATTGGATAGCCAATTCATTTAAAATACTTATTAAATTAATCATTAAATCGACAGTAATGCACTATTTTCTGAGGAGCTCGTTTAAAAGATAAAGATCGGAAATAAATAAATGAAACATACACTTTCACAAAACTAAATTAAGATCAAGATCTGCTTATCTATAACATTACCTATCGGTCAATTAGGTATTGCAAATTTGAAGTATTTTGTGTTGGTGTATAAGGTACCTATTGATATTATGGCTAAATATCCCAATGCTAAGATTCATATTCAATACTGGTTAAAGTAACTATAATAATGAAACGCAAAATGAATTAATTCATCTTTATTCGTGTTTTTATTACACAGCCGAAGATATTTAACTAGTTTGGTTAGTACATTCATTTCATTTATCTTCACTATGACAAATTCTTCTTATTCTAATCTCGACATTGAATGATATAAACAAAACCACTATTGCCTATGAATCTTGACGGTCGCTTGCGTAAAAAGAATGGTGTTTTATAGATTTTACAGCTACGTCTTATTAATTTCAAATGAGTATTTTGTTATTCATAAATTCCAAAAATTCAAAATTCAATTCCATTCCCAAAATTCTGAATGAAGTAGGACCTATTCTTTCAAACTTATAATCTAAAACATAGTTTTATGGGTGTGTGGATTCTTGGAGTTATTTAGTTTCTGGGATGTAGTGTTAGTGTTAGTAACCCATGAAAGCCACTCACTAAATTAAAGAGTGGTCTGAAATGATATTATTACCTATTTAATTTAATACATACATAATATAATGTATCTACAAGTATTTAGGCGACTAGGCCATGCGTTTATGAATTCTAATAAACAGACAGATGATGACCGGACCTGAAAATTTTATACCCAAACATTAATATCACTTAGCCTTTTAATGTATTTTATAATACACCATTCTTATTAAAGCAATTATTTAAACCTAAGGGTATCTTTATAGAAGTAGGCTAGCGAGGTAAGGTTCTCGCTAAGGTAGTTAGTCTTCTTGAGGAAATAAACTCTATAAACATGAAACCAACGTGTAATTTAAATTTTGAAATATCTTTGTTTACTTTTTCAGTTTTCTTTTGTAATCTACAGTTTTTTTTAGAAATTTAACGCTTTTATTTTTTATTTTATGCACTACATTGGTGCTTACTCTGAAGAATAGGAAACAGAACAGTTTAAGTATATGTATCTGAATTTATTTGTTACATAATTTAAGAATGGTACAATATCTTCGTAAAAGCTAATAATTCCAAACATAAATAAATATGTTCTATAACGATACCCTTTGCTTCGCAAATTTTTTCTGCTTGCGCGAACTGCGAATTTATAAGGCTATTTGAGTATTTCATATCTATTCTTTCTTTAATGTTCAGTATTTACATACCTAGGTACTTATATTTACTACATTGAGCTTTTTTAACGTAACTTCAATATACAGAATTATTTTATGGAATGGAAATGAAATACGCAAATGTGCCTGATTTTTTGTCATTTTTAAAATGTAAATTTTTTTATATATCTGCCTGATGTTATTATGGTATTTAAATTAGGTATTTACCTAATACAGGCTGCGAGTTGTTTGAATCTAGTGTCTAAAGTGACAAATTGAATCAATACTGACCCATCGTCAAAACTTCGCCGGATCCAATTCGATCGATTCATGATAATTGATAAATTACTCAGAGCCTTATGTCCTTCTCCCATTATGTTGATTGATTAAAGTCTGTATTGTTAAAATAAGTCAACCTACCTACTCATCTATTATGTAAATTTTTAAGAATAATTTCATAAAAATACCATAGTAATATCGCGTTTAATATTGTTTGGAATATTGAAAATTCATGATAAAATTTCCAATATATGTATGACAATAATTTTCAATTTTCCAAAATTTGCGTTGCGATTTTAATAAGAATTCTGAACAGCTAATAGGTTGGTGCCTATATTATCAGTAACATTTTAAAAAATCTTAAATCTTAATCGTGGTACAATAAAGTAAAACAAAATAATACCTACCTATACGGGTTCTGACTGTTTAATGAGAACTTCCAAATTAGTGGGTAGGTAGGTACTTGAGAAAGTCTACTGTAAATTACTTTTTAATTACATGACATAGGTATTTGCTTTTTATTAAAAAAACAAAGGAAAGTATTTTTTAGTCTCGAGGTCTTGAGCCAAAATTTAGTGTGCATTAGATACAGGTCTTTCGTACCTACCTATAGCAGTTGAGGTTGCTTAGTAAAATTGGCTTCATAAATGCTAAATCTATGAAAAAACTGCAACTTGAATGGAATCCGTTACATAATAGTTAATTTGTTAATATACATGACCGACTTCTTGTAATAAATGAGAAAAACGAAGGAAAAAAATTATTGTCAATGACTTTAAAACGAGTAATATTTAGTTTTTAAAGTAAATGAGTTATTTTCATAGCTAAACGTATATTAATCATAAAATTACAAGTTAACTTTGAACAAATAATGTAATTTAAGTAGATTATAACATTCCTGAGTAACTTCATTGTAAAAGTTAAAATTTTCTTCAAGATTTTGTTTTTTTAAATCGAATTATCAAAAGCTGAATTACATTTTTAACCGACTTTAAAAAAGGAAAAGCTTCTATGTTCTATCGTTCTATGTTCGGCTGTACCTATATATATATTTTGTGTGTTAGCTGATTTCTCCACCTAATTTCAATTCCATTTGCAGTTTCTTCATCAGTATATCGCATTGCGACTGTTGCGAGTTCACGTGTCCCAATGTCCGTTGTCCGCAGGGAAGCTGATCATCAACGAATATGCGAGGAAGCACAATCTGAACATCTTTGACGGCCTCGAGCTGAGGAACTCGACTCGCCAGTACGGACTTTAATACAGTAATATTAGTTGTTTCAAACAACACCCTAATAACACACACAGCACGATAACACTATAATATTCAGACGAGGAATGACAAAGTACACGATAACAATACTATTGACACTAGGACACGACACACACGACACGTTAACACACCCATAGACGTACTTTGACATAAAGAATAACACAAACTACCTTTTAATCATAAATAACACCATACTGACACAAATGACACGATAACACACACATTACCTCAGTATTATAAACAATATTAGCTGTTTCGAACAACTGACTACCACCCTAATAACACATATAACACAATAACACACCAATAGACGTACTTTGACATGGGAAATAACACACAATATCGCTTCAATGTAAATAACACCTTAATAACACATATGACACGAAACACCAATAGACACTTTGACTTGAGAAATCGAAAAGAAAGAGAAATCTCAATTATAAACAGCCACGTTAAATGAGTTGTGTCATACAACACCCTACTAACACACATGACACATTACACATTACACAATAGAATTTTGACACGAGGAAGGACATACTTGCTATACCTACCTGTCACATGACATACAAATTTGCAAGATATTTAAAACTTTACAATCTTCCAAATTAGCCCAAAATTAAATGTACTACCTGTACACTTCAATACATAGCGAACTTTAAGGTCTTCCAATAACATTTCATACTTATATGAAATAATAACATTTAATACAATACAATACACTTTGACACTCTCGTATACCAAACACCTAGATTTTAAATTAAGATTTGACATGAAAAAATTATATGAAAAAAAAAAGTTTTTTTTATTATTGGATGGAGTGGCAAATATGTTAAACCTAATTTTCTAGAAATAGATAAAACGACACTGACAAAAACAACTTTCGGCTCTGAATTTTATTTTTCCATTACACAAAATGGGTTTGCAATTCACAATTGAGTTTTGCAGTTCAGTCCTAAAGATACTGTTATAAATACTGTAAAACCTAGTATACGAAGACCTTAAAAATTTAAAGAATCAGATGCTTGTTATACATAGACATATTTTAGTGTACGTACAATGTGTTGAAGTTACGCAAATTGGCATGGAATAAAGTTTAAATAAATCGACAAAGGCGACAAATAATCGTAAAAACAAAATTAACAAAACAGTATTTTAAGTGACTTGTTTAAGATCCCAGAAAGAAATGGCACAACCTTAAGTACTTAATCGTTGGTAAGTTGCAATATGCAATACATCAAAGTACAATTTAAAATTCCATAAAATACTATGACAAGCAATAAACCTTAAGATAAAGAGATCGTTAGCAGCTGTTAAGTATCCAGTCTTATTCTTTCAAAATGATCTAGGTACTCTCTTATCTTTATTTGATTTGCAAAGTCGTTTAAAATTGTGATCTACAGTTTCTTTGTCTTTTTGTATCTTACAGTGTCTTAAGACAAAATTAAATTCTTTGTTAAAAATGTAGATTTAAATAATTAACTAATTTAAACATTTCCTAGACAATTTGTAAATTGTTGAAATCATCAAAATTTTAATGACATGGTTAATGGCAATATACTCTTAGAAGAAAGTACCTATACCTAAATCCTTAATGAAAGACTGATAATAAATAATCTCATATAACAATGTATAAGTAAAACAAAATTTTTCATTATCAAATTTAAAAAAACATTTGTTTCTACTAAATAAATAAAATAATAAATGAAAATAAATGAAATAACACTTTAGAGGGTTGCTTTTGTGTTGCGAGGAAAATTAAATATTAAAGCATTTTTTAAAATTGGTATATCTTATAAATCGGGTAGCGCTACACTTGGCCCTACTCTACTCTGTAACAATTCATTTTCTTGTTATGTGACTGTCGATTGCGATAAATATTTTTACCCATAATATATCTAGACGGATAGAGTTATTACTTTGCCATAAATGTTCCTACATTTGTTTTATAAGAGAACGTATCATGGAAATAAAAACGTGCTGCACCAAGAGAAGCTTACGATAAACGATATATTTTTATGCAAGTGTTCATAATATGATATCCACGAATTACCGCTTACTTTGCTTTTAGGATCAAAGGCTACAATATACAAGTTAAAAATACAGAAGTCCAAAATAACGTATCTATTAAAATATGTAAGAGTTAGAGCATCAAATATTCGTTGCGCTAACTTCAAAATTGTCTCTATCAATTAAAAATCAAAACAACTCTATCGTTAATTTCAATAACTATCGTAAGGAGCTGATGTTCGTACAGGTGTCTTAAAAGTCTCAGCATTATTGTCGAAGTAGTTACACTCAGGAGTAATTCGTGTAAATGTAAGCAATAAAAATTTGTTTATCCAATTTATTCGCCGCTCAGGGCTGTAATCGTTTTGCACGCCTTTTACACTTTATCATTGGTAGAGCAGAGCTTCTCAAATGCTAGTACCCCTTTTGACTATTTTTTATTTCGGAAAATTCTCACTTGTTGTTTTTTAAAAATTCACGCATAATTTATATTGTTTTGATAATCACCTTCGATATATTTATTTTTTCTGGTCATAAATTTTTAATAAAATTTCTTAGCCATAATTATTGGTCAAAATTAAATACATTATAATATATCAGGATTCAAATAGGATAAAATGATATGAATATGTAGACCAATGAAACTGAACATAAGTGGTTGGTAAAGGAAATTTTGAAGGTCATTAAAAAGTTCGCTCATTCAAAAGGTTGAGAAACACTATGCGAATGGTAGTTGAACGAAAAAGGACAAGGTAGTAATTAAGATTTTTAAAGGCAGGTGTCAAAGTCGTTAGCCTTACAGGAATTCGGACCTACCACTAATTCGTTGACGTGCAATATTAAAGGAGACGTATGTAAAAAGTAAGTGCATAATTATTTTGATTTATGAATAACGAAACCCGTCCAAAAAGATCCAAATTCGAGAATTTTTAACAAGTTTAAAGTTACGAATGATATGACGAGTTTTTTTTTCTGTTTCTGGTCCGAATAAACATAATTTGTCCATGTGTATAATAAATGTGTTCAATATTAAAAAAAATGTTGCTCAAATTAAATAGAATTTAATAGTATTTATACACTGAACTGCAAATTCCACTTTCTCTTGTAACATACGAGTATACATCACCAAACAATGCTCAGTCGCATCAAATACATTGTAATTACTTACTCACACAACAACATTAGCATACATACACACAAAATAAGTGCTAGATTCAGCGGATTTAACAAAATCAGCACTACAATACAAACTAACCAGTAGTGATTTCCACTTTGCAGTGACCGGACGAAGTTGGAGAAGTTTTAAATTTAAAATTCGAATTAGTGAAGCGCCAAACATTCACTTACCGGTAATTTGAGTGATGTGCCAACGAGTGTTCTATTTTTTTTAAACAGTGTTATTTTCTTTTTTGTAGGAAAAGGCTGAGCGAAATAAGTAATATAAGTGGTGTACTATCGTCGTCGATGAAGTTATTTTGCGAATGATACTTTGTTTTACAAGTGCGGTGTATCTGTGTACTATGTGCGAAGCGTGCAGTGCAATGTGTAGCGAATACCGGACTATGCGGCTCTTCACATACACGGATGTTTGGGTGAGCGTCTCGTTTTTTTCTATCACATTTCAAAAGACAACATCCCGGCGAGATGCATGTTTGTCCACAAAAGCTTCAGCTCTAGCGATGGCTCATTGGACACTTAAGAGGCTTCTTTTAAGTATGCTGAAGGATCTGTCTTTTGAAATGTGACCTTTTCTTTAATGACATATGATCGATATTCGACTAGCTTTTGTTACTCTTTATACAATGCTGCATATAATTCGAAGAGTTCATTTAACTAATGGGAATTTAAGAGTAGAAGAATGAAGAGTCCGAATCGGTCATGTGTTAATTTTTATTTTATTTTACACACTGTTAGAGTTATGCGTGTTATAAATTCTTTGATGGTGTCGATTTCTTCCACATTGAAACTGATGCATAAATAAGGGTCAAAGTTAAATTCTTACGGTTTTTTAAAAGGTGCACGAAATACGTTAAAGCAATCCGTCCGGAACTTTGTTAGTAAATAAAGTAAACGATTTTCTTATAGTCATTAAATGTTTTAAAAACTCCTTTTTTATTTAAATTTTACTAATTAAATTAGTATTATTTTAATCTTTTTCAAAAAATATTAGAGATAGACATTCGTTGTGTGAAATAGCGAAAAACGATAAAGGTATATTAAGGTAAGGTAAGGTATGACCTGAAGAAGACAGCGGGAAACCGTTGGATTCAGAGGGCCCAGGACCGGGCGGAGTGGCGTCGATTAGGGGAGGCCCATGTCCAGCAGTGGACTACTAAGGGCTGAAAGGAAGGAAGGTATGTTCCGAGATTTTTTCATAGTTAGTACCAATCGTATTTTTATCGAACAATAACTAGGTATGACTAACGAAATCAGAGCATCATTGATCAGGTTTAATTAAAAAAATAACAATCAATTTTGTCGGCCAATCAGGACATGGCCACCCTTGTCCTAATTGCCATGTCGTTTGCAAAAGTTGCTCGTACGACAACGTCCTTATGTACATGTTACCAGTTAGGACAGCTCCATTCAAAGACCTGCGTTTAAATTTTATCGTGTTGGTTGTTCGTTTATATCAGTCAATTAAGACAAGGCCTTAAAATAGTACAAATTAAACATACAGACCCAACAAATAATATTTTTAAAGGCTGCATCGGCTCAGTTATAGAATGTTGACTCTCGCTACTTTTTAGACACCTACTAACATTGAGAGTCGTTATGGACACCTTTTTTAAATTCCAATACTTGTTTGAATGCTTGGACGCTTCAAGGACCAAACTTTTTGCGTTTCGGCATTTTTTGACGAAGACAACCTGTCTGTAGCCTCTACACCCCAAGCTACCCGGCCTGGCAGGCCACCTGATGTTAAGTGCACTGCAACCCAAGGACACCCACATCCAACCTCAAATAAAATAGATATCCTATCTAAGGTTGTATATGAGTGCTTTGAACTTAAAAGTACTAAGATGTTTTCCTCAAATGAACTATCACCGGCGACATCGCTTGGCTACCCGCATCAAAAACTAAAACTCCTTGCTTTACACAACTAGTATCGAATTTTATTTCAAAGTATTCTGTCTGTAAAACGTCGTAAACTGCCGATTGCATCTTTTCCATAAATGTATAAAATATTTCCTGTGCGCCATAACCGCAGTCGTTTACTGTTTTATAATCTGCAATTAGAGATTGTAAAAATGTTAAGGGAATCTCGTAATAGTGGCCTGTAAAGTCGCTCGCCTTAATGAGTAACGTGTAGGCAAATTGTATCTCATCGTAGATTCGAAGAAATGCAATAAAATTTTTGCAATAATGTTATGGCTTTGTATTTTATGCGGGGTCGTTTGCTCGTTACCAGGTCGGTCCGAGGTTTATTTGCGGGCGTAGCTTTCGAATGGAGTATTAAAATTTAATTTGTACAGATTTATTTTTTAGAAAAATCGTGAGGGCTCGGTGGCCAGTGCCCCGAACCAGAACACTATCGTCAGTCTCAAAGTATATTCGTATAGTTAACATGCCATTTCAATTTGTTAATTCAATGCTAATGTACCTACCTATATATCTATATAAAATTAGTTCGAATATGTGACGGAAAGTCACTACCGTTTACTGGTTGTATGACGTGAAATGTAATTTTATTTTCGTTTTAAACGTAAGGTTTATTAAAACATAAACGTCCATTTCGTAGTCATAAGAAGGGAATCTACCATGGACTAAGTAGGTAACTAAGATCTGTAACAATACGAATGGACAATAGTGGACATATTGTTATGGATCCTACTTTCTGAAGCTAAAAGAACACATATCTTCACCTTGTTCTTTATGTGTTTCTTACATAGCTATGAATAACCTGATAGGCTATACGAATAGTTTAAAATTTACTCGTTTATGGAAAATAAACTCTATGCATTAGTATATAAGATTGATTTTTAAACAGGGAATCGACACACATGAGGTGCAATAAAAACCATCGTAGCTCATTTTCAATTATGGTTGGTTGTGTCGTAAAACACTAAAATGTGTGGCTACCAATAGAAAAACGTTGGGCAACTTTGCAGGAAATTATAAATTTTGCAGAGCAAATAACATATGGAAGTGGCGAAGAGATTTACGCCGTTAAACTGACGTTTACTGAATTCCTAGAAAATACAGAATAAAATCTTTTTTTATTCTTTATAGCTGTGCCCGCGACTTCGTCTGCGTGGTATTTAACTATACATATATGTACCTATAATATTTACCTAATATAATTCTAAACCAAAAGTAGCCTAAGTTACTCCTTATAACATCCGCTATCTGCCAGTGAAAGACCCGTCAAAATCGGTCCAGCCGTTCTAGAGATCAGCCGGAACAAACAGACAGACAAAAATTGTAATAATTTTAATAAGTACACAAAGTAGAAGTTTAGTTAGTAATTAAACCATGATTAGGTTAGCACTCATAAATATTAAACATTTTTCGAAATTAAAACCTCATAGGCAAGTTACTTTAGGAGGTAGAAATCTACAAAAATGTTTCCAATTACTAAAAAGTGATAAAACTACTTACCTATTATATTTTTAAAATATCTTTATCAAAAAATCATCGTGTGAGAATCACTCTCATAGAATGACAATTCTGTGTGCACTTGATCTATATAAAATTCAGTTTTCTGTCTCTGCGACCGCAGAGCTGATTACCCGTATCCCCTATGTTAGAAGTCTAGCCAGAATTGACACTTTCAGTTGGTAACCGATACTATTGTCAACTTGGGAGGTCCGGAAAAATGTAACAAACTTTGTAGTAGATGCGGTCGGTAACATTTTTTTACAGAAAAACCAAACAGCAAACAGGCACTGGTACTACTGACGGATACAACATTGTTGTCATAGAGTTTTATTGCCACGAACGTAGGTTTATGAACCACATATTGGTCAGTTGAAACAGTTGTTTTGGCGATACTTACTCAGCAGGTTTAAAATGGGTTTATTTAACGACCTCATTTTCTTAATTTTAAAAAGATCTTTTATTTATAATATTCTGTAACTCTTTTACTTTTCATGGATTCTTCTTTAACTTTGTCAAAAATCACGCACAATATTTTAAATTTACGAACTTCGGTATTCGTTTCCTACGGCTAGCTAAGCTCTATATCTATTCGTGAAAATCTTCGTATTGTAAAGACGATAGAGCCATTGTAGCCTTCTCGTCTTCTAACTGGGTGGCGTTTAAACCTTCTGAATTTAATGCTACGTTAAAACTCGTGCCAGCGACTCACCTGAATGAAATCGGTATAAAGAATGCAATAATCTAAATAAAGGAATTAAAAGATAAATCGGTTATAATTACAAATTTTAACGTCTCCACCTGTCAGCTATAAAGTTTGTTTTCATAGCTACAATGTTGGAAGTTAAACGTACCTATATAGCATTGCGAAATATTGAAATAAACACTTAAAAGCTCATAGGCAAATAACTGACGGAGCCGGCGAATAAAATCGCAGTAAAAAGAAGCGGCTTCGCAGCAGGACTATTTGAAACGAGCGTTCATAAAAACTATATTGGTAAAATCGTAAAAATTCTTAATGACTGCACGCAGACTTATGAGAGCGACACTCACTCCGGTACTTAGAAAATCGAATATTACCTAGTTATGCGTTTAAATACGCTATATCGCTATCTCTTATTCCGCTTTTGACGTGGACTATTCGCTTACAATGTTGCAAATCTCCGTCCCTATCCTACTTATGTCCTCCTCCTAAGTCAGAGCGAGATGACGATAAAATTTTACGATTGACGTTCCTGAATAGCTTCAAGGGCTTTAAACGCTTTCATTGCTTATTTTGCAGTGTGACTAATTTTATGCCAACAGCCCAGAAGTAACATAGGTGTTCCAAGAAATTCTATATTACTTGAGAAATTTTATAACTCTTATACGACCGTTTTATGCTAATGAATAAGTTTTCATAAGGGCCTCTTCGGGGAGATTATAGGTGGTATTGAAAGGCAGTCAATTAATTTTTTCAACGAAAACCGCCGTTTCGGGAGGCTTTTTCTTAGGACAATGCGCCTGGTATAAATTCACCGAATGTTGTCCATTCCTGAAGAAGTAAGTGATTTTATGTACCGAATGGTTTATTTTTTAATTTTTATTTAAATGCGGAAACGGATATTAGGTATTTCGTACGTAAATATTTGATTGATTAATTTTTATTTGATAAATTTGCGCCAGCAAATGATAGTTCTAACCTAGATACTTTACATCTAGCCTATAAATGTCCGTATTTTTTAGTCATTATTCATAAGGATCGATGTTTATTTTTAAAAATCCTTATGTATAAATTCTTATAATTTTTAAATTCTTATAAACCTTAAATATAACTTCATAAAAAAGAATAGAAAATAAAAATAACAACCCCTGTGTTTTAACCATAACGTAGGTACATAATAAATAAGTAAAGTTAGGTAATTACTGGTAGTTTCAAATGCCAATTTCAAATAAATTCCTCGTGATTCCTTCTTCATGTTTCTAAAGACTTATATGTAATAATAGTTTTAATCTTTAACCCATTAAGGGCATGCAAGGTCGGGTCCCCTCACAATGAGAAGGATGTAGGCCGCCGCGCCGTCCACAACTATAATTATTAGTTTTTTGGAATTAATCAAGAAGGTCTAATTAATGCAAAACAGCACAATACATAAATATCTTTAGATCGAATACAGGATCAGAGGGCTCTCCCGAGACAAGAACAAACATAAATTTTGACGAAGACACAAAAAACTGTCTCGCGGCTCGCTGACGACGAACTGGTCATAATGCCCTTTATCATGTAGGTATGTATATAGAGCTGCTAGTAGAAAATATTGTTTGAATGTTAAAAATGTATATTATATACAGATTCAATTTTATTCATGGCAAATTTTGCAAAACAAAAAATATCTCTTTTATGATATAATTTTTTATTACGTAAGTTTTGCTATATAAAAAATATTCACTCCTTATCACACTCTACTTGAGAAAACAATGAAAGTACCTGCATAAATAAAGGGAAGTTTGTTTATTTAAACGTAAAAGAAATTGGGTAACAAAGCTCTGAATATATGGTTATAGGTGTTCTATAATATATATATTTTTAAATGTTGTTTTTTGTTAAATATTTATATATTTACCTATTCTATTTGCACATTTAAACAATCTACAGATTTGAGGAAACTAATTTGTAAAAATATTAATATTTGTGCAAATTAACGTATTGTCTTTGTCCTTATGTTTTACCTTTAAGTGATTCTACATGAAATATTGCGACCCAGATAAAAGCTTTGAATCGGATCCCTTGCAAAAAAGTTTTTATTAAAAAGCTCACAAACATCTCTATACAAATACCACGGAGCTATAACAATTCGGGTGATACGGAATGGTCCATTTGCTTCGATTCAGCGAGTTAAATTGATATAAAACGCAACAATGTCTCAGTCATCTGTTCATAATGAGCGGATCACTTTAATCCGCACTGTATTTTTCAATAAACGGCTCACCAGGTGTATAATTGAAAAGTGTTTGTATGTAAATAAGGCTATGGGCGGTGGATTGAAAGAAACATCCACAGCGCTTGTAATTTGAGTTTAAGTGGCTTTATAACCACAGTATATAGGTTAGAATCAACGGATAAATTATGGACTAATGGAATCGTTTTTCGTCTTATAAAATATCTTTAAGAAACGTCTGTAGCCGCTACATGCTAAACATGGATAAATCAAAAAGGGAAGATACGGCACTAGCGTCTCATGAGTGCGCACCTATTGCCATAAAATTCAATACTTCATATTAGGTATGTCATCAAATAGTTATGTCCAAAACATAGAATATTATACCACCTTTAATATCCTTCATTATTGTCGACTTAATACCAAACATTATTAAAAAGTAAATATAATAAAACAATGAAGGAATAAAATTGATCAGCTGGTGAACTAAGGACTACATCCTTTTCATTGTGAGAGGAGACAATACCCTGCAGTGGGTCACTGGGTTACAGACGATGCTATTTCCATAGAGAATTAACAAAAATACGATTTAACGAATCATTATTTTTACCTTAAATAGACCGCTAATTATAAACATTTACAGAATACACCTTTATATAAAAACTTTATACAAAAACTCACAATAAAAATAAACTATTTGTAATGTTATTGATTTAATTATTGTAACTGATAACAATTACTGATGTTAGCATGTACGCCCACTGAAATAAGGGCATTTTCATTGGTCTATCGAGTTAAGCATCGTAAGACGGAATCACGTTATTAATATAATAGAGCTATTATTGATAGATTTTTTTCAATAAAAAGTACATTCATTATTTTATGATTTACACGAAGCTATGTAAATGCCGGTGTTTAATGATATCATCCATAATGTTTATAAAATAACCGAGTTTTTTCTTGTGCAATAAGTAGGTCCTACCCTTGTAAATCACTTCACGACATAGTCCATAATGACAGAAGTGTAGTAAGAATAATAATCACTGACATAAACATCACAAATTGTAAATTATGATGAGGGTGGAGATACCATAAGTTTGCAATATAGGTAAAAACTATCTTTGATCAATGCGTAGATTCTGAAATTTCTTTTTCTAAAGTCATATTATTTTTACCAATAAATTGAGACAGTATAACAACCCTTAGTTTCTAATCAATCCTTTGATTATGGTCTTCTCGAATTCGAATAATTTCTCTCTATAAGTACCTCCCTCCTTGACTGTTAAATTAAAATAAACAAATACATTCGCAGATTCATAATAAACCTACACAGCTATTACGAGACATCCGCATAGCTGCTAAATTGATAAATAAGTGATACCGATCTAATTAGAAATGTTCTAGGTACAACTTATATCCAACCATATCTACATTTAAATGATGTGGAAATAAACGGCGACATTATTAATTTACGTTATTAATTTGTATTCATAGTTCAATTGTATAAAGAAACAGATAAATTGATCAACGAATTATGAATATTTATAAAACATTGAAACTTATTTTTTAGCATGACGAACTATCGTCGATTTGTATCCATATAGGTACCGATCAATTGGATTCGATTCGAGTTTGGCGGAATGATACTTATTAGGTACTTAAGTATTATTCATACCTAATCTTGGACTTTATTTTAAACAAAGCTCACGAGAATAAGACGGGTGCACAAACTGGTAATTTTAAACACAATAACACAACGCTCTTTTTTAACAGTATTAGGCCAAGTTTAGATAACTGCACAGTCATATGTATGAACTTGGCCTTAACATGCTCTGAAAATTCTCACAAGATGCTTGATGATGCTGCATCTTTAGGTAACTAACTTAGGTAAATAAGTAGTTAACGGGAACTGATTCTAATGTTGGTGAATCGTTTCAAAGGTGGTCTGTGCAAAGTATCTCCGGCAACCACACATGTCCCCAACCGAATACCAAGAAGTGCTGCTTTCAGGCAGGTTACGATGGCGGTAACCTCTCAAGCTACGATGGCTCTATCACATACTATCAATCTTTTACCTTATATTATAGATAAAGGCAAAAAATGCATCTCATTGAAAGTAATACTTTAGAAAATATCCAATAAAAATTCACCGCTCCTACTACTTAAGAAATATCTTTACACTGACTAATCTATAATTGCAGTAATTAAAATGTATAATAATAATATACTGTAATTACAAATATTACAATGATACGAAGTGAACTAAGACCCTCGTCGACACGTGAGCGGCGCGCGTGTAAGCGCGGCCTTCGGACGACATGCGTTCCTACGAGTATGTCTAGTCCATTTTTATTCTTTTGTCATATTTGGCAGACAGTCCTAGCATGTCTTTTTATTTTAATTTGTTATTAAAAAATAATGCAGACACAAAATTATAAAAATTTAAAAACAAATTGTCATTTAATACAGAAACGGATTTCTAGAAGCTATAATTTATTTTTTAAAGCAATTTAAACCTTTTTTCATGAATTGAAAAATATTAAAGTTCCTTTAAAATATACATATATGTATATAAGTACATATGTATGTATGTATAAGAGTGCCTATCTACAAAGATAAAAATACCACCGATACAAATTGTAAGCACAATAAAACAAATAGTACAGTTGCAATGTTAAATCGGAAACAGAGACTAAGAAATTAAAAAGTAATTACCGCTGGTCAGCGGGTGGTATTGAATCCTTAACCGACGCCGGTCATTCATTAACTATGTCAAACACAATACCGCGCCGATACATTAAGTTAACAGCTACTGGATATGACAGATAGAAGAAAAGTTATTTCATAATTTATGAAAAAAATATTCTTTTACGAGTTTAAAATTATGACTATGATTTGAACATCCTATCATTATTATAAAAACTTTTATTTCTGTGCTTGAGGTAAAAATGAAACAAAACCATGACTGGCGTAATAGTTTTATTTAAAGAAAATCATTCTTCATTGGCCACTTATCGACCTAAATAAAAAATTGCTACATGTATGTAGTAAATATGTATGGACCCTATTAACTCAAACTACATTTAATTTTGACCTATAGGTACTAATTTTGAAAACATCTTGAATGTAGACACTGTGAATTCCTCCGGTAGGTACGTATCTAATTGCTTGTATTTTTACAATTTTAATCTGAATTCCTATCGATTGTATATGGGCATGCACCATTATGTAGGTCCATTAGATTATTTACAAATATGTCTAGCATTCATTAGTATCTTATGCATCAACACTTAGATAGAGTCACTAGAATCCTCTATATGTTACTTACAGTTCATTTTTATTATCTTGTCTTATTTGGTAAACAATCTATTTGGTTATAAAATACCTACATCGAAAAATTTAATTACAACAAATTACGGATAAAATTAAATTATTATCGGATTTCTTTAGCGGGTAATAACTGCTCGGTGTCGTATCCAGCCAAACATGTTACGATACAATAACATTGCAAGGGTGAAAACAGATAATGAATGGGAAATTAAATTACATTTCACCAACTTTGAAATGCACATTCAGGTTTCACCCCTTATTGCAGCAACAATTAAAAAAAAACTTACAATTGTTTTAGACCTCACTTTGCGAAAGATTATCTACTAAAAATCTCAAACATGACTACATTTTGTATATTGATACAGATTCCAAAAATAGTACTTAGCACACTACTTCAATTACTTAATACTCGTTTTGATTAATTACTTCTCTAAGTTTTATCATATTATAGAGCCTTTAAAATTACTTTCAGAATTGAATCTCTTCAGTAGACTTTACTGAGAAGACAGTATTACTCGTATAAACATACGCGAACTAAACTGAAATTTATGACAACCATTTGTCTTAACTTTTCAACCAGACAATCGTCCGGTACTAACTAGTAAACAAGTTTAGCATCAATAAGTTTCTCCTGAAATTGTGTGCAAAACTTTATTGCGGTTCGTTCGGCATCCCTCGGCAGTTTCCGGTAATTATCGGACTCCTTCGGGTTCACGACTATTAACAGCTAAATAGGAATTTAGATTCTAAGTTTGAGGCATAAGGTTTAATTTCATATGTCGTGTAGTTGTATAACAATTGTTTTGGGCAGTTGCACGGAGTTTCCGAAGTGTCGTACCGCAAACGGACCGCATTTTGTAAAACAATACTCAAACACACTCGACCAAATTTATTTGCTGTGGGCTGTGGTTTGAACATTTACACCTGAATAAGTACAAGCTGAATGTTAGTCTTTGTTTCTGAGATATGGTTGTTGTATTGTTGTATAGCTTTTGGAATTGAAACATTTGTTTTAGGTATACGAGTGTAAAACAATATCTTGTACTACTCTATGTAGAGTCGGACCCGAACTTTTGCGCACAGCGCCACTTTGCGAAAAATTTATACTTAGTACTAATATATTTTCAGGTAACATAATAGGATCAGAAAATAACTGGGGGAAAATAAATGTTTTGTTTCAATTTAAAACATGATGTTTTGTTTTAATTTAAAACAAAATAAAATTGCTTTATGATGGTTTTAGGAGTTTGTAGTAACCAGGTCTAAACGGTCTACGCAACATCGGCAACACATGTTTCATGAACAGCAATGATGTTTTGTTTTAATTTAAAAGTTTTGTTTTAGGAGTTTGTAGTAACCTAACCCCCCCAGTTATTTTATTTGCAAACCATTAAGAAGACTCACTGCAGGGTCGAAACAACTCAATTGAGATACTTGTATTGAAATGTCAAAAACAAAAAGTGACGTAATCAGCCAGGTTCTCCGTACAAAATCTTAGTTTTGTTTATAGGATCCGACTTTTGACGCCATCAATATTTCAAGTCACTTGGCTTAGATATTTTTGTTTTCACAAGAAAATTTTTTTTTTGAACATATTGGAAATTGAGTTGAGTTTTCAGACGCTTCTGAAAGGACTCTTTTATGGGAATTATATTTTGTACTTAATTGTAAATAGATTCCACATTCCAATGGCGGGTTGTTGGACTTCACAAGACTTTTAGTACAATATTAAGAACTCTCAAAACATTTTTTCACAGTGTTTTTATGTTCCATTACTGGGTCGCATTACTTTTCTTTAATAATGCACTACATAAGACTTTAGTCAGATTTTGTTTGAAGTAAGTAGGTATGCTCCTAATCTGCAAGTTTTAAAACTACGACGGCACAAGTCCGACCGTAAAACGGATACGTCTACGGCTACGTCCGATATTCCGGATTCCGCCGGAACCCATCAAAAGTTTTATTGCCAGCTTTTGTCCCGTTCTCTCTGAACCAGTTGTAACGAGAGGGGGATAGTGTCTTTTTCAGGAATTCATTGTCGTTACAATTTTATGGTCCAGGACCGTCGCATATTTTTATAGCTTCCCATAGATTGGAAAGCTTTTCAGTGTCCTAATCTAGACTTCGGCGTCTTGTGAAAATTTATTTTATGTTTTATTTTGCATTTTATAATCGTTTGACGTTTTATATTATTTTGCTAATGAATCTAATGATCACTCTAGCGAAAACCAAACGTCCCCCAAATAAAGGTATCAACACGTGCCGGAAGGATTTTCCATTCATTTTTTCTCCCGGTCTACATAATCCTGAAAGTTGCTCAAAAAGCAACACTGAAAGATATTTATTTGTATAACGCAACTTTCATCAGGTGTGTACCTAGTGTAGTGACCTATGTGACCTACTTCCTATATAAACCAAATTTTGGAACTTTGAAATTCAGGAAATTCTGGTCTGTCGTTAAAAGTAAAATTTCGAAATGCAATATAAGCTAAGTCGATACAAGCCCGCCTATAAAACGGGCTATGTCCGATATTCCGGATTCCGTCGTATCCTATCAAAACTTTTATTGCAAGCTTTTGTCCCGCTCGCTCTTACCCGACAGTAAAGAGACGGCGATAGTATTATCTTTTTCAGGAATTCATTGTCGTTGCAAGTTTTATGTGCCTGCAGCGTCGCATATTTTTATTGCTTCTTTTAAATTGCCTTTGACAAGCTTCGAAGCATTCTAGTTTTAAGGGATATGGCACTTCAGCACCACTTAAGATACAAGTGGCTCCTGTATTGTAAATACAGTTCCTTTCTTTATACCTTTCGACCCTTGGTAGTTGACTGCTGGATATGATCCTCCCATAATCGACGCCACTCCACCCTCTGAATCTAACGGTTTCCCGTTGTCTCCTTCAGGTCGTCAGTCCACCTGGTAGCGGCTCAGGAAGGCTGTGCTCTTTTTGCCTAAACGTGGTCGCCATTCTTCAGGTCGTTTTTTCCCAATCGGTTGTCAGTCTTACAAACGATGTGGCTAGCCCATTGCCACTTAAATTTGCAAACTTTGAGAGTTCGTTGTATGTCGGCCACCTTCGTTCTTCTACGGATTTCATCATTTCTGATCTGACTCAATTACAAAAGGAGTAGGTACAGTTATCAAATATCATTGAAACATCATAAGTTTAATTTTTCCAAAATTAAATGGCGTTTGTGCGGCTACCTAATAAAAAAGAAAATCTGTAAAACGAAAGATAAAATATAATTCCTACTTCTCGCATTGCTTTCACCTGTACTGATACAAAAAAAAGAAAGAAATTATACTCGTATTTACCAACCATCTTTCCCGTTAATGAGGTTCTAGTAAGTTACGTCGGTTTCTTGCTATGCATAAATGATTGGTGAACCGTTTCTTTGTCATTATTAGTACTATAAAACCAATTAACGTCGTGAAGAATAAGCGTAACTATACGTTATGTATAAATGCTACTGATTACATTTACAAACCGAATTTAATAAAGCGAAATAGCTTTCGTTTGCGAGTAATGAAAAATCCTACAGTAGCGGAATTTACGTGCAATTCCTGCAGCGTTTTCTCGTAAATATATTCCGGTCATAAAATGGAACGCATTCGGTTATACCCTTTTTACATCGGACGTAGCACGGCACTCCCACGGGTGTATAACTTAGTTCTATATTAACGTAGTCTTGAAGTGACGTATTTTTTCTTCTCTCATTCATGGACATTAGCAATAGCAACTATCTAAGGTGTGTGAAAATGTGAGCTTCGATAGCCGATAAAGAGATTTCGAAATTTTGAATATTTAAACATAAATACCTGTATAATGCATGCAACCGTAAGAAGTCCCTCTTATCAAAAAATGGAAACATATTAAAGTCACATAACTTTCTGGAATGTTATCGTTGACTATACTATGATAATGTTATCACATAGTGTAAGTATTGTATCTTAGTCAACGAATTCTAGAAGAATACAAATGCGTTATAAGTGCGTTATAGTGCGTTAAGGCATCTACTTAAAATCTCAGCAAGTTTGATGGTAGAAATTACCATAATTCAAACAGCCAATCCAGAGTTATAGAAATACATCCTACCTTCCCCAGAACGTGTTTCCATGAATTTCAGTCGCGCTCGCAATGAACCACGACTTTTGTTGGTCCAAACAACAAAATGTATAAAATTTTCCGTCGAATTCAGCTCGCAAATGATCCATGTTCCGGGTACTTTAATTAAACTAAGGCGTACGTCAAGGGCGTTAAATGTAGACGCTGTCGGCCATTGTGAATTCCACCAGCGTTTCAGTTTCATGACTTTAGTTGGAAAACGCCGTCGGACTTTTATGGGCAATTTCGGTTCAGACGTTTTGTTATATTACCAATGCTTTTAAGGTGCACCGTGCCCCGGTAAACATATGTGCAGCTTTTACGAGGTTCTACTTTATGGAAAATGTGTAGTAATGCTACGGAAGCGATAACCTCGTATGAATTTCGCTATACGACGCTTCGGGCGACAGATGCGCCGATTGCAACAGTATTCTTGGAAATTCTTTGATAGGTAGGTACCTACTCGTGGCTCATAATGTTTCAATTTGTCGATGTCAGTTACCTAAGCAATAAAAAATTTAAACACTGCTTTAAGTAATTACAAACTAAATACTGAATTATACAATAATATATAAAATTATATTTATTCATAGACTCCGTTTTTGAAGTCTCGTCGTATCTTGAAAGCATTCCTCCTCAAAGCCCTCCTCAAAGCCCATCGGAATCAATCACCAAGACCCCCAAGTACAAATTGCTGACAGCTTGTTTAGCTTTGAAAAGATCATAAATAGACTTTATGAGCCGTTGAAGTTAGAACCTTATAAAACTCAGTTAGTGTTACTTTTAGTAAAGGCTTAGTCAGTAAACAATTATGGGGTATATTACTTTCGAAAAAGGTCGATAATAAATCAAACCAAATCATCAGGTTTCTGTTTACTTGAAGCTATTCAAAACGAATTTTTTCAGTATATTATAAAAAGATTAGAAAATATTATAATAAATTAATTATTATAGAAAACACATACATTCCGATCTTTAAATTTTCTAATAAGTTTGTTTTTATTTTAATTTTTTTGAAAAATTCAATCAGCAATCTTCAACAAATAATTAGGTAATTTGATTTATGTAAAATAAATATTCAAACAGATTCCCAGTGGCACGCACCAATGACTTTGTAAAAAAGTTATGTGCGCTTTATAAAATTAAATATCACCTGCTGTTACGGTGAAGGAAAACATCGTGAGGAAACCTGCATGCCTGAGAGTTCACAAAAAAAATGTTCTCAAAGGTATGTGAAGTCCACCAACCCGCAGTAGGCTAGCGTGGTGGACTAAGGCCTACATCCCTCTCATTACGAGAAGGAGATCCGACCCTGTAGTGGGTCATTAATGGATTACTGGCAAACGACTGTGCAGACAGTGTAGACTTTTAAAAGCGATCCCATAGAATCAATGAAGTGTAAATGAACTTACCAATAAAATCTGTAACAAACTACTCGTAGTTACTGGTCCTAGCGTGTGACGTGATGACCAATTAAAACTTATTAATTGCACCCACCCTCGCTCGTAAAGCACCTTCCTTAAAACTTACCCGAGCAGGTAGTAAAAAGGATTCCCATTAAAATCCTCAAAATTTAAACCAACGTACCTATACCTGAAAGAAGTGTGGATGTTTCAAACAATATCTAAATATACAAATTGATTGATTGATTGGTAGGTTGTATAAAAATTTTCAGCCTTTGTTACACAGACAACGTCACCAAGACGACGGGCAGGTGTACTACCAATTTACTAATTTTAATTTACCGAGAGTCACACAGAAATGCGTCCAATAACTACAAAGAAATTTAACAGTACCTATACCTATAGGTAACTTGTCGGTAACCCATTAATGACCCACTGCAGGGTCGGGTCTCCTTCTCGCAATGAGCCATCTCATGTAGGCCTTAGTCCACCACGCTGGCCTACTGCGGGTTGGTGGACTACATATAACGTACTAGTAGTGGAAAAATGACTATCCTAGAAAAAGTACTTAGTGAAGTAGAGGTTCGAGCCAATTAAGCCTGTCGGTTAAGCCGGTCGGAAGATAAAAATGCGAAAATTTGTAACAAGATTTCAATTTTTAATGCTAAAGCGATTTGGATTTGGAAAAGATTAAGTGTCCCTATAGACAGAATTATCAAATCCATAAAGGAAATTTGTATTAGAGATCACGGGAAAATTTATTCATAAATATTAAATGGAAAATAAATAAATAAATATACAGAGAAAGCATTTAGTCAGTTGAAAGCCGGTTCGTGACTTTCGAGCTGCGAGCCCGCTTTGATTAGTTCGTGAAAATGCCCCAGCGCATTGGCTCGCAGTATTCACTTTTATAGGAAGTCGGTTTATGGCAGCGCTCTACTTCGACTAATCTGCGAGACTGTTGCTAGCTTTATAGCTATTTGCTAGAATTCAGTGTTGCTCGAGTTAACCTAGCTATTGGGATATGGATTCAGAGTCAATCGAGATACTTTTATTGAACCGTCAAAAATAAAAAAAATTCGTCATAAGTCGGGTTCTCCAAACAAAATCTCTGTTTTGTCTATATGACCCGAATTATGACGTTATCAATATTTCAAGTCAATTGACTTAATTATTAATGTTTTCGCAAGCAATAAAAATAATTTTTTAACCATATCGAAAGTTGAACTAAATTTCCAAACGTTTCTAAAAGCACTCTTTTAGAAACGTCTGGAAATAAGCTATCATGCCTGGAGAGTGGCCGTGCTTCGATTACGTCATGTCAGAGTTTTGAATAATAATATACGCCAGCGATGTAGAAAGCTACTCTGTGATTCAGGATCGTGTTTGGCCATTTTTTGACGAGTGGTGGACGTCACCACAAAAAAAATGAATTTGAAGCAATGCAAATATTTGATTTCTTATTTTGTTGAATCAATATATCATTTCATTTATAATGAAAAAAAATCAGAAGAGATATCTTGATCTTCTAATTAAATTTTATAAAATAAAACAAAAAATAATTAACGATGTGCAGTGGCGCGATCATTGTTTTCTATCGATAACAAATAAAAAATGAAAGAAAATATGTTTTTATAGATACGGTATATCTAGTTATCGAACGCATTAGAAAACAGCTAGATGTAACTCTATTAGAAAAAATGTACGTTTTATTCTACTTAATATGTACACCGTGGGAGTGAGAAGAACTATCGCGCGCACCGCTTTTTTTCACTTTTTGATGTGAGTACAGTACGTTTGTAATAGGTAAAAAAATCTGCTCCTCCTAGTCTATTAGTAGGTACTCGAACCAAATAGGTGTGTTTAGAACCAAAACCAAATAATTCGGCCGAATACAAATACTTAAAATACGTAAAAAAGGTGCCGAATACGCCGAATACCGAATACCAAACAAATATTCGGCGCATCTCTAGTTATTTCAGCCAATTAGGACAAGGCCTTTTTCTCACTTGGTATACCTTCTAGAAAAAGTAGTAGAGTCGAGCTTAAACATAAATAAATCACGGTTCACCTAATCCGCGATGTCTGATTACTGTTTAGCAGCCACTAATCAGGATCTCTCATCTCGTTTGTTTTGCTTAATTAGCTCTTGCGGTCGAAGTTAAGGAAACCAGTTCGCTGATGCAAGGCAGCCGCGGCAACCAAGTTGCTAGATATCATCTCATTGATTTATATGTGTGTGGTCTACGTACAGATGTATATCTAAAGGTCCAAGGTATAAAGACGTTCATAGGGTTCTTTAAGAAAGGCGTTAAAAGAGCACTCATTCTCAGCCGCATTTGCGACCCTCATGGTGCTCATAGACACCGGCTTGCCTAGCTGTTATTTTTTTTAAAGCCCTTACTTTTTTTAAGCCTTATTGATGTTAAGTGGTCACTGCTGCCAATGGACATCCACACATCACATCCAACCTTAAGTAGGACACACCTATCTTACTCGAGGAAACATATGGTAAGTTTTATTGGAGCAAAACATATAGGCTTTATGTAAAATGCTTGCATTTAAGTTTCATTTTAATTACCAAAATAGGCAGGTACTTAGGTACCCGAAACTGTAAATTAAGAGGCCAACTTCTAAGCCTTGGCTACCACCGCATCATCGTAGCGTTCCTTTACATGAAAATGGTTTTGGTGGCATTTACTGTAACCCATTAATGACCCACTGCAGGGTCGGGTAACGTCTCCTCTCACTATGAAAGGCATGTAGGCCTTAGTCCACCACGCTGACCTAGTGCGGGTTGGTGATCATCACATGCCTTTGAGAACATCGTTTTGTGAACTCTCAGGCATGCAGGTTTCCACACGATGTTTTCCTTTGCCGCAAAATCAGGTGATATTTAATTTTATAAAGCGAACATAACTTTTTTTTACGAAGTCATTGGTGCGTGCCACTGGGATTCGAACCCGACCCCTCGATTATGAGGTCGAATTCTAAGCCACTGGGCTATCACCGCTTAGTGGCGTTTTAGTGTCGCCTATTACAAATATGCAAAGCTGTGACATAAGAGTGCAGTTGCAACTCGTGCGCTTACATTGTGCGCGGGACCTTGACCGGCCGGTCTATTTCAGGAGCGCGCCGATGCAATGGCGATATACAAATATATTACCGCTATGTCATATTGTTTCTCTTCCTTCAGTGTATTAGGGACG
Organism: Erynnis tages; assembly: GCA_905147235.1. Classification (NCBI taxonomy): domain Eukaryota; kingdom Metazoa; phylum Arthropoda; class Insecta; order Lepidoptera; family Hesperiidae; genus Erynnis; species Erynnis tages. The sequence continues at coordinate 7,546,338 of LR990087.1, forward strand.
CTTAGAGCACTTAAATTGCTTAGGAAAAAAAACTTAAATGGTTACCAAATTTGGTTTTTAATTAAAAAATATTCCAGTTCGAGTAATCTTTGAAAGGGCTGCTCTCATTTATTCGAAAACGGAAAAACTTATCGAATAGTAGTATAAGTAGTATAACCGCTCTGGAGGTGATTTAAATACAGACACACATTTCAATAACGATTAGAATTAAAGTACAGTTTTTTCTGTTACGATAAAATTACAAAGCATTAGAACTGTTTATGAGCAGTTCAATGTAGAGAAACAAAAGGTCGTGTCGCGTCCGAGTTAAATTATTCATATCCAGTCTTATTTGTTAGTTTATAAATCTGTGTTTGCAATCGTTCTTTGTATAATATTTACATCTGTCCATTGGAATGTTACAGGCATAGAAAGGGTACGCCGACCCTGAAAATTCTGTTAAAAATTCTGCCTATAAGATTTTTATACATACACTAATGTAAATCTTCTTCTTCTAATAAAAATGAATCGCCGTTCGTTAGGCCCGCTAAAACTCGAGAACGGCTGGACCGATTTGGCTCATTTTAGTTTCGAAATGTTCGGGTCCTAGAGAGGTGAGAGTGTGAGAGAGAGTCGGTGAGAAGAGAGAAAATCTGAAAACAATGTAAGGAAAATAATAAAAACAACAATTTCATTTTCCCATATAAACTGTTCTACCTGTCAAACATTAATTAATTTTCGTCCTGTCGGTCGTTCAGAAATGAATATCCGTGATCAATAAAGAGACTGACCAAAGGTTAATAAATACATCATTTGTCATAATTTAGTCACAACGAACAATGTAATTTTGTACCTTTCATACTTACGTGTCGTTAATTATACTATAAAAAATATTAATAGAAAAAATAACAAAATTGTATATGTATAATATATAGTCTTTGTGATTTTTGCATACAACACAATTCATTCTATCTAGCGCGTCACTCCACACACTACAAGTCAGTATTATCATATCATTAACCTAGTCGTCTACATATATGTACCTATTGACTTGTCACAGAGCCAGAGTCTAGTGGCGCCTTGACGCGGATACCAGTTAGCTAGAACACTATTGAAAGTGTTGAAACATAGTATCATTTCATAGACATGTCCACTTGTATTAAGTAATCAATATGTACAAAATGTTATATCTTGCTTTCGCAGAGACGGAAGATATAGCCTACTTGTACGAATATAGGTAGGTAGTATATAAACATGGGCACGGGCCCACACAACAGGGAGGATACTCCACCACGCTGCTCCAATGCAGATAAGCGGAGACTATTTGAATAGTATGTCATAATAATATTATGTACAGTAGGGCAACTTCATTCAAAGACCTGTGTTTAAATTTTGTTGTTGGTTTGTCGGTCGGTTGTGTCGTATCATTACAGGCAATAAGGACAATGCCTAATTTGTGGAGATCTAGAGATTAATCCAAAAGCTGTTGTTATTAAATTTTATGTACTCATGATTAATACTTTGGAAATTTTACACGTTATTAATAACACTAGTTTACATGGTTTTTGTCCTTGAAATGAAAAGTGTTTTTTCATATCCTTTGAGGTGCACGGAGTTTAAAAAAAAAATATGAAAAAAATTCAACACGATTTTTTATATTTTGTAAACTAGTGTAATAGGAGTAGTGGTAGTGAACTTTGACCCCAACTACCAGTGTAGACCATATTCCCCACTTTTGCACGACTTGCACCTTACAGCAATGCCATAAAGAATCTCAAACCAAGATATCGATAGATCTACGACGATAAATGGATGTATTCCATTCCGAACTATCTTTCTCTTATCGAATATGAGATTAAGGTCTCAGAATACCGGTGTAAAATAACTCAAGTGCGTTCAAAGTTAAATGTTCGCGGAAGCTCTTAAACTGTCGCTACAGGTCAGGAATGATCGATGGGATCGTCATTGTTCGTATGAAATACATTATTTTTATTTTGAAAGGATTTTTATAGGTATAAGAGCCATACCTCACTGGAACGCTATGCAACGTCGCCGGCTACGTATCAAAACCAATAGTGAAATTGGCGACGTTGCCAAAGCACGGCCAAGTCAGTTAGTTAACTGTCACATATTTCAATACGTTTGTTTAGATACTTCCACATTTTGCCGGATACGTCCACATTGCGCCCCGCCAAGGTATTATCCTAAAGTTGTGTCCTAGTTGGCTGTGGCAAGGCATGTGAAGTCCACCAAACCGCACTAGGCCAGCGTTGTGGACTAAGGCCTACATCCCTCTCATTGTGAGAGTCTATGTCTCTATGTGAAAAATTCTTAAAGTCGGTTAATTTATTTAGTCCACAGTTCCACACTTAAGGGTCCTCCTGTCTCAATAGCTAACCAACCTAACAACATCTTATAGTGACCATAACAATACTATTTTTATTTTATTTTAAATAAATAGATTGAATTGGCATTTTTGTCTCAACGAACAAGAGATACGAACCCACGTTGCCTATTAAATAGTACGTACGTACTACAGGTAATACAGCTAGTTCCTGTGTCACAGGTATGGTTTTTACTAGGGTCGTCCCACTTCCCACTATAGCTTTAAACTTATACGGCTTCTCGCATAAATTCTTGATTGAATACTACAGTTTGAACTTGCTTACACTAAGGCTGTTTACAAGAATACTATATGAGAATGCGTTTGGTAGACTGGTGCAAAATTAGTCGCGTCAAATATGTTAAGTGTATTTTGATCGAATTATCGATTATAACATGTAGAATCTTGTAGTTTTAATTTTTGCATTTTTGAAAGTTAGTTAAACCGGAAGCATAATATTCTTTGTTTCGTTAGGTAGTCTAAAAGTCGCTAAATTACTTTAAAAATAACTTCCAGAAACGCAGTAAAATCTTACTCATATTACTACTTGTTTGAAATTTTCAAGTAATTAAGGAGTAAAATTTTCTTCATTGAAATTGCTATTTTAAAACTGAATTTTCTAAGCAAAACACATAAATTTACTGTAGTTACGACATTGTGAAATCAACAGCTACAAAATTTCAAAATCCAAAGCACAATGCATTTTCGTCGCGACGTGTTTGCTGCGTCCGTTTGCGATTTGTGCACGTCGTACGCGATTTGTGTCGGTGCTTCGAATGTGTGTGGTGTGCCTAAGCACTACATTGTTGCATGACAGGTCATTGAACTAGATAACGTTTACTCTCTCTGTAACTCATTAGTGACTCATTGCAGGGTCAGGTCTCTTCTCACAATGTAAAATGTAGGCCGTAGTTTGGCCTAATGCGGGTCGGTTACGTTCACTACTTTATTGTATTTTATATTGTTTAATAAAAATCAAGACCTTTTTTCTCATTTTATGAGTAAAAAGTTTATTTTTAAATAAGGACAGTGTTTAGGTATTGTTACCTTACATAACGGCCTATTCCATCACATAAATATTATTTATGAACAAGAAACCACCTAAACACCAAAAAAAAAATCAAAATCACTCTTAAAGTTTTGTTATATAAAAATCACAGTTCAAAATGGCACCAGCTAGGTGCGACTATACAATATCAATAACAGCTTAAAAACTCCACGCTAAATATAAAACGCGTTTGCGCATGTCGCATGCGATTTGTGTCAGTGTTTCGTTCATGTGTGGCATGCCTAAACGCAACATTGTTGCAGCGGGTCGTTGAACCCGATGAAGGCCTGTTTACTTACTTAAATTTATTTCCGTATCCTTTAAAGAGGTTTCATTAGTGACATAAAATATTCAAAGTGATTTCTAAAAGGATATCTTAGGATCATCTTATCTTTCTGTTCTAGTGTAATAAATGCAAAATCTATGGAATCATGAATGAATCTACTCGACTGGGCGGTGTTTATTACTCTTTTATGGAGAAGCGGCTGAATTTAGGATGAAATATTTCAAATAGGTGACTTGTTTTATTCTTTCCTATCATTTAACTAAATAATATTAAAATCTATATTTGAATCTATATTTGAAAGCGATAAATACTTTCTCACATATTGAAAATTATATCTATGAAACCACTCTATGAAATCTATGAAACCTACTCCGATGAAGCGGAAATTTAGCAGAGCGAAGAAATGCTACGACATTAAAACCCAAAAAGGGTAAAATTGGAATTCAATTTTAGTATGAATGTAACAAAATGTACTTTCTTTGCGAGAACGATGCTTGCTAGGTCAGCTACTATTGAAATAACGGCAATCTGCCACATATGTACATCTGTCGAGGGAATTACTCTTAAAGACTGGCTTAGCACGATCTTTAGTTACGATCAGCCCGAGCTACGATCCATGAATCCATGTAAAATACAGTTGTTTAGTGATAGTACCCTAACAACTATGTAGCTCCAAATTACTATCTACAACACATATATTTTGCAACACATTTTGCTTGTTTGTAAGGCATTCTCCTAATTGGCTAACATAACCGATCGATCAACAGCAATACGTCAAAATTTTAACATAGGGCTCTGTATGAAGCTGTCTTAGCATATTTGCATGCGACAAAATGTATGCAATGACGTTGTCGTACGAGCAACTCCTGCGTGCGACATGGCATTAGGACACGGGGTAATTGATCAACATTTGTAAATTTCCCTCCACCATTTCGCATTGGAGCAGCGTGGTAGAATGCTCCAGGCCATGCCCAGCAGTGGGCCATAGAAAGGTTGCAGCTACGTAAATATTATGCAGTTCCCTTAATATAACATACATAAGTGTCGACTTAATAACCTCTTTTTTGAAATCGGTTAAAATTATGAGTATGAAACCAACAAGTTGATAATAGGCGGCGGCCCGTCACTAATAAGACATAGGAAACCACCCCTTAGAAAGAACACTAATTAGGAACGACACCTTGTATGGCTGCTATAATGGCAGTTTTGTAATTCCAAAGACGTTATTAGGGATGATTGGATGTTTTTATTTGATTAATATCGATGTGTTAATTAGGTAAAGCAGCGTTCTGGCCTGGCCAATAGGCGTTATTGATCGTTCGATAATCGATTAGGAAGAAAGGGTCTTGAATGGTGATCACGTTCTGCCAAAAGTAACTCAGTAATCAATTGTGAAAAAAGGATCTTGTATGGCGATTGCGTTTTGGCAAAACTTGTTAAATCATTGAGATTTAAAAACTTTAAGGCATCCAATAAAAAGTTAAGTTTTGTTGTTAATGCTTAATTAATACTGTAAAAATTTAATTTAGTTAGATACTTAATACTGTAAATTTAGAATCTGAAATAATTTCTGCCACATAATTTTAATTGAGTTCATTCCAATATTAAATATTATGTTACGTCATATTTGACGTTTGTCCACGGCATTCCACGGTATGTCAGCGCGCCAACATGCGATGGACATAAAGGTGATTTCCTACAGTACATTACATGTTGACATTGATATTGCGATGAAAATGAGTTAATTTTTAATTTAAAAATTTATACTTAATGATGTATACTGCACACCCCACCTTTTTCTCACTTCTCTCTACTCTTCAACTCCTATCCTTGGTTGTCTGGAAGAGATCGCTTGTAGAGATGAGACCGCCATTTGTGTATTGTGCTGTTATAGTTATTGTTGGTTTCTGTGTGTGTGTGTGACTGTGTGTACAATAAAGAGTTTAAATATTTCTTTTTTTCACAGCGGACATAAACTAAAAGATTATTTCTCTAGAAATCAATGAAGATCAAAAAAGATTTGTAGAATATAATAGTATATACACAAATCATCCATTTTTGAAGTCAGTTTAAAAGAAAACCAAGATACGGTTAAATTTTCAGTTCACATTACATTTCTTCTATTTTAAAAGTTACATTATTGCTCGTCATGTGTCCCTGTTACATTCCTGTCGTTTATCGTTCGTGCGTAATCCGCAGAATCACGCACCATGGAAAGCCGCCTTAAGTTCTTCCCACAAATTATCAATGAAAGGTTACAAGTTGTAAAGGTGCATGCTACATTTTGTGCACTTTAATGCAGACAGTTAATGCAGTATTCCGGTTTGCAACAATGTAAGCGATAGACAGGTGTATAAGATGTATGTTGATCTTTGTCCATGCTGTTTTTATTTATGTATATTCTGTGAATTAAACTTCACTTCGACGACCAATTAATAGACAAGGGATAATCTATGGATTCCTTGCTATTAAGGTTTTTTAAATTTTTCATTTTTTTTTTCATTTTCGAATATTTTATTTTATGCAAAAGTATCAAGGATGAGCGATGTGAGGCAATCAGTGGTTCTCAGCTATTTTATTTGGATTTTGTACTTTACAGGTGGCCCGTCTGTCTGTTTGCTTGATCTACTTATAAAAAAGGGTAAAAGTTTGTTTTGAATTTATTTTAAAACACAAACAAATTAAGTAGCTACCTTTTTAATTTATAAAAACAAAAAACAAAGCAAATGAGAAACCCTTATATTACAAACAAAATTCAACACAAGTAAGCAGGAATCTAAGCCGATAAATGAAGCTAATAAAAAGCGTGTCGGTAATAAATAACTACAATAAAGGCTCGACCTTTTCCTGATCACGATAACATAATACTTAATTTATGGCTTAAGTCGCAATTAGAATACTTTCTTTTTTGTACCGTTTAAGGTACAGTTACATATACATATCTTACTCGTAGTTTGCTCCTAGTCTAATGCAGGCTGCAGTCGGCTAGCGTGGCGAGCTAGGCCTTAGTACATTCTCATTGTGAAAACAGACCCGACTTGCAGTTGGTAACAGACAGCAAGTAGCTTCGTTACGTAACGCGTTACGGCGCCACTCTGTCTGGTAACTATGGAAACTGTCAAAAGGAAACATTAATAAATGATAAATGTATTTTGTAAAAAGCTAAATATTATAATTATTGTGATTTTGGATTCGACATTGCGATTTTTAGCATTAAATGTCGCTTCTTTTCTTACCTATAGAGAAACTTAATTGTGTTTTAATTGAACTGTCGTCCAAATCACCAGGAAAGCACATCTATCGTTTATCTAAGTTTTCACTTCTGCCGGCACTACGGAATGCAACCCGTTTTTTTTTAATTTTCTAAATAACAAAACATAGGAGATCGTTGATCTTATTTGAACTTGAACTCTAAAAGGTTCCTTGTAGTATTTCATGCCATTAGTACTAGTACCAGTACGCTACAAGTAACTACTTTGTAAGGTAGTCGTGACTAACCATTGGGCTGTGCCAGCCTTGACCGGGGCTATGACAAAGTTGCAGTCATTGACCTAGTTGTAGTTATTTACATATGTAAAAAAGCAGGCCTAAAGTAGATAAGTCTTATTTAGGAACTAGCGGCCCCGGCACACTTGGTTCTGCAAAATATCCTGATTTACTAAGTCCCAAAAGATTTCGCGCCGATATCGTATGACATCAAACCGTACGTCATTTCATGAACTCGGCACGACAAGGAATCTTAAATGTCTATTCTTAAGTCTTAAGTGTCTATATGTACATTGTCACGATACTTGAATTTTTAGCCTTTTTTGCCTTCTTATCACGGGTAAGACACTACATTGCCGCGATACGAGTGTGAATGGTCATACAGAATCAGGCCCCATATAAAAACTAAAACGAACCCAATCGGTTCAGCCGTTCTTGAGTTTTAGCGAGACTAACAAAATTTAACTAGCAAATAGTTGTTAAAGCTATTGTTGAAGTTAGCGAAACCTGTGATTTTCTAATGGTTTGCAATATCACAGGTCAAATGACTCAGAATACTCAGTTCATCCAGGTAATGTCCACGGGATCGTCTAAAGTGCTTAATTGTGTGAGGACTTCTCAAATTCTGGTATCGTTCGTCCTCATAATATAGGTATGAGAGCGGAGCTAAGATCTCAAGTGATGAAAACGGTAATCAGATAAGTACTTTAATTAAATTTTGACTAAATCTTATTAAATGTAATATATAGATAGTCTATTAATTGTTAGCTGTTTAACGTAACTGCTAGGTACTGTGAGGGATGCGTGCTTAGCAGCCGATCTAAAATAGGGTTGTAACCATGTACCTTTTGTTACCAATCTCCACAGAAGGAAGCCTGTAGCCTCCATAGAAGAACACGCTCAGGGCCTCCCTTATTTATGGGAAGAAACTATTCCCAGCATTCGTCCCAAAAAACTGTAGCTAAACTTCAACTAAATGAGCATAAATCGTGTTCGTGAATCATACAACAAAGCAACTGAAGATATTGAGGTAGTCAACAAAAACCAGTTTCTCATTGACAAATTCTTGCAAACCGCTCTCGATTTCCTAGGAACGCAACGGAATCACACTGCGAATACATCAGACATAATGTCAAGGTTGCATCAACTATGTTACGGTTGTTTGTCCCAGTGAACTCATGCTATACTTTGTTGTTGAATGCTGCGATTGCGCGAGAAATATCGGAAAAAATTCATTAACGCCGCCGCCTGATACAATGTAGCAGCCTGATGTAACTTACTCGTAGAAACGGTTACCCGATCCATTAACATACGAGTACTTATGCAGGTTACTTATGCAGACAGAGGAATAAAACAATTATATTACATTTTTTCGTGGGGAACTTCTTCGTGGATTCCCAAAATGAAGCTTCTCTTAATGTCACTTTAGCGTCCAGAGAAAGCTTACCTCGCAAAATACTGTATTTAATATACCACAGGAGTTGCCCATAGATGACCCCTGTGGAACACCGCAGGTAATTTCAACGTTGTCGCATGGATACGAAATTTTCTTGTAGGCGTATGGCATGGAAGGCACGGACTCAACTTTAGGACTGAATGAAATTATTGACAAGCTTTTAAACTAGATGTATGGCCACTGTAGAAGATTAACCCATTCACTGTGCAGTGACCCATATTCTACGTACATTCCCATTGTTTAACTGTTGTGTCTACTTAATGCACAGGCAACATGTTAAGATAGTAGTTTCAAAGTAGTTTACAGTAATCTCACCTTCCCAACCAATACCTTGCTTCGCAACGGACTTGAAGAGGGACGGTGGAACCCGTAGAACTATCCCATTAAACGTTGTGATTGTGTACTCGTGTGTTGAAAACCCTTCAACTTCCTACGCCTGATACAATGTAGACACCCTTCAATTGATCCATTGTCAAGGTTGCGATCAGTTTGTATTCAATGGGCTCTTGACCTGCGGACTTCATATAGTAGTAGTTCGATTATTATGTCATCATTACATGGAAACCAGTGCTAATTGAGAGTACCTAATTGAGCTGATTCTTATTGACGTTACAATATTACCAGTATATATACCAGGTTACGCTTTAGTAGAGAAGTAGGAGAAAAATTCATTTTGAAGCAGATCGTCGCATCGACGCACCTGTCCTCAAACATGAGAATAAACTTCTGATCGTTAATCACTTATAATAGCAGCATAATAATTTACCAAACATTTTAGTTGTCAGATAGATATCAGCTTCAATTCACCTCCATGTCGATGTTGGTTGGGAATGTGCTTGGTTGACTTTTATTGGCATTTCAGTTTAATATTCTTCTACTAACTGAAGAAGACTTCTCTTCAATCATTAGTTTATTGAAACATCATTTTGGACTACATTTATCTGATGAGTTAGTTTACAGACACAGGGTTTCACACTAGTCCCACCCATCCAAGTACCGACCACGCCTAGTGGAGCTTAATTTCGATCGCGTTCCATACAAGCTGCAAAGAACCCATCGACAAATGAACTCAAATATTAGGTTCGAATGTACGAAGATTTTAAATTCACGCACACTCTCAAGTTATGAGTTCATTAGCCCGATAGCCGTCACGAAACTCACGAAACCGGAAAAATCTTTTTTTTTATCGGAATCTGTTTAAATTAGTTTATTCAACCGTCGCGTGAGTCGTGTCACAATGTTGCAAATCGTTCGGAGCAGTGTCAAGGTGACTATGTTGCAGTTTGTTGGCCTACTGACATATTGTATGTAGAGATCCTACACTGTTGCAAGTTTCGTAACCTGCTTCTTGAACTCTTATCGTAACAGTTGTATCAGTGAGAGTGAGACAAAGATAGCAATGATTAATTATTATCGCAGCGATGATAGCCCAGTGGCTTAGAATTCGACCTCGAATCGAGGGATCCGGGTTCGAATCCCAGTGGCACGCACCAATGACTTTGTAATAAAAGTTATGTGCGATTTATGAAATTAAATATCACCTGCTGTTACGGTGAAGGAAAACATCGTGAGGAAACCTGCATGCCTGAGAGTTCACAAAAAAAAAATGTTCTCAAAGGCATGCGAAGTCCACCAACCCGCAGTAGGCCAGCGTGGTGGACTAAGGCCTACATCCTTCTCATTGTGAGAGGAGACCCGACTCTGTAGTGGGTCATTAATGGGTACTGACAATTATTATCTAAAGAGACAAAAAGGTTTCTTTTAATCGGAGAAGCACTTTTTTTCGTGAAACCATCGCCGGCGCTAGAACCCATTGAAGCCAGCAAGATAATCCCGTTTACTCAGACAGGTTTCCCTCAGTAATAAGCGATGGAATTTTCGGGAACATGTCCTAAATCGGACCTATTTGCAGCTATTTTACGAGTTAAGGTTATTCTGCTACTTCTATTAAATGGTTTGGACTTGGTAATTTCTTCATATTAATCAGAAGTATCAGAACGACAACTAATTAATATGTTTTGACATCTCCGATTGTGTCCGTCTATAATTATTTCAATTATGTTTATGAACGCAGAACTCGCAGTTCGCTCGGTATCACATTTATAATGTTTAATAACCTTTACAACTGTACCTACTTAGTTAACTTTTAAAAACGCTATAAATAGAACAATATTGATAACAGCGGCGCTGTGCACTTTTTGGGATGGGTAAAAAATGTTAAACTCGCGCCAGTACACGTGACCTGATCGAAAATTCGTAAGACGGAGGGAGAGTGTTTAAAATATGGAAATTGAACAAAGTGCTGACCACATAGATGATGGTATTTTTGAACTGATAAATAAAACAATTATTCCCTACCCATTCCAAAACATTCAAATGCACAACGTTAACGTTCAAGTTTTCACTTCTGCCGGCACTCCCGGAGTGCAACCCGTTGTTTTTTTATATCGCGGACATCTGGTAGGCAACAGTACTCATACTGTAGTGTATAATTTTATGCATGCAACTTTAATGAAAAATAATAAATTTTCGCTTAAGAAGAGTGCGTTGCATGCGTTAAACGTCCAGTATAACCGTTTCACTTTCCAGGCAACATTGTTGCAGAGTGTTGACCTGGCAAGAACCCGAATATGGGACGAAAAGCTTGAGGTATCTTTAAATTGGTAAACCGCTTGCGACAATGTTGCGACGTCTTGTCGCTGTCAGTGTCAAGGTCAAAATGTCTGATTGTCCCGTAACTGAACATCCACGGTTCTTACAATGATGGAGGCTGGGGTTCTGGAGGCAAGTGCCTCAGATTGTGTTTACATATACTATAGGATAACAATAGCGTTTTAAGCATCGTTAATTAACATTCATTCAACAAAATGTACAGCTCCATGACATTATAGTAGTGTAGAGATTGTAGAGTGGTGTAGAGATTTTTTCTTTTGACTAGATATAAGTACCTATAGCTTTTATAACTCCGAAATTTTACCTTTGTTTAGTAAGAAAATATAATACGTAAATTCACGATTTAAATCATCTTGTCAGTCTGTGTCTAGCTCGATATTGCATTGACTTTACTGGGGTTGATTATTGCAGAAATTACAATTCTAAAATTTGAAACATTGTTTTGTAATTTATTTATTTATATTGTGTATAGGTTCATGGCATCGCATAGGAGTGAAGACGGTCATGATTTTTTTTAATTCTACATCTGACGTGATGTTGTCTAAAGCACTTGAATATAGAGGAGTCATAGAACGCGATGCCTTAGATACTGAGTTATAATCAAACTATATAAGAGTATATTCGTACTCTTCCATACTCGTACACATACACATAGTCACCCGGTTGCGACATTGTTGCGACCTGTGTTGACTGACGTCTTGTCGCTCACTGTCTCAGTGTCAAGGTCGGGGCAACTGTACTCTTATGTAACGAACGAAGATTGCAATTACCTTACAATAGTGGAATGTCTTGTACTTTGTAGTAAGAAGCAAGACGAGACCGTTTTGTTACTAGCATACTACTTTGAGGCAAGTAGCACACCCAGTGGACTTTTTAGGAACTAGTTCAGAGATTTTTATTAAAGTTTTAAAAGTTAATAAATGGTAGGTATAAGTATCCTTGATCCTTTTAAGTTTGTGCATAGTCTAAATTTGATGAACATAACTAGCAATCAATCACCTTAAGCTACGTCGCAAGGGGAAGCCTTATAACCTCTAGTGCTTCTAGTTATAAATTTTCAAAAGCGCTTTAGTATTTTGGAGAGCAAGACGTATATTTTAAAGCTTGTTATGGATGGATAGCAGTTTCTTATCTTAATCGCTCATGGCCTTATCTATTCATGGGCATTGGAGTATAGGAATGAAAGTTGGAGTTTTCAGGCCATCTTTTATGCACAATCTTCGTTATGTCAAGCTTAAAGTCTGTTTCTCTAAGTAAAGAAAGTTTCACGATGACGAATACTCATAAAGCTAGAGTTAAGTAACGGCAAAAAATTGAATGGAATTAATTCTACAAATCGGTCGATTCGAAATCGGCTTTATTTTAAAAAGTAGACTCATCTTCGCAGATATTTTCCCGTAGACTATCCTTATTAAAGTTCAAACTAACGTAATAAATAATGTATTGAACACGTCAATACGATATTGAAAGTAATAAACTCCACGTGTCAACTTGTTTGGTTTGCGGTACTGGAAATGGTGATTATGATTTATCTACAAAGATGACTGGGTCAAGGAATTAACTGAGTTGCTTTGCTTGCATACAAAATGTACAGTGATATTATGTAACTTATAGCATGATTTATAATCGCAACTTTTAAAGCAATAAGTAGGTACTCATAACTTCAGTTGTGCGAACAATTTAAAAGCAATAGACATAAGACATCAAGAGTATACTAAAATAAAAATAAAACATTAAATTTTGTTACCATTGTCGGCTGTACCTTGTAACTTGCATTAGAGTACCGTGGTAAACTACCACCCATTATTTTTCTGTAGGTACCTACATTTATAATGATAATAAGGATAGTTAAAGGCTACAGGTAACAGTGATTAACGCTAGAACGTAGAAGATCTGCATACTTTTAGGTACGTATTCATTTCGTTCTCTATAGGTGGCAGTACAATGATACCCGTTATCTTAGCTGTTATTGTAACTAAGGTCATCGAAAGGCAATAGTAACATGTTTACTAAGTCAATATTCAATTTTGCATTACAAGTTACTAGGTGCACAGTACTTTAATTTATAGAATATATCCTACACAAGAATGGCATTGTCTGCAACCCTTTTGTGTCCCACCCACCCGGTACGGGTCTCTCGCCACAAGGGGGTTAAATGGCTGGAGCACACACCACGCACCAGCACGCTGCTTCAATGCGTATTGCTGGAGAAACGGGCTAGTGTCCAACCCGTGTCTTATGTTTTTCAACCCGCTCACCCGCTAGAGCCTCCGACTAAACTAAACTAAACTAAAACCGATACCAACCGGTACCCACTGCTTAACTTGCTCTCCGAAGCACGGGAGCGTGCATTTAATTCGCCACTAGTGCTCACCCATCCTATTAGACTTCACCGCGCCCGTAGTTGCATTAGACCGTACTTTTCCGATCACTGGCGATCTACTCAAGCAGATTGATGGTACGATATCATTGTATCATGAAGAATAATTAAGACTTAATTGCCCATATTCATAAATCATGACATTGTGTCTAGGAGTTTTAGAAAAGTAGATAAGAAAAGAAAGAAAAGAAAAGAAAAGAATGCGTTTATTGTTGACTGTTACACGAGAAAGATGTTACAAAAATTATAATAAGTTAAGAACAGTCTACCCTATGCGGGCATACAATAATTATAATCTTAAATAACTAATACTTAATTTTATATTATTCGTAATTATGTTAAAATAAGTTTGATCGTTTAGCAGTCCAATTATTTATTTATTTTAATATTTTTCCTAATCGAACTCATCGGCTATGCAATGTGCCACCAATTTCTGGGTAAAGAGAGAAAAAGCCGGAGGAAAAAACTCTCGACACTGTTTATAAACATGATATTATTATATATTGCGAACTTTCTATTTCGTCTAATAGATAATTAGAGTTCCGCACCCAAAGAGTTCCAACACTTCAAAGTTGGTATTTAGAGTTCCGTGCCCAAAACGGGTTCCAACAGGACCTTGGTGATTCATCTGATAGTTGTTCTATTCAAAAATCAGCCTTTAAAGGTCACTGCTAAGCATAAGCCTCCTCACCCTATTGAAGTCACACGAGACTTAGGCTTCTGAATCCAACCGATTCCTGCTTCTTCAAGCCTTTTTTAGCTTACAAAGGCTACTTAGAAATACCTATGATTCCCTTCTCTTAGGTATTATTTGAAACTAGTCGTATTCCTTTAAATTGAAAGAACGTGGAATCGCGGAAAAAACTCCGACTGTCAGGTGAAACTATAAAAGTGAGTGGCGTTATTATAAGCAATTATTTCTCGATTGTAATTAGCTAATTCAACGATAGGCAAGATATTAGAACACTTACACACCGAGCGTTTAATACTTATAACTACCTAATAAATTACAAAAATAAATTGTTGTACCTATAAAAATATGTAGCAAACTGGTTTTGTGGTAATGTCGTAGTAAAGTCACTTTTAATTTGTGTTTAAGAAGAGTGTTCCATGTGTTGTCTAAGTTCATAAGTAAATGCTACTTCTGAGGACTAAAGAAACCACAAATTAATGTCCGACCGAAAAACTACAATTTAAAATAAGTGTACGGCGATATCATTATATAGAGGACGGCGACTTTACGTCCCAGTCCGTAATACAGTACTTACGATACATCACCTAAAAATCGTTTCTTCTCTTCCGATACCTTAGTGAAAGAATCACTGTTAAATTGTTCCTCCGGTAAATGTTTTCCATACCCAATGGATCTTGCTACCTTCTAACTTGCCATCAGAAATGTTTAACATTCAACTTAGGTATTCAATTTAGGTATTCATTCATTCCGTGTGCAGTCAGTAAGAAGCCTAACACAACAATGTAGTGAGTCGTTAATCCGGTAATGCAATATATTGCATCCACTTGATATCATAGTAGATACTATTGTATCGACACTGCTGTAGCATATTAATTAGGTTTTGTTCGACGTACTAACAGTTGCAAATGAGCGTACAATCTATTCTATTTATCGTTATCTAATAGGTACTAAAAGATAAATCATCGTTTACTAACATAAGAAAAACATGCATAGGTTATATAGAAATGTATGTGGAAAAATGCTTTTGTGGAGAGTTTGTATCAACTTTCCCTGAGTTTGTTTCTGAGCTATATTCAGCTTCACATTTCTTATCTCCTTTGTTGGACACAAGGAAAGCGTGCTTAGAATCGTTACTAGTATAAATCGCAAGCGACGAAAAATTACTAACATGGGTGCCCGCTAATTCATTTATAATTAACTGATTTAACTTTACAGACAGATTTTGGGAATACACCAATAATGAAGTAATTAACATTAATACTATAATCGTATAACTTTACTTCCTACGACATTGTAATCAATCTGTATCTGGGTTTATGATAAATATTTATCCTTATATAATGTCAACTGTTTTAATAAGTAAAACGAACGAACATAAGAATGCTAAGTATGATTAAATACTTACAAACTATATCTCGGACTTTTACCCACATAATTTTACTATTAACTTTGTAACCTTCCTTCGCAATTAATGAGTAGTTAGGTTTAATGCAGTGCATTAACGACGTCTAGATTAATAGATATGATATGATACAACCTTACGATCTGATTAAATTATTTCTTTGTGTAATACCACATCTTTGTGACTATCAGTAGCGGCCTCGACCTTGCTTACACGTGGACGTGTGCGTTATCTCAGCAGGACTGCTACAAGCTAGGATGAGCAGTAGATAGATCTATACCTATAGTGATTAAAAAAAAAACTAAGACTATCGTACGAAACGTATTCGTATTCTGTTTTACGATATTTGTTGGACAATCCAATAAAAGTTTTGTGTATGCATAAGACAATGGTTTTATTTCATTCAATTTTCATCATTCCGTTCATCATTTATTTCAACACCAGGTACGTTTAAAATCACGTCAATTTGTAAATATTTATAATTTAGGGATATCTTATCGTCAGCAGAGGCTGGCGCTGTGCTCGTGCTCGTTCAAATAATTTTGTGAAAATATTCTGATAATAGATAGTATCTAGGTATCGATATTAGAATCGCCTACTTATATTAAAAGAAAAGGATTTATATTTACTCTGATCAGGACATAAAGAATATCTAGAATGTAAATTATTATTATTTAACTGTAATTATGCTTAAATGTAATTTATAATAATTAATTTAATCGTAATCATGGCCTGTAATGCACTCCTGCCGGCGTAACGTGCACAATGAGTGCACCGAGTCACTGCATTGCGATTAGCGCTGCCCCCGTGAACTCGGCGCGACTATGTTTACAATATAGGCAGGTCTACATAAACCGCACTAATTATCACTTAAGGTTCAGTAAATACCATTCTTGGTTACCAAGGTTCGCGGTCGTCAAGGCAATGACAATAAAAAATGTTTTTTTCCTATATTGTCCTAATTTCCATGTCGCACGCAAAAGTTATACGCACCGGGAAGGAACTGGATCCGAAGAGCTGAAAATCCGGCTCGGTGGTGCGCCTTGGGAGCTTATATCCAGCAGTGGACGAATGTTGGCTGAAGGAAAGGACGCAAAAGTTACTCGGACGGATACGTCATTGTCATACATATTGTTGCATATCAGTGTCATAGATCAGAACCTGGATTGACATATACATAGGATACTTTTATCCCTCTCTGGACCAACGTCTACAATCGACGCGGCATAATTAACTAAAAGTATCTCAGTGTTCTAAATCGACTAACCGCTCATCTTCCATACAGTCATACAGATGTCAACCACATACAAACTTACAAGGATTTTATGACCAGGAAAATATAACAGTGTTACAATAAACCATTAATCCAGATCAAATCATCAAACCTATTACGTGTGTGGTGTCAGTTGGATAGCGTCCAACACGTTACACGCGCCGTGTAGGTAACGCTTTGATTGACTGCATTATGATCTGTCTATATTATTCAGCACATTGAAACTGTCTACGCCTGAAGCTAATTATCGAAACGACAGGCCATTCGGTTTTAATCTGCTTTCTTTTATATATGTTGCTGAATACAGTGAGGATGTATAAAGTAAAAAAATGCAAATGTTCTTTTGATTTAAAACTTTAGTTCTTGGATTGAAAATTAAATTACCTACCTGAGATGATTTAAACAAAGTAATTTGCGTGAAAAGTATTTGTTTTATAGGCAAAGAGAGAGAGATTGTAAATAACTATCAAGTGAACTGATTGAATTATTCTCATTTGGATACATCATAAAACCACTTGCAGCACACAACCTCCATAAATACCAATGGACCCGGTAGTGCACGTTTAAGAGCCACAGTGTCGCGTCGGTCCCATATGAAATGGAAAGGTAGTAAAAACTAAAAATCTCAGCACTGAGCTTATGGGGCGATGACAAACATCCGATACGGCCGGATACGGGCTCGCCATTACCTAGTATCTCCACTTATCCAATTTGTCAAAGACAATTTGATATAGTGGTGTATGTTCAGTGCCTTCCCCTGCTTCCCGTGCCCAGAAATTGTAATACAGAATACGAAATGTACTCTTACAGAAATTTAGCCTTTCTTCGAAATTGTGCCAAATTTCAGGTGCGTTTTACGCTTCATTTTCATCCGTGTTCTAAGTTGTTGGCTAGGATTTATACGAAGAACTTTTATAATGACGATATCAAAAAAAATTGTAATAAGTACTCTTATTTCAGTTTCTTTCATTAATGCACGAACGCATACAAAAACTCTTTATGTTCATGTTTATCGTATTTCCGTTTAAAAAGTAACCGCTTTGTTTCCACTGTGTCACTTCAAGTAAGTAAGTGCAATGCACATGAAATTCGGTCTCACACAACAGACCTCTTGTCTCTGCTGCAAGTGATAAATGATAAGGAATAAGAGGTTGCATTGTTTTCAGTTACAAATTAAGGAACAAAGGACGTTATGTTTTCTCGGTGACTTGTTTAAAGTGCACCCTGTGACCGATAAATTGTTACAATTTTATATTTGATAATATTTTTGACTTGCGTAATACGTTTTTGTATTTACGAGTTATTCCTAGAGAAAAATCGAAGATCACTAGCTAGTGGCTGGTGGCACAGAAAAAATAATAGTATTAATATACTAGTGGCTACTGCTTAGGTACTAAAGGACTTATTTTCTTCTTATTCTGAGAAGAGACCCGATCCGTAGGTAGTAGCATGTAGGTAGTCGATCGCTTGTATACGAGTATGTGTTACAGGCATACTAATGCCATTAATTAAGACCTTACGTCTACATTCCATCAAACTGGCAAGTTCCATGCGGGTTTCCATATTTAGTAACTCAAAAGAAGAAATCGATATGCGAGTAACTTTTGTAGTTACGATATCAATAACAAAATGACAAATCACTACTACCAAACCTATCCATTAAATAAGCCATCATCCAGTAGCTGATCAATTTTAGATGTGTCTCCTGATTATATTCCTCAGACGTTTCTAGGAATGTTGTAGGCGCGACAGGAATATCCACTTGTTAGAGTCCTAAATCACTCACCCACTTAATTGCTAACATATAAGTGATGGTCGCTACTGAATTCAGCATCCTAATGACAGCTGAATAGTCCTTTGAATAAAAAACTTGTTAGTACAGTGTGAATACCCGGGTATGTGATGCTTATTACTTTGTTGGTGGTTGATACGGGCTGATTTATGAATGGGAGGAGAAATCGCAGTTATTTGTACTGTAGGGTGTAGTTATGGTACCTTCAGTTGAAAGAAGTTAGTCATAACATTCTTTGTACTTCGATTTATTTCTCAGAACCGGCGTGAGCAAAGGATCTAGATGATTCTTTGGCATATTATTTTTGATTTTTGTGTAGGTATATTGCCTTCCCCCTTTCCTTTTGAGACCATTACCTCGAACATAGAAAGCCTAATCATTAATTTAAGTTAGTTTTATAAAGTCGGTTTTAATAAAAAAAAAAGTTTTTAATTTCAATCCGAACATTTCACAAAAATAATATGTAAATCTACGTTGGCAGTTTTGCTCGTATTTACCTACCCATTAGTGTTTTCAAAACAAGTGGCATTTCGAGAATCGCAAGAAGATTATTAAAAATTTTAAACTGTCACAAAAAAGATATTTTCAGAACTGGTAGCGTAAACCAAAGTCAGTGGTCGGCCATAATTCTTGATAACTGGCCAATCATGTGCGAAAATCGGTTAAGCCCGCCTGCGCGCGAGTTCCGCCGGTTCATTATTGAGATGTTTTTATCTCATACGAGGGCAAGCGAAATTTAAGATAATTGTAAGCTTAATCGTTCACAGTTTGTCGCCTTTACTGTCTCTCAAGGTTTGTGTCGGGTGTAGGGACCGTGAGAGGATTCTTTAGACATTGCGCTCCTTGTTATCGATCAATTATTTAGCTTGTTTTAACCAACAAGCGTTTTGAATTTTCTATGGAAACAAACATTAGGACAGTGGAATATTATACATGTATATGTATGTATCTCTAGAACTCTTACTTGTATTTCACAAATGAAATAAAACTTAAAGAACATGTTCCTTAGAAGCGATAATTTGGAGCATTTGTTAAGAAAAACAACTGACTTCATCAGACCTTTACAAAATCTTTATGAGACTATTTCGGAATCTTTTTTTTTTTAATGAATTTTGCAAATCCATC
This sequence comes from Erynnis tages, assembly GCA_905147235.1. NCBI lineage: Eukaryota > Metazoa > Arthropoda > Insecta > Lepidoptera > Hesperiidae > Erynnis > Erynnis tages. The sequence continues at coordinate 7,566,315 of LR990087.1, forward strand.
TATAGGCAAGTACGAGTATGCCTGTATAACCGTAACGGAGTTGGAAGTATAACTCGTCCAGTTTGAAGTCGATTATAGTACCATTTAAACCGTTACCTGAATCCTATAAACAATTTACAGATTTACATTGCTCCGCTAATTTGTTTGTAAATTTCATTCGTTTCACAAAGATAAGCATGGGAACTTTACAGATAATAATAATAATGTAGGTAGGTTTTTATTCTTTTTAAATGATGTAAACAACTTTATTGATATTCACTATTGAGTGTTAAGTATCAGGGACAGTATTCGAGTTCAAATCAGATAATATGGTTATTGGTCTAAGCTGTGCTCGAAGAGATAGTAAAATCACACAAGCAGTTTAATACTAAAGTGTGAATATCTATTCTATAATGTAATAAAAACGCTGCAATTATGTATGTAGGTATGTTAATGGTGCCCGTTTAGAACATTTGATCGAAAATATGTGATGATTGTGAAAGGAGATCTGGGTTGACAATAATTAATAGATATATCTGTAAACGATAAAGCGTTTATTTCACTATTTAAAGAACAGGTCTAAATTTGGTTAAGGTGCAAGGATAAAAATTTATCCTAGAGAATCACCTGGCCAGAGGGTAGAAGCTTTGCGTATAGTTATGAGGTCCGAAAAGGACGCTAAGTTCCTGTACCTATCAACCGTTTGTATATACGAGTTTACATTGAAAGGAAGAGTCGGTTCATTTATTATGCAAGTATGTCTAAGATCCGCGTCACACCGGGCGCAACGAACTTCAGAGGAATGCGAAGAACGTGATGCGGTTACACTGAGTGCTATAAGAATTGCGATTACTTTAATAATTAATATTTAAAATATATTAATCTTGGATCGTTACCAGTCATTAACTCATATCCTTTAACACTTTGCTTATCTAATATTAATAGTATTTTATTTTAATGAATGCTGTTGGCATTCTTTGTTATGTCATCTCGGCGTAAAATCAAGGAGCAAGTTTCATCAAAGTGGGAAGGTAGCGATTGATGATATTATTATGTATAGATTGACGACCCAAACCACGATAACATCACGAAAAGTGATATCGGACGTGTAGGTGAAACAGTGTCCACACCATTTTAGTGTATAGCGTTTGTAATAATCGTAAATAGTAGTTATACACTCGGGAATATGCAGTTTTTTAAGATACAGTATTGACACTATACGTACCCATAAATGGTTACAAACAAGGTCAAGCGTGAGTCGTCTTTTGTATTAAGCCTCGCTACATTAGTTGGAATTTTGTAAAAAGCATGAAATTGTTATTTTATTGATAACAGTTTGCTGTTTCTTACAATTAAGTAAGTTAGTAATTAGTTTGTAATGATTAAAAGAAATAAAAACCATAAATAGGCATTTCAAGTAAAAGGTAAAATAAAAATAAAGTTATTTCTTTTTTGACTCAATTATGGCGAAACAAAAAAGAAAGGTTATTTCAGATCAAAACAATTTCTTCTTTAATAAATTTTAAAGTAATCTTTAAGTGGTCGAGTTTAATTATTTTATCTTTATTTCCATCCTCATATCTAAAAAGCAGGTATAAGCTTTGAGTATTAAACCAAACGGTATAAGGCGTCACCTCACTTTGACGGTTCTAACAATATTGCTACGGAACTGCTACGGAACTAACTACATAGCTCACCAAAATGATTGTAAAGACTTAGGTTAGTACGTGGTAGAGCCTTAATCTGGGTCTTGTACCTACTATCTATATTTAAATTTTAATTGATATAGCGCTCCTTAGTTCACTTACGCAGATTTCCGAATAGGTAACCTTTATCTTATCTGCTATCAAAATCTTTATCGCCAGCACATTGTAGCATAAATTAACATTAAAAAGCAAGTTTATTCGCTAAATATTATAAACACTTGTGGGAAAATGTTCAGGTAAAACGTCGACTAAAGATTAGGTACCTATACATATAAGAGAACATTAGTATCTATTTTCTATTATAATAAGACTGATTATAATAGGTCCCTATCATGCCAGATCAATATATTTAATTGCTTTTGTAGAAAATGAATGCTATTTTGTTTTTTATTTAATTTGTAATTTGACGTAGAAACGTTTCAAAAATTTTGTGCGAGATGTACTAAATTTACAGAACACTGACTGATCCGACAGGCTTCGCTCGCTTGATTGAACGAGCACTCAGGAATTTCACGGCTCGAATTTTCAAAGTATTTTAGGAAAATAAATTTGTACCAGAAATGGAATATGTATTCTGGTGTTCTGTACTGACCCAGCAAAGTAAAGAAGTAAAGAGCTTAAACAAACTTTACTACAACCTACTTTTATATACACTCAGCAACGATGTGCGCGCTTCGCAAAACGAAAGCGTAAATTAAAAGCGCACGAGTTACTGTAGATTAACCAAGCATCCCGCCAATAACGGAATGTCCCGGTCTCTTCATCATAATTGTTATGTTGCGTCAAATCCATAACGTCAACTATTTAAAACTGAGCATCTGAAGTTACCACACCAAACCTGGTTTAAAAAAACCCACACTTTTATAAAATCCAAACTAAAAAGTAAAAAATAAATTTGATAAATGATAAATGAAAAATAAATAAGAGAAAAGTTTATTGCATTAATGCAATAATGCAATTTATGTTTGGATTTTATAATTTTAAACTAGAAATAGTGTTTTACCTTAGTCTCGCCAGATGAAAAGCCAGGTAGTATCTAGTACCCACAATAGAGCATACTTGCCTAGAAAATGCCTAATAGCTCTGGTCTTATCTTGGACTTTCCCTAATAGTATGTAGGTTCCCTAATGGTTATAAGACTGCAAATTATTTTGCTTTTTACTCGCCTGCAAAGCATCAAAGTTCTTTTAACTATTATAAAAATCAGTTGTAGTGTAATTTTAATAAAGATGTCTCACAAATTTGTTCTTTTTAATTGGCAACCCTAATAACGAGAGTATTTTGTTTGCTTTGAGACTAACCTGTTGACGGCTTTTTCTCATTAAAGGTTTAATTTATTTTTAAATAATCATCTGATTTAAAAAAGCTAAGCGTTTTGTGCCGTCTTGTTGATATTTTTTAAAAATGTTAAAATAAAAAAATTACATCAATTTTTAACCGACTCAAGATGCCACTAAAATAGAATAATAGACAAATTAATAATCTTTTGATTTAAGTGAAATAAATTTCAAAGATATTCAAGATTTTTACACATACAAAAATATAGAACTCAAAAATGTCATAAACGCATAGGTAACCTAATCAGAGAGTTTCAATCCCCTAAACTTTCAATACCGGGAAGTCAGAAAACGAAAAATATTAATAATACGCCTTAATATTACCTACCTTGCAACTTAGGCCTTGTCCTAATTGGCTGACATGGTCTCCTAGCAACCAACACGACAAAAAACACAGGGCTATATGCAGGAATGGAGCTATCCAAATTGATCAACGTACTGACATGCGACAAAACGCATAAAAAAACGTCGTCGTACGAGCAACTTTTGCATGCATGGTAATTAGGACACGGGGGACTAACTACGAGTACATCCAATGATTTCTACCCAAACTTATTACAGGCTATCAGTATCAGATAATGCGGCCTTATAATCATCGGAACCCCGTTTCGGTACACCATGCATCAATATTACATTCATTAAAAGTTCGTTCGTGATACTGCCTGCTTTATATTGAAATTTGTAATTTATGACCGCAAAGAAAACAAAATACGTTAGTACTGGAATACATGCAGCGGCTTCTTGTAAATTGCTGTTTGAAATCGTTTAAAATCTGAATGGGTTTGGTACCCGTTGGGATATATGGTTTTGTTTAAATAGTTTGGAGATGTTTTGTAAAATAGATTAAATTCAAAACATATTTTTAATATAAACCTCGGCTAAACTTTATTAAAATAATATAAAAAATAAAAGAGTTGGGGTACAAACCTCGCAGACAGGAATAAAAGAAGTTTAATAATAAATAAGTATTTAATGATAAAACAAATTTCGGCCAACCATTTTCTTTTCAACAAAAAATAGTGTCATGCCTATTTACCAAACGTGGTTTGCAAATTTTTATAAGTACCTATACCAGACCTCCGTCACTGACCGATAGAAATTGTCTGTCTTAAGATGAAGATGCCTGCTAAATATGTTGATAACAACAAAAGTAAATAAACGTCTTGTGTGTTTTAATTTCTAAAAACAAAAAGTAGTAACTATTACTAATATTAGTAATATTCCATTGGGATTTACAAATTAAAAATCATAATATCATAAAATCATATTAATTTCATCTTATATCGATTAAAAATTATTAAATGGGGTAAGTGTTCGACCTTCCTAGTGTGTACGAGGCCTTATAGCTTCTGTGTGGTAATTTAATGGATGGTGGATAATGGATGGATCGCTACTGACCTTAGCCAAATCAATTTCGTTAACAAATTATTGGGGGTTTTAATTTATTTAATTATGCTGTACCACAAATAGATAACAAAACTTATAGTAGATTTTAAGCAAATGATCACACTCATCATAATTTTTAAAATAAATTGGATAGTGCAAGTTTTACCTGAAATATTAAGAAAGAAAAAAGTTAAAAAAATACTTGTGGTAAAAACTATTATTATAATTATGTTTCTCAATGTTCGTTTCAGACATTATTTTAATTTCCACTATACATCTCATACTGTACTGGTACTATGCACTATGTTTCTGAAATAAATGTCAATAAGTCCCCGACTTTACGTACTCAGAACAATATTTATACTTAATTCGCCCAATTCATATTATTATGTTTTACTCCTATATATATTGTATAATTATGTTAAAACGCCTCTAGGCCGCTAGTATCCCTTTCTACAACCCCGTTCCTGGATGTGATGCTAAAGTTTTCAAAATAATTAAATTAATAGACCACGTATATCTTACAAACTGTCAAATAAAGTTACTATATCATATTGGCACCGTTGTGGCATTTGAAATATTGAGAGTGACCTGCCTGACTCGTCTTTGAAGTTACGATAAATCATTCTGAACGAGTAGTACCTAACTAAGGTACTACTCGTAGAATATATTGTAATTATTTATGTATTTCGTATTTTTAACTTCATTATCAAGTCACTTCATTTCTTAGCCAAACTTCAATATATAGTTGTCCTGAAGCAAACTTACTATTCTTTCAAATAATGTCTTTTTTTAAAGCAGTTGTGTAGTAAACGGGCTTCCAGGCCACCTGACGTTAAGTGGTCACTACGGCTCATGGACTCCCACATCCAACCACAAATAGTGAAGAAATCCTTCCAAAGGACGTATGCCAGTGATTTACTGATGAGGCCTGATGATGTTCGCCTCAAATAAAGTGTCTTCGACAATCATATACCTCCCCAGCCAAAACACAAGAAATGAAGAACATACCTACTGCTTGTTACTAGCTCTGGGTGTGTTACTATAGCTCTACCACTTAAACTATATTATAGTAATGTCAAACACTCGCTGCCCGCGGGGCTATAAAATGTGGGACTACGACAGCGATTATTTATAACTTACCCTCACTATAAGTGTGATAGAAAATCGAGGGCAGCGAGTGTTTGACATTACTATAGTCAAAATCTAAAATGGCCCTGAATAACATGCTTTCTATGCTCTCATCTCAGCAATCTCTGCTCCAGATCCAGCACGTGTCGGTCGTGTTAAAAATTTATTCAATCAACACTATGATTAAGATACCAAAGGAATGTTGTATTCTGTAATGAAACCAGCATTACTTGAACACAGTACCCAGCTACATTGTTCTGTAATAACAGAAGTTTCTACAACTAAATAACGAATAATTACATATTGAATAATTGAAACGGATGCTAAATATCGCAAATGCTATTAATCTCAGCGTAATAAAATCGTATCAGTATTGCTCTTAACATTTTCTATCTGGGTGACACGTCCAGTTTCATTGGACCTGCCCCACTCCTCGTGTGAAGAACCGTTACAAATGGGGGAAGGGCTTGCAATCAGATGGTTCTCAGAATGCTGGTTAGTACTTGAAACGTATGCATTGATGTCAGTCTACATATAAATAGTTGGCGCGTGGTCGGTACGTACAACACTAATGGTGGCGTATCATTGATACCGCACAGCGCACACGCGCGACACTCACTTAGGTCTCGCAAAAGGACCGATGTTCGCACTTAAAGCGAATGAATTTGCATTCTATATCGATAATGATAAGGGGGTTAATTGATTGATAAGGGGAGATTTGAGTGTGTGGGTGAGGTAATAAAAATAGATATAGTTCGATAGTGGCATTACGTTAGAGATTTAAATATGCATCGCCAGGCGACATTGTAGTGAACTTGTTGCTATTTGCACCACACTTTATGGAGTTCGCTTCCTTATTTTGTTGATAATAATGAAGATAAAATTATTTGCGCGCGGAAATAGAATGTCGTTTACGCACGTCCTTTAGTCGTTTGAAATTATTTACTGGCCTTTGTAGCAGACCGTTTAATAATTGAGGAAAGGGTCTTCAAATACGGCATTGAAGGAGTTCCATAATATCTATCCATAATATAAGAACGCATGTTGACAGTTTTACTATCAAACATGCTTAAAGTAGGTACCATGTAAGGTTCTAGTTTGTTTTTAAAATACCTTCTGTAATTTAATCATAAAATAAATGTTTTGAATATCTACGTTAATATAATAATGTTATCCAGTGAGAGTTAAATATAATTGGTCAAGAATCACTGGTGTAGGTACTTTCATCTGATAGACGGAAATGGTATGAATTAGTAAGGAAAAGGAGTCTAGCGCCTGATTTTTATGAAAACTAAAACGGCATCATTGGATTTTTAATAAAACGATGTTCCTATCCAAGAATCGAACCCGTTGATTAAAAAAATCACATTCAGTATTATTACACCATGCGATAGTGAATAAGGAACGAATCTTGGGAAGTAACATGCGGCATCCAGGCACACTGGAAAAATCTGGTATAATCCTTTACCAATACTTATTCGTCAGGCCTCCCAGAACCTGCATACCTAATTAATCGAATTTACTAAATCGTTGGAAAGACAATAATGACAGATGCAACAAAGTTGTCCAAATGACACGATATTGCAAATACATCGCCAATAAAGTAGGGAGAGCATGGAAACCGGGACTTAATGCACGGAAATTTACATCAATTAGGAGCGCATTTCTGACGTACAACGGTCTTCTGCGGTCCGGTTTAGACGCTTTTGGGACGTATAGGAACGATGGGAATGGTTGAAGAAATGTGAAAGAATGAGAATGAAGGTTCATTTAAATATAATTAAGAATAGAAGAAGAAGAGGTAAAACCATTTATTCGCAGCCCAGAAAACAAAAGATAATGAACAAAAATTAAAAACTAAATACTTATTAAAAAATTAAAGGAAAAATGAAATCTTAGTACCCAAAAAATAAAAAACAAATGCGTCAAGTTATATCAAAACTATAGACGTAGTACGAGATTATAACTTTGGGAGATGGGCTTAAAAACTGTCAAAATCTCTCAGTTTTTAAGCCAATCTCCCAGTCATTCTATGAGTTATCTACTCTATGGTTAATACAGACATAAATTGACACCTGAATTCGAAAAAGGAATTAAACTGGATTTTTATTTCACCGTCATATGATTTGGGGAACGATCGAGCCCATAAATTATAGAGCTGTATCAGCTTATTATGTACTGGCTGTTGTTTATGGGTGGTGTTTACGGTAATCGGCATGCTGCAACCTTAGTGCGTGATTATGATACAATGTTGAGTTATGAGAAGAAAACTCAAACAAACTTTTCACGGTGCGGCCAGAGTAAGCGCGGTCCGGTTTTCGATCGATGTGAATACATGCGTTAAATTAACGTATCGTTCTTGGAACGACTTATTGTGCCTTCTGAAGCTATCTCCATTCTTTAACTAAATTGTGTAAATGGTTCGTTGCAACACTTGTAACGATTTTACATCAATGCTGTTAGTACTTCAGTATTTGGGGGAGGCTTTTAAAATAGAATCAATTTTATTTTTCCACGCCTAGCATTTCACTATAAGTAAATAAAAGTAACCTGTTCATAAGTAATGTAGGAGAGGAACTAATCTATAAAACATCCGGTTTACAAGTTGCCGGTACTTCCAAGCAACTCTTAAATTCTTTATACACCATGAGTTAGCAACCACGCTTGTTCTAGTAGCCTTATTGCTTATATTACATTTAAAAGGACCAATTTGTTTGCTTTTTACCTCTTTACGTAGATTACAGCTGCGTTTAAATTCTCCTTGCGCTCTGTTTGAATCGTTTAACGAGGGCCATAATTCGCTGAGCTCGCTTAAGCATATCTTACGGAGTACTCCTTGGGAGGCTGTAGGGATTTATTGAGTGGTTTAGGTTGAGTGTCTCTGTATATGATGAAACGACTAACATACGATAGAAGACTTTCATCTATTGCAGCTTAAGCTTCATTTTTAATTTTCAAAGTACTGGGAGTTTGTCTCCGCCCGCTTTTTTCTCCTAGTCTACGTTTAGCCTGATGAAGTTTGATTATGAATTTAAAATTATTCATGCGAATATGCAAATCAAACCTAGATTATGAAAAAAGCTATATTATGCACCTGATGCACTGTTAATAAGTGTTGTCTATCAAGAACGTAAACGCATCACTTTTTTTAAGAATAAGGATTAACATTATTTACATACTAAAAGCAGGCTCTAAACCTAACAATTAGAGATACTCGCTCGATAACACTTATAATTAACACATTGAGTAATGCGTATTGCCAACAGTAGCTGGTGAATTAAACTGATATGCATCGGATAGATCGCACGTGGTAGTCCAAGAGCTGGCAGATATTTTTCGAGAAGTGTTTGAGGGATCATAAAATCATGTTGAATCGATTTATCGTAATATTTGTATAACACCCAATATTTTTTAAGAAAATTAAAATTATTAAATAAAAAAAGTGAGGCAAAGATAAATATTTTCAGGCCATTTGGCGGGCCATTCAACAATTTTGACAACATTTTTTTGTGTTTGGCGAAATTTTATCACCCGCCAGCCAAGACTACATTTTTGGTTTTCGGATATTACAAATAATCGATTCAACATGGTTTGATGATGCCTCAAACATTTCTCAAAAATACCTGCCAGCTCTTGGGCTAGAAGGCGTGCAACAAGCTAAATTAATTCTGATTGCATTCGTTGTGTTAAATATTCCGCTCTGGTTTTTATCTACAGCGTAGGTCGATTCTTCTTGATAGCTTACAAAATGTTTACATCACAGAATTTTATGGTGTGCGCATACTTTACTGGACAAGGATTTCTTTTCGTAGCAAGACCAACTTATGATCACCTTAAACTAAAGGTAACAAGGTATTGCAAACCAGTTTACCTTTTCACAGGGAAATCTTCCTTCTAGCCCTTCGTGGTCCATTGCTGGACTTGGGCCTCCCTAAATCAACGCTACTCCGCCCGGTCCTGGGCCCTTTCAATCCAACGGTATCCCGTTGTCTTCTTCAGGTCATCAGTCCACCTGGTCGGAGGGCGGCCTGTACTCCTTTTGCCTAGATGCGGTCGCCATTTTAGGACCATTTTCCCCATCGGTTGTCGGGCCTTCGAACGATGTGGCAATTATTCTGAAAATTACGTTTCCTATAGTATTGGTGAGTCATCATTATCTTAACAAATATTGTCGCAAATTAATTTTGTTTCCCAATGTTAAATACGTAACTGGCATCCCGCCATTGCTTTACACGTGTATTGATGGTATTCGAAATGATCAACCGAAATAGATTATCAATAACTTTGTATATGCGTAGGAAATTTCTCTCTGTATTATACACATACAAATGATTTCATTTTTGCTCGTGTGAAATGATATGCCTAATATAATGTGACGTACGTATGGATTATTTACTATAAGCAACTTGTGAAATATTAGCTTTCATAAGAAGCCTTGAAGGAAGCATCGTCCGTCATCGATCGTCTTTGACACTTTATAAGTAGTTATAGGAACAAAACGTCTTAATGGTAAAAAAATTATAGCGTTTTTCTCAAAACCAAAAAGAATATAAAATAATTTCTTTAAAAAATGTAATGAAATTCAACATGAAGAGAAAATTATTTTATTAAAAAAATTATGAATATTTATTTCTACAATGCTTAAAATAACTGGACGCGGATTTGCGGACGGATTGCGAAATAGTATTTTTGTGTCATTCAATTTCTAATACGGACTATTGCGATTACAGGTTTATTAGCACGATATTGTTGTGATCACGGAATAGGTAAAACCTCTTTATCTGTTCTGTGGTTGTGATCAAAAAAAATTTTTCACACCAGAATCAAGACTGAAACATGCTTGACTTATCGAGGGCGAGTGCTTAGCTATTTTCCATATATTTTCAAGAATATTTACGTAAGCTATGCATGATTTAGCTTAAAGGCTTTAAGCGTAAATGGATTATTTACTTTGTTAACGGATTCTTTGAAATTATGTTAGATAAAAATGTTTTGATGGAATCTTCGCCCGTCGTGCGATTGCTCTTTGCTTGTTTTAGCAGTTCTAGTCAGATAGGTATTTCATAATGATCTATCTGTAAGGGGCTTCTTCAAAAGGGGCGTAAATAGAGGTCTTTTTCAAAGCCGGCAATGTACTGAGGTACCTTGGCGTTTTGCTCGTGCCCATAGGCGACGACCTCAGGCGAGCCTCTGTTTGCTTACTTATAGAAAATAACAGTGTGACTCTGTACCTGTACTGAGGGTATGTTTGTCTGCAGCACGCTGGGCGATCCACCAGTGGCAGCTGTACGAGCAGTCGATCTGCTCGCTGCTGGAGCAGGCGCGCAAGGGCTCGTACAGCATGTGCTGCTCGTCCCGGTACGTGCTGGCGCCGGAGTACCCGCCGCACCTGCTGCCGCTGCCGCTCTCCGCGCGCCGCTCGCCGCCGCCCGCGCACTTGTAGCGATGCGACTCGCCGCCTCAGGTATAGTGACCGTCATGAGTCGTGTACAGCAGCCGTACAGCGGCAATGTACAGCGGCCGAAAAAACGTACTGGACCAATAGACGACGCACACTGACGAACTGACGTTTGTCAATCAATTCGACGAGGCCCTTGTAAAAGGACCGGTTGTTGTAAAAAAGAATAACAATTTGTGATTTTTCAATTACTATGACATTGTTATTTATTATCATTTATTTGTGACAAAACTGCGGAGGAGGTAAGTAAATCGTTTTAATTTTATCAATAAGATTTATGTGCTACCTAATTTTATCAATTAAGTAGGTATCTATATGTGCGATCACTCTTGAGATAATGTCTGAGAATGTTGGACTTTATAAGTTTAAAGGTTTGATCTCAATAACAAGCAAATATTGCAAGCCATACGAAAACTAGTATAAGTTATAAAGTAAACATTTCATTTAAATACATACATGTCAGTTATTATACTCATCAATATACAAAAATCTTAATAACGCGGACGTAATCGCGCGCAATCTAACAATACACATAATGAAGAAATGAGCATTACTACATAATCGTGCCATTACAGAGTACGTGTTAGAATTTAAAGTAGATTATGTGATTCATACCGGCGCACACTAATACATGTCACTCAACCAGCACTTTGTAGGGTTCTGTTCTTACGCTGTAGAACAGTGACTTCTTAAACTAATTGCAGTTTGTTTTTGCCATTCTGACCATCCTAAATGCCTATGGTTTTAAATTTGCTAAAAGTTCTGCATATAGGCCTTTCCTTCATGATAACACATGACCCACGTCGGGGTTCCTCTCATAATGAGAAGGATGTAGGCCTTAGTCCTCTACGCTGGCTTAGTAAGGTTTGGTTGACTTCCCAACCCTGGAGAATAATATGGAAAGCTCTCGTGCAGGTTACCTCAAGATGTTTCTTTCATCGTTACGGATCCCTCGAGTAAGGGGCAAATTCTTAGTAGGTGAAAGTTCTAAACATGCAAGCGTTTGTAATGACGACGTCAATTCTAGAACATAGCCTGCCTGGAACGATAACACTAAACTTACACGTGGTAACGTGACGAGCAAAGAGTCCATAAAAATTGCTAACAATTTATCGATATAACAAGGTCCTTAATGCTCGACCTCATTCAATAATCTAATCTACAATAATCATAAATACACATACAATAATGACGTCATCAATTTTAGAAAAAAGTAAACTCTGCGATGAAGACTTTACCTTACACGTGGCGATATGAGCGAATAGTCCATGAAAATTGCTAGCAATGATAACAATTGCTCAATACGCTAAGTAGTAAGCAATAAAATGTAGTTATGTAGTTATAGAGGTATTTAATACGTCATTTCCATATTAAAAGCTATTGTAGTCTGTAATAACTTACTTGTACAACAGATTTGATAGACACCATGACATGTATTCTTCAAAGTTCTAATTCAAAATTCACTAAAGTCACGTTTTCAACACGACATAAATATCGCAGAGACATATCTCGCTAACCATAAATGTCGCTAGCGACGTAGCGCGATATCGCGCGAGACTTCGGTACAGGAAAACAGAAAATATTAGGAAAACCTGTAAAAACAAACAACGAATACAAGACAGGTAATTTTTAATGACATAATTATGATTATTGAGAATGAAAACAAAAAACGTAAAAAAAGTTCTAACGTCGTTGACGTTACACGACTTACACGTATTTTTCGGAAAACCCCTCAAAAAACAACAACGAGAAGTCAGTCACACGTCAATTTCAACAATGAAATGTCAATGAAAACAAAAAACATACAAAGCCCAGAAAGTTCTAACGTCGTTAACGTTGTACGACGTCATACAATTGTCCGTAACGACGCGTCGTCAATTCCACAGTGTCGTGAAGGGCATAAAGTCTTTAGAATAACACTAAACTCACACGTGGTGCCACGACGAACGAACAGTCTATAAAAATTGCCAGCAATTATTTTATCACAATTGCTCAACGAAGTAGCTTTGAGTGAGATGTAAGTAAAAGTGTTTTTAAGTATTTATTGTTAGTTTTATACTTAAAGGTACTTATAACTTTTCTTATCAATAATAAATCCTCTTTATTTTAAAACTTTTTGGACAATGTTTGTTTATTATTACAGTGGTATCTACTTAGTCAATATCATAAATAGTTGTAGATTTCTTTATGTGAAATAAATGGTTCTGTCTATCTATATAAGCATGATACATATGGACAAACGGATAGCAAAGCGGTATTTTACGGTTCTTTTAGTGTCTTTTCGACCATAAATACAAAAAAAAGCTGCTCATGAGTTTTCTGAAAAGGTAAAAATCAAATGTCATTTACTAAAGATTGTCAAAATTAAATGCCATTTACGAGTATGTTAAGCAAATACTTTAAACTGAAATATAATAATAATGACAATTATTATTAATATAATTATCCTTTAAAAATGATAATAATAGTGATATCAATGATTTCTACATATTATTATCATTTGCATAGTAGATGTTAAACAATAGCCATTATTAAGTATATCAGGTTCAGGTAAAATTTTCCGTTTTACACAACTTGTCCTTTTGCACGCAACTGACGTTGATTCAATGCGCATTAAATTCCAAAAGAAATATCTGATATAGGAGAAGTTTATCTATAGTTTAATTTATAAATGTATGGTGAGTATACGTTATTTAAGTTAGTGTTTACATCACTAGGTAGGTACTGTTGGTCAAAAGTAACTCAATATCTTAGACAAAAAGTCCTTCAAAATATCCTATAACAGTTTTACATTCTTTGCTCAAACGCTTTCAACATTATTGTTTAACGGCACGCCTAGGTGTAAGGTTTACTCGCTTGCTTTAACATGGACGGATATTTGATGACTGTGTCTTTTTTTTTCTTTTCTACCGTTTACGCGCGGTTATCGTGGCATATTTTAAAATTTTAAATAGGTCACCAGTGCCAATATTCGCCGATATCGAATGTCGGAGGCGTAAGACTGTACCGCACAATTACGTTTTTTTAAGAGGTTTAGCATCTACCTTTAGATAGTAATAAAAACTGCTCCCTGTGGCCACACGATACTGAAAATCAAAACAAAAATATAATAATAGGTAGTTTTAATTTCAGAAAACAGAAAGAAATGGGAATATTTCAAACATAAATATATATCTATGATTTCAAACAAAAATATTCTAAAACAAATTTGATTTACCTACAGTTTCAAAATCAAGCATAAATCCCCAGGATACGCCGAGTAGTGATAGTTTTTCTAAGTATTGTATTACCTAATCCGGGTAGATTGGTTAAAAATATCCCATTAACTGAACTTATGAAATTTGCTTGTCAATTATGAAAGATGGATAATACTTCTTGAAAAAAATGTTTTTTTTTCACTAAAAGCAACTTAAAACTAAAAACTATCACCTGAAACTTTTTTCGAATAACTAGCATTTTACTCTTGCTACATACACACATGGTTTTAGCAGCAAGGCTCATGCGATTACGTGCTATGTAGTGTACGTACTCGTACGTACGTCATTGTATCTACGTATCTCGCACGTACACGCTAGTAAAGCGCGTCAGAGAAACTCCAGGTTTATAGAGTAGTGCCAGCCGCTTTTCAGGGAGAAAACTTTTACTGTCTATCGTAAATTATATCCGCAAATGTTACTGCTTATTACTACTACTACTACAAGTGACTATAAAAAAAGTTTTATTGTTGATTTAAAAAGTTTTCCATAGTTTAGTTCCCGCGCAAAATTCCTTGGGGCGTACCTCACCACGGCGGAGTATGAGGTGTAATAATATAAATTAAACTAAATAGAGCCTGAACCAGAGCACCGGGAGCCACTAAAGAAAAAATGTAGGAGACATTTATTCTTTCTTACATGCTTTCAAGTCACCCCAACAATATTGTTTCTGCATGTACGCCTGTAGCAAAGGCCCATGCATTTACGTGTTACGTACCTACGTATAAGAGAAACCGGATTAAGAAATTTTAAGATTCTTCCACCTTTAATCCCCCGTTAGTAATATTTTAAATATTTTTTAGCAATTAACTTACTGTTTGTATAAGCAAACAGTCCTTTGCCATAAGGCCTTTGCAACTACGTGCTATTGCTATGTATATACATACATAATTATCTCGCATGTGCATAGTGCACGCTCGTAAAGCGCGTAAGAGAAGGACCGGGTTTACCGTTTATAGCGCACAGCCGCTTTTCGCGAACACTTTTATTGCGCGTCGTAAATTATACCCAGACTTGTTCAGGAAAACTGTCAGAAGTTCTGTTAAAATATTGTAATTTTTACCTAGGTTTTAACTTTTAAGTAGCAAAAATTTTAGCTTTCGGCACTGCTCAATGTAAAGTGTTACAAAATCCCGCGAAAAGATTAGTGCGATTCTTAAAAACGTAACTTATCACGGCGGTATATGAAGAACAGCCATGGTTAGGTATTAGGCACTTGTTTGTTACTCAGAAAAGTTCTAAGACCTGTAAAGTCTTTTGTTTGGCCTTTTCTGATGTCCCGCAATATTGATACAGATATACACGGCTTGCGATAAGGCTAACCATCACGTGATACTACTGTACGACTCGTACGTACTCGTATCTCACGTCATACACACAGACACACGCTCGTAAAACTTATTAGAAAAGGCCTGGATTGAAAGCGCCGGCCGCTTTCCACACCAACACTTCTACACAAACGTTTTACATGTAAAATGTTATTTTAATAAGCTTATTAAATGACAGACAGTCGCTTATTTACATTTAAAGAAATTGGATCGGAATGTCTCATGAATCCTGGTGATGCCAAAAAAGAACATTTCATGTGTCGAGCTTCAATTTTTAGATGTGGTATAGTGTCAGAAATTTTCCCAAGATTTCGTGACGGACATTTTTTTGCAAAATTTGTCTTTAGAATTTGCAATAAACGAATGCAGAGTAAAGTAGGCGTAGTTCATCTCACGAAGATGGGTGAGCTTTGCTTGTAGAAGATACATAATTATGTATTGTATAGTTATAGGCATGTGGTCTTGTGTGCGTTACGAAGCAATCAAGTTTATGCATAAAGATGTCCTTATATTCACACATGTGAAGTATCGCCGGAAACCAGACCTAATTATTTACTCCGCGACTTTCCCTACAATAGGGCGAGGCGTGCTTTACCACGTTGATGCAGGTAAGTGGTCAGTGGATGCACACGACAGTGGTCAGTTATTAGAGACGGATGTTTTCAAACCGCCCACAGGGTCTGCGACCAGGTCCTTTATATACGGTAAATAGTTACCGTATAAATAAAACCATTTCACTGTCCAGTCACCTGCTATACATAGGTAGGTACCCATTTTTAACATTAACTATTGCATCTAGGTACTTTTTGGACTGGCACTGTTAATATTTTTATGGTCTTTGTGTTGGTGCACTTAAAAGCTGACGGAAAAGTGCATTGCACATAATAATTTGATTAAAAACTTTTAAGTAGAGAAACGTGTGAAATTTTCTCCTTCCCTATAAGTACATTAACGACTGGCCGGATAGAGTGCAATAAAAGTTTTTGTAGAAAAAGCTATAAAGTTGCCATCCCTCTCTGATGTGGGTTTACGAGCGTGAAGGAGCGGGATGCATAGCTTTTGTATTACGCAGTAGCTTTACTGCTGAACCTTGCATTGAGCGGTTCTCCGTAGCTCAGGAGCTTAGTCTACTGAAACGGTTAAAAATTACGATCTAGGAAGCCTTGGATGTTTTCTCGAGGATTAACGACGGGTAATTGCGGAATTCTTAGCCACTGGGCTAACACTGCTTCAGTAAGCAGTACGCGGTAAAGCCCAGTGGCTTTATCGGGTACTTCCGTGCTAGTCGAGATAGTGGGTTAGAAATAAGGATTCCTTCCTTACTCGGACTTTTACTCCAGAGGTCTGCACCAATACCAAAGTTATTAAATGCGCGTTTCACCAAATGAAATGTCGCCTTCTGTAAGTGTGAAGGAAAGAATCGTGAAGAAACCTACCGAGAATCTTTCAAAAAGTTCCCAAAGGGATTTAAAGTCCACCAACCTGGCAATAGGCCAGCGTAATGGACTAAGGCCTTAATCCATCTCTTTGATGGACGAGACTTGACCATTCCACGGGTCAGTAATGAGTTCCAACCAATTACAGACACTCTTATTTGCCCTTCTAGTATTAATTTCAGAATGAGACATTTGTATAATTTTGCTTTACCAACAAATTAAAGCAAACGTCGTTATTCCAATGACCTACCACAACAAAAGACCCATTTAAAAATGGAACTCGGGTACGAGACGAGACGATCGTAAAAACATCCTCTAGTCTAGTGGAACCTTAACACTTTAACAAATTATGTCGATAAAATCAACGGAAAATGTCAGACAAAAATATATTTAATAAATTTTACAATAAATCATTGGCACCTTTGCACTCGGAGTACATAAACCACAAACTAATTAACTTGTTAAACGCAAATAAAACCTCAGAGGTGCAAAGATAGTCATTAAAAATACTTTAAATTGTTTTTTGTTTGATATTACTACAACATTAAATGCAAAATGACACGAAAACCATAAAATATTTAAATATGTTACTTGAGTATAACGATTTAAATTTGTTTCTATAAAATTTATAAATATGCAAATAACCTCCTTTCATAAGTAAACATAAAAAAACATATTAATTATCGGATTTTTAGACTTTATATTAAGCTGTAAGTATTATATTTACCTGAATAATATTTATCACGTTAACATCAATTATATCTTTAACAAAAAAGTTTGGTGGTGTAGGTACACGCTAACACTGGCAACCGATTACAAGTTATAAACTTTTTCTTCCTAGTCTTACTCCATATTGTGTTTATTTTTTTCCTTGGAAATAAAGTCTTTATGTCATCATTATCTTTACATCATTAGTGTGGCATTAATGTAAAGTTATTTGAGATTTTTTTCAGTACAAACCTTGTGTGTATTTTTTATTTTACAATTATCGACAGATTAATAATAATTACTGATGTTAGGACATCACTAAACATTTTCATGTGTCGTCTGCGGATCGTAAAACTTCTCGCACGTAAACGTCATCGTTGACTGTACCTAGCTAGCAGCTGCAGCGCTGTACGTATTCCCTTTGTATGGCTACAGTTCAATAACAGTATTGCTTACTTTGCTTGATAGTTCACAAGACAATTTGAATTCCAATCCTTTTGCTTGCTGCAGAAATAACTGTTGATATTGGATTTAAAAAAAAATAGGATTTTCTATACTTATGTACTTTCTTATTTACTCAATAAGAAAAATGGTAGAATCAAAAATCCTTTTGTGATTTGATCAAATTTTTTCTATCATTTCCTTGTGACATATAGGCATTATACCTACATGCATAATTAAAAATTATTGCAAGATTTGCACGAATGCTGATCAAATTTGGTATGGTGGTGGTTTGTAAGGTAAATGCCATCAAAAACATAACTTGTAAAAAAACCCAAGTCTCGCAACTCAGTTCTTGCACCGTAAAAAGTTGTGAGATCCATGTATGTATCCACAGATTGACTTGACCATCGCATGAAAGCACAATGTATCTCACACGTAATACATAATATTATATCAAAATCGTAAGTCCACCAACCCGCAGTGGGCCATCGTGGTGGACTAAGGCCTACATCCATCTCATTGCAAGAGGAGACCCGACCCTGCAGTGGGTCATTAATGGGTTACTGACAATATTAAAATAGATTGTTTACTGCGATTGCCAAGTCAATCTATGGATACACTAAACTAAAAGGCCACTAGGCACTTCTAGGTACTTATTAACAATATAATTCGAAACAACGAAAATTACCAATAAATCCATCTTCATTCGAACAGAACCAATACTATTTATCTCGGAAGTATAGGAACATCCACTAGGCAATATAAAACCTAGACAGACAGCCAGCCGTCCCCGTCTTGAGTCGTAAAACGTTCCTAAAATAAGCCATAAAATATTGTCTGAGTATTTAAATTTATCTCCTCCCGCCAAGCTTAGCGGAAACTCACTCGATCCCGCTCGATATTACCTTTGCAGCCTATTTTATGAAGTTTAAATATGTCGCATTAAAAGCCATCACAAGTGTGTCTATACTTGGCGCAAATTCAATCTAGACATTATTTAGTTGCAGTTTGTACTTTTCACTTAATCCATACTTCTATTTTTAATAAACTTTAAAATATAATGAGTTGTTTGGTGGAATAAAACGCGTTTGTGTAAAAGTTCGTGAAATTGGAGACAACCCTAAACATATACTTTCATGGTTTGTGTACATTGTGTCCAGATCGAATGTGCACCAAGTATAGTAGGTAACAATATGTTTAACTCCCGGCGGAAGATCCATTGGTCCACTGCGACCAACGCTGTCGGTAATTTGTGAAGCGATGAAGATATCTTCATTCTTAGTAAGACACGTACAACCCGAAATAGAAATTCTACCCTATTAAAACTATTACTATATCTACTACTATTACTATATACTATTATAAACCATTTAACTAAAAGTTCCACAGTTAGGTGGTCACTGCAACCTTCCACTAACATCTGTGTGCAAAATGAATAAGTTTGACTTGAAATTTGACAATAATTCTGAGATGTCTAACTGAAATTCTAGCAAAGTTATGGATCAGAATAATAAGTGCTATAATAAAATAAGTACTAGATCCCTGTCTAATGAAAAGTCATCACACAAATGGAGACATCCCACCAAATTTACGACAACCTACGGCACCTCAATTCAGCAAACGTTAATATCTCCTGAAATCACCTTTATGTCAGGTTTTATGATGAAAATGTTAACCGCAGTCTGTCGCAAGTGTCATAAAAGTGGCATGTTTAATTATCCACTAAAATGTACTAGAATAACCCGACGACATCTTTGAAGTATCGTGTTATAACGACCACCGCGCGCGATCTAGCTGACTTGTTATTATACCTTTGGATTGTTGGAAATGGTGTACAAACTATAGTTTTAATGGCTTTCAAATGCCAAAGCTATGTTTCGTCCGTAAATATAGCATGCTGAAGACAATGATTTCGTACAGTATTTGTCAACTGTTCGATTTTCACTCTGGTATTTGTCATGAACGTGCAAGGTTCAAAGCTAACTCAAAGGGTTCACAAACAAGTAGATAACCCCTCATTTTTGTGACAATACATTAGATAAGAACATTGCAAGTTTTGTATACTTACGTAAATGTCAAACTGATAGGAAATGTGGCTGAATAGTGTCAAAAGGCGAAAATAACCTGCTTGTATATTATCCATCAAAATTCAATTTAAAATATTAATTAAAGTATTGTTGAAGAAGGTATTTAAGACTACGCGGTTTTTGGTGCACGCATTATTAAGTAAAACAACATTAAATACCGCAATAATCAATAAGAAGCAGTCTATAGGTACGGCCGATTTAACAGCATCTTACAAAACTCTTTCCTTATTGCCTTGTCAAACGTCCAATCTCGTCTTAACGCTCCATTTTACATTTCTTTGCTTCAGCGAGTAAACAGGAGCACAAAAATTATGAATTTTTTGCTTGACTCATTACAAGATCGCAAATGAAATTAACACCATCAGTCTTACTCGATTACAATGAGCAATTCGATAGGTACATCATTCTTGGGGAGCACGGATGAATGAACTGAATGCCGCACTTGACACGGTTGGGAGGAAAGCCTGAACAATTCTCGAAACTATAAAAAAGTAGCGACTAACAACTAGTTTTTATCCCATCAGTCATTTGCCCGTATCTCGTGTCTGATTGCCATGTCGGTCGTGCGCAAAAGTTGCTCGTACAAAAACGACATTGCATTCACTTTGTTGAATATCAATGTCGTGTCGTTATGTCAGCCAATTAAGACAAGGCCGCATTCCAAGCGGATTAGTCGAATTTGGGAATTTTACTTTACGTAGTTTCTTTTGCTCTATTCAAGCCAGGATTTGTTAAATTTGTGTATTATTTAGTTGCATTTATTGCTTTCTCTTTTAATGCCTCAAGTTTTCCATTGGTTTCTGTCAACATTTTTCTTGGTTATAAGTTGAATGAAACCAATATGTGCTGTGTGTATTAGCGAATAACCTTGTCTAACTATCCTGATAATACTATAGGTGTTAAATGCTTCAAAATTGCCTAAAATCAGTCAGTCAGTGTTAGACAAAATTCAAGATGACTTGTCATGAGTCACAAGTTCCAACAAAAATGTATGGATCGCCGTTTGCATGTCGTCCATCAAGCCTGTCTGCCCATTTTTAATCCCCAGCCTCCAAGATCATTGAACTAACAAGGCAAGACTTTGGTGGCGATTCTCCACGGTGTTGTATTACGTAACACGCGCCAAGCCTTACAATGTTACCCGTGTGGCCACTGGTGCCGCCACTCGGTCCTTTTATTGGCAAATCCAGTCAACGCCGTCCAACTTGAAATTATGTATGGTGTTGTGAGAGAGAAGTTATCATACCCACCTACAGCGTGGGCTTAGTTTATTTAAACAAACAATCAAAACTTATCTTAATGGAAATATAAACATATGCGTGCATGTGTGTGTGTGTATGCGCGTGTGTGTGTGTGTGTGTGTGTGTGTGTGTGTGTGTGTGTGTGTAAGTGTGTAAGTGAGTGTGTGTATGTGTGCATCTGCGTCTGAGTGAGTGTGTAACTGTCTCTCTATATTCTTGAAGATTCAAGCAGTGATTCGGTTTCATCGTAGTTGAGAGGTTGTAAATATTTGGTAATTGCGACTTTACTTTCGAAATACGTCTTATTTGTATTATAATACGTCTTATTAAATACGTCTCATTTTTAGTTTACATTTGAAAATAAGTGTTGTATTGTGACACTTGTAACTGTACAACTTTACTGTTTTAATTTTTAAGGAAATATCATGAGAAAATGCATGCGTAACGGTTCTTCATAATGTTCTAAAAGGCAAGTGAAGTCCACCAACTTGCACTAGGCCAGGGTGGTGGATTACGGCCTTCATCCTTCTCATTGTGAGAGGAGACCCGTATCTGCAGTGTACCTGTTTTTAAAAAAAAAATTGTGAAAAGGGGCGCAATTATGATGTGTGCCATAAACGCGACTTTCTATTACTTCGTAGGTACCACGTGAAATTTCTTACTATCGTGAGAAATACGAGTCCGCAAAGTAGGTCGGGACGGCAATACCCTTACAACTTTGTATTGAATAAATCATCGTGTATCATCAATGTGTATCATCAAATCATCATTAACTGATACTTTCTCGTTCACCGTGATTAGGTACTCTGTTACTGCACAGTGAAATTATAAGCTGGACTGCAATTGAGATTGTTACCCCAACCGATGGTTAACCGAAGAATTTTATTGTAAGTGCCCCTTGCATTTTTGGTTTTGATATATGATATTATCGAAGTAATTTCGCGAAATCGTTTCATTGTTGTAACGACGCGACGTATGAAAATAATTATGTGATATCTACTTGGAGAAAACAGTTGTGTTTATTATTTTTAGTGGTCTTTTATTTTAGCCGACACCTTCGGTTGGATCGGGGTAGGTATTTGTCTCACTACTGACAATGAACTTATAAATTCACGTCGATGCGACTGCGGCACGTGGGCAAGTGATAGAACAATTGAAATGTTTTCTTCGCGGTTGTAGCCGCCAGAATGCAAGATAAACGACTTCAATGATATGGATGATAGTACCTATTCAAATTTTATTTTAGTTCTTGCATAAAATTGGACAAAATTGCCATATTATTTTACATTATAAGAATTAATTAGTTAAAAAGTTTCAAGAATGAATGCTTCATTTCACCCCGAAAAACAGAATATATCTTACATCTTTATCATTTCTAATGTCCTAAGAGTCCTGACCAGCTAGATTGCCTATTCACTAAGGTTCTTTCATACTTTGCGATTTCAACATCTACATGTAACAATACGTTATCTAGATAGGCAGGCTTTTTTTATCTGAATGGACGACGTTAACAATTTCATGTCGGGTAGCCAATCTCTTGCCTTTACTCTTGTCGCTTATCGTTGTGTGTGGGGGCAGTTGTTAATATCTTCGACGCCTCCGACCGGATCGTCGCTTGCGCTTGATACGCGATTAAATTTATAGCCCTGCGATCGCATGCCGGCTTTGTAATTACACTATAAAAATGCATCTTAATTTACTTACAAAGTTCGACTGGCGGCACAAGAATATTGAAAAATCTGTTTGTAGTAATTTGAAACACGCTTCTGATACAATAATATTGAAAATTTTGTCGTTGTTAATAATTTGCACTAAATTGACTTGATTGTTTTATTGCATTCATGTTTTGGCTTTATTTGGGTTAATTTCGTCAAAGTACTATCTAGCAAGTAGTAGATCTATAACTAAGTACTCGTACCGATACATTAGTAGTTTTAACTAGGCAAACGGCCTTCATCACAAATTAAGTAGGAAAGCTTTCACATATTTTTAATTTTTCAACAATTTCATCATCTCGTTTTAAGTCAATTGAGTAACAGACACACTCTCTTATGTGCTTGTTATAAAACCCAGTACCTAAGTAGGTGGGAAGGCTAGGTTGCGAGATAGTCTCGATTGCCCATTGCCTATAGGGCACGGCACAAATCATAGTGCTGGGATACCCGTGTACACCACGCACAGAGAAAATTGATTGGTGGGTGAGCCTGTGAGATCGGTACGATGTAGTTATGTAAATGTGTATGTAATGTGCCTACTTAAAAAGGTGTAAAAGGTGTACTTTGAAGTAGATCCTAGTTTCTGGCTACGTCTATTTTTGCGTGAGATTTTTTCGTTATCAGAGAAATGATGATGTTTGGATAAATTTCTTCGGGCTCTTCAACCCTTGGATTTTATCGTATTTAAAAGGAGTAGGATTTGGATATATTTTAAGTTTATTTTAAATGCATAAAGCTAAGGATGACGTCTCTGGAATTGTCTCTGGTGGCATGTACCTGTTTCTCTTTGCTTTTTCAACTTTAAAAGAAAATGATATGTGTGTGTGATAATAATAATTATGATATGATGGCTAATATCGGTAAACTAGTAACCTACTCGTTACAGTTACAGAAAGCTAATCGCAATTTTACCGCTTCCATACACCTTCACGATAAAAACAGATACAAAGTTGGCACATAATTCATTACATTCAACAGCTAATTAATTAACAGACATAAACGATACTCGCTACGATGCATTTCATTTCATCCAGACTGATCACGCACCGGTAGGCGTATAAAATTCATTTCGTCACTTTTTTAACAATACGTATGGAGTTTATCTTAAAAAATGCCATACATCATGATTTTATGAATGTTCACAATATACGACCAATGCTTCTTAAACTGTGGGTAGCCCGGTGGGACCCGGTACCGGACCACGACAATCCCTGCCCGCAAAATTATTTCCTTGCTTGTTATTTTACACATTTTATTTAAAAATAATATTAATTTATTGAAATGTGTCATAATTGCTTACGTCCACCGCAGAATAATGAAGAATGTTTACATCAAAATGTAGGCTGGTAGGTATTTAGAGTAAAGGCTAATTTAAATGATAAAGAGGGGCAATACTGTTCGTTTAAAAAAAACGTGTTTGATAATTTTAAACATGTTATTACAAATAATTAATACCCTCATTTTATTTTGCTTTTATAATTAAAATATCATCGTGTGTCATCGAACAATACGAAATTAAAGCTGGATTTAACAATGTTTGGGAATCGCTGCCATATAGAAATCAAATAAAGGTTTTTGCGGCTTTAACGCCCAACGAAAACACATAAATAAAATGAGTTAACGCATCAAAGTGACGTAAATGTCACCATATGGAGGAGAACTTCGACTGATGGACATTCGAGAAACACATAAAACCGATCACGGCACTTGATCAATGGAAGGAATTCCTTGAATGAATTTGAATAAACCACAATTTTTATTGTTTTAAGGTTGCAACTTGCATGTAATTTTGTAAGGCATGTAGGCAATAATGGTAACTTAAGTAGGTATGGTCTAAAAGGACTGGATAGGATACGGTATTAGATCAGCAAAACAAATAACTTTTAATGAATATGGGTGAGTTTATGCCTTTAAGGTGTGTTAATATTCTTATGGTTTGATCAAGTGCTTTACCTGCTTTACCTAATCATTTCCTTTTTGACTTCATAATCCGCTAATATTTCTTCTACGTGCAAGAAGCACATAGCAAATGACGTATTGAACAAATATATATTTTTTAAAAACAAGTACGCCCTTAAAAACGTCAGTAAAAAAAATGTCGGCCGTTTGTTTTCTTACACGATTCTATCCAAAAGCCATTGGAGTCTTATCTATACTGAACTTACTTCCCGCTTAGGAGTTGATAGCATCAGGGAATGCTACATTCAATGAAACAAAAGGTGCTATATGTGGGATAATGTTCTAACTTTGCTTTAGCCTTTTGTCCGGGGCGTTGCTACGGGAAGGGCAAACTAACTGTTTTAGATTCCTTTTCTCACCTTTAGGAGTAAAGAGTAATCTTATTACATCCTACCACTAAATATCACGAACGTATTAGAAGAGTCCCCTCCCTGATAATTAAAACTACCTAGTTAAAACAGCACAAGTTTCTTAATTTGTAAAAGTTTAAATTACTTTATATTCCAAAGTTGATCTTTTCTACAAATACAAAATAAGTTAAATGCAAAATAAAAGAGAATCGACAGGTTTAAAACATACAATATATTTATTGCAACTCCATTAACTTCGCATTAAACAAAATAATTACAAGGATGCACACTAGTTTAAATCACCCTTAATAAATATAATTAAGTTGAGCATGAGAGCAAGTGGTTAGGTGTTTTACGTATTAATACAATTAATATGTTTGTCTGTGTTTTCAAAATAAATATTATCTTCTATTATTCAAGTGCTTTTTGTTATTTTAACCTTATTCAAATTTTTTGGTCAATACAAACAGTGGGTCTGACCGTCTATCTGTAGGTATTAGTATTTCTGTCCGAAGTAAACTTTTTGAAGCGCTGAACTGACTTTAATGGAACTATCACGCTGTAATAAAGGAATTTTTTGACCTACATAACGGAGAGATTTAATCCCAGAAGTGTTCAAGGCTTCATCGCAAATTTCGAAGATATCTTAAGAAAAAAAGAAAATGTTGAATTTTTATATCTAAAATAATAAACAACTAGTAGTATTGACATAAAGTCTACGCGTACGAAGTCGTAGGCAGAAGCCAGTTGAAGATATAAATAAACCAATCATTAGATGGTCTTTAATCATGCAAACAAGAGCCGGCAAGAACAATTTAATTACGAATTCCGGTCGAAGTAAGATGGTGCTATAATAATAGCTTTCGTCCTTATATATAAGTAGATATTGTTTTATTTTATTTCGAATTTTAACGTGGCAGATGTTTCTATTAGATTTAGTGGCCCTCTTCTGAGTGGGGCGTCCTCTCCCAACGGGGAGAATGTAGGCCAGCGACCACCACGCTAGTCGCCGCCTAATGCGGGTTGGTGGACTTCACATGCCTTTAAGAACATTACGGAGAACTGTCAGAAATGCAGGTTTCTTCACATTTATGTTTCACCGTAACAGCAGATGTCATTTAATTTTATAAAACGCACATTACTTGAGGAAAGTTAGTCGCGTGCGACTAAGATTCAAACTCGACCCTTTTGAGTGATAGGCTTAGTATCACCGTGCCTAAGCAATGGTCATCACCTATGAATTGCCTAGACTAGAATGTTTAGCCCTAGTCACCAAGGCAGGGTCTTTTGAAGGAATCTCGAAGTTAAACACTATAATACTGGTAATAGTATAAGTACGAAACTTACGCAGGTACTAGAGCCATTGCATACCAGTTAGCATGCATACACCATGCAAAACTACATTTCATTAACATTCGAATTATAATTCCATTCAAGATGTTTCATTCCGTTCGATGGTTGCACCCGTAACTGTAAGGCAAAAAAGATGAGTTTATATTTACGATACATTGATGATAAGAAGTTGTGTCACAAGTCAATGACCTACCCAACCGGTAATTAAGTCTATACATAGAGCTATACATAGAGCTTTGGTTTCCTTTAAGCTGTATTAAATACATTGTTTTACTACATAAAACGAGAATAACATTAAAATTTGATGCATTTGATTCTTATCTAAATCTTTCTGAATGTGGGAGACGAGGTGAGGGTTGACGTTACTAATGGGTGGCAGACACCACCAAAAAACTTCTAGTACGTAGAGGAAAGCTCATAGTACCTACTCTATAGCCAAATAAATTTACGAAAACTATTTATGAAATAAATCACGATTTCAATATTTTAAAAGTGCATCATAAATTAAAAATCTCATGGGACAACCAACCACGGCTATCTGATCGCAAACTAGGCGGTGAGTCTGTGCTATGGTAATCAAGCAGCTGATCTACGAGTACATCTTAAGTACTTCTTTAGGGTGTATTTAGATGAAGAAAATTTACTAAGATATAGAACTTGGGTTGAGCAGTTGCGGTGGTTATCGTCCTCATGAAAAGAAACGCACATGCGAGCTCAGTTTATTTGTGGTTTGACTGAATGTCAATAGGTGGCACGGCACTGACTTCTTAACATCAAACCCACTGGCCTGCTGGCCCACAATTAAAAAAACATTTTCAATGCAAAAAAAAATATTTTTAAATATCAAAATCCCGTAAGACAAACATCCAAAATCTTGAACCGGTCGCTAACTTAAAGTTGACAAATTAATAATACCGGCCCGTGCAATCAAACGTAGTTTCGATCGTGGATCGCCGGCAAAAAGACAAGTGCGGATGGCATTCCGCACGCCATATTTGGCCCGGCAGGCGTGGACAGCAACAAAGTTGCAGAAATCGGGTCAAGGCAAGAGAGCCGGGCGATTTCTAATAAAACGAGATGCATTAATTAATAATAATAAAATGAGCATTTTGAAAGGCACCGATAAAATAAAATTAGTAGCCTGCATTCATAACTTTAATGGATTTTATTGAAGAACTTAGGTTTTATTGAAGAATTTACATACCAGTGTTTTGATAGAGTTGTCCTGATATAGCATGGGGAGTTTAAGTGTTGTGTTTAATTGAGTGTTTAAAATATAAATTACATGTTAAACCTAAAAGGTCAGTTTGACATAATCACAGTCAGGCTCACATAATCCACCGTGAAGACGCATTTGTTTCCATGTTTTCTTTGGTGTGTGTGCCGAGGTTTTCGGAGATACATTAATAAGAGCGTGACTAAGATACATTAATAACATCATGACAGGCTAAATACTTTTTAATTTTAGTTCTCCGGTACAACCATGGCTGTGTTATCGTTCGCTGCTCATTTACCCTCGATGTCTTGTAACTTACACCATACCGGCTCTGTTTGTCCAACAGGTGGCGGTTCTGACAATTAAAGTGTAATGGTCACTGGTCCTGTGGCCTACTGGTTGTCTGCCGTGATGACCACAACCGCTACAAGGCAGAGACTAACCAACCTTCAGTCGACTAAGTCTAGTGCTGACCTATAGTTTGTCAGTAACCCATTAATGACCCACTACAGGGTCGGGTCTCCTCACAATGAGAGGGATGTAGGCTTTAGTCCACCACGCTGGACTACCGAGGGTTGGTGGAGCTCACATACCTTCGAGAACACTTTTTTTGTGAACCCTTAGGCATGCAGGTTTCCTCACGATGTTTTCCTTCATCGTAACAGCAGGTGATATTTAATTTTATCAAGCGCACGATCATATCGAGCGTTTCATATAGAGGGATTTCCAAGTATCTCCTTCAATTATCCAGCTTCGGTCATTGAATGACTAGGTATTACCGACAAATGGTATCAACAAGTGTCATATATGTAGAGTTCTTTTTATGTCTCAATTCATACACATGGTACCTAAGCCTGAAATGTGTTAACCTACAATTTTTTTAAAGTAATTGAGTAGCACAAGGCATACAAGCTACCCGATGTTAAGTGTACACTGCAGCCCGTGGACGTCTGCATCAAAAAAAAATACTATCTGGGGGTGTCTGTATGTCTGTACACGCTGATTTGCTTCTCTTGAGGACTAAGATATTCGCCTCAAATAAATTATTCCCGGCAACCATACATGTAACACAAGACATGAAGAACATGCTGGCTGAGGGTAAAGCACGAATTAGTGAATATGGTAATGGCAGCCATAAAATAATTTGTATGTAGGTAAATCTACAAAGTTTGAACGAGATCTGGCCGTTTAAAGCGGGTCAAAATCGCCCCCAAAGGAGTCGGTTACAAACAAACAAACATACAGGTGAAGCTAATTATATAAAGCGTGTAAAAAGCATGGCGTGTGATCCGTGTGCCAATTCCGTCTCATCCAAGACTACGAAATGCCAATTCGTTGCTCGAAAAAGTAGACGTTTGTCCAGTCTGTCTTGCGAAGAGCTATAATGCGGCTATACTCGCAATAATTAAAATTCTTTTGTAAGTTACGAGCTGTTGTAATGCTTTTTATTTGAAAGCAGCATCCGAGAGAGCCACGTGAAGCAATCGCTAATGGCTACTTTAGTTTACTCAGGAAGCGAGCGCTACCTTCGTAATCCGTCATGTGCCATATACTCGTAGGTCTGGTACTTTATTCTTGCGTTTGATAGTTAAACCTTAACAGAAAGCCATACATAATATTATAATAATATTTTCTACTTTAGTCGTTCGGTACCTACTTTAGTTTTGTTTGAGATAAAATGTCATTATGAACGGACTTTTCATCTTGATGAAAATAATATGCTCGTTACTACTTTTTTACTAGGTATAAAAATGATTTGTGCTTCCTTGTCACATTAAACTCATTATAACGGAATCAAAAACAAACGATATGACTTGGAACAAAAGCAAATTCGTCCGCGTGGAATTCTAAAATAAAAGTTACTCCTTATTACATCAGCTATCTGCCAGTGAAAGTCCCGTCAAAATAGGTCCAGCCATTCCAGAGATAAGCCGGAATAAACAGATAGACAGACAAAACTTGTAAAAATGGAATTTTGGTAGGTATATGTACTATGTAGTACATAGTATATACAATTATGCATGTGTACATAGTATGTACACATAGTATTTTGTAAAAAAAGCGGTTATTTTTATATTACTTACAAACAGACACTCCAAATTTATTTATTTAGATGCACAAAATGTAGATAAGGTGTACAAAAATTGGCAGCCAGGCGCATTAGCAATTTGCGACGGTTACATTAGAAATAGCTAAGAAAAACACTTCTTTGCTCCCCTACTGCTTCGCTGTCTTAAAACATAAACAATCAATTCATAGCTCGCTACTTCAGCCTACTTCCCAAACCATTTAAAAACTTTTAATAACCATTCGGCGTAAGTGTTACCAACAGAGTATCCTTGACTCTTCAGCTGCGCTGTCACAGTTGTCAATCTTTTTGTCAACTTTTTATGCTTCGTTCTGAAAGATCACAGTGTATGTTTTACGACGCCCGGTAATTCATTCGGAGTTAACACAAAAGACTTCAATATTGTAGTTTTATTTGTTTTTAATCCGTATCGGCTATTCGGTTTGAGAGGACACGAATGGTCTCGGTTGTGCTACTGTCAGCGAGTAAACGATAAGCGATCAAGTAGATTTTCGCCTGAAACCGTTTATTTAAGGCATTTAGCTAAAGGTTTAAAACAATATTTTTACGTAACATTCAAAATTTTAACATTAATGATGGAGTTTGATGCTAAAAACCATTTGTACATGAACATTACAGAATTGCTTTGCGTTCCACCATGAAAGATCACGTGTATGTTTTACGACACCGGGTAATTCATTCGGAGTTAACACAAAAAGACTTCAATATTCGATTGAGAGGACACGGCCGGTCTCGCTTGTGCGACTGTCAGCGAGTAAACGGTAATAAGCTTTCCGTTAGATTCTTACAAAAACGTAGACATAGCCGATACATGTCAACATTTTTACTTTTACCTTCATATCAACGCAAGTTTAATTAATTCAGTTCATTATTTTTTTTAAGTTGAACCCCTTTTTTAATTTGCAGGTTTGCTTGCCAATATTATTGGTTCCTTGTTTTTAGAATGTTTGGTTGCATAATGACCGTCAATACATATTATAATAAGGCGTACTTATCTAATATTTTAGAGGGAATCAGTGTTTCTAATTCTTATACAATACTATAGTTTAGTATGCACTATAATAAAATGAGAAGAACCCTAAAAATCGTATTCTTATTACCACTCGCCAGACGAATTGTCGATAAATCCGTCGGCCTATTCACACGAAGTATAATTAAGTTACAAGCCATACGCGTCGCGTATGATTTACAAGCGGAGGGCGAAATTTCAAACGTCTCGTGTCCGGTCGTAAACGTCTATGTCAGTGTTTAATGCCCCAAATATAATAAAGTCGAGAAAACTTGTATGCTTGTAGCGAGTTAATTTCTCGTAAAAACTCCGAAAGGATCCCCACGATCCATTGTTCCATAACTCACTTTTTCGTAACGAGTTTGCCGGTGATACCGATTATTCTGTTTGGGTTGCGGCTAGGGATGTAAGAAGATCCGTAAGCGTACCCGAAACTATTCAAAATTTGCGGATATCCGATAAAAAAATCCATTACAGTATTGTAACGATAGTTAATGATACTGATAAAGTAGATTCGGATAGGGGTGAAGTCTAATTTACCCAACCTATACCTAATTGCTATGATGAACGCAAAAGTTGCCCGTTCGAAAATGTTACTTTGGATTTGAATAATTGGGACAAGGCCTAAAATTAATAATAACTATCTGTTTCTGCCGGATACTTGATTGTTTGTTTATTATTTCTATTAAACAAGTCAGAGGCCACTTAAAGATTAAGTTACAAATTTTATTTCAACAAAACTATCTGAACCCAAAAAAAAAAAATTAAGGGGAATCCTAAATAATTCCATATTGGTATTCGAAACCAAAACCCTAATAAATTAGGTCTTCGGATCCGAAATTCCATGTCCACAACATCTCTGGTTTCGCAGATTGCTACTTTGAAATCAAAAAATGGTGGTGCGGAGGCGGTGTTTGAGAAAGGCGCGTGATAAACGTTCTGTATTCAATCAAACCCAATACGGTATTCTATTCATACTTACTTTATTGTTTATATCTACTTGAACTGCCATATATTTGAACACTTTAATTGGAACACCTAAAAACACAGGACGAGCTGTTTCTAAATTTTGAGACTGAATCGGCAGTCGGCTGAAGAATTCATTGTATAAGTACGTACGTACCTTTTATAATTCATTTAGTCTAAGGTATTATCATCTCCGTGATTTGGAAATAGGGCCATAAAACAGTATGAATGTAGCTAATGACTGTACAAAGCTGAACCACAAAAAGAATTAATGGAAAAAATATCGTTTTGTTACTCTTTTTGTTTCCTACTTAAGTCTATACTAATAACATGTAAACAGTACGAACTCCTACTATTTGGAACATTTTTAAGTTATCAAATAAGTTTTTCTATTATTTATGAATGCAATGCAAGGGAATGCAGCCAGCATCATGCATCCTTCCGCAGGACAGTGGTTTGGACTCATTATTTTGTTTATAAAATTTTATTTTTATTTATCCTTATACTATTCCTTTTTTATTTATTTATACAACAATACTGAAAAATCTTTGAAATATATTCGCGTCAATTTAGGCATAATGTAGGTAATCGCTCATTGAAATCGTAAACACACGTGAACTTAAAACAGAATAGGTATATTTATAAAGCAAAAACCTAATGAGACTAAATTGAAACAAGATTACTTTAATTATCTTAATAAAAAGTTCAGGTTTTATAAGTTGCAAGTTTTACGAATATCGCTCCATAAATAAGTATTCGTATAGAAAGCAATGTCTCGATTTGGCATATTCGTGTTTCTTTATCATGTGCGAGTTGCGATAAGCGAGTAAAAGTTAAAACAATCCCGACCATAGAAATACTATGGGAGCACTCACACTGCGCGCGAGTTAGTCGCACGTCGACTTAACTTATAAAAACCGTACTATAAAAACAACTAGTTATAAAAACCTTATCAATCAGCTAAGGGTATTTTATGTCCAATTCTATTGCTTGGATTCTCCTACCAGTCTCTTATAGTGAACGGTATGACAGGTCGATGAAAACGTAGACCCATCACCAGTAGCGTCCAGTCGGCTGTTAATTTACACCTCACCAAATGTATTAAATTTATATCAAATTTGAATTTGTTGACGTTCCTCCGAAATTTATTTGGTGGTCTTTAAAGAGGGGTGTCGGGTCCTTTAGTTGTTTGTCGTAAAAATTAACGAGCGTGCTTTTATTACCGTGTCACCTTTGGGGCCACATACGACGATACTCAGACGTATTTCATATTTCAGGGTTGTAAAATAACAGGAAACGTGTCTTGAGAACATTCTCATTTTTTTAAATGTCAATATTTTTACGCAGCTTGATAATGCTAAAGGTACTTACTAATAATGCTTGGTATGGTCTATTGAGGCCAATTTTTATGCCGCATGTAGGTAGGAACAGTACCTACAAAAATTGGTATAAAAGTTTGATATAAAATAAAGGTTGATATAAAAGTTTTATCGTTAACTTGTCTGAAGTATTAACTTTTCGGTGTCCCTACTATATTTATCTACTCTCTGCCTATGTTTAACAGCTTTGAATCAATTAAGTTGGTAGATAGTATTCACGAGTAGATTCAGTCAATGCTCTTCCTATATTCGTCCACTTATCAAACGGCCCTACAACTTCCAAGAGTAGAAACTAGTTTTGTAACAACCTAATCAACACCGTCTACTTAAAATCGAGCATAGGTATCTTAATTTTACGGATCAATAAAATTAACATTTATGAAATTTGTATCAAGAATTTGTTGAAGAAATGTGTTCTAATTTGAAAAGCATGCGCTACATTGCAAACGTCGTAAATACTCTACGGTTCGCGTTCAATCGCTACCAGTCCGGATGTTAGCCAACAAACACGAATTTAAATCAACGGAAAACGACGTATGACGAGGTCACAGGCATAGCAGGAGCGGAAGCGGGGTAACAGCACACGTTTAAAGTTATTTTCATCCCCGTAACTTGTAAATTGTATCACATCGCCAGACACTGGCTGCAGCCATGTCCCACTGTTGGGCTCGGGATATCACCACAACAGGGGGAGTCCTGGACAGCGTAGTGGACGCTGCTCCAATGCGGATTGGTGTCGCCCGACAATATAATATGAATTTCTAGTTCTTGTTATGAATACCGTGAAAGTAGATGTGTTTCAACGAGCGGTTTTTTTGCATACGTGTGTACTAAAATTTGACCGTGGTTACAAGGTTCTGGGATGTTTTCCCTTTGATGATACCTGTACTCGTACCTATCAATTAGTCAATCCGATACACGTTGTATTCCTTATAACAAAAATTGCCAAACAGATTTTCAGCCACATTAAATATACAACGGTCCTACCTTCCTTCCTTATGTAGTCCTTCCATCCCTATGTAGTCCACTGCTGGACATGGGCCTCCCCTAATCGACGCCACTCCCCTGGTCTTGGGGCCTTTGAATCCAACGGTTTTCTACTGTATAACGTTAATAACTGTTAAAATAATTCATCATCAATGACACTCACTCGGATCTGTCTCATCAATAGCAATCTCGTGTATCCATCGATTTAACTTTTCTTCAGCCACTGACACTAATGGGCTCTGTAACCTGTTTAGTAGTTAATTTGCTTCCATCTGCATCTTATCCTGTAGATTATTTATCGCTGTCCTTGCTCTTGAGGAGTCTATACTATATAAGTAGACAAAAGTTATTGAGCAAGTTATCTATTAAGCAGATAGATAATAATGTTATATAAATACTCATAGTTCTTCATTTCAATCATGTAAACACTAATGAGTAATCTTCTTTTCATTCCTCTCGAACGATTGAAGCCAGCACTTTGCATCGTTAGTGTCCATCATCATGGATTCAGTTAGTGAATGAAGTACAGAGTGATATGCCGGACTCATACGAGCTAAAACGCTACGGTGTTCCTCTCAACGCCCAATTGCAACGCATACAATTTCGCATTCTTCTGCGGCCCCAACAGAATTAATCCGGTAAGTGACCCTGAAGTTGGAGTTTCTTCATTCCAACATTCGCACCGCCCGAGAACAGCACTTGGATCACCTCGAATCATTTTATAAACGGTGGTTCCGTGATTCCCTCTTATGTCCATCGCTTAGGCCTCATTCATGGAGTTTATGTTAGGGATAGGAAAGTTAAGTGTAAACACAACTTGTTATATCGCCTCAGCTTGTACCGTGTAACATGTAATGTGTCCTCGGCGTGGTTGTTTTGGCAATAAGCAGCGCAGCATGGCTCGTGCGTGATGTTAACGTAAACAGAAATGTGTGTGTGAACAAAGAAATGATTTGTCAAAGTGTAACTTGAGCGGAGCGGATGTCTTGGCTTTGTAAGCTCGGTTTAGAAAATTTCTTTATAATATTAGGCTGGGCTGGCTGGGCCGTAACCCTTTCATGCCTCACTGATGGGCACGGATCTTTCCTCACAATAGAGGGAGGCTTCGAGGATCCTCCGCTGAATGTATAGGCCGTCTGATATAAGATGCGCAGTGCTTGAGGTGCACTTGAGGTACCTACACTTCGTCTTCACGAAAAGACTTTAGCTGGCCAGTACGCGGAACAATAACCAGCTCTACTTCTTGATATGTTCAGACTATAATCCTGTTTTTGGGCACGGGCCTCTTCCCCATAATAGGGAAAAGGAGTAACTACACTTTTCCCTATTATGGGGAAGAGACCTGTGCGCGTCGCTAATGTCGTTTGAAGGAGAAACGGGCTATTCGGCAAACCATGTCGGATACTTCAAGCTCCGTCAAGGTTGAAGGATCCGTGATTGATCGATTTCATAGTCGACATCCGGGACCGACGGTTTGACATGCCTTTCATCCAAACGACTCGGGCGCCTGTTTTAATGGCTAAGACCCATCTAAACCGCTAAAATTTGACCAAATCGTAACACTTTCCTAATTCAAAACTAAATAATACTATAACTACAGTAGCCGGAAGTAGGAATGTTTTCAGGATTGCAGAACTGGAATACAGCTATTTATGTGTAATAGCATTCGAGTTAGATGAGTTATAAATACGGTCGCCCGATGAACGAGCCGTCGAATTGCCGGTAGTTGGTACCAGAATAGCGCACCTCATTGTAATTAATATAAATGGTGCTTTAAATCTTACATACAATAAAGCTGTAACCGAAGCGAGGAGTGAAGAGATATTAATCTTAGGTTACTTCGTTCGTGAAGATCTTGTAGCCCTGTGATTTGAGGCGGCGAAAAACTATAACTATATGCAATGTAGCAGGTCAGAACAAAAATAGTGTAAGCGGTATTAATCAGCATTTGATTAAAAGGACTCTTTGTTTTCTTAAAGTTATCTTTAGGGTTTATAGGTTCGGTCTAGATAATATAATCATGCATAGATAACTTCATAGATACATATAAATTAAAAATTCTTCTATCTATCATTTCAACTACAGTTGCTTAATCAGCCAAATTGTAATTGTAGTTATCTTAAAACTCAAAACCTTTTCAACAAACTTATGGGTTGTAGACGATGACGATATTCTAGAATTAAAGAAATTCTTTTTATTAAATATCAGTCACCTTTTTGGATTAATTTACCGCTTCGTACCTTCACACCTTTATTTTTATATCTCTACATTTTTTGGGGCGCTTTCTACGAAAAAATATGACAGAAATAAGGTAAAGACAATAGAGAAAGCAATTCAGTAACAAAAGCGTTAAAGTTTACAGCGATGAAAGGAGGTGCCAACTGTCGTGGCACTTTTAGATGTTTAGAGCCCATTACTTGTAAGAGACGTGTGGAGAATAAACCTGTGAAGATATGGCATCCTGTCAAGTTGTATACCAAGTAATTTTCGCTGGTCACCTTCCAAACTTGGTCCATGGCGAAATGTCGTCTGGGAATTGATACGCCGAATGATTGAAAGTGTAAGATTTTCATAAGACAATTTACCTCTAACACTTTCCAGGTGGCATCATATTGTGACTTTTTATCGTATATAAGAAGCAAACTATAGGCCTTATATTACCTAAGTGGTTACTGCAACCCATTAACACCCATGTTCAAGTGAGTGCGTACTGATGAGGACTTAGAATCTAAGTTTTAGATGATCGCCGAAAAATAAGTAAGTAAGTATGTATGAATACAGTTAAGATTTCGGCAACCACACAAACCCAACCAAGTGATGAAGTGATAAGATACGAAGGCCAGGCTGCTTCAGAGCAAATTAAGCGGGTGATAGTAAGTTGCTACTTCCGCGAGCTATAATAGCTCTGAACAATAACACAAGCTAGTATGCTTCAATACGGGTAATGAGACCATTTATTCACTCCATCCACATTTGTTGAAAAAGCGTTTTAGTGCTAAAGTAGTAGGTGTACCTGTCAAAACGTCACAAACTTTCCAGAATAGCAAAGTCAACAGACTGTCTAGATAAAGCACGTTCTTCTCAAAGGACATAAAGCCACCGGGTCGGCTGCATAAAGATTGAACTGCGTCTTCAAAACGTTTTAAAGCCAATACTAGTTTATGAGCCGATACTGTTAAAAGTGTTTAGTGTTAAAGGCTATTGTGCCATAAAGGACAATCTCGTTGAATAGCCCATTATATTATATCGATAGTTATTGATGTGTTTTTGTAAGTTTCAGTTTCATCCATGGTGATGAAACCACTGAGGTTTGATGAAGCCAAAGAGGTACCGCCGTTCTTATAATCTTTACACCGCTCCCTAATATAATATGGTAGGTATAATATGGTAGGTAATACTTATTAGATATTACTTAGCATATTAGCGCAGCGTGTTTTTTTTAACAGAGCGTGGTTTTCTAATAGAAACCGCCGAATCGAAGTTGTTTAGACAAACCAGCTCGGCTGGCTTATCGCTTTCCCAATCCAATGAAATGTCATTCTAGCCGTATTTTCCACAGGTTTATTAGTACCGACAATCGCTTAGTAAATTAATTCAGTCCAGAGGATATTAACTGTCTGAGGTGTGTAGGACTCTACTGAGTCGTAAAGCGCTAACATCGTTTTGATTTAAGCCTGGGCCTTCGATTGTCGTAAATTAAGGAATTAGACGCAAGGAATTATGTTCCGTTGTGGCTTGCGGGCTGTATTGTTGCTGTTCGTTTTATTTCAGATCGTAAATTACATCACAAATGTCACGAATACGTCCGCGTAAACAGTGGCGCGGCTCTGTTTAGAATTTGTTTTAAGTAGTGCCTATGGGATATTTAGGTGATTTAACTTTTAGATAAAAATTTTGCATACCTTTTGTGCTTCCTCAGAAGACTATAGGTACCTACTTGGTTCTGAATAGTCTTGTCGTGGTCACTCACACCACCCAAAAGCGTTTATATTTACTGTAAAAAGTATTAATTTAACATGTTACAAATAATTTCTTTTCAGTTTGAGGATAAAATTTAATATTGTTAGAAAACTATAATATGTTGATTAAAATGTTTGTTTCATCAAATGTGTAACACGTAAAATTATTCCAATTTTGTTCAAGCGTGTGTAAATGCGGCAGCTCTAAATCATAGGTATTAGTTGCCCACTTACGCTGCGCTGCTGTGCAGTTAATTTGATTACAGTTACGAAAATCGATTACAATGTAGTCGACCGAAACATTAGTATTTCTATGATTAGCATGTATATTGTATATACACATCATTATGTATGCATCGAGCAGGAACTATTGAAAAGTTGTTTTAAGGGCGCCTTTTCATTAGGTCGTAACTCTACGTCAACCGATAGTAACCGACTTTTATATTTAAACAGGCATTGTGAGAGGAGACCTGACCCTGTGGATAACTAATGGACTTCAGACGGACAATATGCATAATGCAAATTATTGAACAAGTGTGTGTGCACAAAGTGGTTAGATTGTAGGTAGGTACTCGTACGTTGGTATAAAAATATTCCTATTTCGGTGGTAACAGTACCCTTAAATTACTTTGCCATTTGTCAAAGGCAGAACTTATGCTCTTACGCTGAAAATTACTTACTCCAAACATAATCTCCACGGCTGTTGATCGTGCTTTGTTGTATAAGCCAACTCATATGCCATTAAAATATGCTTATCCGCAACCTACTACTGTTCCGGACGCAGTAAACATATTTTCGCGAATTCTAATAAGAAAAATGCAGTCGCCAGTAAAGTTATAACGTAGCTGATTTTCGAGGAAACACCCATTGTAGGTAGTGGTTCCTAGTAATAAAAGTAAGTGGATGCAGCGTTTACGGCCCCATTTTATGCGACTTCGTATAACTCCCATACTACCCACGGTTTCCATGATTAAACTATACAATACGGCAGCATAACCCGGCTAAATTAAGTTTCATCGGAACTAAGAGATTCACCTTATGCAAACTCATAATTTACAACTGCCAACATAATTTAAAGTGGTAACTTATTTCACACTCTTTATTAGCTATCGCGTCCTGATTGGCTGTTATTCGTGAAGAATAAGTTTTCTTTTACGAGCAGCTCAAAGTAACGCCGCGCCGATCGTTAAGTTGGTTTTAGTGCTAGATTTAATCAATAATTATGCGAAACTTTCTGATAAGACCACAAACTCCTTAATTGAATTTTGTTTAATAAGACATTACTGGCTGGTTGACATAACTAAAAGATTACCTACAGATAGGTTATTAATGAGAGTCAAATTAATAGCCGCTCAAGTACCTACTCGTGTAAAGATTTGCAATGTTTCCATAAGGACATATGGTTGCTAAAGATTTGAAACCAATTGGTGCTTATACTAATAGTATATATTTATGAAGAGTTTAGATGAAACCTATCCCTTTTATTCTAAAATTTAATTCGTTAAACTATCTCATTTAAGCGTTACCTACCTACATACCTACATTACTAGTCTACCTACGTAACTATAGGTACAGAAAATTATTTTCTATGCTCAGGTGTTCTCCAAACGACGACGTTGCATGTTTGAGCATAAAAGGGTACTAATATCCGCTTGTTTACGATCTACCTTGGCGTTACCCTTCATTAACGTGAATATTACTAAATAATAAAATAATAAAGACCTATAAATCAAACTAATCCCGTCCTCTAAACGTTATTGCCAATAACATCATTATTTTGCCAAACACTATGTACCTATATGTGATCGTAGACACGACGCTTTTTCAACGAGCTGTTAACGCGCGTTTTTGTGGCGGTGTTCAGATGTCTGATGTGGAAGCAGATAATTTTCTTACATAGTAGGGATGTCACATCGTTGTTTGCATCATTACTAAACAAAATAATCGCATCTCTTCCATACATAAACTGCTAGAAGTTACGTTAGTATTTTTAGTCTTAATCATTTTTTAATATTACTTATTCTGTTTCCGACATTATTAGATAAATATGATGAATAATGGCATTATACGAGGGGAGGTCCAAAAGTTCGTGGAATGGAAGGGTTCTAAATGCAATGATACAAAAAATCTATTTTTCCTTTTCAATATAATCACCCTTAAGCTGAATACATTTATTGGATCTGTGAATTAATCTTTCTAAACCGTCGAAAAAATATTTTTTGTCTTTCGCCTCAAAATGGGCCAAAATTGCCTCCTTCACCTCATTGTCATCGGAAAATTTCCTTCCCCTTAAGTTTTTTTTTAAATTGGGGAACAAATGATAATCACTAGGGGCCAGGTCTGGACTGTAAGGTGGGTGGACTAGTGATTCGAAGCCATGCCTGCGCACAGCAGCCATTGCAACTCTGCTCGTGTGAACCGGTGCGTTGTCTTGCAAGACCAACACACCCTTAGCCAATTTTCCTCGACGTTTTTCCTTGATGGCCTCCTTTAATTTGTCTAGTATCGATGCGTAGTAGTTCCGGTCATGTTTCTTCCCTTTTCTTTGTAATCAATCAGTAGTATCCCCTCACAATCCCAAAAAACAGTAGCCATCAACTTTCCAGCCGATTCTGACACCTTGAATTTCTTTGGGGGTGGTGTGCCCTTTTTATGCCATTGCATGGACTCCTGTTTTGACTCAGGCTCAAAGTGATGAACCCATGTTTCGTCCCCCGGTAACAATTCGCTCCAAAATCTGTGCAGGTTCGTCTCCACACGACTCCAAAAAGCACTTTGACGCATCGATGCGCTGCTGTTTCTGAAGCGGTGTGAGCATTCTGGGTACCAATCTTGCACTGACTCTTGTCATACCCAGGTGGTCATGTAGGATCCGCAAAATGGTCGTATCTGATACTCCAACTAATGCAGATAACTGTTTTTTCTTCAAACGGGCGTCCTCCAGTACAAGTTTTTCCACTTTTTCAATGATGTCTGATGTGGTGGCCTCAAATGGCCGTCCAGAGCGGGGGTCGTCTTCAATCGAGTCTCGACCATGTTTAAACAGACTATGCCACTTATAAATTATGGATTTACCAAGGCAATCGTCCCCATAAACGAATTCCATTTCATTTAAAATGGTTTGGCCATTTTTTCCTTGCTTGGTGAGGACTTTAATCACGGCACGGTGTTCAATTTTCTCCATAGTTTCAGTTTTCTTCCGGATTGACTTGTTTATCAGGCGAGTGTTCCTAAACGAATGACGCTAAAGGAATGAAACTCTATTTATATACTAATGATGAGTCCCCAAGTAGTATGACATTAAGCGAGCGCCCCTATCCCCACTCCATCCCCTCCATTCCGCGAACTTTTGGACCTCCCCTCGTAGTATAAAACTTTTGCCTTATGTGCGTATCCTATCTGCGCGTTACAAGTTGTATTTCCTTTCATAATCGTTATAATCCCTTTATATGCGCGTTTAAAAAACGTCGTGTGCGCGCCTTTTAGCAATGGCCAAACATCGAAGTCAATATGAAATTCAGCAAACAAATAACTTAAAAAGTCACAATCACATAAAATCGTACGAGTCGGTCGTAAAACTCATTGGATATTATAATTTAGGTCATTTTCAGTCGTAAATTTTATGCGTTGTAATGACAAACATAACTAAGCCTTGTTCCTGGAACACCAACATAGTGCCCTTTTATAATTAACTTTTTGAAGGTTAAGATTTTACGTCAGTTAATTATTAGTATTCCGACATAATTTATAGTGAATTATATTGAGAGGTTCTGTAATAGGTTGTCTTAGTATAAAATTATAATAGAAATTTCTTTCGTATCTCTACGTATTTTGCTGAAATGATTAGGTATATTAGTTAGGATGTAGCGTAACTTTGTAGGTGGCAGGTACTTACCGCCGTCCTCAGAACCTGCCATCTTAACTACCTATAACTTAAAATGAGCGTGTTATGTGGTTTTTTTATTGATTATAGTGCACACTTTGAGAAAATCCAGTGACATAGAACAGATACAGTGGCATACAGTGCTTTATCAGTAAGGTATTTGTTGGTACCGATCTTTTAGGTGAGAACCCTTAAACTTATAAAATTAAGTTTAAAACGTTGAAGGTTTAATGGACTGACACTACAATTACATACAATATAAACGATTTGCGTGGTTTATAATAATCGGCAAGGTTGTATGTATCGATCTCCCGTGCCATCTGCTGCGTCGGTAGCGGAAACAACACTTGAAGGAGAAATGTTCGCCTCGACATCACATATCTGACATATCTTACCTTAACCCCGTGAATCATTACACGGTCCTGGGCCCCGATTCTGTATGACCATTCACACTCGTATCGCGGCAATGTCGTGTCTTGCCCGTGATAAAAAGTCAAAAAAGGCTTAAAAGTCAAATGTCGTGACAATCTATTGTGTGCCTTATAGAAAAGACATTAAGGTTCCTTGTCTTGCCGAGTTCATGGAATGACATACGGTTGGATGACACACGATATCGACACGAAATCTGAATGGTCATACAGAATAAGGGTCCTGATGTACGAGTATCTTGTACGGCTTTAGGTTATATTTTATGCTTGGTTACCAATTATTGTAATTTTCTTTTTTCCATGTACAGTTTACATATATAAATACATAAAGTTTACATATATAAATATAAATACTTAACACTTTACTTACATACATAATAACTACTTACAATATTAGTTAACTAACTATTAAACAATCCTAAACTAAATAAGCCTAGGATCTTACCTGTACTTTAAAAATCAATCCAAAAACCTTTCAACTATACCTATTTGTTTCATAATATCGAATCTAACTAGTTATCTACTTCCTT
This sequence comes from Erynnis tages, assembly GCA_905147235.1. Lineage (NCBI taxonomy): Eukaryota > Metazoa > Arthropoda > Insecta > Lepidoptera > Hesperiidae > Erynnis > Erynnis tages. Next base: position 7,609,633 of record LR990087.1, read on the forward strand.
TAATCCACGGATCAAAATAATAATTAATTTCTAGTTAAACTGAGAGCTAAAATGTATGCAAATACACCATATGTTTCAAAACAATATTTCCGTTGCATCGAACAAGTTATGATCTCGGCCGTTTAGTAACGTTCTCATGCGTGTTTACAGTTCGTCTCAAACGCTTGCCCGTTTAATGTAAATCATACGGGACTATTATTAAACAGACGTGGCAGTTATTTGAGAAACACCGTCTAATATTACCTACCTACCTACTAGAGGACAATCGGAAAATGTGGCAATACACAATAATGTCACATGTTATCGAAGATGACGGACAAAGTGAAACAATGGCGTGAAATCGAGTGGATCTATAACAATAACGGATTCAGATGATAATATTATACTCATTTTGATGAATCGTATCAATTTAGGTTACATAGCAATAGATAGGAATGTAAACGTAATAAAAACCACTGTCTTGTCTGAGCAAGAAATGAAGTTCACATTACGCACATTTAGAGATTCAGCCAAAAATCGAGTCTCTTGTTGAAAAGAATCTGAATTTTTGTATAGATAAAGACAACCATTTTTTTCATTCCCCACTGACATACATTTTTTGTCGATGCTATCCGTCATTATTACATATGGATATGTAGAACAGACAAAAAGCAAGAAAAAAAAACAAAACGTGTTGATTACACTGACTATTCAATAGACTTGATCCTAAAAAAAACGAGAAAACTGTTTTAAAAAACATAATAAATTACCATAAAGTGCGCATATTAAAAATCAGAAATCTTATTAATAATCTACACCCCTATCATTAAATGACCGTAAATCAATGGCTATTTTTTTGTTATTCGTGCTTGTGTTAGCGCTTAAGCACTGGGCTTAAAGCTACACACACCATCTATCACGTGTGTCTGTTCGCGCACGACTCAGGATCACGATTTAGCAGAGAGTCAAATAGATCTAAAAACAAATAACTCTTTTTGTCCAGTACTATAATATAATAGAAGGGAGAGACATATAAAAGTGGTGTTATTTTTAGGGAACTAGGTACGTTCGAGCAACAGAAAACTCTGGATCGTACAGGTAAATCAGTGCCATTCTAAAAGTGGTACGACTATACTAGACTAACTTTTTGTCAGATTATAAAAAAGCTAAATACTCATACCTACCTAAATACTAAGAAAGTACATATTTACTGATTTCGCAAAATCCATCGATGCCGCAAATAAAAACAATTAACACTGAAAGCGAATTTTAAAATTTTGCTTTGGTTTTTCTAAAACATGAATATTCTTATAAGAATAAAGATTCTTTACAAAATAGGCATCTTCAGTTTCTAAGGACTCGTCAATATACGTTGTGCTTCGGCTGGAGACGTCTGGTTGCCGTAGATTCTACATTTGAGGTGAACATCTAAAGTCCTAATTAAATAGTACAACACCCACATACAACCTCAGGTAGGATTTATTCCTTATAATTATGTGTTCATGAGCCGCAGTGACCACTTCACATCAGGTGTCCTGCATGTCCATTTGCTATTCATACACAGTAAAAAAACGTTGTCTTTTTATAGCAGACTTTATAATAAAAATTACTTACATAAAAATACGTATGAATAGCAAATGATTCGCAAACTCGGTATAAAATAACGCGTTAAAAAGTTCCGCACTCAACGTCCGCACACAAAGTCAATCGTAAATGTCTGCTGCGAATCTTTTACGATCTTTCCAATATATTATTCCATACTAAAAATACTTATCTGTATGAATCAGACTAATGAGAAACGAAGTGGAAAATGTTTGAGAACCTTATTTTGAACTTTCTGATTAAATTAATTTAAAATGTATGGGATGTATAGAAGATAATATTTTTTTCTCAACCCGTCAATGCGTTTTATAATATACTCGTAAATGTTTCCCATTTTTGTGTTTGTATTATATAAATTTTATTAAAAACGAAAATTTGGGTGTTATTATTTATTGCATCTTTCTATATTAAAAAGGAATGCAATTAATGCTTCCATAACGTTCATATAAATGCCTTTCTTGTGAATAAATCGCGTTTCATTCATGAACGAACCTTGAAATATGTTGAATGAGAGTATGGAAATTAGCTTATGCTAATGGTATGGTATGGTATGAACAATGTTGTTGATGTATCTCCTATAAGATCAAGAAACGTAGAACGCGTAGGTTTTTCAATTGGCTTTGAAGAATTATATCGGCCAATAAGGACAGAGTTATTGGCCGATATAATCAAAAAGACAAAATTTAAACACAGGGCTCGGTATTGTAATCGATCGCACAAGTATTCACGAAAGGTTTTTCTGACAGAAATTATGACATTCGCAATAAAGTCGACCTATTGCACTACTATTTAGTATCTAATAATTACCATGATTGCATATTTTTTAATGCTGTACGATAAGGCTTGTTGAATTGTACAGCCGGTGCCTTTATTTCGTCGTGTAGTTAAAACTCCTTGTGTTTTAAATGGGAACGTTACCCACTCCCAAACACACCTGGTCTTCCTTTCCTTCTATAGAGTTGAATAGGAACACATAAAGCTTTAGTTCTTTGGTCCGGATTGACGGATGACCTCAAAACCCGTTTGCTACTTACTAGTATTTAAAAAAGGTTATCCAAACCCTTAACTACGTAATTTTACCGCAATGTTAAATGAAATAAATAGGATCCATTAGGGTATTTAAAAACAGAGTGTGGTCCATTAAGACTGTTATTAAGACGTTTCTATAGTTACCGATGATCAATTATTTATCGTGGTCGTCTGGCAACACCTGCGCCATACATTCAGTCTAGTTTTAGCTTTAAAAAGACAACTATGCTTATGTAACACATAATTAGTATAATAATATTTTACATATCTATTCTACGTTTTCTTCTAGGGAACGAGCTTGCTATTTTGTCATTATGAAGCCATTCCAAATACAAACCTTTTGCCAAAAGTTTGTGAACTGCCAAATTACTGGGTATAATTAAATAATTAAGTTTAATTCCCAGACCCCTGAGACTATTCCAAGCACATTTTATAAACTAACGTTTATACGATAAATCTGTGATTCCAAGTAATTTAGGTTTTACAAAATTAATTTTCACCCAAGCGCTCTGTAACGGCGAAGAAAACCTGCATGCTTGAAAGTTCTCTATAATAATCTCAAAGACATATGTTAATCCTCCAACCATTAATTAGCCAGCGTGTTAGACTACTTACATCTTTCTCATTCTGAGAAATCCGACCCTTCATGGGTCACTTATGGGTTACAAATAAACAATTTTATTCCCAGATTTTATTGAAATTTGATCGAAATATATCTCAAAAAGACATCCTGCATCGCCGACGACATTGAACATAAAAGCAAAAGTAATTACGTACGAAACACCGAAGTGGCATCGAAGAAATTGATCGGAGGCAACGTCGCGTGAACGCCGAGTCTGGCCGCGTGGGGTGACAATCAACAACAGACATTCGAAACATTTATTGTTACCTTACCTGACCTGATTAACTAAAACTTTTTAACTCAATACCATGCTAAACATTGATATTAAATCGACCGATGACACTAAATTTATAATTTGTAAAATGTTAAATGGAACAAATTGGCTAGACTACAGCAGATGAATTGTTGTTAAGTACGTAATTCTCAAAGTAAATGTTATGTTTGTGTAAAATAAATATTTCTTTCTTTCTTTGAATAAATGGATTTTCAGTTTTGCATGCTTTTGTTAAGGTATAGAAATTATATTATTCTAAGACATTCTAATGAACTAGCTTCTTGCAAATTAAAATACATAAATAAATAAACCTCAAACAAATTCCATTTTTCAAACATGAATTCTTAAATGGGTAGTAAAATAGGCTGTTCCATTTCTAATGATATCTAATTTTTCGCATACAACAATCACAAATTTTCTATATACCATCGAATTTTACACAGGACATAGTCGATTACATAGTCGATAATTTTAAAATTCGACGTTCCATAAACTAAGTTAGACATGGTCACCCTAGCCCCGAGACAGGTTTGCAACATTGTTGCAGATCGTAGTAATTGTTTGTTGCTTTTTTGCGGCAACTGTACCCGTGCAGCGCGCGCCGTATTCACCGGACTGCCCGCGAAAGTACTCGGAGGTCGTTGCTCGGGGAAAGTATAAGTTGAACAGGTGGTAGAACCATCGTAGGTCGCCTTCTTAAGTCGCCGTTACGCATGTTCTTCTGAAAAATCTTTGTGACTACTTATCGAAGTAAGACAAAATAGTATTAACACATTAATATATTAGATATATTTAAAGTGCCTACACTATCATATTTTCTACATATTTTTTCAATTTTCTAATTTTAACAGGATAAGGGTCTCAATATCATATACAACTGCGTCCAACAGATAAGCTGGAATGTTAACCTTTTAAAGAAAATTGTCAAATGTACGAGTAACGTCCGTGAATACGGCTCCTTGGCAGTATAGTGCTACGGCAGTGCATTGGCCCATTGACCAACATCGAATAAATCAGTTGCCAAGCAGAACCAACACCTCAGAATACTTCGAACATATCTACATAACTTACATATTTCTCAATGTCTGAAACACTAATTACCTTTACCACTAATTGAGTTTGAAACAAAAACCAGTCATCAACTCATCAGTCGATTGTATATGCCTGTATCTATTTGAGGAATCACAACTTCTAAATGAATTGTCCTATTTTTATGTGATTTATTATGTATTTCCTAAAAAGATACTGTGATAAAAATTTTTGCCTATACATAAAAATTTAGTTTTATTACTTACTGTATAGTCCAATACCATCCAATACAGAACAAGTGTACTATGCCTAGTGGTGTTCGAGGACTATGAATTCGCAACTGTTTATTTACATAATGCTTATGTAGGTATGCAATATTCTCCTTACAATAAAACGTTATGTTTCGTGAAATACTGTAGTAAAGTAGCAACACTTCATTAAAAGGCGCACTTCGATTCAGATATCAGTAGATATGATAAGAACGAATTAGTCCGAAAGGCTAGATTAATAAATTAAGTATGTACTTACTACCTATTGAATACAATTTTGTATCGAACTTGTTTATCAAAATTGCAAAACATAGGTTCAGTTAATAAATCGATAAAATTACAAATCTATATTTGAACATAATCTTGCTAGAATTTTGCAATTATATGCCACTAATAAATTAGGAATTTCGCAGATCAAATTCTACCAAAATTATATTTTTATTGTTTGATTTTTATTACCCGCGACGGTACGGAGACGGTATATTATTAAAATTTAGGGGTGAGAGGGTGTTTGTGCAAAATTCTATGTTGCCACTTATCTCCAAAACTACTAGTCCGATTTTTATGCAGTTTTCAGTTTGGGTTTATATTTGATCGGTGTATGTTGTTAGATATGTGTTATGAAGACAACTCACCAGGGGGCGCTGCAGTAAACATTTGTTTATTCAAATCGGATGCCGTTTTCAATTAGAGATGGGTTCTGGTTTGATTAGCGCATCTTAAATAATATTATAAAGAGGAAATATTTGATTTATTGTTAGTATGCTTGTTGGTTTTGTTTGTTTGTAGCGAAAAGTTCGCACCAGATGCCACTCGTAAAGGTCCAGCCGCATTGTAGGAGGATAATAAAACTTTAATGACGTTTTGGACCAAAAGAAGTGGCGGGTAAAATTTATCAATTTACGGTCCAACTGCGATGCTATCGCGTCAAATGAGGCTATTCGTGAGTTTCTTGTTTCGTTGCTAATTAATGGCAAATTAAGAATTCATTCTACAAAAACGTTGGAATTTTTGTGCGAACGAACCTGCGTCACTAAAATTGATCGTATAAAATGGCCGCGAATGGCCCTTGTGAAAATTTCAAGTCACTCTTTTAACCCACTGTAAAGCAGCATGTTCTCCTTGAGTTTGGATTGGGAAGGTGTGGTTGCTGAATATACATAGGTTGCTTGTAAAGTCCACGTATCCGCAGTAGGCCAAAGTGTGGGACTTAGTCCTTCGAATTGTATGAGGAGACCCGACCCTGCAGTGGGTCCTAATATCCTGTCTGAAACCGACCCAACCTATCTTCCACTTATTTATTTATTATTTAATACTGTTTTCTGTGTGCATAAAATCTTATGTATAAAATTCTCGTGTCACACTGTTAGTTACCTACCATACTGCTCCAAAACGGCTTGACCGATTTTTATAAGATTTTATACGCATATTCAGTAGGTCTGAGAATTGGCTTTTTTATTCTTATTTTTTAATAATGTCGCATTAAAAATACACACAACCCTAAATTTTCACCCTTCCACCGACCCCTATTTTTTAAAAGTCATTTTGGTAATTTAATAATCTTTCGTCCCGCTCGATAACTTATATAAAAATGTCGAAATTTAACATGATCTTTTTCTGTTTTCCAGGCGGCACACCCCACCGACTCGCCGTCGACGTCAAGGGCGGGCGCGGGGGCGGGCGGCGCGCTACCGCGAACGGACAATGTGTGAACCATACCATAGTGATAGATCTGTATAGATGTATATACGTGTATCGGAGACACCAGGACAGTACCTAATATTTATAAGACCGACGGTCGTGTAACTTCGCGGGAGTGGTATGTTTGTTCCTGTTTTTTAACCTGTCTCGCTGTGTTGCACGAGTTGTAGTACTTTTGATGTGGTTGTTTTATATTTAACAAAATAGTCACAATTTTCGCCCATCTATACGAGTACCTACCCAATTTAATTGTTAAAATAACATGCGTAAATAGAACATGGATACCTAACAACCTAACATATATATTGTACCTACCTACTTACTCAAAAACAGTACTAGGTAATCTTGCTTTAGAGAATTTTGTAGATATAAAGACACAAAGGCAGACAGACCCTGATTGTGTTATTTTTAAATTCATAAAAAACTGTAAAAAATGTGACTTTACCACTCGAAAAGTACTAACAACTCGTGTCCTTGATTCTTAGCATAGCCTAAAAACAATAGTGTCGTAAAATTTGCACTGTCTATAAAACCAATGAATATTTCTGTACTTTTAACTTATCTATATCTTCTCCATGTTAAGTAAATAACATAAAATAAAATTGTTGTTTGCTCGACTCGTTCAAAATTCCCATTGTACTCGTAAGGAGGAAATGTTTAAGGAGCCTATTGAAGTCACGAAATGACAGTTTTGTGGGTGTTGGTTCAACAAAAAGGAATTGTAAGAAACTCAACACAACGGTGCAGATATTGAAAGTGGCGTTGAAATGCGCAACACCGAATAAAATATACAAATAATGTATTCATTTATGTGTCTTCTTGTTGGTTTAATAGGATGGAATTATTAGTTTGTTTCAAGTTCTGAAATTGATAAGGTTATGGTAGGCTATTGTTACTATTACTACCTAATGCAATGCGTATGTAATATCTGCGACACACGAGACGTCAAAGTTGTTAAAAAAATAATATTAACTACATTAATTTTTTCATAGGCCTACATTATTTGTACCAGTGTCCAAAGGTAGACTGGCAAATAATGCTTTTATTTAGCATTAATATCATATTTTATGTGGTGTAATAAAGATAAGAAAATAAAATATATTATGTGATTTCTACGTTTAAGAGCATCGACCTAGCTATGCCCAACCAACCTAACGAAATCCCCTTCTTTTAATGATCGAAATAAACAAAAAAGATTTATATGTAAATAATATTGTCAATACTTTTTTTTTATGAAACTTTGTCCTTTTCTTTCAACTGTGAGATTTTAATTTCACTTCACATTTTTGTAAATGTGCAAAAGCCATAAACTTATCATAGTATCGGTTCGAATCCATTCGATTTTGTAAATGTAGTAGTGAAGATATTGTAAATGTAGTAGTGAATAAAGCCGGAAAGCATTGGCTATAGGCCGGGCCTGTAATGCCAGGGCAGCGTAGAGTTTCACGGCGGGCGGAGCGAACTCAGGCCCGCCCCAATACCCGGATTGCATTACACGTATCTCTAGGCAAGATAATGTTATTGTGGTCACGTTTAACATTCAACACTATTATGTATTCTGTGACTCAACTTACGCCGTTACAAAGCCTCGTAGAAGAGTTTAGAAGACTATTTAAATCGTGGGATTTTTTTATCGTGCCGATGTGTGATCATCAGTGTACGATGACACTTAAAAATAAATATAATTATTACAAAATACAGAATATATAGAAATCAACCTTTACAGAATGCGTGATCAACCAACGCAAACCCCATACCGATACGAAATCTTTATAGGTAGATTAGGTAGGAGATACGAAGTGTAGGTACGTACATATATTATTTATTGCACATCAGAAACACAAAGATTTATACAAACAAAAACAAAATAAATGTACAAAAGTACAGTCTCTTCCAGACAACCTTCAGAAATGTTGCTACAGACGAAAAAAAAAAGAAAAGGAAGGGTGCAAATAAAAAAGAAATAAATATAATTATGATGACAAAATAAGTTATATCACATACTTTTTAGTATACAGTTTAGTACTCTAAATTAAATTTGTTAGGTTACAGCACTGCACCGGTCTTTTTTGTGTCTGATGAATCAGTATCTAATATCGTTAGTTAGATATGTGGTAGGTGTGGTTGGAATAAGAAATTAACTGATTGCCGTCTACTGGGTATCAAATTGAAATGGAATTCGTGTAAAATACCAAATTTATTTCCTCCACCGTAATACAAAGTAGTATGCGCTTAGCATACCATTCTCAATATCTGCTACCCAAAGATTTTGTACTTTGCAATATGTATTTATCTGTCATTATATTTGTACAACATAATTTGATTGTAAAGTTACTAAAAGTAGCTAAATGTAGAAGTTATGTAGCAGCTTGTGCTGATTTGTTTGTATAAACCTTACCAGGAATAAAAGTCAGGTGCCTCTGTAGTTTGTTCAACGTTTTAGATTGTTAAAACAAGTAAGTTTTGACTGAATTTCCCTGCATAGGTACATTATTACACAATACATAGTATTGTTTATGGTTATACATAAAATATTTCATGATGCACATACACACCAAAAACTTATCTATAAGTGGCGTCACGATTTTTCTTTACGTGACGATTTCTACCATGGAACTTCTACCGCAGGCCACGTTATAGCTCTATGGCATAGACATCCAAATAGCTTTGTTATAAGAGTACCTACAGTCAGAGTATCTATGACGTCAATGTGAAAATTTTCTAAGCTCGAACCAACGTAGTAGTTGGCTCAAAAACTTGATGGTGAAACGAATGAAAACAAGTCGAAAACAAATTATGAACTAAGGTATTATTATTTATTCCTGGTCAGTCTAAGTTGAACAAGATATTTTATTATTATTTTTATTGTTTTATGTAACTATCGACCTACGTCAATTGTTACATATGCAACAGGTACTGTCACTGTTATCAAATGTTGGCTAATTAAATCAGTGATTTATTTTGGAGATATTCTAAAAACTAAAAAAGTTTTTTCGATAACGTCCGAACTGTGCGTCCATGTTATAAATACTTTTATTTTATAAAAACTATCGTCAAATAAGGAAACGGAAATATAATTCGTTCTTTTTCATTTTAACGATATCGTTAAAATTATTTTCAATATTTTGTTGTCTCTGAAATCATAAAATAAAAGTATCGGATATAGGTAAATATTAATTCAACACTTAAATAATTTTATTTAAGAACTTATACTTAGTAAATAATCTATAGGTGTCTATTTTTAAATAAAATTAAAAGGAAATGTGATGAACGGAATTTCATTGTTGTAAGAATATTTTTGATCTCACATATAAATTAAATCACTGTTAAGTTAATTAAACTATGTAACTTTGTTTAAGTAAACAAAATTATTCATTAAACATTCTATGTTATTTTTAATTGGTCATGTGATTTTTAATTTAGTAATTTCATTTGTTAAATTATTGCTAAAATATTGTTTATTTCAATCAATGGAAAAATAATTGCTAGTCACAGATTGATTTGGGTAAGTATGGCTTAATTAAAAATCGTATGTTAGTTTTTATTGCGACTTAACGGCCAGTGTTTTTTCAAACAGTCAAAATGTTATGTGTAATATATAAAGTGAAAGAATAGTGTGTTACCAATGTTTTTGGAAAAGTGTTGCATTATGGAAAAATATTTTTTTATTTTTTATTTTAATGTAGAGTCGAGTATATTCCCATGAATATGTGGTAATCAATTCTGGTAAGTATTTTGAAATGGCTGCTACATAAGTATTATAATTTTTATAGTTGAATTCTACTTTGACACAACTAAATTTAGGTATTGTGTAATTTTGATCAATATCCTTACATTAGATATTCCAAATATAATAATCCACGTCGCGCCCATATGTTATCTTCTTCTTGTATAAATAAATCCGTCTTTATTCCAATTCATATATTATCAAATATCTAGATAGATTATATTCTTGTTTAGGATATTTTTTCGATGTTTTATTATGGCTATGTCGTTAATATACCTAATTATTTATTTTAAGTACCTATGTAAATATATTGTAAATATATAATAGTGGTTAGTTACGGTCAAAAAGGGATTTAATTATTAGTTGAAGAATTTATTTCATTTATCATAAGAAAATATGTCCTGTGCTGTAATGTAAAACCTTAGTACCCATATGACTGTATAGTATGTTCTTTTCTTATAAGTACGTAAGCGTATCGAGTTTGAATCGGATTCCGAATATTTTAAGCAATTGTGTTATTGCAAAAGGTTAATTTGTTAAAGTTTCATATTGTGTTCCTTTGAAGGATCAACCCATATACGTTCGAGTACATTTATTATGTTGATGGCTGATTATTCATGGTCTTATTTATTTGTATTTATATTTACTTGATTCATATACTACACATACCTACGGACTGCAATATAGCATGAACCCACCATGGTGAAGTCCACACTACCCGTTGTAGAGCCCACATTATTAGAAGATGCTCTGTTGTGGGGCAAGCCACGTACTATCGGAATTAATTATTGTGATGGAATATAACTATCTGGAATAAAGGGAGGACGGTGAGACCATGTCATAACTTTGTCCACATGTAGATACAGATTTTTGCAAAGAAATATAAATACAAAAAAAACTAACAATTGATTTCGTTACGTAACACCTGATACAATAAATTATATTCATGGTAGTTTATGCACTGGAAGAACTAAACTAGCAGCAAGTTACTAAGTTTAGTACTTCCATATTTTTGTTATAAAGGAAGATCAGTATAAGATTTCGTCCCATGTCGCCCTCGTGTATCTATATTTTATAACGAAACGAAACAATCGAAGACTAAGTAGTTCCAATTGAAATCCGTTCATTCAATCAAATTTAGATCCGTTCAATCAAAATTTAAATCCGTTCCATTTAAGAAGAAAAAATATTGTAAGTGTCCATTCAGGTAACTATAATATTTTTAGGAGTAATGAGACTTGTTGGTTGCGTTATTTTATGTATTAAATACCACTACTATATTTACCAGGAATTTCATAAAAATGTTTACTTGCTTCTTTTGGGAACAAGCCCTTACCCTTCAGAACGTTACCCTTTGGAAAAATCTATGAATTTAAAACAATTATTCCTTGGCTATTGTTAATTGTATGTTAATTTCTTGGCTGCTGAAATTGGATCTCTAAACTTATTTATTTAGCATGTCTTTCACCATGACCCACTGCAGGGTGGGGGCTCCTCTCACAATGAGAAGGATGTAGGCCTTAGTCCACCACGATGGCCTAATTAATGCAAGTTAGTAGACCTATCAGTTAAAAAGGCCATATTTCAATTGAATTCAAATTTCTTTTTTCAAATAGACTTACTTGCTTATTTAGTAAATACTGCAAACTTAAATTTTCGCTAGATATCAATTTTCGGTAACATTAGATACCTAAATAAAGCGAAATTTTGTACAATTAAATTTTTTGAAACAAATTTTGTGATCACATTGATTTATGAGAAAGCTGAGTAAGCAAAGACATACAAATAGTGTTAAATTGAAAGAAAGTGTGCGTAGGTACGCTTCTATTAAACTTGTAATAATCTATCTTAGTAATATTACCTATATCTACCTTTTGTCCAATGTCCATACCTACGCAAGTAGGCTAAATTAATATTGTAATGAATACGCGAGCCAAAGTTTTCTGAATAATTGCTTTCATTTAAGCTATTAGACCTACTTAGTTTCATAAGAGTAATCGTCCTTAATATCAGGTGCTTGTGTCACAAATTTCCTAAAAATATTGTACTGATAAGTTTTTCTTCGATAAAGATCTAGAGGTCAATAATGGCACATTTTAAATAGTTAAGGTACTACACAGTCCATCACATTTAGTGTAACTAACAAATTTTAATGTATCTAATATTTAAGGTAAGTAGTTTTAAGTGACATAGTGTAAAGTAGTTGTCATTTTTGGGTTGGAATTTAAACGCTAGTGACATCAATAATTTCGTGTATGAAAGCTTACAAATTAATTTAAAAAACAACTACATATTCATTGTAAAAATAAGGTGATTTGTTTCAGGGACTTAGTATCTAGTTTATTTTGTTATATTTTAGAGATTTTAAATATTTGAGTACATTTTTATAGTACATCACAATTTATTAATGACACACAATATTTGTATTATTTTGTATATTTATTACCAGGTTCTTTATTACCGTAAGATCAGTTTTGTTCGAAGTAAAATGTTAAGTGATTTTCTTCTATATTTCAATCTTAGTAATGTTTATAAGATTTGTTAATCTATTTCATATTTATGTTATTTTTAATACTTAGTTCCTGCTGCAATATTCTTTTGATTTCTAATACAATGCAGGTATGACTGCATTTTATCGTTTTCGGAGGATAAATATATTGAAAATACCTAATAAATGTTTGTTATATTTTGTACCTAAATGTTAATCTTAGACAATTTTGCTGGTGTTTCATTCGACTTTAAAGTGATGTTTATAAACTACTTATTTCTTGTCAAATAAACGATATCAGTGATCGTATATTTTGAATTTTGAATTTCCCTTATTTCCTTGGATTAAATTATTTAAATACTCATGACATACTAATAAAATAATACTATAATGGTAAAAACCTTTTGTCAAGGGGTTCGAAACCCACTGGAACGCCTGGAGGTTGAAAGGTAGACTACTTATCAGGATTTAAATACCTACTGTAAATACTTAATGGCGTATGAGCCTGAATTGATGTTTTTAGATGCGTGATTTCCTGAAGAAATAATTAAATTAAAATTCTGTTAAAAATATATGGTATAGAAGATGTTTTTGTAGGCCTATGTGACTAGATGGCACTCTACTTGGCTTAGGCATATGTGGCACCGTCGTCGCAACCTATGTTTTGTATATTATCAAAAACAGTTACGAAGTGTGACGAAGAAATCCAACTCACACACGTAACACAACAACTAGGTAGTCTAGTACCGTTGGTAAAGTAAGTAGAAAGAAAATATTTAAATGCCATGCACCTACTTTAAACAGGTATCGAAGCCTTTCACAAAAATAATAGCCACCTTGTAATATCGTCATGGTACAATCAATGATTTGGTCCGCAGATCTCTTGTCACCGTCTCTATACCAGCTACACTTGAACCTTATGGTTTGTCTAGAGACGATGGGAAGAGACCTGATGGAGCTACGTTGGTGCCATAGCGATTGGGTCGTGCCTTGGTGTGGGACTTCACATGTACAGATACCCTGGCCCCTACATATGTGCATGACACTAGCACTAGGGCCGGGGTTGCAGCCGACCATGAGCAGTTTCTCAAGCGCCGCAAATATTCTTCTCTCACTAGAAATTACCAATTTGCGGCGCTTGCGGTAGAAACTATGGGTCCGTGGTCGGCTGACATGAAAGAATTCATGAAAGACATGTCTGCCAGGCTTATCCTCGCTTTGGGTGACCGGAAGGCTGGCGGCTATTTCGCTCAAAAAATAAGCCTCAGCATTCAACGCGGTAATGCTGCCAGCGTTCTGGGCACCATGCCACAAGCGGAGCTATTGGATGGCATATTTATTTTGTAAATAATTATATTTTGTTTTATTATTATTATTATCCTAAAATTGCATGTTAATATATTCCAATACTTATATTAAATTTTAACATTTGAATTAAATAGCCACCTTGTGTGTGAATAGTAAAAAGCTTTTAAAATAAGAATAAAATATAACAGGTTTGGCACACATTATTCTTGAAACTCAACATTATCGTTATAATGTCGTAAACTTTGTGTCGTACTAAGAAAAAAAACCGTTTAATGATAGAAATGTATAAATCAACTTTGGTGATAACAATTTAAAAAAAAATTATATTATAACTAAAATGTATTACTAAAATTGAGAGCACTTATCGCCAACGTCCATACCACGTTGAACACACCGGTTCTCGTCCGATCACCGAAGTTAAGCAACGTCGGGCGCGGTCAGTACTTGGATGGGTGACCGCCTGGGAACACCGCGTGATGTTGGCTTTTTTATTTTTTCCCCAGAATTTAGTTTCTCTAAAAAAAAATTATGCCTTTCTGAGTTTTTTTATTTAATATTAATTGTAATTATTTTATTTTTATTGAGGATGGAATGCTTGTAACAACACCATCTATCGGAAGTGAGTGCAACTAAGAACATATTGACATTCGTTTCATAATAAATAGTACCACCACATTACATACAATTCGGGAGATGGCGCTGCTGTCCATAATTTTGTATTGATGTTATTGCGAAGCATAATAAATATATTAAAATTTTTAATCAAGTAATTAAATTGTTTCAAATATTAATTAGTTAAATTTTTTATATGACACAAAAAGATATTTTATTCAGATACATGAGTAAATATAATATAACTTTTTGGACGTTTCCCAATTAGGGATGAAGATATTAGAAAAACATCGATGTTGACAACGATATCATAATCGAAAACCTAACATCGATGTTGGACAACATCGATGATTTTTGCATTAATAATTGAAGAAAGAAATAAAATACAGTGAAATCGTTCGAAATTTGTTAACTACAAAATATTACACATTCCAGTATTTTTTATCAATTGATTGAAGGAAAAGTAATTTTGATAAAGAAGAACCTTTTAATCTATTTCTTTGTTGATAAAGAGTAGAGCACATCGGTTTCATAATCAGAAACGATTTGCGTCTGGCGCGTCATGATACGCCACGACATGTAAATGTGTTTCCGGTCTAGTTGCATTGGTCGTGCGTGAGGCCGTGAGTCAACATCGAAGACCGATTTTGTTAACATCGATGTTTTTGCTTTCAACATCGATGATCATCGAACATCGACGTTCATCGAGCATCCCTATTCCCAATTGTCAATGTCAACGTCAAAGCAAGACAAATTAACCAACCGGTGGTTATTATAGTTTAATTTTTAGAATTTTATATTTTAATTTATATAATCGTAATTAAAAACATCTTATAACTGTGTCCTACTGAAAGCGGAACTTTTACACTTCAAACTGAATTTTGGCGTACAGGGACATGATTGCATTATAGGTTATATTGTCTTCTGCCTGAATCTCCAACGACACCAATCTCATACAATGGAAAGAGTTGATGTGAAAGAAACAGTTTCGAAGTACGAGTCTTTCATCAACGACGTGTTAAGAGAAGACTTACGGCTGTTAGAATTAAGGTTACAACAAATAAACGCTGAGGTTGCTGACCTCATCCAACAGAAGCATACTTTAAAAGTGGTTACCGATAAGAAAGTTCATCCCAATGGCTTCAAGACACAGGTGAATCTCGGCTGCAACTTTTTCATGAAAGCAGCAGTGACAGATACCTCAAAATTACTCATGAACATAGGCTTAAACCATTATTTAGAATTTACAGTAGTTGAAGCTAATCGCTATCTGGATGCAAGAATTGAAGCTTTCGAGCTCAAATCTAAAGAACTTCAACAAAAAGCAGCAGAAACGAAAGCTCATATCAAATTAATGCTGTTAGGTATCGGACAACTTAACAATGAAGTACAGAAAAGTTGATAATTACTTTAATTGGTATTATTATAATGTTAAAATTCACAACAGAACAATAATAAAGTGGCAAGTGGCATCTAATCTAAAATTGCGGATATCAGAGGAATAAGGAAGATTTGTATCTGTATCCATAAATTTTTTATCTCACGGATCTTTTACCTCATTCATTTTCAATTGATAGAATGAAATGCTGAAATTTATAATTAAAAATCTATTAAATTCCATTCAGAGAACTTTAGATCAGAGAAAATCAAATATTTGATACTAATAATTTGTATTGCAAACATTTATCATAGTAGGGTAACTAATAATGTAACTAATAGTTTTGTGGTGGGTGTGACATCAACTGTCTTATAAGTCTAGCGAGATCCATATCCACATCTGTATCCGTATTCCGTTAAAAATGTATATCCGCAGATAGATTGGGCACTTCACTAATAGCTACTCATTAGATGATCATCTTAAATAAAATATCTCAAGAAACCACCACCTTTCAACTGTAACACAAGCATATTATAAACCATGGGGTAGGTAATAGGGCCAATGTATGTGTGTCTTTACCACCTTAAGTAATAATAATAATAATATGTTTGTATATTATGTTGAAGCAGTGATAGCCCATTAGCTTAGAATTCGACCTCATATCAAAGGTTCCGGGTTCAATGCACCAATTACTTGGTAAAAAATTTATGTGCTCTATAAAATTAAATATCACCTGCTGTTATGGTGAAGGAAAACATTGTGAGGAAACCTGCATGCCTGAGAGTTCACAAACAAAAAAAATTTCTCAAAGGTATGTGAATTCCACCAACCCGCAGTAGGCCATTGTGGTAGATTAAGGTCTACATTCCTCTCATTGTGAGAAGGAGACCGGATCCTGTAGTGGGTCATTAATGGGTTACAGACATAGTTTATTGTAAACCTTATTTTTTATTACATTGAATGTGATATTATGTGCTCATAGATGTTAAGTATTTTGTAAGTTTAAATTGAAGAATAAATTTAATTTTTTAATTCACATAGTGTTATAATTTTGTAATCTTCTTGTAAACCATCCTGATATATTTTTTGTTTTTTATTTTAAGTGTTTTCGTTACACCTGCTTATGGCAGGGACCACGAGTCAGCAGGAGGCCGGCATGCAGGCATGACAAAAGTAACTTAGATTTTTGTATGTACCTGGAGTCAAAAACATTATGTAGGCTAATCTTATGTTGAGTGTCCATGAGAGATCTACCCGAGGTTGTACAGGGATAGGGTGGGTACATATAAATTATACAGTGTGCGTTGTACATAAAATGACTGACTGATCACCTCAAATGAAGCGTGACCGGTAACCTCACCCCTCCACCAGTAGGTACAAAATATATCAAGGACTTGGTACTTACCGACGGACTACGAGGGCGGCGGTAGCTATCTTTCCCGGAGAACTTCAACGACTCTACAACCTATTTAATAATAGATTGGTAGAAACCTACGTATTCTCTTTTACCTTTGAACTGATATACGTCAGACTACTTTGTATACATTTCTTGTCTAATAAACCATTTATATTCTTGAGATAATAGGTCTTATTATGCAGTGCACACTCAAGTGACTGTTCAGAATTCAATTAGGTCTTAGAGACCCGTAATCAGCTCAAAACCTGCTGCTCTAAGCTTCCACAGACAAATTAGGGGTAATTTAAATACTTGATGATCTCAAGACCCCCCAGGGGTTGCGGAATTCGCTCATTCGGTTGGAAAGAACTTGAAAAAATTAGCATTAATATCGTTTTAGGGTAGTGCTTAACTTTGCTTAAGGATTCTGCGGCTTAAAGTGCATAAAACAAGCATTTTAATGCACTTTATTATGGATTAAATCTCAATAAGTAGGTACTCGTTTCCCTTTTTAACTTAAAAGACTTAAATAGTTTTTAAATTGACAAATTTAATGCATTATAATGTAATAAATAAAAACATTGTTTGTCTACTATCTTTCACCGTTTAAATATTTTATTTTTTATTTTAAAATATTCTTTTATTAACGACCCGAACCAATGACATCTACCGGCATATAAGCGAACTTTTATCTCATGCATGAAACATTGGCACGGCGGCGGTCACACGCTGTGATGGTCAGCATAAGGTCATTGAAGTTCTAAGCAAACGATAGAGATGGCGCTGTTCACTTATTTTTTAAATGTATAAACCGTGGAAAGTTTTATACTTGTAACTAAAATAATGATTTTTTTTTTAATTCTCAAATATCACAAGCATTTTTTCGTTTTTGTGGTTGGTGGTGTTGAGTTCATAAATATTCTACTTAAGTATTGTCTGATTTAGTCTTGGTATGAGTAGGTACTTACCTCAATAAACCGTGGATTCTCATGCCAAAATAAATAAATAGTGATAATATGTACCTAATATAAACGAAAAAGCCAGACTAGTACTTAAATAATTTATATACATACGGGAAATTAGTTATATTTTACAGCTCCCACATCGTTTAAATGTTCTAAATTATTTCTCAAATGATATCTCACGCAATCACTTCAATCCTACTACTAAGTATTATAAATGCGAATGTTTGTGAGTATGGATGGATGTTAATTACTCTTTCACAAATTTGGTACACAGATAGATCATAACCTGGATTAACATATAGGATAATTTTTTTTCCTTCTCTGCACCCAGTTCTTAAATCGCACACAGCACAGCACAGTCTAGTACAAAATAAAAAAGCCACAGGAGCCGGTCGAAGTGCCTTGATATGCGAATTTTGTAAGTTGCAGTAGATCCTTGTCGGTCTACAGGCGGCGGAGCGACTAACAGGCGGCGAAGAGTGGCGGGGATTTCCCTACACAAAAAAAGGTCCTTCTCGGTGGGTGAGTACTGTGGAAGAATAGATACGAAGTGTACCCAGGGCCTCGACAATCAAGCGAGGAATACCGTGGTGTCACAAAAATAGCATATCAAGGTACCCCGAGAAGCTCCTAAAATTAGTACCTACTCGTAGATCAATCGTACTTAGGAATACTGGAGACTAGGTTTCATTATCCGGAATCGAATTGCTTACCGGATTCGATACATCGTTACCGGATCCGTTTAATTACGCCGGGTCTATTGGAACACCGGATTACAATTTTATTCTTAGTTGAAATCATAGGTATTAGAAATATGAAGGTTTGGGATATTAAAAAGAAAATCCTTTCTTGATGTAGGTATATCCTATTTGCTTGTTCTATTTAGGGCTAAGTTACTTACCTACTTAGTTATCAATTTTTTAAACAACACTTCACCATAGTTAGTCCCACATTTGTGAGTCGTGAGTAGACACACACAAGACATGAATACACACCCAGACCAAAAACAGAAACTCATTATTGAAATCTTTGCTTTGCCGGGAATCGAACCCTCCGCACAGCATACCGGCGTCTTAAGCACTGCTCCACGCAGGTCTCCCCAATTCAACCCTTTCAAAGTTTCTTGAGGGAATTTTTGACAGGCAGGTTGGTTAGTAGTTGTAACAACAAACCAAAAAGTGGGTCTCGAAATAAAAGGCATGATGTCAAATAAAAGCTTAGCTTTATTACTCGTTATATTCACGAAGAAACATCCCTCACTGGTATCAACAAGTCTCCGTACTGACGTTGCTAGTCTAGAGATACAACATTTTTACCGTATTTCAATACTCAACTCAATCGATTAATTTTGACTTGATTTTAACAGATTTTAGAACCGCCAATTTTATACCAATATATGAACGCAATTTGCAACGATCTAACAGTCACAGGACAGATAGATTCATTTTTGATACAATACATGTTTCTTTCTTCCACAATAACTCCAACTTTACGTCTAAAACACCAAACAGTGGTTAGATCCTAAACATTCACGGACAAAGACACACGCTCGTAAATTATAAGCATTATGACAATGTGACATTAATATTATTATTTACGTTACTGTAATAATTAATGCGTAGTTAGGTTAGGTTATTCTTGCGACATTGGGTATATGACTTGTCTGAGGCCCACAGATTACAATAGTGACCCGCTTGCAGCCATTCTAAGACAAATACCGAGGAATCGTTTACAATTTTTGTCCACTTTTCACCTTAAAAATGCCTTTAAAGTTATATTTTTACACCCAGAACCATATAAACATCTTTTAGTCATTTATATATTTTTTATCTATATAATCGGCCGCCAGCCGCCGCCGCGCCACCGCGCCGGCTAACTTTTTATTTACAAATGGTTAATGTTCCTAAACGTTTAATATCCGATACTATTCTTAAAATTAAATACAAAAAACGCATGACATTCTAAATTTACCTAAATTCCCCTTTGCCATCGCTATAATTTATGAAATTTTGATTTTTACACCAACTTTAGAAATATCAATACAAAAATACTCTTTTGAATAAAATTTTATACACGAGTCATTTATAACGCCGGGGCGGGGCGCGGCGGCGGGCGGCGCCTCCAAAGAAAAGCTTTGAGCCTCGTAACCTTAACATCATGAAATTTGTACTAAATATATCGAAACCAGCGGACGCGGGCCCAATCACTTAGCCGAAATGCGAGGATATCGAAAATAATGCCTAAACCCTATCAAATTTTAATTTTAGCACCCCGTTATCTCTCACGCGGTCTCCAAAAATTTAGTTTAAAGCAAGTGGGTCAAAAATGTGACCTGTGAGAGATATCGGGGCGCCATACTAAAATACTTAATTTTGACTTTTAATTTTGTAACTAATTTATCACCGACGCCGCGTCCGCTCGCTGTTTTACAAATATACCATACGACCGGCAGCGGTCGATGCCACTCACCAGAAAATTATATTAACTTAACCGTTACATACAAACACACAAGACGAAATGAACGTGTATCGCTGTTACGAATGAAGACCACAAGGATATTGAAAATATTGTTAATTCTCTACTGTTTAACTTCGAATACAAAATTACGAACGCTTATTGTGATCACCGGGACTCCTGCTGTAGGTACGAGTACATGAAGTGTCCAAATGTAAATAAGTGGGCGTTCGGGCTTATCTTACTTAATTATTTAATGATAAGCGTCGGCAGTATTTGTTTCGAGACCTCCTAATAGTATATCCGTGCTCAATTTTGATTTTTTTTATCAGATACATACATATATATATAAACGAATGATACTTATTTCATAACTACCTAATTTTCAGCATTTCCTTATTGAATTTTTTCTCGTATAGAAAATTGATACAGCTATTTGGTACACCTAAAAGTTTTCTAACTTCCAAAAATGAAATGCTACACAATAGAGTCTATTACAATTTCGAAAATTTAGGAACCATAATACCCAAACGTGAAACCAAATATATTCTACATATATTGTTTTTTGTTTATAATTAATTTTGAAAATAAGTAGATACATATTCATTTCATTTTACATTGATAAATCCAAACATTTCGTAGACGGATTCAAAAATACTAAAAATGTAAAGCAAAAACATCTCATACAATTTTTGAAACAGAAATAAACTATCATCTAGATACAAAATGTTGAAACAATATTATTATGAACTGACGTCGCCAAAAGGACAATTTTTATAATCTACAAATACATAATTATAGTTACAAACATGATCTTTAAGTAACACCGAATTTTGTACTTTTTCTGTGGGATAGCCCCATGATCACTGTGGACTAAATATTTCGATGTTTCAACCTTGAGTCTTTACATTAATTTAGAAAAATTGTCAACCGATAACTTATAAATAATCCGAAAGATCGAATGAAAACTATTCGGCTCTCGATATAATCAAATGTATCCATTGTGGTCTTGACGGCTTTAGCACAGTGAATCACTCAAGTATAAAATCCGGACAAAAGTTTAAAATTAACATCAAATAAACGCTAATACATAATATTATTCTTATGAACGCTCTTACCTTGCCAGAAAATATAGATCAAAACAATTTAACGGCTCCAAGTATCTGCAAATTACGGCATGTCGGTTGAATACTGTTGATGGGAAATCAATACATTGCTATTGTAATATGTGTTGTGTAGCCTGCGTTAACACTTCTATTAGATAATTATGAAGAAATCTATGGAGAGATCGGAATAACGGATTCATTACTTACTATACAAAGAATTAAGTACGCGAGGATGATTGACTTATTAGAGCTAGGACGTGTGCTGTAGTTGGACTTTATCGTATAGGTATGCTGGTATAGGTATACTAAGCGGGATTTTGTAACAGTTATCTAAGAAGGAATTATCAATACGCCGGGGCTAAGATCTAAAGTTATCACTGTATGTAATCAATTCCATGTTTCAATTCGTGGTTTCTCTTCGATCCTATTCGACTATGTGATATCGCTGCATTATCCGGTAGCTCTAAAAAGTCACCGTCGATGGTACAAACGAAACAGATAACATTAACAGAATAAAATCTTAACGCAACGTGGAACGGTGCCCGTTCTCGAATGCCCTGCGGCGACTGCGTATACATACGTGCCTACGAACCGACGTGAGTCTCATAAAATGAATCCGGGCTATTGCATTGAAGGGTTGGATGATGGTGGACACTTCCGTGTCCGGGGGAGGAGAATTCCGAACTAAAAACCGGTACGCGAACTGTGGGGGGAGGCTGCATATACGATATGGTAGATATGTGTCGATGTCTCTGAAGGGTTCCGTGTCTTCGCTGTCTTAACCTGAACGCTACTCTAAGCACACCAGTCGACGCCTGGTCCATCCTAAACTGAGGTACTCTTATCGTAATAGTTTAAACGGTTACAAATTAAACGATAACAAAGTGTAATCCAAAATGAAAAATGCTTACACTTGCTTAGCTAGTGCCGGCCGTCCGCTCCGCGCGGGTACTGTACTAACAACTGAGGATGGTGTAAATTTTCTTACAATTCCGCAAATCAATTCGCAATTGCCGTTTGTCTATTGAGCCTTACTTAAATACCATTAGCGCTAAGATAGTTCTATGTCGATTTATCTTCTCTTCTGTATTAAAATTACAGTATTATATACACCGCTATACATCTCTGTACAACTATCTATCTTATTGTAGAGTCTAGTTAAAAAGCGAGAAATTAATCTATATCGGTTTCCTGTCGAACTGAGGATGTGAACGGAAAGTGTGTCCGCGTGGCGGGGTCGACGGCCGGCTTCTACATGTTATAACAAATACATCGAGATGTGCGATCGTCCGTCTCGCTTCCGGACGGCGCTGGCGAGTGTGAGTCGTCCCTGATGGGCTGTCGTAGGAGCTTGCGGGAGCTCCCGAGCCGCCCGGGAGCGAGCGAGCGGCCGCGCTACATATATCTACGAATCAAACTAATTATTCTTCTATAGTATAATAGTAAGTGTGTGTATGTATACTGCTGTTCGTTACGGCGAACTGGATGCGTGGGCGGGCGGCGGTTTGCGCAGACGCCTCGAGGCGCTTCCGTTTGGGCGAAAGGTTCTATTGAGGGCCCTTTGTATTAATTTCATATTTATTTTTTTCGTAAAAAATCAACATATTTGAAGGCACTTCTGATCGGACGAGGTGGCCCAGTGCGTGAATCGATTATGAAGAGTCGAATGGTATTTTTGGATGAAAATTTTTGAAGGTATTTTTGTTGGCATATTATTGTTCTATTGATTTGGATGCCTTCATCTATTGCACCTGTTTGGAGGTAGGCAGCTGGCTATTGGCTTGATGGCGACCTCGAGGCGCCCGCAGGCGAAGCGTTCTCGTCTCAACTTAACGCACCTATTACGTATAGAAAACTAACAGGATACATATTATAAGTAGTATACAGAACATCGGATTATGGGTACATATTTATTTCTATTAGTGCGTTTAATGTTTGGTTAAATGTGCTAAAAGACCGTCTTACACAGTTTTATCGGGAAAGGAAATATGATAACTTACGTACGAAACCACCGACTAGACGGAACGCTTCGCTGTGCGCGGTCAGTGGCGGCAAGAACTGCGCCCACGCATTTCGGAATATAATATTTATCTAACAAATAAACTTAACCCTATGTCCGGGGCGAGGACCGCCCTCGCCGGACCAACTGAAGACATTTGCCGAACTATGCCGAAATGGATTTAAAAACAACCGAGGATGTTTACGATAATCTGTAAATAAGGATGTTTAAGTATTTTCGAATTTGGTATCTGCATCTTTACTCTATTGAAAAATCTGCACGAACATATAACCGGCTATCAGTATAAAAATAATGTTTAATTCTTTGTTTGTGGATCGAAAAATAACCCTGCTCTATTGTACTAAAGTCTATGGTTAACGTTAATGATCCCTAACATAATGAAGACGAGGTAAAGGTTGACAATTTTCGGTCGCACAAAGCGAGCCAACTTATAACATTTTTTTCCAAAATAAAAATCAACAAAACGATACCCCGAAGGAATGGGACGAGGAAAGGATCGAAAAACAAAAATAAAAACAACAAAAAATAAAACTTAAGCAGTTAATATATTAATCGTTTTTTCCTTAATGAATAAATCAATAAATGATTTTAAGATATACATAACTATAAAAACCATTTAAGATAATACTTAATAATAATATAATAATAATTATATATAGCGAAATATATTATGTGCAGAAATAAAATTCTAGGTGACTTAAAATTTCTCTTACTCGTATAAACTAATGAATTTCCTAGGAGAGCGCGGGGGCTCCGCTCGACGTCCGACGTACAAATTTTAATTTTTAATAATTTAATTAAACTTTTTTATCAATAAATTTTGAATCAGAAGGCCTAAATGCGAGTGTCGTAAAATTTTGGTATGCGAAACAATCGTCCAATGTATTTCGTTTTTAATTTAATTATGCCGAAACATCATGAATCAATGTCGTCGTCGCTCATTCGAGTTGTTCGAGGAAGTTGGGCGACTTGAAGTACTCGGGCACGGGGTCGTCGAGCCGCGAGATCACCTTGTAGATGGACTTCTTCCAGCTCTGCTCCGTGTCCTTGCCGCTCTGGATGGCGCGGAAGAACTCCCGCAGCGTCTGCTCCACCACGTACCTGAAGTTCGGCGGCACCTGGAACCAAGAGAACTGCTGTCATTTTGATACACTATTCGTAATATCATTCGATTTTAACCTAATTTTAATCAATTTTATCCTTATCAACTCGTAATAGAACAAATCTAGGACGGTAGTCAGAGAGCAAAATTTGAAGCGACCATTTTAGTCGTCAGGTCTCAGGTACTCGGGTACCTCAAATAGAAGTTTGAGGTTTGATGACCATCATTGGTAGAGGCATGATAAGACGTGTTGCTCTATCTACTGTACGTTTGCTGACAGATTTTGTACCTCCACAGCTATTATGTGATATTCATATTAATAAACAGGATGGGTACAATCATTTTCAAATCCAATCCAGCACAAACGAAGTCGCAGGTAGACACTAGTGTGTTGGTGTCTCATTACTGACCCACTGGTCACGGCACTGGCATGGTCACGTCATCTACTCAACCACGCCGGCCTTTTGCGGGTTGCTGGACTTCACGAGCCTTAAAGTTGTTAATACGTTGTATGTATACGCACTAGTTATAGTAGTAGTAGTAGTCAGTAACCCATTAACGACCCACTACAGGGTGAGGTCTCCTCTCATAATGAGAGGGATGTAGGCCCTAGTCTACCACGCTGGCCCAATGCGGGTTGGTGTAGTTACCTAGTAGTACTTTGATAAAAATAAAGTATCCTTACCTCAATGTGGTTGTTCCTGTTGTAGTGCAGGTTGAGCACCCTGTACAGCTCGGAGTCGCCGGCCACGTGAAGGTCGTCCGCCGCCTTCAAGCCTTCACTGATGGCTTGCCGCGCGTACTTCTCCATCTGGATGTAGTAGAACTCTCTGTAACGAAGAAAGTGGCATTTAGTGACACTGACAATTAACCGACTGGTTTTAAATTTCGAATTTCGGCGACGATCGACTGGATGATGACGATAGCGGTGTTAGCCCAGTGGCTTAGAATTCGACCTCGAATCGAGGGGTCCGGGTTCGAATCCCAGTGGCACGCACCAATGACTTTGTAAAAAAGTTATGTGCGCTTTATAAAATTAAATATCACCTGCTGTTACGGTGAAGGAACACATCGTGAGGAAACCTGCATGCCTGAGAGTTCACAAACAAAAAAAATGTTCTCAAAGGTATGTGAAGTCCACCAACCCGCAATAGCCCAGCGTCGTGGACTAAAGCCTATATCCCTCTCATTGCAAGAAGGAGACCCGACCCTGTAGTGGGTCATTAATGGGTTACTGACAACTGGATGAGACAAGCCGTAGATCGGGCTCAGTGGCATGGGGAGCGGCCTATGTCCAGTAGTGGACCAATGTCGGCTGAGAAAGAGAACTGACTGATTTGGTATGCGCAGATTCGAAAAAAAGTATGACCCTAATGCAGAAAAATGTTGAGCTGACATATATTATATACATGTATACATGTACAAGTATGTAAGATGTATTATATTGACGCTATAAACAAACCGATTTATATATTATTTCATTAAAAAATTGTGTCCTAATTACGTTTTTCTATTACAACAAGTAAATACCTACGGAATCCACAGATTAAATACTAATCACTCATTTCTCATTTCACATAAGTACGGTTTTAAAACATGCAGCTAATTTAATGTGTGATGAATACGAGTAAGGATTTAGCGTCTTTCATGGCTCATTTTCCGGATGATTTACTATTCAGTTCAGAATTATTTTACAGGATAATCATGCTTCTCTTTGTAAAGGGTAGTTTACCGTCCACTAATTATGCAACAGCCTACTTCAACTTATGTTTAGAACTCGTGAGATATAATTAAGTATGTATAAATTCAGAGAAAACAGACGTCTATAAAATATCAAAACAAACTCGCTCCCCTGTACACGGATCCCAAAAAGGGGTTCGATTGAAATTCGTACGCAGACACTCGAACGTAACCGATCGCTGTCTATCGTATAATAGGCTCGGCTATGAATGTTGAAATTCACCTGCAGTGTGACACTTCACGGCACAATGAAAATATAAAAAGCACTCCAAGCGATGGGAGAGGATTTGATTAGCCATTTTCGTCCCGTCATTCCGGTATCTTCGTTTCGCATCGCTTACGAGAGCGAGCGTAGAGTGTCTCGCGAGGCTAATTACTTAGTTCATGTTCGAGGTTAGGTATAGGTCTCACAGCCGACTAATTTGTACATTCACAAGAAGAGTTGAGTATCTGATAGTCGTTACATCTAAAATTAAAGAGATTTTTTTTAAGACTAAACAAAACAATGTTGGGGAACTAAGAATTCTAGCCAGTAAACTTGCGAGTAAGCCAGTAAATCTGTGAGTTGTAAATTTATCCCATAAAGACTGAACGTTTTTACGAAGACTTTTGCAAAGTAAATGACATTCCTTTGCGATTTCACTATCGCGTATCGGTTACTCGCATTTAGTGTGACAGGTAGTCAAAACAGGGTAATTCGCTAATTCGGTTTTTCGCGACGTCGAGTGACGCGTTACTTTCAGAATTGTCGACTTGTTATAGGGTTCGTTATGCTTATTATATAAGATAGTTAATCCTGTTACGGCGCAGCACGACAGAAACGCTGATTTTTATCGTGTAACGAACTAGCTTACTAATTAATACGCGTACCTTTGCAGAGAAACGAATAAGCACTAACGGAACAACTAGAGAAAAAGATATCCGACAATCGGTGTCAATTTCGAAAGCACGAAAACCGCGTCCGCAATCACTTTTAACGACGGCTGAGAATTAAAAACTTGCACGATCAGCGTCAGAATAAAAAAATAAAAAGAGAAACCCTTAGATCCGTGGAAAATCCAAATCACTCAATAGTGAGCCATCAATCGAGGCGGATCATCTCTAAGCCACTTGCGAGAGAGAGAGGCCCTCAAACTTCTCGCTCACACCGGGGTCTCTATTATTTTTTAATTGGCACTCTGCGGGAGATTGCAGCCTTACTAATTGAGTAAGTAAATGAAGTGTCTTAATAATTAGATGTCTTTTTAACTGGCGAGAGTCGAGATATACGTAGCGACTACACCTTGACGTGTCGCGAATCTAATTAGGACCGTGTAAGTACTGCCGAGTACTCTTACAAGCTACTCGTACCTAAAAACTTGTGACATTTGTAAAATGTAATGGGGGAGAATTACCTACACTCGTGCCTACGAAATTAGACGGATTTCATAAAAAAAAGGAACTTTAATTTATTGCGTTTGAAATGTTCACGTCAGGTTAATTAACCGATGTTCATTACATGTTTTATTAAGTTTTATAGGTTGGTTGGTATTGTTGAAAATTGTTTAGATTTTATAGTTTTTTTATTTAAAGATATTGGAAATATCTACTTTATAAAGCGAAAGTAAAACGCATATAGCTAGAGTTATAATAATGAAGCCTAAGATTTACAATTTCTAAAACTTTTGTTAGACGGTATGAAATGAATAAAATGATATCCTTAAAAAATAAATTATGTATTTCAAAACCGATTGGCACTTAATAACTTTATTGATACCTCATTAATTTATTCTCATGGTACCATTCAGTATGACCATTACGGGCACAGATAATATAGCAGATGACACTAATAAACCTCGGTACTTAGTAAGATGTTGAGTGTTTATATATGAAGTGGCTTAAAGAGATTATTAAAAGTACTCATCTTCAAGATAAAGTAGGATCCCACGGCTAAATCCTTACTGGGTGTCAATGACCTTTATCTCAAGAATTAATTCGTGTATAGTTTATAATTTTATTACATGATTCAGAATAATTCTTTAACGAGACACGGATTCAATATAGGAGAATATTGATTTTTTGGTGTATAATTTATTAAAATTACAATTAGGAAATGTAGGTACATACACATACTCTGAGGTGAGGATATGAACAATAGTACATTCAAAACCGAAATAAGTAAACACGACTTAAAATTCTAGCATTTCTGATCCTCAGAAGAAATACTTGATTTTATTTATTTATCCCCACCGTGTTTTTAAATGAGATGATGGTCTTTTGATTTCTATCGATTCTTTACGATCCAACGAACAAATTTCGGAACATACCTAGGTACATACTTGAGAATCAAGTTGTTCGTTGTACATATTAGGATTGGAATCAGTGGCTGTAGGTATCAATTTATAAGCAGTTTGCGTACACCCGTATGCGGGTGAGTAAGTAGGTCTCGATCGGTAAAGAAGTCACTTCACGAGTATTGGGCAATAATTCAAACGTAAATTGGTAGCGGCAAGGAGACAAACACTCTACGCTTGCTACATCTCAGAATTTTTTAATTATTATTTTTAGGTAATGCAAAAAAGAACTATAACTAGTTTTCATCCGTCCTACCAAATTTCTTGATGGAATGCCACATAGAGTGTGCCATTTTAACCAAAAACCGTTACTGAATCAGCTGTTCTATTGTATTACGATATCGTAATCAAAAATGAGCTGTACGATGCTGTATTTAAGTCTTAAAATAATTCGGTAATCTACCAATTCTTCGAAATCGAGTTTCGCCGATTGGGCATTATAAAATTTGACTTGCGAAAAAAATCCAACTATTGCCATTCGAATTTCGACAATATTTGTGTTTCAATAAAGTTGGTATTTAGCTGTAACATTGGCGTATTGTCTCCTTATTTCTTAACAAGTCGCATCTTGCTACCTGGCCGAGAACGTCTTGGCGTATTGTTAAGATGCAGTTGGGAGTTTTTTTTGTGAGAATCTTTAAAAGCCAAAGCTTCGTAAAATGGCACGGGATTGAAACTGAGAGGAAGTACGACTTTCTTTGCTTTATCAAAGTTGGAGGCATTGTTTTCTAAGAAATAAGTTCGAATCTCAATACTTTTAATCTTGACTTGGGCTGCGAAACCTAATTAAAAAGCCCTATTGTTGTGTATTTCTTAAGATCTTCAGAATATTAATTCTCTTTAAAAGCTCTGAACAAACAAAGGTTAGGATTGGTATTTGAATAAAGCGTAATTATGCTGTTTTATATTTAAGCACTACCTTTAATAAAAGGTACCTAAACTAATTACCTCTACATATAGGAATTTCCATAGCACATTTAGTTAAGTCTAATAGTAGATTTCTCAATAGTATCATTTTGTATTTCAAAAATGAAGCCGAATTTTATTCATATTTTTAGT
Source organism: Erynnis tages (assembly GCA_905147235.1). Classification (NCBI taxonomy): domain Eukaryota; kingdom Metazoa; phylum Arthropoda; class Insecta; order Lepidoptera; family Hesperiidae; genus Erynnis; species Erynnis tages. Next base: position 7,639,826 of record LR990087.1, read on the forward strand.
CTCGCAAAAATGTTATCAACATAAATAAACCACAATTTAGATAAGTCGCTCCTGGCTCGTCTTAAAGGCGTAAATTGCAAGTCGTAATTTACCCATAATACTGGGGTTAGAACAAATCTCTGCATGTCTTACGAGTCCCCCTCAAGAAAACATTCGATTCCCGTGTGAAACCATAATGTCCCACAGACTTAAGAGTAGTGAAGACACGGGTAGTTATTACTGCTATAGATATTAATGAATTGGCAAGGTCCAAAAAGTACCACTAAATTCTCTTGCTTTTAACATTCATATAACATACTGTATTGTTTGATATCACTTAAATAAACTTTTTTTTTTCAAGTTATTTTATTTGTCACAAATAAAAATTTATTCAGAGTTTTGACCTATAAATATTTCTAGTCCTTTAATATTCAGTTAATTTACACTATATTTATAGCCTTATATTGTACGAATACAATAATTACTAATATTTTGGAATGAGGACACTGAGGGCAGTGACCTGATTCCAAAATAAGGAAATATAGGGATATTTCCTTAACATCTTCCAAAAATTAAAATTAAAATGTGTCATTACAAATTTGTGGTGTTTCATAATTTTAAAGAAAGTTCAGGTTTATATTTCATGGTAGCTCTACATCTTTGTAAGTTCTCTAGCCAGTCAATCGCTAAGACGTCGCCTGAGGGGTCAGGTTATTGTTTATTTTTTTAAGTTTCTTCCCTCCTTTGTTGACTTGTTCGGTGCGAATATGCCGTCTTTCTGTTCCAAACTCGAATTCTCGTTGCCAGTGACCGTTATGTTTGAACTGTTCGAAATTTGATTTCGCTTTTGTGATCATTTTACAAAAAGATAGTGTGTTTAAATTATTTTGCAACAGGTATATTAATAGTATTAAAAATATCTATATGGGTATATTGTAGTGTAGGTATCTATTCCTTTCAAAATACCTTGTAGGTATGCCATTTGCAGTTGCGCGATCTAGAATTTTTATGCCATTGTAAAAGTATGACAATTATTTTCAGTACCGTTTGAATATTTTTATTTTATTGTTAAATACTACTGGAATTATCATTATTAATGCCGTTATTTGAGTTTGAAGCTACAAAAAATTACGCATGGAGAAGTGTGAACGAACAAAAAATGCGGGGCGTTTTTTTTTCATTTTAGTATAATGTATTAATTATGTTTTATAATTTTAATTACATGGCAAGAAATGATGAAACGGTATAACATGATACTAATATGTTGAATATGGGTCATAGCGTGCGACATACAATCGGGTCCTTATTTTTATGTCGTAGTTACTTCGCGATGCGGGCCGCATACCGTAGTCTGATAACAGGGTAAGAACCTCTGTTTTCTAACTTGCGAAAGCTAGCGGGAAAATTTAATACGATTGCGGTTGATTTTATTTTCCAATGAATCATTCTTTAGAATAGATTATTTCAATAGTTGAAAAAATGATAACCTAAGCTATCAACTGGCATAGCAATGCCTTGTACAGACATATTTGTTTATGGTTACTTAATACCCGGTATTTGAATATATGTAGTTAGATAAAAAGACTGCTACGTACTAAACCATCGCCTTATTAGATACGGCTAGATTTTTATTTATCAGTATTAGTTTTTACAGTGTTAACACTACTAGAAGATCATTAATACTAACCCTATAAAACATTTGATAACATTATAATCTAATTAACAAAGCTTTGATTCAAAAACCTTTTTTACAATTCCCTTTTCAACAGTGACACATAAAATAGAGTCCAACGCTGCTAGCAAAAAAATCAAGTAAAAAAACTTTTCAATGTTTTCCAAATAAAAGAACTTCAAAATAATGCCGACGCGAGGCCGAATTAACCCGCTCCTACTATCGACGCCACTCGCCCAAATCCAATACCAAAAAAAATTCAGACACGAATTTATATATAAGACTACAGTCCCTTCGTTTATTTACATAGAGCAGTCAAAAAACTCATAAACCGTACGCAACTTTGGCTCCCGACCGAAAAATAGTTTCCAGACATTATTTTCCCACTGACTTTTCCAAACATACTCATTTCGATCGTTGCCAAATACAATGGTTATTAAAACCTGATGCAGGCCGGAGTCGCTCAAATGATAGGGGGAGGCATTACGCGTTATGTACTAGGTGCATCTGTAGTGGTGGCGGGGGTGTGTGAGTGAGTGGACGCCGTCCAGCTTTCGAGAAGTACGCCAGAGTGAGCGTCCATAGACTGTAGACGCGCTAGCCGCCAGAGCGTCCTAAAGCTTTGAATTTTTTTCGCAAATTAGACTCAATGTTTGGCAAATTAGATCCAATGTTTGTTTTTAGACTCAATGGCATATTAATCACATCGATGACTGACTCCGTTTCGAGACTCAGTATCGTGCGCGCCGGCTAACAATGGCGGTGCGTTATTCACGTCGAAAATTCGGCAAAAGTTTATAATTGACAGCAACAAAGTCAGAAACACTCTTTCTGGCGCTCCGTGGCGAAAGTTGTGGCGCTACAAGCCGAAAATAACTTCAACCTGCTAGCATTCCGAACCGTAGTGCTTGGTATATTGTATTGAAAAAGTTGACTTTGCGCAGTTGTCGAAAAATCGCGAGTTTTCGTGTAACACGACGCCTCTGTGCGTTCACTGTCTGCGCGAAAGTCGTTCGCCGCTCACATGCGCACCGCGCACACACAGGCCCGTGTAAGAGCGAGTAAACTAATACCGGGCCGGATTAATGCTTCAGTTAGTGAAAAAACTTTTTTTCAGACTGCGCCGTCCAGCCAGGGTCGGATTGAGACAAACGTCAAAGTAAATTATTATCTCGCTCGTTGTGACGTAACAGCGTACTTTCATTACGCGATAACGTTATTTTGGGTTGCATTTTAGAGTATTTTCTACAAACGAAATTGGTGTGTTGGAGGCCCGTGTAGGTGAAATGCGTTTATCGTCCCATTTTATGTTATTTTCCTGTGTCGCTGCTGTTAAAATTGAGTCAAATTTAATAACGATTTTTCGTTCATTCACACAGCGAAAGAAAAATCTCAAAAATTGGTTTATGGTTCACAAATTCACAACATTTGTTTCAAAAAATAAATAAATGGTCTGAGCAACAACGGCATATTTACTACTTACAAAAACGTTATATCGTAAGTAGGTACATTCCGTCGTCAAACATGCGGGTCGGAGACGATTATCTACCTCTATACGAACCTGGCAACTTTCTCGCAAATAATTCCCTTATCTTACAACGGAATACAAAACTAACATTTGCATTAAGTCGTGTCGCATTTTTTGCGTCACACCTAAAATACGTGCATAGGAATGAGAGACGGAGTAGAAGGGTGGCATAGAAAGTAAGTTCCAATAGATGACAACATTATCGACGCAACTGCCGTGATAAGTAAGAAATTAAGTACTTTTAGTATTATATTTTTGTGGTTAGCATTTGTGGTTACCGACAGACTGAAAAACATGCTACCATAACCGTTCCATTCACTCATTGCTTCAGTCCTACTTAAGATTGAATGTATATATATCCGTAGACAACAGTGACTAGTAAAGCTACATCCATAATCCAAAACATTTGGTTGTTGAAATTGTTACATATCGAGTCGGAACACTCAATAAACACGCAGAATGCGGCCCTGGGCCATGACTCCCTCCGCTGACCTGCCTCTGTCTTGTACCCCACGCTTCAAAAGTTCAGCTCATTTGAGTGCTTGCGGAGATTTTATTACCCCAACTATACTCGGTATTAAAATTTCGAAAAAAAGGGTTGAACAGACGCTGCCGTTTAAGGGCGAGGCACAAAGCTGACCGTTCGCGGCTACTTGATTTCAGGATTAGTTCGCTAATTACTGGTATGAGACAGTTTCAAAACTCGTTTCGAGGGATCCTTTTTAAAGCACGCTCCGCCTCGTGTAAACCTACTTAAAAAAATATAAAAACGCCAAGTCGTCTGATGGTTTTCGAATCTGTACGAATAAATCCACATGCAAGCAAAAAATCCTGCGTATTCACACAAGAAGATATTTCAGACGTAACTTTTGGAGAGTGAAATAAAAAAAATTAAAAAGTGCACGCTTGTAATGTAAAAATATTACTGATAATACGAATTAAATTGCGAGCTGTGTTTCCAAGAACGTGTGTTTTGGTGGAATATTATGCATGTTACGTATTTCGGGCTCAACTCGTATAGATCTAAAGTTTCGCTTTGATATAGTTGGCGTTTTTCGTTTTAGTCAAACTGCTTTTCGAAACATCTTCAACTGCCATAGTTTCATACCTTTTTTATGTTCTATGTAGCTGTAATACTAATACCGTGCTCTATTTTGTAGCTCAGGAAAAAAACACAACGGACAGGAATTTATGCAAATGATATTGATTGATGATAATATTGATTGATTGGTGATAGTTCTATGACTGTGATAACTACGGAACTTTCAGGATATTATGATGACCTGATGTGAAGCAACATATTCCTCATATCTTAGGTTTTGGGTGTCGGAGATACCTGCCTGCCTTGGATGCTTAGTTTGAGATGACCATCATAATCCGACATTCGATTACTGATAAGTAAATCTTTATTCCCATTTCAGGTTCGACGTGTCTGTCTAAGAATTGCACGGAACACTATAAAATGACCTCTATCTCTATAATATTCTCGTATACTTGTTTACATTTAAAAGAACAAAACAGTTTTTTGTTTTTTTAAATACGGATCGAGTTTACTAGTAACATGTAGATACTTATAGATGTAGTTACTTTACTACGTAGTACTCTATTACTCTATTTCCCGACCAAAACCCGGGAGCATCATCGAACAATCCGGCAACACCACGTTACGGTTCCGGTATTTTTTAAATATGCACAATGTTGTTAACGTGTCTAACGATAATTACTACCCACTGTTGGAGGCGTCATCACCTCAAAGCGCCTGCTTGCTATCCCATTTTCAGTATACTCAAGTTATTTCCCCGGGGCTTTTGTCATTGCTATTTAATACTAAGATTTCCGATGTAGGTTCCATGTGTTCCCACTTGTGTTATCGCCTGTAGGTAGGTACTTATTTATCACGCAGTCTCACGGAAATGTGCGGGATGGTTCTAATTAATGAATCTTGCTTCAGAAATTTTCTATTTTTACTTTTTTGATAGTTAAAGAGCTTTCATGGATTGTTTTTGAAGTAAGTTTTGACATGTTCAAATATTTTGCCTTTTTAAAATTTACGATATGTTTTTGGGGTTAATAGAATTATTGAATTATTATATTCAACTAAGATAGAAATATTACACTTACTTTTTTTTTTAATTGACCCTTTATTAATCTGAATTTCGCCTCATGAATTGGCTTTTTAATTAACATTATTTAACTTTTAATTAGGTATATTTATACCTTACCATACCTTACCTATAATAAATTTATTACTAGGAAATCATTTATAAACATTATCACCTTTTAAAAATAGTTTATAATAAAACAAGGCAAATTTCCACTCTCCTACACTATTGGGTATTGCAAGAACAATTTTACGTTTAGTCATAAAAACACACGTTAATTAATTATGTCTTAGGGCGTAGACTTGTCGTTTAGTTGCGCCACTTTGATAATTTCCCAATGGGCACCGCCTACCGCGCCTTTTCACACCTGCCTGTCACTCAGTCTCATTTCTTACGACACACGCTACGAAAGTTTCGGCTGAATGTTTGTCGTGACATTCGACATTCGAATTTTATTATTTTTAATGTGTGTGCGAAGGAATAGGATTTATTATGATGTGCACCAAAAAATTCGGATATTTTTATTCCGAATTCAATTTTATTGTTTAAGAGTATGTAACAAAAACGTATCTTTAATAAAACAATATTTAAAAGCGGCCGAATATGAAAATCATCATTTTAACATAAAGGAGAACGAAGATATAAGAAACTCTTACATATATCTTCGTTCTCCTTTGTGTTAAAATGAATTTTAATTACTTTGCAGCGTTCAAACATCTGTAAAACCCATAATTAATACCCATACAATAACGCGGGCAAATTATTATTTATCGTTGTTTACACTGCGTTCTTATCGAAAGAAACCATGACTTCCTTTAAGTTCAACAGCATTGTTGCACAATTCGCTTTAATTGGAACAAAAAAGATGCATTACGCATTTATATAACATTACGCAAGTATATTAATTAACATTTTCTGAAATAAATACATTTATAGGTTGTCTTAGTACGCGACCAGTGTACGTTGAGCTGTCGATACTTGGGGAGACAATCGAAGGAAGTATTGATGTCGAAGAGTTAGAGATCTGAAGCGATTGGTCGGGGTCGGTAATGACTTCAGAGTGATAAGGGTGCGCGAGCGCTGGTCGACTTCCGTTTCACTCCGATAATGGTCACTGCAGTGAAGACTGGGCGAGGATAAAACAAGGACAAAACTCTGCCACAGATAACGAACTGGCACAATAACACTCTGTGCTTCAAATACCAGCCGATGTCAAGATCGTTCTAATGCTGCACAGATAAAATATAGAACCTATTTTTGTTATGCTGACTGTCAAAGCGCGCAATAAATATTAGATAATTATTGTGGGCAATGTAGTCAAATAATAAATGTTTTAAGTAAAATTATTATGCAGTAATTATTACTTACTGGGTTTTTATCTTTATACCTACAATTCTTAGAGAATTTTACGTTTTTATTTAACGTATCTGTTAAATTCCTATAGAAAAGACTGTGTTAGATAAACTAAATTATTATAGGTAGGTACTTACAGTTCCAAGAAATTATCTAATAAGGATATTACGAGACCGTAGACAAATTTTAGTCCTTAATTGGAAACCACAGATACGGAATATAATGGAATATTATATGTGTTTAATTCTCTACATAGTTACCATTAATTTTAATCATTTAATACACATAAATTTCGTAGAATAAGTTCAATAATTGAATATTGGAATTCATTTCCTGATCCAATTTAATTCAACCTGCTTTTACTTTTTTTTAAAGTCATAGATTTTAAATGATAGTTCATTAAATTTTGCCTATTAGAGTGAGTTTTCAGCTTATGTTTAATTTATGACTAATCACGGTGGGGCAATTTTAATCAAAAAAAAATTCCGTTATAATTTTTTTATGTTTATTACTCTCCGTAAATTGCTTTGAAAAAAACTAATCCGATAACATAGTCCTTAAAAAAAGATGACGCGTATTTTCCTGAAATTAAAAAAAGATATCGCGTGACCGTTCCCGCCTAAACTTTGGTCCGTGTGTGCCATTGTCATTAGAAGCGTATTAAGGTTTTTAAGGCATACTAATGAAAGAAGCCGCGCCCGCTCCTTCGAGACCGTGCCTCGCCCGTACGTCATTACTTAACACACGAATAAGGTCACTTTATCTGATCATTGGCTCTTAATTGTAAGTAATAGCTCAAAAGTGCTGGTTAATGCTGGAACTTAGTAGCCAGTGATAGCCACGATGTAAAATTAATGCTCATTTTTTGTTATTTCTACATTCCTGGTACTACACGATAAGATACAGGACCAGGAACTTGTATCTGCAAATCATTAGTGACACAATAGAGATTGCGGGTTGGTGTAACCTGGTAAGAAGGTTTCCTCGCGATATTTTCCTACACTGTTCCAGGTGACATTTGATTTTTAAATTTCCCGTACAAAACTCTTGATTGTGGTAGCTAACAGGAGTAGGAAGGATACAATATGCCTCACAGAAAATTAGCTTGATAGTAATCAAGTGCAAAAATGTACCATGGATCCTGGACTATATCTAAATAGATCTATTAAAACCTAAGTGTCGGTTCAATCGATTATATATCGTTTCTTTAGTTCATGATATTGTTTTCCTTGTTCATGATAATTTTAATTATAATAAATTTAGCGGTGATAGCCCAGTGGCTGAGAATTCGACCTCTTAATCGAGGGGTCCGGGTTCGAATTCCAGTGGCTCGCACCAATGACTTTGTAAAAAAGTATGTGCGCTTTATAAATAAATATCACCTGCTGTTACGATGAAGGAAAACATCGCGAGGAAACCTGCAAGCCTGAGAGTTCCAAAAAATGTTCTCAAAGGCATGTGAAGTCCACCAACCCGCATTAGGCCAGCGTGGTAGACTAAGGCCTACATCCCTCACATTGTGAGAGGAGACCCGACCCTTTAGTGGGTCATTAATGGGTTACTGACAATGTTTTCCTTTTAATAGGTAATGATAATCATCTTTTTTAGTTAAAATATTTCATATTGATCATCAATATCGAACATACGAGTAATACGCACGTGGTCATTCTTACCGATTTATTGTACACTAGTCTCCCTATTTTAAAGTTAACCCTTAATTCATGAGCGTAATGATAACCACGCGTGTAAGGATGGGTAATTAAAAACCTTAATGGCCCATCGAAGACAAGATAAGGTCGGTGGTCGGAAGAAACATCCACTTTTCTAATTACTCTTTCATTAGCTGATGGATTACTCACGCTCGCTCTGCCAACATTGGAGCCTTAGTGATGTAAATATCGGCTCGAATGCACGAATATGAGATACCGATTTTCATTCCGATTATCATGCAATTATAGAATCATTTGTATTTATTTGAGTCACGAAGCCTAAAGACGTGATTCTAAATGTTTTTTTTCAGTTACGGTAGATTTAAATTGGAATGGTTTTTATCGAAATTTTTGGCGAATTAACTTTAATCTTCTGATCAAATACAACATACAAATTACAAAAATTTACAATAAAAAAAGGATGGGGGGTACAAAACTGTACGCGTTCGCTTTTCTTGATTACAACGATAAGTAGGACCGCGCCTTCGCATGTTTTAATTATATTATTAACGACGATGGACGGCGAAAGGCTAATTTTTTATAATGGCCGGCGTATCGCAATGATATGTAAATATTCTGCCTCGCCCTCGCCTATTAGCTGCTTGGTCGCGTGCGTGTAAACCTTAACATTCGGAAGTAAGACACGTTACCCACAATTTAGTACTGAGGCGTGACATTCTTTTTAGGTTAGGTACGTACGTCCCATTCGAATTCCTTACGAAAACTCGCAACCGTTTCATACGCGCTCGACATTCAGTCAATGCGCGTTTCTAGGCACTATTTCTTTATTATAAGACGTGAATGCTCCTGTGCGGTAATTAGCAACGTTTGAGAAGGAAACCTACTCATAAGCTTCCTCGAAAGGGTCGTATTAATTACTGGAGGTGCTCGTATGAGTGTGGCGCGATATAAATGGCCGGCCACTTGGCGCCCTCGCCGGGCCTTATTAAAAATGTTAACACGTAAATTAGACTCCACGGTGCACTGTATTAGCCAACCAATTAAATTTCACAGTCAACGCATACAATACTCCGCAAGGTGACTTCACACGTCGAGGGATGGTTATTTCATACACTAACTACTCTTACCCTATGTTTAGAGGTCTGCCCGTAATATTTTCCTTCACACTTTGATAACGTTTTGAGTGTTTCAAAATAAAATTGCACACTCAAGTTTTTAATTACAAAAATTAAATATTGAACTAAATATGTACGAAGCGAGTTAGCACGGTAAGTTAAAAAGGCATATGAAAATTGCGACGTGGGTAAGGTCGGCAACATTTCCGTCGTCGGCTGTGAGAGTCCTTACAGACGAGAGATTTTATTCTCAGTTGAATTAACAAAACATCAGATTATATGATTAATGTCATAATTAATATTTACGTTCGCAAATCGTTATTTCCCGGGGTTATTAAAGTTAAGGCGGGTTCGTGGATGGCTGGCTAGATGTCGCGTTTGACTGCTTTGATACGAGGGCGTAATTAAAATTCGTTTGAATTAAATAAGCAGTAGTTTAGTTATTCAGGAGTGTCATCAGTGGCCGGTTTGCGTGGCGTCATTGTGAGGGCGACTGTCGTGTGTGAACGGGTAAAAAGGCCGAGGCTCGGCTCGTCTAAGTGCACCCCCTCGTGCGACTAGTTGGATGTGTAAAAAGATTAATTGGAGTGTTGCCCGTATTCTAACAATTTACGACGCCTTCTCTGACGGGCCGGCTGCAGACCACTTCTGCGCAACTTAATTAAGCGAAATAACTTAAACGAGTCACCGTTGCTAATTAGTGCTATCGTCGCCGGGGCTAATTCTACGAGTGACTCTTTGTTTGCGAGCCCGCGCACTTCTTTGAGTTGCGCGCCAAAAGAATTTGTCTTTGCATCGACTTTGAGTGAAGGATGTTTGTTTTGCCCCCGGAGACTTTCACAAAGACTGTGTGCACGGGGACCGAGCAGTCGGGTGATGCGGAGAAACATTCCGATTTTGCCACTTGTAACATAAAGCTGGATGGATATTTTGCTAGTAATTTTTGTTGAGTAAAAGATGGTTCGATTTTAAAGGTGGTGATGCAGTCTCTACGAGGCGCCTCTAAAAGACATGCGAGGAGAGCTCTCGCTAGTAGTGCCCTCGAGGACTGAGGCACAACAAGTGGCCAGTAGTGTGTGGAAAGTATACTACGTCTTGTCTCGTTACATCGTTTTCCGTGTAATTAAGTCTTTATCCTGTAACTGTTTTAATTTTAGGTACAACCTCTTGTATATTAACGATAACTTAATCACTAAGCGTTGTGAACGCCTCAAATTAATTAGTGACATTTATTTAGCTTTATGGCAACATTATCGCGTTGGTTTATCAACGTTGCAAAGGCTATCGCAAGTTAGAGTTTATAATCGTTTACTAGATTAAAGTGTTATTTAGTTTTTATAGTTAAAATGTTCATTAGTGCAATCTTTCGTTAACAGCCCACCGATAGGATAATAAAGATTATTTTGAATTTTCAATTAAAAGTAGTCAGTAGTTGAGGGTCTTTTAATGATCTGTCAAAACGTTATTCATTGAATAATGAGACGAGAATTTCTATCTATCGATTTCAAATGAACTTAAAATTGCGATTTCATACCTATTAGAAATTGGTGTACAGGCTTAGTTTTTAAGTATGGCAACTTGTATGGTGTATACATTAAGTCGCCTAAGAATAAAATAAATAAACATGGGACATTTAAAAAGTTTCGAAAATCACACCAAATAAGGTTGTCGTGTCGGAGAAAACAACAAGGGGACGACGGGGCAACTAATCGACGTTTCCGTAAATTTAAAATACCATTTATTATTGAAGTAACTCCGTGCACCTCCGTAGTAATTGCCCAGCGATTGTGGCGCCCTCACCCTTTCAGTCCTTTCAGATGTTTATCGCGAGGAAATGGCCGTTTTCCGTTGTCCACGTGCCATTAACGAACAATACTAATGGGCCAAGTTGTTTGAAGAAAATGTATGCACGTTTGTTGTGTTGGACTTTCAAGACAATCGTGCCTTTTTTCAGTGTAAATGGTGGCGGTTATGGCTAATGATATGATCGGGATATCATTGTACCTACCAAAATATTCTTAAAACAAACTGACTGATGAAGAATTGGTTTTAGATTAAGCTAGATATATTGTGCCTATTTGGGGTAATACTACCTATGGAAGAACCTACCTATTCTGAATACACTGGTATAAGTATTTTCACAATTGATGCTTATATGATTTGCTTATTTGATTTGGTTTAATTATATGATTAAATTTTTATTTGGCATTAAATGAAATTAATGCAGGAAAGCACTAATTTTCATGGCGTTATTTCAGTAAAATATTTAGTATCACATGATAACAACGCAAATATTGATATCAAAGCTACACCCGATGTTGGATAATAAACCAAATTGAGTACACGGACGCATACGAATAAGTATCGCAAATAATCTTATCAACGCTTTTACAAGTTCCCCTTTATCTAACTTAGATATGATAGTGCTGGCTTGAGATATCAGCAGAAAGCTTTAATATAAACGTTTGTATATCAATTCAAGTGTTGAGTACACATTGAAGATATAACTACTTAAGCTCTTTAAAGCGTCATCGAACTTGACTAATACTAATCTTTTATGGTGGAAACTTTCAACTCTTTTTATTTTTAGAGGAGTAAATTAAAAAATACAAGAAAAACCTTTATCTGTAATTTTTATCTACATCTTGTGACATATAATACCTACTTAACTATCGAAATTGTGTAAAGGTGTCTATTGTGTGTTCGTATTGTTTGTTAGTTAATGGCCTTATATTTCAAAATTTAACAGTTCTCTTTACAATTTTGCTTTATTGACAAACTACTTGCAAAAAATAATTAAATACGAGCTTAATTTGTAAAACTGGCCATGCTTTATCTACGAGTAGGTGTCTTTAAGTTAAGCACTAATAAGAATTTTCAAAGCTATGAAAACGAATTACCTACAAATTTGCTACGTAGGGAAAAACATTAAGTATATGTCAATATCAGATAGTGTTTGATGTTTGAGGAAAATAGGAAGTGGGGGGATCTATCGATATGCAAAGAAGGGGAGGTTTATCAGAGACGGGGCACGTGGCAGGTGGTGCTTATCACTGGACTTAGATAACGGTATTAGCCGAATAGAAATCAATACCAAAGGCCCACATGTTACTTGCTATGACAATCATTAAATAGGTACCTACAATTCAATAGCAGTAATTCGGGGGCGGACGACGGGACATTTTGAAGTAAAATAAAATACCGAGTTATGTTTGCGAATAATTATGAACTCTTGAATGAGCCTTAAAAATTCAGTACCTTCCAGTTATTCAACCCTATACAGGTGTTATATGATATATCGGGTTTAATCTGTATGTTAACGTAGCATGTTTCATGTTATTACATAAGCGCATACAGTCACGTACCTAGCTACTAAAATATGATTATATAGTAAAATCATTTTCACTAATTTATTATTTCATTTACCTTAAGTAAGGAAACAAGTTAAAGGACGGCATCTATCGACCAAATATTATAAAACCATTTACATATCAGCTTCCGAATATGATCAGAAATTAATGAAAGTCGAGTAGGTATTTTTTTGTATACCTAATAAAGTTTTATGTTTCTTTAGTAACATAAAACGATGGTTCATTATTCGATAGATAATAAAAAGACTGGTGATACAAAGAGGGAAGTTATCGGCAGTAGAACCGAGAATTCTTATGTAAATTACAGCAATTTTTAAGTTTGTTATTCCTTTTCTTGCACAAAAACAGCTTCGATAGTTATAAGGCGGAATGTTTAATATTTCCCCCGGTGTTTGCTCACTGCCCATTAATTTTTTTGCATAATAATGGGGAGAGAAAATTTCTTTCCTATTATAACCACTTTTAATATAAATTGATAGGTAATGGGTTTTGAACTTCCATTCTATTACCTTTCATAGAAAAGAAAAATTAAGGACTAATTAAAAAAATAACATATAATAATTTAACCAATGTTGATTATAAAATTGTAATTTTTATACTGTTTTGAATGAATACTGACTGCTTTTAAATAATTTTATTTACCATCTTTAATTGTAACGTAGTCAGTGTAAATTAATGAATTATCATGAATAATGTTACATTATCATGATAAAAAAATAATATTGTTACAACCTTAACAAATCAGTCTCCTCTCTAATTAATAGATCCACAAACGTTTAAATATCCCATAAAATGTTGACACCATTCAAATAAAGAGCGATTTTGTTTGCAGGCGTCGCCAATCGTTCTGTTTGGGGCACTTTGGGGAGCTCACCCCATATTTGATAATTAGGAAATAGTGAATTCCCAACCCTTGAGCGAATTAATATCCGACAATCGAATTATCGTGCGCTCTTAAGAAATTGTGATTGGGATTAATTGTTTGTTTCTTAAGCCCGGTTTTCTAGTTACCTAACTTTGGTGTCGTGCATACCTAAATACCTCTATGCGTTTCCCACCTATATCCTTACGCAATAATTAATTTATTAATAACTTTTACAGAGAACTCGATTTAATATTTATTATTGCAGACAGGAAAATAATAAGGGGTTATCAATATTTCATGAACATGTTATAATTGTAACTGTTTTTCTCAACGCGAAGAGAAGAGTTAATCGTTTTAAAAGGAAATCCGTCGTGATAAGGAAAGGATGATTAGGTAATGTAATTTAATGTAATAATGTTTGTTTTACGTCTAAGGACGTTATATAAATTTATCTAGTCTAGTGTATAAAGTGCGACACTGACGTAGTTTTTGGAGATAGTTTATTACTTGACCATCTATTCTAGAGAGTGTTCTAAGTGACCTGTGTAAAATGTTTAGTGTTTCTGACATCCTCCCATACTAATGGAAGCTCGATACGAATACTATAAGTTCGACTGCGTAAGTTCATACTGGAGGCACTGTTTGAAACTCCTTTATTTAGCAATGTAAAGCCTGCTGGATGAGTTAGTAAGAAATATAGAGAAAAATAGAGTTCCAAGTATGAAAAAATTAGCTTAAAAATAGAGTTGTAAAGAAAAGAAAAAAGATAGAGCCACTTACCGGAAGTTCGAGAACCATTTGACGAGTTGAGCCGTGTTGTTCTTGTTGAACTTGATGTCCGGGAAGTACATCTTGAGGACCGCAGAACTGGGGTACCGCACCCAGAAGAACATCAGCTTCGCCTTGCGGAGGTGCATCGGAGTCAGCGTTGAGGAGTACACAGGAGTCAAGGAGCGTATTGGTAAAAACATAGACAGTAAAAATAAAACTCTACAGTTCTATCTTTACGATGATCAAAAATGACTCTACACTACATTTCTGTTTTAAATAATTTTATTTTTAAGATTTTTAAAAAGGTACAATAATTTACATCTCTTTTTTTTCGACAATTAAAATTATATATCAAAATAAGTTTACTTTTAAGATATTTGAATAAGACCAGGAAAAAGGGACTAGAAACACAAATTTAACTCATTGAAATTTCTGCTGTGCTGGGAATCGAACCCAAACGACTCTGTGGAATTGAAGGTCAGGACCTTCCTTACCTACCAATTATGATCACTGTACCTATTGTTATATTAGAAAAGTGATAGAGTATGAAGAGCTTCAAATTTAGTTTCATACTTCGAAAATATGACGAGTAAAACCTGTACATGACTAAATTGTGGTGTGTTATTTGTATTGCATTTTATAGCATAATTACGTTATGAGGATATCTATAATTACATAATTGCGTATTCGAAATGCCTACGAATTTTCAAGGAAAAAGAATAAACAAACAATGGGCTTATGAGTGTAATTCAAACTTTTAAACATCCAGCAATTAAAAGTTATCAATGAGATAACACTAACAAGGTCTGTTACTAGATTTTTTAACTTAAAATCGTAGTATCAAAATGTATGACAGACACTCCGAAAAGGGTTATTTTAGACCATCTTATAAAAAACAGCGTTTTAAACTATGACCTACCAATTGTTAAAAAAGAATACGCCCGTTATAAAACATAATTAAGCATACATTTTGATTTCAATTTTTTTGATGCGATTATGCTTCAGTGACGCTACTATCCTATCATTTATATTGATACCTATGTATTAATTTCCTCCTAATTTGGGATTAGAAAGCCGCGTGTGATTTGCCCCGCAATATTTATATTTATTTATCATGATTATTTATTATGTCTAACATAATTGAACTTTGTAACGCTAAATCCTTTGTATACCTAAGCTAAGAAATCTAAAGCCGTGCTAGATAAACGGTAGTGCAAATCTGATTATATCCTTCCATTACGTAGGCTCAATGCGAAGCACCACAAAGTCTTAATCCGTTTCCATCTAATCTTATAAAGTATACCTTAGCCTATATCACTGCAAGTTGAGTTTAATGCTGTCGGCATGTTAATACAGTGAACTGCGCAGTATGTGTGTTAATGCAGTATTAGTTACTTAAACGATCACTACAGTCAATATTTACACCGGCTTTCAAAGCATTCACTAAAAGATGTACGAAGATACGCTATTAGAAGCTATTATGACGTTAATTTCGAAAGTAATCTCAACTATTTTAAAATTGGCTAAATTATTATAATCTCAAAACAAATTAAATAAGAGAATCAAATCATGTAACGTCGATACTATTTATACCGATTAATTGGATTTCACAGTAGCTGCACACATAGAAAGAATAGGTGTTTTGCTTGAGAGGCTCTTTCCTTCGTGTGTGGGCTTAACGTTAGACAAGTATCGTAAAACGTAGAAACCGCAGCGGTCATAAGGATTCCAGAGTCGTGTAATATCTAACTACTAAGTAGGAAGTAGGCGGTGGCAGTCGTAAGGTTAAATACTACAGAAATAAGATATCTGTGGCCGTTCGCATGTAAGGTTTTGATTTGCGTCAAGTTACTCGTAGGTACTTAGGTTCGTTCGCTTCGCTGTAAAATGTCGGTTATCTATTTGAAAAGGATATAGTAGGCTGAACTCCGTCGTAGAGCTCCGTGGAGTTGCAGTCGGAGTGCGGGTCCTGCGCGTCCATGTGCTGCGGGTGGTGCGGCGCGTGCGCGTGGTGCGGCGCGTGCGCGGGGTGGTGGCGCATGTAGTCCGGCGACGCGTGGTGCGCCGCCGCCAGCAGCGCGGGGTGCAGCAGCGCCGGCGCGTGCGGCAGCGGCGGCGAGTCCCGCTCCGGCGCCGGCGGGGACCGAGCCAGGCCCCCACCCGCACCGAAGAACGGCGAGTAAGGCGAGAACACCTGGCTCTCGTGCAGCGACGGATTCGGTATCGCCACCGACGTCGGCAGCGCCATCCCTCCCGGGTACGGCCGCGGCGACGGCGACTCCGGGAACTTGCTCTCGGGCGAGTGGCCCACGCCTTCCCCCAGGATGCGGCTCACGGTGCGAGGAGTGATTCGGGTGTCCGTCACCTTGTGCCGTTTCTTCTTCGGCGTCACCACCAGACTGAGGGCCTCGTTCTGCTCGGGGTTCGGTTCGCGGTCGAAGTGGCCGTTTATCGCTCCGTACATCGGGCCCATCGGCTTTGGCGGCGCCTGGAACATGCCTGTCGGAGGCCGCACGTGAGCTCCGTGCACGGGCCCGCCCGCCTCGGCGTGCAGCGGAAACGCCGCACCGCCGGGCGCGCGAGGTCCATTCATATTCATTAACATCGGATTATGTGTCATAAACGGAACGCCGTTAGGAGCGCCCGGATGGTGAACTGGTGGGTTACCTGGCATTTGTACGGGCGGTCTCTCTGGTGGTTTCGGTGTCGGTGACTTTCTGTCCAGCAGCCTCGTCGCTCTCATTAAGTCTTTGTTCAGTTGTTCGGCAGCAGCGGCGGCCGCCTCCGATTGCTTGCCTATGATCCGACGTTGGTGCACGAACCGGGTCACGATCGAGTCGATGAGACTCGCCAGCGATGCGGTGATTTCATTTTTGAGCACTTCTGCTAAACCTTCGAGGTCGGCACCCGATACGGGTCCTACGGAACCTGCGTTTGCGTTGCGTAATGCGTCTAGTCGTTCCGCTAGTTCTGAAGAAAGCGGTTTCGGTGTGGGTCCGAGCGGCCGCTGTTGAGGCGAATGCTGGTTGGATTGAGGTCTCTGTTGACTATTTTGCTGTTGTTCTGCTGCCTCCTTCATACGAGCTTCTTGCTCTAGGAACAACTTTTGGCTTACATTTAAATTTAAATACATTGCCGCTGCATTATTCAAATGTTGATGCGGATGCGGAGGGTGCATATGGTCCGGCGTTTGTAGATGGGGCATCATTGGCAAGGTACCGTTAAAACCGGGAGGGAGGTGAGGGTGGCCTGCTGTATGTGCATGCATCTTAGCTGACATCATTTTACTCATTACCTGGGATAACATATT
The DNA here is from genome assembly GCA_905147235.1 of Erynnis tages. Taxonomy (NCBI): domain Eukaryota; kingdom Metazoa; phylum Arthropoda; class Insecta; order Lepidoptera; family Hesperiidae; genus Erynnis; species Erynnis tages. The sequence continues at coordinate 7,657,562 of LR990087.1, forward strand.
CGGTGCACTGCTGTTGGGTATCGGAATTGTAGGCGGTAATTCCTTAACTGGTGATGAAGGTTCCAGTTTAGGCACAGGGTCTTCAGTCTGTTCTACGTCACTAGAAGCACCGTCATTGTCAATCGTCTCAGACTCTTGTCCCATCCTATTGCACAGCTGCACATATTTTTCTTGCATCTCCGCAAGTTGTTCTTGCATAGTTCTTAATTGTGATTTTAAAGCATTCTTTTCCTCTACCTTCTTTTCGATCGGCGGTCGATCAGCATCATCCTCAGAATCATCTGTCACCGTTTGTGCACTGCTGCCATGGCTATTACCGTACCGCTCCGCTGCTCCATCGTGCTGCTGTGGATGGTATAGTTTCCTCTTCTTGCAGCCGTTCACTTGTGGTTGCTGGGGGGCGGGACTAGCGCGCATCGTAGACACTATATTTTCAACACGAGCACGTTTCACATCCAAAGGTCGCGGCGAGGAACGTAATGCGTCACTATCGCGGTCCTCGGGTTCCGACTTAGGGTCCAGCAGCGGTTCTGATTGCAAAGGTGTCAGGGCCGGAGACGTTCGCGAGTTACCGCTGCTTTCGAGTGCTAATAGAGCATCATCGAGATCCGGCCGGGAATCACTGGAGACGGGTCGCTCGGGAGATCGCTTCTCCTCCTTGGGTTCGTCGTTGTTGTTATTCGAGACGTGTACATTATTATTATCCGGAGAAAGTCTTAAGAGTTCCTTCTTGCGGCTCTGTAAGATGTCGCGAAGAACTCTGTGTGCGATATCTCCCCCGTTTGTCTCTTCGCCGGAATCCTCCTGTTTGGGCGCACGCCCGAGTAATTCGTTCAGCATCTCGGCCGGCGCGTAGCCGGGTCTGAAGAGGCCGAAGTGTTGTCGGCCCTCGAAGATGGCCTCGTAAAGTCCGCCACTCATGGGTGCGGTGCGCGCGGGCGCGGGTCCGTTCGTCGCGAGAGTCGAATACGAATTGCGCGGCTCGCCGGCGTCCACGCGCTGTCTGACGCGTTTCTGTTTCTTTAGGAGCTTATCCGAGTAGGGCGCGTGTGAGTCGGCCTCCTCCTCCGATGACATCATAGGCGAGACGGGCCACAATTGGCCGGAATGGCGGCGGGCAGGGCCCCACCGCGCTACTCGCGCCGCATCGCCCGCTCTGCAACAAGGAGGGGAGCGCGATCAGCACACCTGCTCTTACGACGAGCGTCGTACGCGCCGCTAGTTGTGCGCCTTGCACGATCCTTGCGCACTAAAGCACTAGCGCACTTCCGACTCATTTATTACACGTTCATGATATTGTAACAAAAACAATCTTAATTTAATTTTCCTACAATTTTCTACATTTTATATTAAATTGACACAAAGTAAAATGCAACTTTCCGAATAACGTACATATTCTCAAACATTTTATACTTTAATAAAAAAACGGTGCAATTACCATTTTCTACGTAGTAGGTACTTAATTATCGTCATGTGATATAGCATGACGAACTCAAACATAAAAATTACATAGCTCGTGTTAGCTTAAAGGTACGTTCGTTTGTATTTGGATAAAGATGGATATCAGGAAATCGATCGCCAATTACACTAGTACCTATTAAAATTATTTCCATAACCCACTTGAATAAAATGAAGTCTAAATTTAGCCCCAAATAAGAACCAATAGTAATTTAAAAACACAATCTTATGCAAGTTTAAATAGGTATTTATAATAAATATAAGTAGAGAATATAAAATAAAAATAAAGTAAAAAAACGATTATTTAATTTCGACGTTAATTAGTTAAATATTTGAGGGCAAAACTCTACAAAATAAGAAAAGCAAAGGAAAAGAAGAGATAGAGATTGGGAGAGTCCTTATGAAAGTAAATCGTAGACAGTAAATTTGCCTACATCTTTGTTCTCAAAAGCATAAAGAAATATACTTAGAAGAAACCCAACGCTATGAGCCAGTTAGGTAGGTAAAGTTCATAGCAATGTAAATGTTGTAAGTATATTATTTTTTTTTGTTTCATAAAATTATACACTTACACTAGGTACCTACATAGAATATCAATCATGTAAGAAAAAATATTTTCTATAATATTATATTGCATTTAATATTAGGGAGTAGAAACCTAACAAAAAGAAAAGAGTGGTAGAGCAAGCTGGTAGAGTCCCTTAATAAAAATAATGCAAAGCATCTCATGGTCTTAAATCAATTTGCAATTTTAAGAGAAACATATTGGATCTTTATCCTCGACAGGTTTTTAAGAATTACGAAATAGAGAATCCGGCGGTGTGTAGTAACATTAAGTACACACAGGCACATAAATATTGTGTATCTATAACAATGCGTGTATCATCAGCGGCATTAATTCCTTTTGGAGCGTGACTCCGTTCAGCATTCAGGTGGACAATGAGTCTAAAAATGTCAGAAATAATTCTGTGAGACACGCGGATTCGGTCAGCGGGTCCAATAGCGAGGACGACACGACATTTGTAATATACGACATTTAAGACATATTAGTCAACTTATTTTTGTTGCAATTTTTTTACATGAGAATCTCCAATATTATTTTTAAATTCTAACTAGATTTTTTGGTAAAATCTTACGTAAATGTGGGCTCTGAGTGGGTTTGATTTTTTACCTGAAGTCTTGTTTTAATATTTGTATCTATAATATAATATTTATTTCATTTCTTTTAGGTAGGAACATAATTATGTACAATTAAATACTGGGCCATACTACCGTAATTGTAACAAAGTTTCATGCTATTTCAAAATACTCGTAACGTCGTAGGTACATGACATGTAGCGTCCCTATAAAGACCTATATTAATCCGAAATAATGAATCTGGTGAAAGACAACCTTAAAATTAAAAACCTAATAAAGCATACACACACTAGGTAAAGTTTGTTAAATATTGTTCTCTTTTCGAATTTAAATTTTTTCGAAGAGCAATGGAAACGCGTGGTGGTCAGCATGTTGATCTCGTCTCGGCATCCGCAATTTGTGCACAATGAGATGCTATCAATGGCGGACGGTAAAGCCGCGACCACTTGCGACCATCGTCACGGTGGCTGCATGTGGTAGGTATGTACTAACATGGGATTACCATTTTTCGTTCACTCATGAATCACAAATGGAAAGTTTGGGTACCTACTCGTTAGTGGAAATTGTAATACCATTTTGTATTTTCATTAAGTTGTACTCATACATCGATTGGGAATGCAAGGGTCGTATTCTAGAACTGATTGCCACTAAGTTTTTTTGGGTAAACATTGTAAGTAGCTCAGACTTAAAGAGCGTATTATTTCACTTATATTTTTTAAATAAATGCAAATACTGTAAGACTAATTTCATCAAACACCTATCCACAATAAGCGCATTCAATTTCACATGTAGATTGTAGATATAAAGAAGCTAGCCAAACATTTTTGAGTTTCCAAATCTCTACAATCGTCTCTACAATATCTTAGTGTTTTAAAAACCCACAAAAAGGGTTGCTTGTTGCGGGTTAAGTATTTACACTTTTGAGATTTCGACTATGAATATCTTTAGTAAAAGTGAAATTAGTTATTTAATGTATGACATTAAAGTCTGGAATCTATGAGTTTCTTCAACTTAAAAAAAAAAGATTTTTGTAAAAATATAATAGTCATTGACAAAACTTTTACAAATTTGATCATCTCTTATAATTTATTAAAAAGTCAAAACCAACCGTCACGGGCCGACGACGAAAAACTTTCAACAAGTTATTATTTAAATCGTTATTTTTAATACTCGGGGCTTTCAAAGAACAAAGGGCCCTCCCCATGTTTATCAAAAGAGTCATGTATCGTAATTCCATCGAAACGATTCCATTAATTACCCCGTCATGAATAAGCAATGTACTATCAAACTGTGACCGGTCAACCCCTGGTTCTGGTGGAGGTGCTTCATAGCATTCGACACGATTACGACCATTTAGGTATGTGTGCCAATGTACGATATTCGAATTACTAGGTAACTATTCTAGCTAAAGCTTCAATCCAATAATAATCATCATCTTAGATACCTTAATTGATAGATAGAAAATATTGAATTTTTCAGAGCGCATTCGGAAGAACGAAGAAGAAATATATAGCTAGTCTCTTAAGCGTAACGAGTATTTTGTAGCGTCTTAATACTCAAGTAGCAATTTCTTCGGACCAACCAGAGCTTTGTACAAAAAAGTTGAAAATATTTTATAACCTAGCAAATTAAATTACCTATTAGACTTGAGTGAAACCCCCTTCTTATAAGACTTGTTTGTTACACTAAGTACTTTACGTAGAAGTAAACAAACATTAAACTTAGTTTTTCCACATTCTTAGTTTTTTGCAGTTAGTTTGGTTTTCGTTCGTTTACAGCTACCATCCACACATTCTTGACTTCTTCCTATATGAATATCGTGTGTTATAAAGGGGGTACACTGTAGGCATGTGTTCCCGACACGACCTGTTGATTTCCATCCATAACGCACGCTAGGGGTGCACTGTACTCCCAAGTTATGTCGACTTGGATAAATTATGTCAAGGAATAGTACCTACTATAGAATATGTGAATATGATTCATCTGTTAAATTTTAATCTTTTGCACAACAACTACAAACCATCAACATTGTCACACTCAATTGGAGGTATTATTTGTAGAAACAGAACCACAGAAAGACTCATTTATTAAATTCTAATCTTGCACACCAACTACAAACAGTCAACATTGTATTCAACATTCAATTGGTAGTATTATCGTTAAGGAGCAATTCCTTTTTTTGCTGCATTTGTAATTTAGGTATATATATTTATTTATATACTTAAAAAATTTAAGAGTACTTAGAACAATTTTGTTTTTTTTAATACAAGCATACAATTGCACAATTTAAATGTTATGGGCGTAGCAGAAACGAGCCTTTTTCGAACCGTAGACGTACGTGGCATTGATAAGTCTGTAGATGATAAGCTGTAGAGGCCGATTGAAATCTTTGGTGAATGTCGTAGGCGCGTAGCAAAGCACGGATTACTTACGATACGCGTAAATTATTTTTAGTTTCTTTTCTTTAGTTTACTGCATAAGCTGCACATTTTTTATTTATCTGATGTTGTACCTCAACATCAAATCTCTTCGTATTTTTATGAAATGCGGTAATAATTAAGAAGTTTTCAAAATATAAATATTCCGCATTGTCGATATAGCACCACCCTACCCACCCCTGTGTAATTCGGCATGACGTACGACGTCTAATTTTTCCGGAAACGTTTCTTGCATACTGCGCACTCACTACTACTTGTACCTTACTTTGTGCTTTTCGAGCAGAAAAATACGTAATTATTTTCCATTTGTACTTAATTTACAAGTGCTCGTTATTGATGTTATGTTTATACGATGCAACGTATCGGAGTTCAGTTTGTGTTGATTTTGGTGAAGTAAAATTATGTTCTTCCATATTCCGCTAGACTTAACAACTGTTTTTCCGAGTTTCTATGAAAATGACGATTTCAAGTACTTTCCCATTTTGTTTCACTTAAAATTATTTGTACTCTTCAATTCGATTCCATTTATTTGTTTTAATTTGGAAGCCTTATCAATCTGAATTAAAGTATCTATTGAAACTGTTATCTGAGTGTACAATGCTGCATTAACCTGAGACAAAATTTTTGGTGTAAAATATATAATATGTAAAGTATGTATTTGGGTGATAAATTTAAATTATTATCTTGTCTTTATATTCGTCCACCCCACCTACTACTTAAGGCATTTCAATGTTTGATAGTGGAACCGTAGGATATTTACGTTAAAGTCACTGACCTCATTTCCAGTTAGCAATAGCAATAGAAATAATAAGACTGACCGATAGTATCGTAATGCCATATGGCACGGTCGCTGTACACCACAACAACCCACCCTCACGGGAAGTACAGGAATGCGTGGGAAAGCATTTCACCCTCGCATACACCTTTGCATTTATTGTCTATGGGGTTCTTAATTTGCCGGTGACTTATGGTCACTCGGCCATATGGTCGCGTGATGGGGTCGAAGACAATTGCTATAGTGCACTTATTTTTTTTAACCTGAGTTTCATTGCCGATAAGCTCTGATAGGCTTGATGTAAGTTTTTATAGCATGTGTCTGGCTCTAAATAATGACATAGGTATAGGAAGGTATGTTTGATTCCAGGTAGGATTAACTGCCGAAGATACGAAACGGTAATCTGACATCTTTTAGTATTAGACTACCGGCTTCTCATCTACCTATGCCTTACACACGTACCTATAGATAGTTTTTGGGTAACCCCGACTGGTTTTGTACGTAACCGAGGTCTTTAATAATACCTAAGCTCGCGCTAATTGTATTAATTTTAAGTTCTAGCACATCAGTGTGTGGGTGGGTACCTAGTTACCTAACATATCCGAGAAAGCGTCATATCCGTCGATCTCCTAAGGTATTCATTTTATTTTGGTGACAGGTTTTCTAGCGGACACATTTTCTCTTTCATTACTTTCACACTTTTCTTTTTGTAGATATGTGATTACTGATAAGCCACCGTTCTTATCATCTACCATAGATTATCAAGAATAGAACGAATCACGGACAATGTACGAAGCAATCAAAATAATTCTAGACTACCGTAAAAAAGTCGGTTAGAAAAAAGCTAGAAAGGTAATAACAGTTCGTGTCTAGCCCAACGGAATGGAATAGAAATGGCGTCGGAATGCACATGACAAGATATGCATGAGGTGTAGTTGCAGTTGCGTGACACCGATTAATTTAATGGCACATTTCTACAGATTATATTATTGCTCTATCGGCTGAGCTAATAATGCACTAAACACTGAAATAAAGAGCTGCATGTGCAACGGTGACTAGGTTATTAGAGGTAACTTCACATGAGATAAGGTATGTTAAGATGAATTTAGGCGGTGCCATAGTAGCTTCCTCGGGGAAGTATCATACCGCAGCCATACGTGGGCTGCAGTAGGTAAATCTTAACATTAGGTGGCTATCATGCCTGTTTGCTAATCAATAATATCAATATAAGAATATACCCACCAGTAGCACGTCTAACGTCAAATGGAATTGAACCGTATTAGGTATTATCTGAGGTCATAGGTGGATGCGTTGTTAGTGTTGGTACTTATGAGGACTAAGGTGTTCGACGTAAAAATTATATCTATGGCAGCCATACATGCCCGTCCGAAAAATAAAGCACTAAGTGTCGAGGAGGTAGCCGGGCGTGCTACGTATAAATGTCGAAAAACTTTGAAGACGACTGATTCGATTATCCTCATAAACAATGTTTAACTAAATTACCGTCATAATCCATCAATATTTGGAGAATATTAACTGTAATAACTGAAACTTGCCTGCAAGGGTGAAGTGACAATCAGCATGCATAAGTGATGAGCAGCGGTGGCGTGCCTCCTGGGCCATTATGGGCTTCTATGAAAAAGGACATTTCGCCTTATCGGCGAGTATCACGAGAATAAAAACCGCCGATAAGATCACGAAGTGAACGGCTCGCTCCGTTAATCGATGTCGATGAAATATTACTGTAGGAAGAGTAGCTACGTAGTACCTAAGTAGATATTGTAAGTGTGTGTGTAAGTGTAGTAGTAAGTTGGTGGGTGGTTTGTTGATATTAGATTTTCTTATAAATATTGGATAGATAAGATTTTTTCTTATAAGTAGAGCAAACAGGCAAACAAACAGTCGAGCCACCTGATAGGGGTCACCATCGCCTACTGACACGTCCAACACCAGAGGAGTCGCAAATTATTAAAATAGATCGATGAATAAAAATGGCTTTCTAATGTCTTTCCGTAATTATTTTATTTGTTGAATTGTTTTTTTATTTGTTGAAGTTTTTTTTTGTGTGTTAAATAGTTTCATATGATATAGTAATAAACATTTCTTTATCATATTCATTATTACGGGTCCTACTGGCTGTAGCTTTGACGTACGATCTCATATAGAATTTCTAAACTTTCTAAACTTGGACGAAATACTCGTAAGTTGCAGTTACTACCTACTTAACATACGGCTTGCATACTTGTATTTCAATTGCTAAAATATTTGTCACATTGCAAAATATTTGTCAGATTGTTCGATAGTCGGACATCACTAAGAGTTGAGACAGGCACTTATTAGTCATTATCTACAGCGCGGTATCGCGGTGACATATGGCGGTATCGGACACGAGTCGCCCTGAAGCACGAGAGAACGCCACGCCATACAAAACCTTAATTATTCTTTGTTCGCTGCATGCCATCGTTATGGCAAAACCGCGATTAAGCATGCAGTCTGCCCAATGTTTAGCTGTAATTGCAGTCGTCCTTCAATTAAAGATTTAAAAAACATAATGTACTTGCAGACAGTCAATCGGGTGTTGCATGCAATCCTTTTATTTCCCTAGAGACAAGCCTTTCTCCGAGACGTAGACATTATCGTCCTAATTGGATTAATATCTACCTAAGACCGATTTGATTAACGAATTAAGAGCCTGTCTATAATTTACACAAGTTGCGGGGCTATTTGTACGTTTCATTATAAATGCTTATGCATTTATTCCGTATTCTTTCCCCAAACAAGTCTTTAATTAGTCTTTATAAACTGCATGTTATATACATACGTCATACATATTATATCGAACTGTTTCCAACTGGTGACTAAGTTGCTGCTAGGGCCACCCTCGACACAGTTCGCAAGTACAAAACTAGAGCGGTTGTTAATTTATTTCTGCACCACCTTTTGTGCGTGGCGCGACTCGGTCGCAATTCTTGTGCAGTTGTTGTTATGTAACAAACAAGCGAAAAGGTTTAGTGTATACTTGTGTTAATTTCAAGATTGCTGTTTAAACGTAGAACGGAGTAACTTGATGTATTTCTGACAGCAATTAGACGGGAATGCTATGATAGGGGGAATATAAATGTAAATTTCTTTGCTTTTTCATTCATTTTTAAACGCGGAATAAATAATAGAAGAAGATTGAAGCATGAATAAAAATAAAATATCCCTCATAAGTCCAAACCACTGTCCTGCGCGAGGGTAGGTACTCAAGATGCTGGCTGTGTTCCCTCTTTCGGATGGCAATGCTCACCCATTGTCCAAAGAAGATTATTATTATTCAAATAATTATATTATAATAATTATATTATTCTTACTTTCATTCTTATGTTTCTAATCTTTCAGTAGGTATGTTCAAGAGAAATATGGTCCAATTACTAGGTAGGTACAAATATTTCAGCGTAATAGAAGTTATACATAAGATAAGTATCTAAAGAAATAAAAATTTTATCGGTATTTTTTCGTATAGTATTGCAGTCTAGTCAATTCTATTGGATTAATCATAATAGAAATTAATATTAATATTAGAAACATGATAAATAAGTTTCAGTTTTTGGATTTTTCAAAATTGGAGGCTGGATTATGAGGACAAAAACCTACGGAAAACCAAATAATTCCGACACAGAGATCAATTTATTATGTAAGAAGCTATTAATAATAAATTAATCATAAATTTATTCCCGAGAAGAATAAAAATTATACCTAATTTAAAATCCTAAAAAAACCCAAATTCGATAAAAAATTATAATTATACAAAAACCACAACTGGCAACTAACTGAACAAAAGGCGAGTTGATAATGAAATAAGGAATTGCGGATATAAACATCTTGTTTAATATAGTTGTTCACTGATCTGAAATGTTTTACATATATTATTTATAGTAGGTATCACGTACACATAAGTTAAGATTAGAAGATGATGTGAGCTCATTCGTCAGCTAGTAGGTATGACTAAGTGGGAGTTGCGAAACGCCTGGTGTCTTATCGCTTGGGTGTCGGTCTGTCCAGCACAGAAAACCGATAAACGTAGATATCTCGTTACAATAATTCTGCCGTCTAAGTCATAAGTGGTCGGACAGCTCGATAATACAAGGAAATATATTATTAACACAGTTATTATCAATTTAATCTAATTTAGTCCTATTGACACTTTGAGCTAATATTTTAGTGTTGTTCCCTATTATCAATTTAACTGACATTTCAAAGAGTTTTTACCTATTATGCTTTTAGGCTAATAAAGATGTGGTGTTTTATTGTTAGGACTCAAAATGTAATTAGAACCTTAACATGGATATAAACTTTTCGTCACTAGTAATTAGGCTGACAAAACATTCAGTCATTCATTAGTATGTCATATGTCAGTAGGTATGTCTGACATCTTTCCATACGAATAGCACACGTTAACTATACGAATACTTGGTCAATAGTTTTCCTGCTTGAGGTACATGTTCGAAACTAATTGGGGTATCTCCAAAAAACAGACGTGAGTAAGGCAATTCCTCTTTCCTCAGATAAGGAATTTCCTCAGAAATAAATATCCCAAGTCCATTTTGAAGTGTAGGTATGGTAACATGTACTCGTATAATTTAAAAAAAATCCGATCTGATTCGGCTAACCAAAATAAGAAAATGCTAATTTTGGTTAGTGCATGCTTACTGTACCTACTTACAGTGAAAAAAAAAGTTACTTAACCTGACATTCCATACGTACGTTTTCCTGTAGGTAATGAGCAAACAAAGTTTTTTTACACTCGTGCACGGCTCAGACGAAAAAATTGTAGTTTTCATTTTCTTTCGGCTTTCGGCCTAGTGTGCTCTTTGCGGGTTTATCTACTTCACTTCGTTCTCTTGTGCTCTCTCAAAGACTCCCAAAAATATTAAGCAGCTTTTTAGACTTGCCCCAGGGCGGCTATCGCCATTGTACGGATAGTGCACAAAGAACTATTTGCGTCTTGGAAATTTGCTCTATTCTTTTAAATGTATATAAATGTACCTACTTACTTTGTAAGCTGAAACTTTGTTCATTAAACAGCGGAGAATTAAGTACTTGCGTGTTAAATATTTCTTTATGGCCTACATTAGAGTTTTTGTAAGTGTAAATTGAAACTATTATTAAAGAGAAGAAAAATTAACTATTTGTCATTAAGGTAGTATTTTCTATGTATTCATCAGTTATTCGTCTATATCTAACAATAACAGCTGCTATTCATAGAAATAACAGTCCTTGAAAGGTATGCACTGTAAGACAGGTTATTAGGCCGGCGATTTTAATCTGCTCATTTTGTTCCAAGAAAACAGGTTCTTTTTGCTACTTGTCTGTAACCCGTTAATGATGCACTGTCAGGTCAGGTGTCCTCACAATGAGAAGGATGCCTTCATCTTAGACCATCACGCTAGTACAGGTTTATGGACTCTGGCAATTCAATGTTTAATATTATATCGTGATCAATGCTACATTCAACTTGATTCAACTCCGAAGAAACTATAATGTACATTATTTTCATCTAATATTTTGAATCAAAACCAACTAATCACTAGTCATTTTGTCAAATCGCCGGTTAGTGCGCGTTTTGTGGCAATCAGTACGTTTTTTGCTTGGGCCGCCAGCCGACACGCTGAGCAACACATCTGGCGTGCTCCTTATCAGAAACAGAAACACATCATTGTGTTAGAAGGAAAACACTGGATTTTATCTCAGTTATATTGTTCATACTTCCGTCCTTAAATTACTGGTAAAGGCCATCAGGGAATTAAAAACACTATTATAACTTGTAAGGACAACACACTCTTTTTTCAGCTTCCTGCGATAGCAAGTTAGTAGTTTTTTTGGTTTATTTTGAAGCGTAGTTAAGATTGATATGGCAGCTTGACGTCTACATGTGTGGACGGTGGTAATGTTGTTTGTTCGTGATTGTAAGGATCCTCTTAATCGTGCGAATCTTCATAGGGGAGTATGTAATCACTAAGCGAAGCACAAAATTCATTTTTACTTTATTACTTATTAAGCATCTATTCAACAGATTTTCAACAAATATATCTATATATTTGTTGAAGAAGAAGACTGAGAAAATTTCGTTCAAGTTTCGTAAAAAAAGACGCAATAATTTGCTCGACAATATTTTAGATAAGAATAAAGAACTTTATCTATAGATACAGAAAAGGTCAAGCGTTTAACCGACTGGAACTTCCCAATATTTGAATAATTATTTAACATCTCAATACTAGCAACACAAAAAGTTACAAACCAATGGCAGATCCGGCGATCGAAGATAGCTGACTGGCAGTAAATAGTTTAGCTATTCGGTTGTCAAGTTTTGTCAAAACTCACACACAACTTGGTCAATAGTAAGCCAATAACTCAGTAGAATAGATCTTTATCTAAGTTAGTATAGATACTGAGACAAAGTTTGATCAACTACTTATATCCCAGGAACAAGACACATTTCAATATAGGCAATAACAACAGGTTACGACCTCTGATGGACAGATCCGGCAATCTAAGATAACTGACAAGCAGTAAACAGTTTAGCTATTCAATTGCACCGGTTCTGTCCGTCACAACATGCTCGCTTTATAGAGTTTGGGACTTGGTGAAGGGAGCGCGGGTTTATAAGCGGAGCGGATACGTCATTAATCAAATTTTGATCAAACGGTCGATTTTTTACATCATATTATTATCGTTTTTAAGTGAAACTTTAGTACCTTTAAATTTATCCGAATGTTATGTTTTTTCTCCTTGCTTACATTTTAAGAGAAGTCAGAATTTCTTTGTTTTTTTTTTAAATTTAACCAACTAAAAATCTTCACAAATCTAAAAATATAGGATATCTAAAAATATTGATTTACACAATTTTAAAAATATGTAGACCAGGTACCTACTTGTATATGTCTTAAGCTTGAATGATGACTGACTTTTGGGGAATTAGAAAATAAATATCGCAATTTTGCGACGGGCAAGAATAAAACAATTTGAAGTAACCCATATTATTAGACCTGCGAACAAAGCTAGTAATTCCCGCTTATTCTTACACGAGGTCTTATCTTACTTCCACCGCGACTCAATACAATTGCTCCTTCCTCTCCAATCATAGCTAAAGACAAGAACACACGACTACGCTCACTTTTTATTTTCTTATTCGTTTTAAATAAAAATTTAACATTTTCAAAAAAACTGAAACTAAAAATTATTTTTTTAGTTTGAGTTGGTATTTACGGCGCTAAATTTAAATGGTATCCTATTTTAAGCCTTTGTGTTACTACTCATGAGGACTAAGATGTTCGCCTCAAATAAAGTAAGTAGGTATCTCCGGCAAGACGTGAAGAGCTGCTTCTTAGCTGGTTAAGAGGTGGTAAGGTACCTCCCCGGATACTATCTTTAAATCGGACTCTCAAGTGAATTGTAATTCTCTAGAATCTCTCTAGAATCTCCTCTAAAAACCTCTCACAAGATCTACCCGCACTATTTACGTTCATCTACATAAATACTATATTTAATTTATTTTTGTCCTCACTTCCACCATTCACATATGAGCAGATCATTATTTTATTGATAAGCAAATGATTTATTTGTCCAACAATTTCGTCACTTCGTTTCAACGGTATTGATATGTGGAGTATTGTGTTACGATAAGGTAAACGAAAACACTGCAATCGTATGGATTGCCTTTTAATTTCCATCGACTGAATTGTCGTCGCTTTTATTGTGAATGTTTTACAAGATGTCCTTTTATCATTAATATTGGTAAATGAATTTTATTTAAAATGAATAAGGGATACTTTTTCAGTTTGTTCTGGTTTTTTAAGAGTAAAGGTTCTGTGGTCTATCACGCGTGAGTGTTTTCTTATGAAGTCTGTCGGTCGCTTTAAAGCATCTCTTGCATACCCCGGAGACCACAGGACTTGAAGAACATGCTGTTTCATGCCGGGATAAGAGTGTAGCGCCTAAGAATTCTTTTATAACCGTGCCTTACTAATAGTCTCTTAACCCGTCGTAAGCAGCATGTTGTTCATATTTTGTGTTTCAGCTGGGAGGATTGGTTGCTGGGGATACCTACTTTATTTTAGGCGAACACCTTAGTCCTCATGAAGCAAAGTAGCAAAGCATTTGCATGCAACCTCAGATACGTTTTTTCTCTATTTGAGGTTGGATGGATGGAAAAAAAACCATCCAAATCTGTTGAGCCGTTTTCGTGTGAAACAGTAACAATCATCTATCCATCCATCCTCACAAAATTACATTTATAGTAGTAGTAGGATAGTACTAAGCAAGCAGTGTGTGTGCGGCAGTGTGTACTCGTATGTGGCAGTATCCCCGGCGCAGGGGCCGAGATTGCGCGGAGTTCCGTCGCAAGCGGTGCGCGTACAAGATTGTTTCCTCGTTAGCCGCCAATTGAGCAGGCGGTTCCGTTCCTTGCGGAACCCCGGCCCTAATAGCTAAATTGCCCAAGTGCCCACAACGTGTGCCCCCTATCACGATATCATTTTTGTCCCAAACGCTGAATGAAAGAATTTATGTTACGTAACTGAGATTGTTAGGTATGAAGTTTAAAAGAACTAACTACTTTTGTTGAACTCTGCTCAGCGAGGGACGCCGCCCTCTTAATCCGTCAAGATGTTGATTGGGGATGCTGGAAATAAGTTCTTTATTTGAGGCTAACAAATATCTATTCCTCCACCAATCTTCACAAACTTTCACATTTATAGCATAGGATTTCAACATAGATTCCAATAGAATAAACTAGTTTGAGCCAATAATAAAAACAAATAGATGAAGAGTGTTTTCTGTCGAACGGTTAATCTTCTGATCTAGGTATGTACCTGTCAGATTTAAGGTAAATAGGTACTTCTTGTAGCGCAAGATACTGGTAATTAAGTACTCTAGGTACTTAATTATTAGGTATTTTTTTTCACAAAATTATTATCTTATCTCAGAGATCTATTTAAATCTTGAAAACACTCGGTGGTCAACTAAGTATTTATTATTGTAAGCGATAATCTCTTGGGGTTGTATAAAATATTTATAGAGACGGCTCATTTCAAAACAAACACATGGCCTTAGATAAATAAATAGTAATCCTAAAACTTTTTCTTAGAAAACTGTTTATGACAAAAGAGTTTATCTACATTTAAATTCCATTAGAAATTTTATGTTCAACGATAATATAAACATGTAACTTATTCGTAAACTACATTACATTTAAATTTCATTACATATGTACCTATTTCATAACAATGTGACAATGAGTTCTCAACATTCTAGACATCGCAGACTTATTTCGTAGATACGCTGCGTCTAACCTCAGCACACCTAAGCTATTTTGAACCTTAAAACAATAGCAATAAGAACTACAATATCTTGTACAGCCCATATTTGGAGACAAAGATCCTATAATTACGTAACAGTTCACTACACTTACTCGTATTACTGAAGTTGTTGCAAACGACTTCTTGAGGCCAAAAAGACTCCTGGCCACCGTCCAAAGTGTACGAAAGTGTGCCCCTGATCCTACGACTTGGTGTACATACAGCCTCATAGTTCATCGAATTTGAAATGGCAGAGAATCTATATTCTCTTATATAAAATTCTCATGTCACAGTTTTAGTTACCATACTCCTCTAAAACGGTTTGACCGATTTTTATGAAATTTTATTGCATATTCAGTAAGTCTGATAATCGGCTACTGTCTATTTTTCATACCCCTAAGTGATAAGGGTTGTCCACACTTAACATTTTTATTTTATTTTTGGACGATTTTTTATTTTTATTTTTTAATAATGTGGCATCAAAAAATACATACAACCTTCTATCAACCCCTATTTTTTATAATCTTCTTCTTGTGTCGTATTCTTCATTACTGAAGGTCGTGTCCAGAATGAAAGTCCTTCAAAGTTGTTATGATTCGCCTCCATTCTCCTCGTTCTTCGGCTTTCTTTAATAATCATTTTAGTAATTTAATAACTTTCATCCCGCTCGATAACTCACGAGTATATAGCAAAACAACGTTTGCGGGGTCAGTCAGCTAGTCTCTTATATATGTATTAACATAGGTTCACATGCAATATTGTATTCTTATATTGTAACAACGTGTTTAGGCATCCTAGAAATATTAAGGGTATCGTGAAAATTGAAAACGCCTTAAAGATCTTTGGATATAAAAATTTTAAAAACCGTAATCCACGTAGATCTCATACCTTTTACCTGAACCACGTTACGTACCAAACAATTTTCCTTGAATATTCTTATCCTGTTTGGTTCGAAATATGAAATAAGGATGCCATAATTAGAAACATGCCATCAATTTTAATATCTATTTTAGTCCATCCTAGTACCTACGTATCTAAATTAATGTAATTGTGTGGTCGATTTAATTAACATATTAATTGCGTTTAAGTACAGTAAGATACAGGCAGACCTACGTGATAATATGGGTGTCCGACACTTTAATCTTATTCTACCTTTTAAATAAAATATCTCCCTTTGTTATAACATAGAATGTCTATTGAATGTAGGTAACATTATGTTATCCTAGAAAATAAATCAATTACTTCTTTATTGAAGCTAATACACGCGGCATAAAAGCCTTTTTCCAGCTTAGATCAGTGATTGAAATAAACTAGTGTAAAATCATAAAAGATTAATACGCTGTCAACATTAATTTAATCAAAGTTTTCAATTTAATTAATAAAGTATGCCTACATAAATTTTCGGGGAAATTAGTAAGTAAACATTTGATTGAAATTTTTGTACCTACTGAAAAGAGACGGTCCGTTCTAAAAACAAAGATTTTCGTCTAGAATTTTCAGGTCTTACTTGGCTGTGAGTCTCATACATTAGACTTTAGTGTTATGAATGACCTCGGTTAAAACTCGACGCAACTGCATGCATATGTAACGGTATAAGTTTGCCTGCAGTTTAATAGTTGTTGTTCATAAGTGTAATATCTAGTAATAACTGTTGTGCCCGGCTTCGTTCCATGCCTTCGGGTACGTTTACAGCCCCGTAAGGAGTTAGGGAGTTTGGAAAATTGGAAGCTGCTTTTATTCCAATATGAACATGCCTAGCTCGTGACTATGGTAATGCTTTTAATGTCTATACTTCCGTGAGTCTTAGATATTTTTAAAAGATCAGCCAAATTAATAGCAATGCCTAGTTTTGTCCGTTTTCAGAGTGACCTCTTATGACCAGATAGTCTTTGTTTTGCTTTGATTCCCTTGAAAAATAATAACACAACAGTCGTAAACCCACAACCTGGTACAGATTTCACTGAAAGCAATTTAAAAAATCTTTATTAAGACGCACGTCACAATGATTTGGAAAATTACTAAATTCAATGCTTAAAATGCTATTGATAAGTTTGAAATTCTGGAAATTCTGGAATACCACTGAACAATATGATAAAATGTGGAATAAAACACTAAGGACACAGATTATTACCTATAGTAATTCATATTCCATTTATTTCGCGCAAGCTGATTTCGGAAGCGCGACCAAATATAGTCTTTTTAATTCATATAGCCCCAATTAGCGGTAATATGCTGAATTGAGCGTTTCTTGATGGAAATGAAAAACATGTGTTCTAATTAATTCAACCACCTCACCTAGTGGGCGAATTTATTTATAGACTAACGGAAGTCTCTACTAACTGCGCGATTAGTCGGACGACCAGTCGGCGTAATGAAGTAACACTATAGGTGTCTTAATGCATATGACCTCGGAAGCATGTAATTAGTAGCGTCGCGTTGTAGCTTGTTTGCACTACAACTTGACTGATGAGCGTCCGCAAAACAATTAGACTAGGATTCGGCATTTGCACATTTAGCAGCAATACCTTTCTTTAAAAAGTTACGTGCGCTTCAAATTTAAATATCACTTACTGTAACGGTAATCGAATGTCGCGAGGAAACCTGCATGATTGAGCCTTCACAAAAGAATTTGACAAAGGCCACAGTCGCAGAAATAAACATTAATTTACAAAGATTGTCTGATTCTCGACAGAGTTGAGAAATGTAGCATTTAATTAGGTATTTTGTGTTAAATTTACTTAATATTTAATCATCTTGCGGCTTATTATCTTGCGGCCATGAGTACCTATTTCAGTCTGCAGATGAGGTAATACTCATAAAGCTAACATAATATGACGCAGAGTTACCATAAATTACTTATGTAACGATTTAAGATTTTAACGTATTTCCATCTAGTAACAACAATATACCTATAGGAATTTATTTATGAAAATGAGACCAAAGTAACCCATACTTGAAACACGTGTAAACTCTACAGTTACTTGAATTACACTTTTAGAAATATAATAAATAGAAAAAATTTCAAACTTTTCATAAATTCTAGGAACACTACTATATAGATAAAATAATCCTAATACTATAACAAACGCGAAAGTTTGAGAGCATGTCACGCAGAAATAGTTAAATGGAAATTGAATTTGGTATACCTGCTCTTACAGATACTTTAAAATTAGAAATATCAGAACCTAAATAACGAAAGCAAGCTTTTTAAAAATGCAAAAAATCCTACCAAAAAATTGGCATCAAGCAATCGTTTCCAGTGTTCTTAAGGGCATTCCAGACTAACTTGCAAACACCTATTTGTGAGTTGAAGCCTAACTTCTAAACCGTTTGAATCTTAAAGCTTATCTAGACACTTAGTGAACTTGGCCAGTGAGTCGACACTCTGTTGTCCCTTCTAGCTCACTTACTCGACTTACAAGTTAGATCGTACGAAGATTAAAGCCATCGCTTCAGTAACAGTGGGGAAGATAAAAGCGAGTTGCGAGGCAATTGAAATAAGTGTAGGTACACACAGATTCTTCAATAAAAGTCAGCTCTGAGTAGCCGTAAAGCTATTAATTTGAAAATAATTTTATTTTTACAATAAGAAATTAATTACAGAAATAAATTTTGCTGCAATCATTAAGATAAGATAACGAAACGCTGTGGCAAAATGTGACAAGTGAAATAAAGCGTTGGAAATGTAAGTGGTGACTTATTGCCCTCATCAGAGTGTAATGACTTACGAATACCAATTTTTTATTAAAACATTTTTTCATTAAGACTTTGGACTTGGAAATTATGCAGACTTTGGAATATTACGCAGTTTTGTTCAGATGCTCGATGTCAGACAACTCGCTTCGTCATTGATGGTCCGTGTGAGACAATCGGCTTATTGGTTCGCAGTCCAGGTTCGCTAATATAGTACACGACAGTAGACTGTAATTGTTGAAAGTTTCACAATAAGAAATACAATCCTTGTGATAAACTTAGCGAAGATATAGCAGTTTACTCAAGAAGAGGAATGTTTATAAAGTGTATAAATGAAAAATCTCTATATAAAACAGAATATTGTGCATGTCCATCTCAAAATTATGACAATCTTAATCTCAATGTCTAAATTGTCGTCAAGTGTAATAAAGGCGAATTAATTCGCTCCTCCGACATTAATTGAGCCAAACAATAATGTGTCACAACAAACGGATACAATTGAAGAACGGTAGGAAGTAGCCTGTGAGTCAGTATCTTGCCCTAATTGGGATGCTGACAGCACAGATATAGATTGAAATAGATCACGCGAGTATAGGTACTACCCGTGTCAAAATATTTGAAAAGGTCGTGCAATGCGCAACCATTGTTACACGGGACGTTAGGTTTCTCATTTCTCTAACCTCAAATCTCAACCATTAACTCGATTACTCGAATAATATCGATTTGTTATAGATATTCGTTATTATTATGACGAGTTAGAATTGATTCGAATGATGATGACTAATTCATAATATCCGTACTGGCGATTTTCTTTCCAATTTGCCTTGTTGTAGGATTCCCACCAATAAAATGTTCTCGTTTTGCACCAGTAGGTAGTAAAAAACGGCACGCTTTAAATGTTTACACGGTCTTCATAATATGGCCAAACTTGACCTCTTGAGAAAATCAGGTGCGAATTCCATTGGCTCGTAATAATGACTAATGAAAAACTTGTGATGGAAAGCATCGTCAGAAAATCTACAGAAAAGTACAGAAATTTTAAAACATTGACCTACTATTAGACTACCGACTAGGTACTTTAAAAGATAATTAATGGTATTAGATGGATATTGATCTCCGTCATTACCAGTCTAGTTGGTCCACTCCTTATGGGACACTCATAAAACGACCGGAAGTATAAAGCGGGTTGCAAAGATGCGTCAGTGTTTAACCCGCGGCCCAATTGCGCCAAGATGTAGGATGCGCTAGAGGTTAAATCCATATCATCACATCCTCGAGCGCTTCCTGCTTAAAGTGCTAATTGCCAGCACAATGATCGCAACCAGTTGTCCTACAAATTATCGTATGTCGCGAATGTATTATGAACAGTGTGGATGAGATGTTTTTAGCGTATATTTTTAGCACGCTTTTATTTGCTGCATTACTGACGTCAATTTCATCAGACCAAGGCGTTTGATTTGTTTAAAATTTTGATAGGAACAACTTAGGACTGCAAAAAAAAAAATGATCAGAGCCGTTTACCGTCAACGGTAGGAAACGCCTGTACTTATAGACATTTGACGACAGATGAACTGAAAAAGAGTACTGCATTAAAAGGAACAACATAACTGATTAAGGTACAGAGCCTATTCGTGTTTGGGCATTTAGGTACATTTAATCTAACTGTGTAGATGATAAGGACGGAATGATAAATACAAGATATCTACTTAAGATTTTTTTATCTTTTAAATTAATAGGTAGATATTAACTATTACTATCTAGCGGTAGCACGAATTTCTCTGCCAATATTTTCACGAAAACTATCGCCGCGTTTTTTTGTGTTTGTTTTGATCATCGTACCTTTTTCTAAGTAATATTAGTTCCGTTTCTATCTACGTATAAAACAAAAGCCTTAGTTGTGAACGGACAATCGCTGTCGATATAGTTGTTGATTAGAAATATCGTGGTACAAAACGTTCATATTTATTTTTGGACGATGGAAAGACATTTTCTATTGAAATTTGGCAAGGTCTATACTTTTGTGTACCTAGTTTAGGACTTCATAGATTTACGCTGCTATGAGTGGTTTTGCCATAGAACAAACATTTACATGTTACATTTTTATCATACGACAACTGCTGATTCATTATTTTAAGCTTGATTACTTTCGTTGATGTTAAGTGTATGATTTTTTCGAGAACGGATGATTTGACGAGCTAAATTAGGTACACATCTACAAATCCGTTTAGTAGCTTTACGTGCTAAATATTTATCGTCCCATTCAAGGACGTGTTTATGACCCAAAAAATTGGATTAATACTAACATATTAAATCAGCGCTAAAGCACATCCTGACTGACCAAAATATTATTGAAAATTTTCATGTCTACGTCATCATTAGATTAGCTTAGCTTCACCAACATTTTGACAAATAAATTATTTTTCTTTCTTTCTTTATTTCTTCTCTATGATTAAGGTTACAGGTATTATTTGCCATTAAACTGCCCCGAAACAATGTTTCATAACGAAATAGGTCGATCGATGGACGAATAAAAATTCATCAACGCTGCAGAAATATTAGGACGGCGGTCCCAAAAGGAATTTTCACTGAAAATCGTTTTAAAAGGAGCCTTATCTGGCATCGCAAGCAGTTCGCAAAACTACTAAGTGTTTCAGACCATTCAGATCAAGGATAATTGCGGTTTCGAAGGACCGGTGAATCATTCCATTGCAGCGCTGAACGATTATAACTTTTAGGCTACGCGGAATTTTGATTTAAGGAACTATTCTAGATTGATTGATATATTTAACTGGTAAAACTAAATAAATTTATTCGTATAGATTATTCTAATAACATCAATTTAAAACCTAATAATTGATTGATTGATATACACTTTATTGGATAGATATTGTAGACTCGCATTAAATTCAAGTGCCGGATTAAATCTTATTGCCTTATAGTATAAAGATCTCTTTTAGACAACCCTCGG
Organism: Erynnis tages; assembly: GCA_905147235.1. Lineage (NCBI taxonomy): Eukaryota > Metazoa > Arthropoda > Insecta > Lepidoptera > Hesperiidae > Erynnis > Erynnis tages. The sequence continues at coordinate 7,679,369 of LR990087.1, forward strand.
GAAGAGGACATAGCGCCTTCCTTGGGCTGATTGAACAAAAACAGAACAAAACTATGATGAAGTTTTATTTATTGTTAACTGTTAAGGAAAGATGTCTCTTTAAAGTGAAAGAAGAACAAGCATAATAGGAAAACACTTTTCCATTTAACTTTCCTCAAACGTGGCACAGGTTATGATCGGAAATATTTTCCTTAAACGTTTATATAGCTTTTTTAGACTACACTCCTCTTTTAAGTGTATCACGTAAAACTGAAAAGTTTTCAAAACAAGAAATGTTTCGATATGGTCGACTTTAGCCATCGACTATACCCCTTATGACTTATTGCTCCCGAATTAATTCGCCTGTACTATCCTATCTTCTATACCATGTTCCATAAAATAATGGCTGGGTTATCTCATAACATTTATGTTTTTCAGATTTTTTCTAAAACTTTTACATTTACCTACTCTGAAAGTCTGAACGTCTAAAGTCTACTAAAGACCTAACTCCTCAGAGCGCTTTCAAGTGAAGTTAAACTGGATGTAGCGAGTCAGTGGCGCGTGTAAATCGGTTTCACGTCGTCGTGGGCCGCAATAAAAATGCGCATCTCAAGACAAGTCAAGACGAGACGAGGCGAGGCGCAAAGCGGAGAATCTAGTTCATTACAGACTTACATAGTGCGGAGATATTCTCTTAGTAGCTTTATCGATAAATAACTTATTTTAAGCCCTATTTTCTCAAATCTGCTGTTTAGCGATACGCATCTGAGATTGTTAAAGCCTGAGAATCCAAAATATTCACATGATGTCTCTTAATTAGGTGATAAGCAAGCTATCTTTTATCTTGGTTGTTATGTTTAGTTTCCAAGGTACGTATAAAAAACCAAAATCAAAATATCAAAGTACTTAGTCTTTTTAAAATTATATCCAAACCTTGCATTATTACATCAAACAGAGACAAGCCATATTGAGCCACGAAATTCAAACCACTGCAAAAAATCGTCAGCGAAAAAAGTAACGTAAAAGCGCCCTCAAATTGATATAAGCGTATAAACTTAGTGGAAAAGCCGAAAATCATCAAGCAATCGTCCACGACATCGATGTAATTAAATCGGGTGGGGGAGTGAAGATCAACTGAGACGGGGCGCAAAAAAATGATAATTACGAAAAAGTATCTCCATCGTTTCACGAACTCACTCGAACTATCAGAGCCGTTGCGAGCGGAACAAACTACGGCCAAGTGTGTCGATTTTCAACGTCCTCGAGTCTAGAAAAAAAATATTCTCGAGTCGCAAGTTCAGGGGGGTGGGGGGCCACCCACCCTGCCGCGGACCTCCTTAACTGCTGCCAGCGGACAAAAAGAATGAATGGATCCGCCCCTTAACGAATACACCGAGCGGCATAATTCATACTTAGGAAAGTGCAAGGAGTTGACATGGACTTTTTGTTTTTTTCTTCTTTTTTTTAATTGCATTGAGCCACGCTCGCGTAGACCGTAATGCCAAAGTATAACTTTGATTATTATTGTCACTGGAATATGAAATATTGTAAGCGGACTGAGTCGTATTAAAGATAGCGTTTTTTGTACTTGTTTTGGTTTTTTTTTCTACAGTTTCTATAGTTTTAATTTTGACAGTCAGAAATTACGAGTGACGAATTATTATTGTTGTTTCAATATATTTTTATTTAATTAAAAACGACGTAAACACACAAACTTAACATAAACGCGGTAAAGTAAACATCGATCTTTAAACCTATATTTTATAATATTGATTCAAAGTTAGAGTTGTTATCTAGTAGCTTACAAGCGTTTCACTTATAAGACACATTGTAAACCGCAGAGAGGGACTTAGTCAACTCCCCTCAGTTACACACTGTGTGCGCTACTACTTGGAACTTAGTGCAGAAAATAATTTATAATCAGTCGGAAACGCTCAGATAATAAGAATTCAACTGGATTTTACGAAGAAATAAAATTGGTTATTATTTATATTATATTGTTATGAGTTATGTATTTAAATTATTTTAAATATTACTGTTTATGCATTGTATTACAACAGAAAGTTGTATTTATTAATATTTATTTTCGATTGAAGTCTCTGATGTAATTGTGATATTTGGTAAGCATTGCTACACTTACTTATATAGATTTTTCCTATCAAACTTTCTTCTGATCACAAAATATTTGAATACACAGTTAAAATATCATTACCATCTTAAAAGTTACGTCTTAGAAATGAAGTACTTACCTACTTATTTCAAAAAGAGGTCAAATATGAAAGTCTTGAGTTATAGTATATTTTGAACGTCAGAAGTTTCTAGAGCTATCTCTCAATAAGCCGTCTCAGTATCTACAAGATATATAATTGGATCCACTGCAGTACGTCAAAGATAACTTGACCTGATTCCGATTGAAGAGCTCAGACGAACTCAGGTATAAAAGGAAAAAGATAAGTTGAGAAATTTGAAAATCAAAACTTAATTTTGTGATTTTCGCAATTGATTCTTTTGCTATCGTAATCACTTAAACTTACTGTTGCTATTTTAAAATGGCCACAATTTTGTAACTACTTAATTGGTATTTTATCCTGTCTACGCAAATTGTGGTCTCACATACGATATAATATCCTTGTAAAGACCTAATTATAATTTATTTTGTGGTAAATAACAAATATTATTGCCAAGAAAATTTTCCACCACGGGATATTGCAAAGTTCGGTCCGTTAACAAGCGGAAGGTGTATCTAAACAGAGAAAAGAAAGGAAAAGTGAGCTCGCAGCCGACTAGCAGATCGTCTTTCAAGCGAACTCGCGCAAACGAACGCGCCCCTGAAGGTAGCTCGGAAGTTAAGATGCGTCGGTTGCCACGTATAATTTTTCCACTCTCTTTCAATTCACCCCCTATCGCACCCCTCCTCAACCCTTCCGTCTGTCAATCTTAACTACAAGGCGGGAAAGCTACGTTCAGTAGTGGGCCTACATTTTTTTATTTTCGCAGAACCTCTAATAGGGTTCGAATGAGTCTGAGAATCGATGGTTTGAGCGAAAGTTACGGCTTTCGAGTTTTTCAAAGGCGTATTTCTGTTCTGTGAGCCGAATCGATATAAATCCGATTTTTGTTTATCTCGCTTTGCAGTGAAACAATAGGTAGTTAAACTTTTCCGGTTTACTCTATGCGTTTGGTTTTTTACTTGGAATTGCAAAACGGTGCAAATTATGATTTTATATTGGTGGCACAAAGGCAAATTTATAAAAAAGCGCGCCGTGTTTTGTTTACATTTGCATATTGGCGGGACGCACCTATTGCGCGTAAAATTCACACATCCATATTCGAATATTCTATGTATTTCCTTCTAAATTAAACTATTTGACGACAGTTTTACTGGTGGCAAATTAAAGCTATTTCCATTAAATAAATAGATAACTACTGTAATGAATGTTTTATAAATGGCAATTATTAATTAATTTCAATGAAACTGTTGTTCATAAATATTTGAGTTCACAAATTATAAAATTTGAGAGAAAAAAACAAGAAACTAAATAAATATTTATATTCTAAACAATCCCCCGAAATTGAAACCGTCACAATATTTTTTTTATTAAAAAAAACATTTTCATTTTTCGAAACAGCGACTCTTTTCGAAAGTTAGTTATAATCAGAAAGGGGATCGAAGGAGGCTATTTGCAGTCCGTCTCTGCTTTAATCAGAGCTTGGTGGTGTTTGATGACGGGAAGACCAGACGGGCCTGGGCAGGGGGAAGGAATAAAAAAAATAACCTCTACTTGCAAACACGCATAACTAGTAACGAACGTTGCAGTCGAATACTCTCCAACGAACTTCGATAACTCAGCGCGGAAATTATAGGAACTTTGCAGTTTTCACCTCTTACAGAGTTTGTACCTTTAAGTGTATGTGCGCTAACTTTAACTCGCTTTAGAGGCAAGAACTTTAGTTTTTTAGTTTCGAAACGCTGCGTGGTTGAGTGTTTGGATTTTTGTAAATAATATTGAAAACTGTGTCACTTTTCCTGTAAGCTAATGTAAAGTTATGTTTATAATTGATTATAGTACTAACTAATTACTAATTCAATTTATAGTCAATATTTCCTTCTATTAATGATAACAATTTCTATTATTACCTACACTATTAACTACAATTTTTCAAAGTCTCTTAGTTATTTTATCTTTATCCTCATTTAATATAGAATTCATGGCTTAAACATCATACGTACCTACTCCCTATTTTCTTTGTTGTTATACCTTCTATTTGCTTCTAGTCTGTACAAGTCCTTAAAGTAAAATCTACTTCTAACCATCTTACTTACTGCATCTGAACTCTTTCTCTTAATTGATCTTTGCGTATAGGTCAAACAAGTAATTTCCGACTTTTTATACAAAAATCCAAAAGTTAGACAAGTTCCGAGCAGTCCGAAACGCATCTTTCACTGTAACCACGACATGCGCCTCAAGATGCATCAGCGGAGTCCCCTACGATCCACTACGCTGTACAAACTTACAACAGATAAGGGTCTCAAGTACCCCCCAAAAGGGGTAAGACAGACTCCCCAAGTCTGCCTAGAGTTAAGTGCAGCGGTTCCAAAACTTTTTTAGCGAAGGAACTCTTTTAAGAAACGATATTCTTGATTGAGTCTAAAAAAAAATTAGCGTCAATTTATTATATTAATTTTTTTTACTATTAATTTTTAACTATGATCAGGCCGCAATATCATCATCGTTTACTTAAAATTTGGACCCAAGAGTATCCCAAAATGATGGTGGATAAGTTTTTAATGTCGTCGTTATAAAAAAAGCTGTTGCGTTGGGTGAAAATGCAACGAACATTTATCTAACCTCATAAATGTTCACATTCATAATGAGTAGGTGCTAAAATTAATTTAGCTATATTATCTACATTATTTGTCAAAAAATTTTTTTATGAATCAATGTGTCTTTATCAATGTATCGTTAATATACTCTCGTCAGTATTTTCGCGGATAGCCGCTGCACCAAGCTTCGCTAGGATTCCTAGCAACGTCCCGGAGCATACTTTGAGTATCGCTGGTTTAGTGGAAGAAAAAATATTGCGTGACAAGGACAGAGATACCCAATCGAGATTCGTCTGTGGTTTCACTTTCGTCTGTATTAACGCTCAGCTCAATTTGTTCTTGGGACAGGTAATTGGAAATTTGCTTTGTTCCGCCATCTTGTTCTTATTTTAGGAATTCCCTTTTCAAGAACGGACGCAGATGATTATTGCTTTTGTTAGTATTCCTTGCGTTTGTCGATGGAAAATTGCTTGGTTTGGTCTTTAAGAAAATTGTTGAAAGTTGATCATTTCAGCTCAATTTCGAAAATTAAATAATAGAGATATTTTTGCCCCTCATCCGCTTATCTCTAATCCAAAATTAAAAGGTATTTTAACAAATTAACACTTATTGACATCAAATAAGTGTCCTTAAGGTCAAAGTAGAGTATTATTTTTTCTTAAACATATGAAGTTCCATCTAAAATTACATACCCAATTGCTATAATAGCCCCTAAAAAGTTTAAGTTACAAATATTCGTGTAAATGGAATTGAGTTTCACATGCATAATATGTGCTTTTCATTTCATTTTGTTACTGACACAAATACCTTTTTTTTTGCTCTACCGAGCAGGCAAACGAGTAGACTGACCACGTGATGGAAAGTCATCACCGTCGCCCATGGACAATTCTATTTTATTCTATCTGATCGTCATCCACATCGATAAGAAGTATGACTACCTATTATATAAACCTCCTATAATTTGTCACCGGAGGGCATCAGACATACCGTTGCTACTAATCTAAGTCCCATAGAAGTATAAAGGCAGAACAAAGCCTATTGTAGGGCGAAGACAAGGCAATGCTCTAATTATTTCCCACACTTGGATCTGATATCGCGTTACGCATTGTCCTTCGGTCATTGTGAATGTTTCTAAATCTTACCTCAGGAAAGTAGTCGTTTTGCGGTACACTCGACGAGATAAATTTGAATTTGTTTAACAAACAATGTTCTTTAATTAAAGTGGATGCTGGTGGCTGTAATGAGTAACAAAATATATTGAATACTCCTTGAACAAAAAACAAACACTTATTTATAACGTTGCCCTAAGTTTTTGTTGAATTTACGTAATTATTTTCAATTTTACCAGCCTATTCCGAAAAGCTCAATTCTTCTGCAGTTTCTGTACCTATGTGTATTTTTTATTTCATTTGAATGGGTGAAAATTGTTCATCGATAATGAACATTCTTTTGCATCAAGTAGAGTCATTTTATTTACAAACTGGTCTTGAAGTTTAAACGTCCATTAAATTATTGCATATTTTTTATGTCATTGAGAAGATGTTTGTAGTCGCTTTCCATTTTCCAATGAAATGCAATTTTTAAGACTATTTAAATAGTCTTAAAAATTGTAAATAACTGGTTGGGCATTTATTTTACACATATTGCCCTTCCGACCAGTAAAAAACACGCAAACCGGTACATTTTAATCCTTGCGAGTGTACGTCGGTTAACCTCCGTAGAGTGAACTTGATACATGACATTGTCTGCCCTTTCACGCACCTAGCTGCCACTCTATTGTCTCCGTCTCTGTGCTGCTTTCTTCGTTTTTTAGACTACACGTGCAATTTTAATCCCTGCGTAGTTTCAGTACGATTAGAATAAGGTGAATAGGTTCAGACGCATTCTAATCTTGTCCATTTAAAAGTGGAAAAAGAACGACGCGACGGACCAGCGACAATTCTTTTGGAGGACAGATAGGTCTATAGACAATGTAAATGGCCAGTATTTACCCAATGTTGCAAAGCACGATATTATTAGCAACTTTAGCGACGTGGATAATGAAATTTGGACTGGAGAAAAAAGCTAATAAATTATATATATCGAGTCCAGTCGTTTTCTGAGTGTAAGAGTTTTAGACATCCATTGACTTTTTTATTTTAAGTGTGTTTATTGGTTGCAGCGACCACGCAATATCAGGTGACCTGCACGCTCGTTTGCTATTTATAAACCATTAAAAAAGTATTCAAGTTAATTATAAATCGATGAAAAATATCGATAAAAAATCGTGAAAAACATAGTTGTGTGCTCGCTGTTTAACCGGCGCGTCTCAAGTCACGGCAAATGAGGGGTGAGTTTAATGAATAATTAATGCACACACTTTTCTCGCCAATTATAATTACGTAAGGAAAGCAATTAGGATTCGTGCGACTACCCGCATAAGCGCGAATTTACATGTAGTGCCTGTCCCTAGGATCTAGGGTCCATAAAACACCTAGACTGAAATGCAAGCTAATATAGGCTTATTTTATCTAAACTAAAAAGTTATAATTCCATGAGGCTATATAATAAGATACTGTTGCATGGAATATATTATCGAAGGAATAAAAATAACCCGTTACAACGCGATGAGTGCGAAAGGGGTTATGGTTTTTCACGCCTGAGGTAAATATGCACGCAATTTTTTCAATTTTTTTTATTTTAAAAACATACAGATTTTTTTCTGCAGAATTTTAAAAAGTTAGTCATTAAAAATGATTGTCAAGTAAGGGTCACGGGTCGTACACTCGTTAACATAAAAATATTCGTAACTTACTGTTTTCTGGATATCTTTCTTACTCGTACAAAAATAATAATTATTCTTATACGTGAAGCGAAAATTTTGGGTACAATTTGTAGCTCAATACGTGAACGGAGCAGTTTGCAATTTGGAGAAGAATGCACGCCTTCTAATATTTTTTAACTAAAATGCATTAAAAACATACAAAAATCATCAAAAACCCGCCACGCAGACCATAAAATTGAATACTTTAACATGCACAAATTGATAAACATGACGTACAGGTACATTCCTTTACGTGTCAAATTCAAATTAAAAAAAAAAACGAATTTCGACTACTTGGGAATCTCTCGTAATAATAATATAACAAAAACATAAATCTCAGTCGACAAACGAAACAATAAAAGTTAGAACCAACTTCTCGTGTATTTGTGGTAATACTCCCGCGGTCGCTATGTTTGGTATCTTAGCGGGGGCGGTGCGTTGTTGGAGGCGCGTAAATATCCACCTGATGCTTATAAAGGAGTGCATTTTCTCTCCGATCACATTTGAGACATATTGCTCAAGAATAGTAGATTGTTTCGAGTTTTGTTGCATTTTTATTTAGTCTTTTTCTAATTCAGACGAGATGGTTGTTGTCCGTTGTCCGATGATGTTGATTGTCCGTTGAAGAATATTGAAGAATGGTAAGCATTGCTTTTAAATTTTGTTTCATATTTTTCTGGGGAAGATTTTTACTGAATAAACAAGGCGGTCATAATATTACTTTTTGAAAAGATTTTTTAAATTAATTAAATTAATTCTTTAGTAACGTAAGTTCACCGTTTTGTATTCCTCTAATCTTTTTTATATGTAAATTTTATCTTTGAATCAGCCCTATAGATAAATTACCTAATCCTATTTACGATTTTTACTTATTATTAGTATTGCTCCATATATTTTACATGAAATTGTTTACATTTTAATTAGGTATATCTTAATATCACAACTTAATCCTAAAACCACACTTCGCTAACTATTTAATGCGTTTGTAGGGTAAACGCATTAAATACTCCTTTTTCGCAATCTCTACTTTCTTTTCAAAAAAAATCTTAGTTTTTACTCTTCACCTAACTACTAACTACACCTAAAACTTTTAAAAGATCTACATTTTTTTCAACTTTAAGTAACTAACTACACGTAAAACTTAATTCGTAACCAAGTCCCCTTCCACTAGGTCACGCCTATACCCATTCACGAATTACCCCAACAATGGTACACACCTAATTACTGACAATACCGCGCAGGTCGTCACGCCTTGCTGTACCGGAAGCCGGCACCGGACGTCGAGATTGTGGCCCGAGCCCCTGATTCCTTCCGGTGACTCCAATGGCCGGAGAAGACCAAGGTACAAGAGACAACGGGCGTCAAAACACGTCAGTACGTGAACGGTTAAACGCCGGACGCGAACGGTATACGCGGGAAAGGCAAGTGAGTAAGTGAGCGGTGAACGATAAATTGCTTACGGACTATAAGTTTTTGAGACTATTACTTACGTGAAAATTAAATGATAGGGAAGGAAATTTAACATTTGCCTGTCCAATAAGTAGAAACTGTAGTGAAACTATTGTCAAAGCATCAAATAACGTCTTTCCTTAATATCTCATTGAAAGTTGAATTGCAATTAGATAGAAAAGACACTATTCGAAAAAAATGTGTCACTTTTCTAACTGTAGCACCTGTCTTCTTCAAACAGTATGCAGGACTAACAAAACTTAATAAAATCTATGAGTAAGTTCGTAATTACTAATATTTAGTTAATTAATTGAATTTTATGTCTGTACTATTACAGGTAGTGCTGTAGGTAGTAATACTTAACATACTTAACAATACCATAATATTATACGGTCGGTATACTCCAAATAGCGTCACGCGTTTTTCTCCGCTGCCTCTCTCCACTTGTCCTACAAAATAAGGTCGTCGCACCCTGATCTTTAGCATGGAACGATTGGCGGTGATCTTTTTTTTATTGAACCCGTCATGTATGTCGCGTACCCGCCGCCCGTGACTCATATCACTCTTTACCAAACAAGATGATATCTTCAAATCAAATTTAAATAACTGAGATGAGAGGCGGAATTTGGCGAGTGTTTGACAGGGGGAGAGGCAGGAAGTGTAATGTTGTTTGATAAAAACATGATATTAATGTGTTACTCACTTATACCTACTATTGAAGTTCAAATTAGTATTTGGCCATTTTTCTTATAATATATGTACATATTACTTACTTACTTATTATTACTTAGAAGTAGCAAACGGGCGTACAAGAAACCTGATATTAAGCGGTATGTTTATCAACAGTACCAACCCCCTTTTTCCCTTAATTGAACCCTAATTTTGCTTGAAGCTGTAAGTGTACTTTGCTACCTAAGGAGACTGAGTTGGTATTTTTCTAGCAACCACACCTCACCTAACTCAAGACACGAAGATCGCTGTTTTACCGTGGTATATGAGGATGGTGGTAGGTCCCTTGAGCTGTAATGGCGCTACAATCTTAAATATAAAAACTTGACCTTCGATTTGTGCTTAAAATGAGCTAAAACACGATACTTGGCGGATAATTAGAAAGCATTTTTCGTTTTCGTTTCTTAATTTTTGTAATTTTATTCGTTCGTCCTTTAATTCCTGCCTAGTAATTTAGTGCTCAATAAGTCAATGCTGTTTTGGACGGTGTTAAAGCCCTGTGAAATGAGTATAAGGCGTAACCCTATACAGGTGGTTGAGTGTCAATTTGCGGTTAGTTACATGTACGTTTAGTTCCTCGCAGTGTATGAGCCTTTCCTGTTAACATTCAGTTGTAACACTTTTTATAAATTAAAAACAACCCTATTAGTCTGTCAGATTAGCGCGTTTAAAACAGTTTTGGTCTAATTTTTGATGGAAAAAGAATGGCGTTACTAAAAAAAACTTATTTTAAAAGAGTTGGGGGGGGGAGAAATGCTGATAAGACGAAGAACAGGTAACTACTCGTAATTCTATCTTTAAAAATATGAAATGCTTTTACTTATTTTAAATTCATAATACCAAATTAAATTTGGCGTTGTATTAGTAAAACATTATCCAAATTGGCAATTAAATAATAATTCAACAAACATTGAAGGGTGTTAAAGCCGTGTGTAATGATAATAAGGCGTAACACAATATCGGCTAAGCAATTTGCGGTGTAGCTCGGTGAGTAACAAGTGTATTGGGTTCACACGGCGCGCGCGGCTTTCTCACGCGCTCGTCTTACACTTCCTTCCGTCGATGCGTCGATGTGTCTGATGCGCTCGGATATACGTAATAATGTGGGAATAAAATAAAAAAGAAAAAACAATAAATAATTAAACGAATTTTAAATATGTGTTCAAATTTATTTTTTTAAGACGTATTTAATGTTTCAAATTCACACTTTCTGTAATGTTTGTAACATGGACCATGGGGACCACTGACAAACTCAAAAATAAATGATTGGAAAAATGATCACTTATATCATAATCGTTGTATTTAAGCCAATGAGCTTTTAAGAACATGACATTCGAATAACGTAAACTAAAGCTTGTTCTTTTTAAAGGATATTTTTTATCACATGATGTGACTTTTTTTGGTATACGGACAGGTTTTTTTTGGATTTAATTCCAAATTCTTAACCACGTAGTACAAACAGCGAACAGACGCTAGAAAAAAATAGCTAGGTTTTGGTTGTTTTTGGCATAGGATCTCTACTTATTAACCCTATGAACAAGATATTTTGGTGTCCAATTTTAGGTTTTAGGTTTTTTTTTCTGGATCAAATTCTTAACCACGTGATGGAAAGCTACGCAGACCCTTGTAAAAACATTATCGTCAAAGCATTTGTGCAGTTAACGTGTGTCATTAGTATGAGAAGATGCACAAATGCAATCTTTCTTTACTATATCTATACTAAAGGCACGGTAATTATAAGAATACTTCGACGATAGTGCTCATGTTCGGGTTACTGTTCCTGTTTCTGATCGGCGCCCTGTAGGGTCACTTCGTAAGTGATACCGGGGGTGATAATCGTTAGCTGCGCGACCGCCTGGGAACCGCGCCTTCCGGACTTAGCCCCTCGCTACTTAAGTGACAAATCTTTTTTTGATTGTGAGAACTATGGCCCGGGATGCCAGGAAATCGGAAATCGGTAATGGGTTACTTGACGGTAATGAGAGGGTTAAGTAATGAAGTTCGCGTACGGTTCGGAAGTTGACATCTTGTCTATTGTGTGGTGGGGGTTATTGTCCACGTACGACGAAATTTAAGTTTGACAGTTGGATATGGTGATTACCTACTTGAATTTTGCTAATTTGGATGATATGGTGAAGTGTATAGTTATTAAAAATGACAAGATATATTCAGCTATAAAAATCCGAATTTAATGCAATTAAGTTTTGTTGAATATTACCTAAATGTCGTAAATACCAACCTTTTCGTATAGTTTCTAAATTTAGTATATTTTTTTATAACATTTATTCTCAAAGTTCTTAATGCAGCATTATCAAAGTAGTCTTAGGCACTAATCTCGTTTCTAAAAAAATATTCATTTTTTGGCCTACAATGGTTTTTAAGCTCATTACCAAGAATTTTAATACAACTTATCTTGTTCCTTGATTGTGGGAACTAAAACAGGGCGCCAAGACTCCGGTAATGAAGTCTTGACGATCGTAACGAGGTACTTACTCAAAGCTCCTCGGAAGCTTTCATTAACAAGAAACTTGGAAGTATTAAGAAGAAGGAACTTGTTACTTCGGGGTCTTTTGAGGTCAAGTCGGGGTTACACTGCTAATATTATGTTTGTTTTGTTAAATGAGTGCCTGAGTACCCCGCTCTACCCTATCTGCCTATACTACGTGTAGACTGATAGAATACATTTGTGTAAGATCGGTTTTCGTTTTATCATTTTTTTTCTAAGAATTGGATTGGAAGTGAAAATAGTGTGTGATTTACATATCAATGGACATACAACAAAAGCTAAGTAAAAGTGACATTTTAAACAAGACTGTCCGCGGCTTCGTTCGTGTGGATGTAGAACTTGGTTCAGAGAGGGATAAAATTTACTTATTCTATCCAGTTAATCCAGTTAATCAATCATAAACAACCTATAACAAATTTCATCCAAGTCCTGTTCAGATTATTTTACGTGAAAGAGTAACAAACATTCATCCATCAATCCATCCTCACTACCTTCCACATATATAATACCTAGTAGTAGGATGCTTTCGGGGTCGCCCCGGTAAAACGGTACCAAAATGAAGGTAATATTACGAAACCCTAAGATTTGGGGTAATTTAAGCTGAAGTATCAGGCTGTTGGTTCGGTTCAGATTGGTTCTAAACCAATAATAATAATATTGTGATTTAACTGAAGCCCCAGAACGGTAGGATCAACGTTTAGACAGTGAAACTGATGGAAAAATGGACAAACGGACAGCCCGTCGAATAGCAAAGGCTTAGTAATAAATAGGATTTCCTTGCCATTTGGTGCCGGTGCCCTAAAAAACGACGACTAACCCTGTCAAAGTCAAAGACTTTTATGTGACCAGACGTGGTGATAAAATCCTTAAATTTTACGTGCCAATTTTTTATATCCTGCCACTCCATCTTTGATTAACAATTACGTCTGCCGTCTCAGTTTACAAATGGCCATTCACGAGACTTATTTCAATAATATTTTCCCCAATAAACGCCGTGATGAAATGTAAAACACTGTTGAAAATCATGTCCATATTTTACCGGGCTCGGGGAAATTCATAAACTCTAGTACTTGAAAAATCATCATCGCATTCAGCGGTGATTAACGAAAGGCATAAATAAATCAGATGCGGATCCAAGCTGTTGCCACTTTAAAAACGGGAATGACAATTGCAAGGTAAAGAGGAATGAATGTCGCAATATATTTGTATTTCATCCGTCTCTTGGAAAGGCATAAAATATTCCATGTTCGAGGCGTATTGGAGCTGCTTCTAAAGGTAAGTAGAGATGGGCTGTTGAAGATTTTTTAAGTCGTTAATCGAATATTAAAATTGTTCTGATCTGTTCTGAAAATCACTAAAATTGCAATAAATACTTTATTGTTATATATGGTCTAATTGAATTATTTTTTGTCTTAGAACTTTCAGATTACCCAAAGCTTGTGTACTATCTTAACGAGTTACTTAATCATGAACCATCCGTGAAAGTACGAAAAGGACATAGACGGACTATATCGAGATAAGAAGAATTTACTCGAAAATTCTGCGTTAACAACTTACTAGTACCTTAAAGAATAACCAAACTGCGTCATTTTTAATTAATTAATTAATTTTTATCGTATTTATTTTTGACACATTAATCGCTATATTTAAACCGATTAAAACTTCATCAACTAACAACAGCCCATCTCTAGTATTAAGTTTCATTCTCGCAATGCAGAAAGGACTTTTGTCTTGCCCGATTTCTTTCCACTTTTAATTCTTTCTTTGTAGTTGCGGTTAAGGACTCTATTGTTTCACTGGCAGTCTCACGGGCTCTCGTCTTGAGAGCAAACAGGTCATGGCACCGCTTTGTTTTATGCCATACTGTTTAACTTGGCTAATATTCCCATGGGATACAGAGGGTTCCGGGTGTCCGTTACTGTATTATCGCTTCTAATGGATTAAGCTATTCCATGTGGCTTTGTTGAATGAAGGAATAAAGGGTAAAGAGTTTCAGTTTTCAGTTTCATTGTTTCAGTTCTTATGACATTTTTTGTAATTTTGAAACACGTTTTTTTTTAATTATTTGTGGTCATTAGTGTATTATGTGTCATGTACGCTTTATCATTTTCAAATCTTAAATTTTTTTCAATATTAAGTGTTTAAGTAGGTACGCTATATGAGTGAACAAATGTAAGGAATAATCGTAAAAATTAAGAATCTAACTGAAAATATTATGTATGCACTTTTAATACAGATGTTGTGTGTTGAATATCATATGAGCACATCTTTGGTATTGCGTGTTTGTGTGTCATTAGGGCTCGTCTACAACAATAATAATTATTGCACAACCCTCTTGATCGCTGTAGACAAACAAACTGAATAGAGTTCGAATTTTATAGAATGGGCAAAAGATTATGTCTATGATTAATCACGTACTAAATAAATTCTTAATAAGACCATTTAATTTTATGAAACACAAAAATAAAAGTAGAATACATATCTATATTTATTGTTCGGAAAACAATAAAGATAATGATATTGTTGGGTTCCAATTCCATTTAATTTCAATTTTATTTCTTTTGTTCAAAAAGAATTCTTGAGTAATGAAAGTGGTAGCCCCATATTATAGTTGCTGTTTTTTCTCTACATTCTTGCATAAGAATATTTCATTGTATTTTGTAGATACTTACTGCCTCTTAAACTTTATGCCTAAATTATATTACGTGGTAACAAGCTGACATAATTATGTATTTGTCGTCCAAAGAATTATTTCACCATACTTTTTTATTCTTTCCTAATATCAATATAACTTTTCTTTTTTCAAGTTTTTTGTCTCCTCGCCCGCTCTGTGACTCAATAGTGCGTGCCTCTATCCCTCCTTCAGTTTTAGAGTTTCTAATTACGTCTACAACGGAATCGCAAGCTGTCGCGGTGGCGTACCGGTCGGCGCGCATCTGTCGCGCGTGTGACCTTGCCTTTATTGCGTTAAAATGTTCTATATTAACCGTTTCTTTCAATTAATTCAGTAATAATTTAATTTACTAATCGATATCTTAATTAGGTACCTACTAAAAATGTTATGTTGAAGTACGTGTGTACGTGTGTTCCAATCCTTATTATTCCGTATAGTACAGCATTTTAAGTATTTGTGGGAGTTAATATAAAGATTAAAATATTATAACCACATGCCTTTTTATTATCAAAAAGATATTTGGATAAGTACTTAATATAAGTTTAAGCATTGAATTTTTAGTTTAATGAACTCATTCTTCAAACACTCTTTTTAACTAAAAAGGGTGTTTAAAATTATTATATAGAAAATAAATTTTATAAAGTGACATTAAAGATTTCTTTAAAATTAAGAATTGGTCATATAATTTATTTTAGCAGTTGTACACAATAAATTAAGAAGGGGCTTAATTCAAATCCTCATGATACTCATAATTACAATCTCAATTGGGGTTACCAAATCGATTAATTGCTATTCTCACTTTCCTAACACCATATGTTCAGTTCGTTGATCCATGTGTGAAATGACTTGGCTATTTTCTTAGAACTCTATTTCGCAAACGATCGCTTGCTTTCGACTCTATTCCGAAGAGTTCAGGTTGAAATTCGTTTGACACGCATTAGGACGGTGCATACCCGATCAGTTACCTATGCCCATTCCAATTAAACAATGCCGTCTTGAAGGAAGCCAAGTTCCATTCCAAAGTTTTGAATTATCCGCGTCATGCTGCAAAAGGAACCGTGAATAGACAAGTTTCAATTTCGATTTTAGAATTCGGGTTGATTGGGTTCGAGTTTTTGTAGCGTACTTCCGGATTCGAGTTCAAATTTCGAAGGTGACGTCTACGCACGAGCGACTCCCTAGAAATTGATATTTGGGCTCTTAGGTGGCCATTAGAGCGTCTGTCTTCCGGTCGGCGACGGTTAGTGGCGCGTGCGTCCTCGTTAATTGCTTCATTTGTACCGATAATACCTCCATCACCAGCTCCAATGATCTATGCACGGAACTACCCCATAGTTTACATTGAGTTGTTCCGCTCTACAGATAATTGAACACGCATCATTCTTATTCAAGAATATCGCGATAATTATACAATGTTTACCGCGGTTATACGCGGCGGATAACAAACAAGTGCAAATAGAGCCCGGCAATGTGTCGCAATCCACGCCGTCACGTAAACACGTAAATCGGATAAAACTCATCATTTTACACCTAAACGAATTATCTAGCGAATTTTAAGCCGCCCGGCATCGGTGCGTCCGCTTATTCAAACAAAATACCGACCAATCACGATTTTGTGAATTTGAAATTTGTTAAAGCCCAGTACTACAGAAAACCAATACCGCGTACACGGTACACGTACGTACATACGTCGGTAAAACTACGCACAGGCTAAGCAAACTCTCGTTTGTGTGGCGGGCACCCACACGCGCGTCCCCCGTATAGACAGCAACTCACACAATGCGATATTGCAAATGGGCTAGTCGAATGTATTCGTTCGCCCGCCGGCCGCTGGGGGTGGGAAAAGGGGGAAAGATGCGTTTTTGTGCAGAACTCTCCGCTTTAGCTACGTTCACGGGTAAATATAAGTGCGTAACCGATACGTCCTTAATAAGAGATATCTGTGTGCGTGCCTTTCACGTCGCGACATCTAGCCCTCGGATTCCGTTTTTGAACAGAACGGTAGTTACCTCGTTCGTTCTCAAAATCATCCCGGTTATATCCTTTTCAGCGGTTATAGCTCAGTGTGCTATATATGAGTGAGGGGTCACCGGTGGCCGCGTAGCGCGTATCCTAGCGGTGTCCGGAACGACAGGTAGGCTGTTTAAAAATAAAACGAGTCCGTATTATTAGTGACAGAAGCAGACTAAGTGGCTCCGTGAGTCCGTCGGTCTCTGCGAGTTAACCACACCTGACTGACGCCGATCACGGCCCGGTTAACACTTCTTTCAGCGCTCTGAACCGGCCGAATGGAAAGCTACATGAAAGGGCGCCGCTTACTTCGTTACTAAGAAAAAAAGTAAAAAAGGGAATCGTGCGAGCCGACGGGCTTTTTGGAATCAGTGGGGTCGTTCCAAAACGGTCTCGCCAAAAGCTTAGCCGAGTAAGGTAAACAGGTTGTAATTCTGGCTTAGGTACTCAAAAATTGATAGCTCAGTTTCCCTTTTAATTGGTTCCAGTTTCGACCGTTCCGACTCCGAAATTATTCGTCAAATACGAACAGCCGATGTGACTGCAAATCGGCACGTGTCAGGTGATTGACTCCTTGTATATGTACGTTTTTCAGCATATTACTCGTAAGTATGCTTCAGCATACCGCAAAATCGCTAAGTCTACTGAATATACGGTTCTTATTACCTCGCGTGTTCCAAGAAAAATCCAATTACTTAGCGATATTAACGCGATTCATATCGCAATAAAGACTCAGAGGAAAAACCAAGAGAGACTTGTTAACTCATCGACTATAACCCGGCTCTGTCCGAACTCTTGTTGCGGTGTCTGTTTTCTATTTAATTAAGAGCCCTTCCAACTAACCTGGCGTCGGTGTCGCCATCAATTTATTTAGATTAGCCAGTAACACCATCTCTGGTAGGCACGATACCATTTCCGACTACAGAGTACGTACGAACACAAAGCAAAACTGCCGATGTCCTCTGCACTTGCGGGACGAGCACGAATTTTCGCACACACACATAGCGAATACCTAGTCCAGTTTTACCGCACACGGGCGCTTGTATAAAATTTATGGCGCACACTTTTGCAGTGGTACAGTCCGATGATGGGGGGGGGGGGGAGGGATGGTCAGCCATTTCAGTCGACGAGATTTACAACCTCAGTGCGTGGGCTAACTTCGCTAAGATTGTACACAGGGCCAATCCACGGCTTCTGTCTGATTTGTATGCGCTGTTCTCGCATTTGTTGTGCGTTATTACGGTCTAGATTTGCGCACTCGTTTGAACTATTGACGCATTCAATTCACGCCGCTGTGTGCACTGTACATTTGTAACTGGCGTAGCGCTGTCCATGACGGTTATGACTTTAGTGTTGCGCTCTTTCGATGAAAAATAGAGCTTTTTTTGCAAATCAATTGAAACAAAAATAACGATAATTGCCTATTTGATTTGTTAGCGTCCACGCTTTGTTGATCGTAGTGTAGAGTCTACGCTGTAGTTGAGCCATTCGTTTTTTTTAATGACTTAACGAAAAAACAATCGATTGCTTATCCGTCGCTTAGTTATTGTATATACGAGTAATATCCCGAAGATCGAGACGAAATAATTTTCAACAGAATTATAAGTTCACACACTAGGTATCCAGCAGAACATTGAACTCGGAATTCCCTTAAATATTTTAATGACTAACAACGTCTCCAATAGTCATTTAAATATTTCAGCACAATTTTCCGCATCATAAAACAAAAGAACAAATTTAATAATAATCTTTGTTTCATTTACATCTAAAAAGGCAAGGCGCAGTGTTGCCGCTTCAAAGAAATCGGTCAAGAGCAATACAAGAAGAAATAGTGCGTTCCAACGTATTTTGCATTCCGCTTCAGTGGAGAAATCTAGATAATTACTTTAAAACGTTTTTAATGACTGTGATTGCGCTTTCTTAAGCTTTTTTGAACATGAAAAGAAAATATTGGACACGAGCCTTGACATCCGAGTCTCCGAGTACCTAGGTATTTAATTTGTTCTATTTGTGAGCTTGAATGATCTTCCATCTGCGGTATTTTACAAAGAGTATGGATTGACCTCAAAAAGCGAACGCCTAGGTACATTTCTTCTTTGACGACCGACATCCTTGGTCGCGCACGCTCACAAAAATGGTAATCGCCATGAAAATTTCGTGCCGTCTTCTCTCTTGCTTAGATACCCTACTGTCTCTGTTTCTACCTACTATTTAGACAAAAACAAAAAACCAAATTAAACCCGTATTCATCTCATCATCCAAAATTTCCCGATACGTTCCGAACAAAAAAAAAACAAATACCCCAGGCGGATTGCAAAAAAAAAATCCGTAACTAGCTAGCCATTAAGCCGTTTTTTTGCATCGGTTAAAAACGGACGCCTGCCGTAACGCAACTTGGGGGCATTATTTCAAAATGTACGTTAGGGGGGGAGGCGCGGGGTCAGCCTGCTGTTTGTCTATCGCCGCGTTTTCCCATTCACCGGGTGAATTTTCCGAAGCCCATCGCACCCCCTGCCACCCCTTTGAGCCGTCTCTGTATTTTTATTAACGGAATTATACCGTCTGAATGAGTACGTATAACTAATATTGATTAGTTCGTTAATGCGGAAGCGTTAGGCGCAAGACGCGAATGCGTTTATAAAAGACGTTTTCATAAATTTTTTCTGTACTGAAACTGCCAACTTTGAAATTCTAAATCTTACTAATATGATAAACGCAAAACTTTCCGATGTTATATTTGTATACATGATACAAACCAGCTGGAACCTTTTTATAAAATTGTGTACACAGATAGTTTAATTCTCGAGTTTAGACGAAGTCACTGAGAGCAAATTATAAAAATAGATGCGCTTACTTTTTTAACTACATTTTATATAACATTTGTGAAATTTATTTATTTATTTATTGGTAACGTTATCATTAGGTCTATTCAAATCTCCTGCAATTAATCTATAATCGATGAAAAGCTAAGCCGAGTTCGAAACATGAACAACACCGAATACTATCAGAAGGTGGGCGTTGCTCGACCGCTGATCAGAACCTCATAACTGACACGACAGTCTTATCGCAGGCGAAAAACGAAGCCATAACGTAAGCGAACCAACCGTAGAAATAGGAAGTAGATAGAACGGCTATGTGGGCCGGGCGGACTCCTAGATTCTGCTAAACAATTCTATTGATTCAAAATATATAATTAGGTAGGTACTATCAAGGTACTGAATTACATCAATATCCGTTCTGCCATTGTTAGGTAAAAAGGGAAAGAAAAGCGAAAGAATTCTCGTGCCGGCTTTGTATTCTGGCATTCTATATTCAAAACTGCGTGTTCTCGCGAAAAGTTCCCGCCCTTAGGCGTATTTGAATTTCGAAGCTACCTATTTCCTGCTTATTCCATTTGGCTCCACTTTGATTTTAAATGTGCCGATCTTTCCCGATAGGATTCTGTTTCGTTAATTGGCATCGTAAAGCTCTTTTACAGCTATCCAAATTACGTACACGGATGCAGTTTCGACGAAGACGGTACAGGGTTCAATTTCAACCTTCAGTTTTTTTATTAAATGAGCAAAAAGGCATTCGGGCAACATTTTATCGTGGGATGGTACACCTATTCCCATCAGTCAATTCCAAATCAGCCCTATTTGACGTTAGCAAGTAATGTCAGGCTCGTGGTTGCATTGTTACTCGTGACGACCAATATGGTCGCTTCATCGCCGACAAATATGGACCATCTTCCCAATTAAAACATAAGACATGAAGAGTATGTGAGTGCAAGAATATGTAAGTACAGTGAGTGCAAGACATGATGAGTATGAGAGTACAGTCTCCACCGCCACGGGAGCCCATGTGTGGGTGCCCAATCTAATAGACAAACATGACGTTTACGTACATTCCGTCACGTGTCAAATTCAAATTTCAATAAATATAGTCTAATAAATATAGTCAATAATTAATTAATAATAATTATATTAATTAATTAAATAAATACCTGTTTGTAAGTACCCGTGAATTCGTTACAATTAACCTATGCTCAACGACATAAGAGTCCTATACCTCCTCCTAGTCCGGACGAGCAACAATGGCTCTATCACCTATAAATTAGCCTTTATACAAAAACTGTGCGTTAGTCAGTGACGCCTTTTCGTGATTGCGAAATGAAACAACTATGTGCAATGATACGCGATTCGCTTCTGGCGTCCGATATTCAAAACTGCGTTGTTCCTGATTAATGTGCGCTTTATCGGCTACGTTCTAGCGTTAACCGGCTACTCGAATTTGAATTTGGAATTACAAATCGAATTGCGCTTTTGTTTTTTTTTTTGCTGTAAAATTTCTATTCAGCCAAGTGTGAAAATCTACTGGTCTGAGCGATATTCTACTGATGGAAAGTGCGTGCGTTTTTTATGAATGTTCACAAATATCTTGATGGGCGCCTATTTAAAACGAGATTTTTATCGACATTTTCACGTTTCAATTACAATCTTATACCTATATTACCTAATACGTGACGCGTAAATTTTGGGTACAATTTATAGCTCACTACGCAAATGGAGCAGTTTGAAATTTGGCACAAATAAAGTTTATATGGAGAAATATGCACGATCTTGAATATTTTTAAATGCATTAGAAATACTTAAAATTCATCAAAAACCCAAAAACCCGCCACGCACAATGTCATAAGTTTGAGTACTTTGACATGCACACATAGACACACACGACGTGTACGTACATTCCGTCACGTGTCAAATTCATATTTCAATAAATTTTATAGTCGAATTTGAGTACTTGGCGATCTTAATAAGTTTAAATAAATTCGGTAGGGTAGACCTACCCAGGGGACACCCATACCTATTTTGTGGGATTTTAAAGCCTCACAAAAAGGTATGTCTAGCGCTGACTGGCCTATCTATCACGGAGTTGTTGCAGATACACTGACAAACGGCGGGGCTAGGAGCCGGGAGTTTTGCCGTACAAAGCTATTACCATTGCACTACGCTAAGTCAACAGTGTGATCGCGCCTCGCCCGCCGCGGAATTCCTCCGATCAAATATTCACAACTGCCCCGTACCACGTACCAGGCCTAGCTAAAAACCGGACTATAGATACGATACATAGGTAACATGTGTAGACGTTCCTATGGATATGGGTACAACGCTACTGAATCTATTATCGCCCTTTCATGTATCGTTACGAATTTATTCGCTGTAGGGTCTATAGGTTCAAGGATTTGAAAATAAAGTATTTGTCTTTAAGTTGTACCTATCTCAGTTAGTTTTTGATTTGATGAATTTGTATGCATTACTGTGCCTCACCGCAGAGTGAATTTTAACCTCTCCTCAAAATACCTACAGTGACCTACTCGTATATAAATTTTGTATGTAGTAATGTAGGTAATCTTAGAACATTCAGCTCCAACCCGCATTGTGGCTCCAGGCTCCAGGCTTCCCCCAGTTGTGGGAAGAGACCCATGCCTAACAGTGGGCCATAAAAAGGTTGCAACCTCTTAAGACAAATAAATTTTATCAACATGGTTTCATGTCAAAATTTAGGCAACGGACCCAAAAAGCCCTCCCGTCCCGAACCTCACTCCTGACAAATTAATCCGCGCGACCTATGCATGTATTGACGAAAAAAAGTGTGCACAATCGCGAACAATTCTATGAGAATCACAAAAAACGACGTCGCTATAAAACCAGTCTCTTTTATTACATAGACGCACGTTCGTCTGATTATTTGAAAATTCATGTGCTGTCCACCCTGCCCACCCACAGACAAAATACGGGTGTATACGAAATTCGAACGGTTTTATTCCGGACTAGCGAAAACCGGTTCATACCGGTATACGCACTCTATAGATATGTTTAGCAGAACTGCATGCAGAACTTGTTAAATGATCAAATTTTGTAAAACTATATCTAGGTAGTCTATGCCTACGTTTTGTTACTAAGGTGTGTTCACGCAAATATAAGTATTATATTTTCATCATAAACAATAGGGTGGAGCGATTTAACCTTTTATTTACAATCGCTGTGGAATACCTGTAAAAAGTTGATTTCTTACCTCACAAATACATATAGATTTGACCGATTTGGCCTTTTTTTCACATATTGTAAAAAAAGTCAAATCGCTCCACCCTAATAAACAAGTTTTAGTAATTTTATAAGTACCTTCACAATTAAATTTTGACCATATTTTCTCGTATTCACGGGCTATTATGAAACCTAAGTTCGAAACTAATAAATTAGAGTCTTATTCTACGGTATCTGATTATTATCCAATTGAATTTGATAGTAAAAACCATCTTATCTTTATCCTACACCTAATACACACATACCTACAAACATAAAAATATACCTATGTCTATAAAAGTTACCATCAAACAATCAAACAGCAGGATTTCCTTGGCTAAAACGCAATTTATAAAATTTAATTTTATGGGGCCTATTCTATAACCTCTCTTATTTCGAGCCTAAGCATTTCCTGATTCTCAATCGCTTGATTTAGAGAGCAACTTAACACGAAAAGTCGACTTCATTTTCAAAAAACAAACAGTACGAACCAGCGTTGCGAATCGTTCCGGAATCGCTCATAAAGACCGCCTTTGTCCAACAGTGGGCTGATAATAGCCGTTTTCTATCCGCGATGTAAAATGCTCTATTTTTGATATTCGTTCTTTTGTTTTAAAAAAGAAAAGTAGCAGCTAATGATTGAGTGAGCTTAGAAACAAGTGTACGGGTATTATTATGGCAATATTTCTGTAGTTATTGTTTCGCAACAGACGTCTGAATGCCCTACTTATGCTATGGACTCGCATTTGTACAGTGCAATGTGTTCATTTCTACTACTGAGTAAAAAAACCCGGGAAGCGCGAGTTCAACACGCGTGAAGGGTTCCGTGTTATCGTAAAATAATACATTTTTGAATCTTTAAAAAACAAAGTTCTGGTTATTGTTGGTTAACATAAAATCAAAATTAAATTGGACCGATACAATTCTGGAATTTAATTACATGCATGCAAAATATTTTTAAAGGTTTTTTGATCCTGATTCATCTCCTGACGTTATTCCAAAATGTAGTCGTCATCGGCGTGCATTATATCAGAATGCTACCGAATTTTGAGCAAATTATTTTTTATATAAACTTACACATTGTGTTAATTTTCAAAATATAAGAAGATGTTTGTTTTAAATTAGTTAGGTGTTGGGTATTATTAAGTTTTAAGTTTCTAGGAAGGTACGTTATTGGAAAGTTGCATAGGCGTTACCTTAAATTAAATACTTACCATTAATATGATTTTAGACACTTATCCGGTGAAAAATTGCCCGTGGCTCTCCGGTTGATCTGGAAAAATATAAATAAATTATTAAATTAATATCCAAGTTTTAAATTAAGCCACGTCCTAAATAGCTATAGGTACCTAATTAAGTATGAAGTTAGACATTCAGTTTAGGTTTGGTACGTTAAAAGTTATTGTTTTTGTACTCAATGTAAATGAATAGGTAGGTACTTATAGAATTAATTAATTATATATAGATTCCAAAAATTTTCAACGAAAGATATCATTAACTGTTTTATACTTAACCTACTACTTGTTCACAAATACATTATATTAATGTTAGTTTAATTAAAGTATTATAGACAAATGATTACAATCGAGCGAAATGAAAAATTATATGTCATTTTTCTATAGACCTAAAAAGATATACTTTAATTTATTTTGCCTACACGAAGAAAACCTACGTGAACCTTTCTTAAAATAAGCTCTCCATATCGATAAAAATTACAGTCAAAATATTGATGAATATTAGACATATAGATAAAAATCAAATGACAAAGAAATCCTTACCCACAAGGGAACACCTTCCTAGCCAACCCTTAGCTCTTATCGATAAGACGTATCCATTGGATCCATACGGGCAGCCACGTGCGAAGACCGCCCGGCGCGCGCGTGCGCCGGTAGATCTACGCACGTTTGGTGTTTTTTTCTAGTATCCGATGTGCCTAATCTACCCGTATAAAGAAAGATCCCACTAATTTTTAAGCCGTGTTATTGATTGTATTTTTTCTAATAGAGATATCTAATGTTATTGTTGTAGTGATATAATTTATTGTGTTTAATGGGATTAAAAATTGTATTTACCAATATGGTTAGAAAATTTCGATTTGGAAAACCAATTTTTTTTTTTGACATTTGAATGCTCGATGAAAGTGCGTATTCGAGCACCCATGCTGGATCTAAATCTAAATTTGCCAAATGACATAAATTAAATTAACCGTACATTATCAAATGTATATATTCTTTTTGAAAATTTAGATGACCTAATTTTTTTCTTATCGTGAGCATCATAATCAAATCTAAAGCTAAGACGTGTAGTCTATGACCTAAAGTCCATTTTTCCGTTCCATAAAGACCTAAAATCCTAAAGTCCATTTCGCAGCCGAAGCAATCGCAATAAACGCAAATTATCAATCGCTCAAAAGCAATAAATCTTAACGTGTTAACACCACCGGTAATTACGGATACTTAAGCCCCAGGAGCAGGAACACAATGGGCCCAGGTGTGGGCGTGCGCTAACGTGGGCAGTTGCTAACTATAAAGCAATGCTTGAAGAACGGAAGTCGTAAGTGCAGTAGGTACCTACTGTTGCTGATTTATTGATGCTCATCCACATTGATATGAGATGCATCTGTTTATTGTTTTGTTGTGTGTATGCGGTGGTGTTTTTTTTGGGGTCTATTTGCGGCTTTATTTTTGAAATGTTATGTTTCTGATAAACAGCGACATATGTAGGTACTGTGGGGGTAGTCGTATGTTTGTCGTTTTTTGCACAAGAACACAATGAAGTCGCGGCGAGAAGTTAGTGTAGGTATTTAGGAATTTAAGTATCCTTTAACACACATCCGTTTTCTTAGTAAGTTAGTTATATGTTAGTGAAATACAATTTAAATTAATAACAGTTAATTAAATTAAATTTATTTATTTTATTTTAATTTACATTTTTCTCTGTTGGGAAACGTCTCATAAATAGCAACACAAACAACATACCTACAGTGGACCGTACAACCTCAGATAGAATTTCTATTCCATTAAGGTTGCAGACTGCAGTGACCACTTGGTTTGAACATCAGGTGGCCTGCTTCCGAATTTGCTTCTCGTTTATAAAAAGACATAATCTTATCTTAATTGGATCACTATCCATGGTTTCCATTCGAAAGCTCTACGTGTCATATTACGAAAATCATGGATAATACTTGTGCAAGTTGTCAATAAAAAACTGCAAACCTTGTGCAGATGTATCAATTGTTATCGATTTACCTTCTGACTTCTTATTTCTTTTGAAAGTTTTTGTCGAAAGTTGGTGTTAAAATACCGTAATTTATATGGGTGGGTAGATTTGGTAAATTATTTTAAACTTGTTATTTGAACAATGTATGTACACCGAGGTACCTACACTTAATTATTCATCTTTTGGTTTCGTCATTAGTATTTTTATGGACCCTCATGTCGAATGCCACTTACAGGAAAATTAGAATATTTCAAAGAACTGAGATTTTTTGGTAATTATTGTATAATGTATTAAAATTATCACGTTATTACGTCGTATTACATTGTTTACAGGAATATACACTAATAGCTTCGTTTAGATAAAAATACCTAAGAAGATTTATAGTATTATAAGATGCTATCTTAATTGATAAGTTAAATTAACTAAGAAGATTATAAGTATTCTTTTACTGCGGGTTGGTAAATCAATAAACCATTTCTTAAATAAAACTCAGAAAGTCCGGAAGGAACGGCCAAGTCACAAAAGCACTCCAGTGCTCGCCATTAATATTTATTTGCAGTGACATGCGGGCATCGAATTGAAGGAACCATTCTTAGAGCCCCTTGAACCACAATAGAACAGTAGAATTGGTCTACTTGGCCCAAATTACCAGTATCCCGCATCCTCGCTCCCCTGTAGCGACACAAATTAACTAGACAACTTTTTTCGCAGAACCCAAGACTTACACCGGAAATACACATTCAAAAAGATGACGACCGTAATTGCCCTTTCATGTATGACACCGATCTGCAACCGACATTCGATACCGCAATTAACTCGAATTTTAAGTGTCGCATAAGTCAACAGAACGCCTCGCGGACGCCAACTCGCTTCTTTATCATGCTAAGTTGCTTAACGCTGCCAAATTATATGTTATCGAAACGCTGAACAACCCTTCACTTATCTCGTCATCAGACACTGCGACGTTTCAACCGCGACCTGTCAAAGCATAAAAATGTATCGCATTTAGGGTGTGTTCACACGCCCACTTGTAAGACGGGTGACGTCACGGGAAGTGACGTAAGGAGGTCGTCTCACCGCGTCTTGAATGGGGCACGCACACATTCTTGCGGTGTACGTACAAGACGTTACGTGTGTACATGTGAATGAACGTACGCTACGCGCTTACGTGGCGATGGTGTGAGACTTGAACTACTATTGAGATTGACGTGCTAGTATCTAGTGGACAAACGCGGCTGATAGACGACATGCAACTAATTGAACGATGTCAGTTACTGTTGTGGACGGGAACCGAATTAAAAGTTAGCGGCATTCGGAACTAGCTGCGTCTAATGAGAGAACATATGAATCGCTTACCCCATCATAAAGTCTCACTTGACCGCGCCTAGAACAATTGGAGTCGAAAAACTGTTCGTCATTTCCGAATTTTAATGAGCGAACATGTTACGATGAATGACAGGAGCATTGGACCCTGTGCCTGTGCCAAAACCATAATACACCGGCGAGTGTTGTGGAGTTTCTAAACTATTTTTGGTTGTATTTTGAGCTTTATTCTGATGGTTTGTGACGTGTTTGGAACTAGGGGTGTGTTTGTTAATTTTGTGAGCGTCACAGTATCGGTATGGTCGCGAGGGGTGCGCGGGCAGGTGTGAGGCCAGATGTCTTGAACAAATTGCTGTGCCATAAGGTACTGTATGGACACGCCCTTAGTTTTGTGGTGCTTGGCGTGTGCCAAGGTTTAATTTTATGCTTGATTACGAGTCGATTGGGGACTACTAATTAATGGTTACGAGGTGGAGGACTCCAGCTATGAGTGCACTGTATTTATGCCGCGGCTTCTTAGTAACCGAGTTCGTTAAAATCTTTCTGAGATAGGTACTCGTATTTTTTTGTGTTCGCAGTACCTACAGTAAGCGATATCCGAAGATTTTTTGAAGAAAATGCTTTAATAATAATAACTCATTTTTGGTTTTATCAAGAAGTTTATTGAGCTAGAAATGTGTATAATCAACTAAGTCGTTTTTCCACGACTTATCAGAGTTTGAAAATCCCACCATCAATCTCTTATATGGTGATGATTGAAGGTGAAAAGTATTAAAAAACTTAGCAAGACTAACAACATTATTTGCTGTTGGTAGTAAAATAACCAAAGAAACGTTCTCTGATAGCTTTATTCAGTAGATATACCTATTCTGGGACGATGAGTTATGAGCGACACTACTCATTATCTGTCTCTCTAGTTACATAGGTACTTATTATAAAAAACATACCCCAAATTCGTTTAGGTTACAAATCTGCAATTGAGCGCTATACAAACATCGTGTACCTAGATGATAGAAGCAGATAGAATGGCGTGTTTTATTTCGTTTTTATCCGTACATTGTCTTCCTGTGTCCGGCGCAAGTAATCAAAGGTACAAAGCGTTGAGCTTTCGAGTCAGTCCTCTGCGTGCTTCTACGTCATAGCTCCGTAATTGCCTTTCGATTTTGATACCACCTTTTGTTTGCCTCGATTGAGTTTTATTCACATGCTCGTGGATATCTACTTTAAATCTTGTTTGGAATTGGAATGGTTTTGCGCATTTTGTTGTGGTGTTTAAACTTTGAATCTTTGCAGAATATTTGACTTTCTTTTTTCAAAATTCAAACGGACTGGACATTTGTTATTGTATCATCTATCAGAAATTATTTAACTATGAATAAAAAAAATTAAAGTCTTGACATAGGAATGGTGTCTAGTTTTACACACACAAGGCAGACGTAGCAGACCTACTTACGTCTTGACGATTTCGAAATACCTAGTACAAATTAAAAAAAAACATTAAAGGGTAACGTTACACAAAATATCAATTTTAAATACTATTCCATATTTCGTCGGTATTTACTTAGATTTTCCAAAATATATGTGATTTTTTTTCCCACCCAAGCTATGAGTAGCGCAAGAAGAGCTCAATACAAAAATTTGAACGTAACCGCCGTACGCGCATGACGCTTGCGACCCCCGCGAAAGGTGTGCGCTGCATAGGGGGCGCCACCCCTATTATCTTTAACATTCGAAGTCTGTTTGCAAGATAAAGGCAAGGGGTGCCGGGGGGTGATTTTCTTTATTCTTCACCCGGATTTATTATTATTTTTTAGATATTATTACTGTGATTGTCGACCGGCGCGTGCGCACATGTCCCACCACCCTAGCTAAAGCGTACTGTAATGCTCTTACTGTTTTTGTATTTACTCTTGGCTTTTGTTAGGGGATTTGAAGGTTACTTTAGTGGTTCCTTGTTTCGTTTATTATTATTCAACATTTTGTTAGCGGTAATTGGACGAAAAATTCCATATTATTGACACCCTCTACTGATATTGTAGAGTCGTTTGCAACATCTAAGAATCACCTGGGAGGTGCAAGAAAAAAATCAGCGTGAGCACAATACGTTAAGGTGAATCAGAACACCGCAGTAACAAAGTTATCGACCGTCTTTATCGAAATAAAAGGACTTCTTATAATGAAAGGAATAAGGAGCAGAATTGCCTTCGAATAATTCCCTCGGCGTCACTTTACGAATGTCGACCGAGGCACTTGTAAGAATGTGTTGAACCCTTAGCACAAAGCTTTAAGAACGATATCCGTTCGTTTTTCAAATTCAAATTGAAAGAAGCACCGCACAGCTGATTTTCTGATTGCACCTTACCTCAATATACAATCAATAACGAAAAAGAAACTGAATTTTTATACCCGTAGAGTTCAAATTCAATTGTCTCTTCAACATTCTTGCAAGGTAGTCTCGGGTTCTTGAAGACTGCCTATACACGCAGCTATAAAAGAATTTGTATTTTCGTGCCTACGAAATAAGATTGATTTTTCCGTATCGACATAAAGGCACGTGTAGATTGGTATCACAGATGGTGTTTGATCCGGCGATTTAATGTGTTTTGTGGGCGTATCAAATGTCTCTACGGTAAAAAAGTGGCGCCTAAGACAAAAAGACAATTGTATTTATGCTGGGCCAGGTGCCGATATCGGGGCGAATCGTAAGAAGTCATATCGTTTCCTTATACAAGATCCGTGCCTTTTATTATACTAGACTAGGACTTGGTCCAAAGAGGGATAAAAAGTATTCTATATACTTATTAATCTAGGTTGTAAATTACGTGCATACCAAATTTCATCCAAATCTGTTCAGCCGTTTTTGCTTGAACGAGTAACAAATATCCATCCGCACAAACATTCATAGTAGTAGAATTCATTACATCGTTTTCATTCTTGAAACTCACGACATGCTGTAGTTTTATCATAAATAAGGTTTTTATTATTGTTATACTCGTATATAGTTTTTAGACTCAAGATAAGATAAGATTTAAAACTAAACTTACCTAAGATTAGACTAAAAATAAAATTTAAATCTTAAAAAAAGATCTTTCTCCACAACACTTTGCTAAGTTTTCATAGGACACACGATATATGTAGGTACGACATAGGAACGCACGTCCTTATTAATGTTCAAAAAGCATATAGGACGAAATAGGAGATAGAGGACATAATAATTGCGTTAAATGGCCATTATCTATTTGATATGGTTATGTTTTAAATAATAATTGAGCGGTTAAACCGTTGACAGACATGAAGGGTTGCACAATTACGCGACAACTTATACCGTGATTAATTTGATAATTTGTTTATTGTTTGTATATTTGAAATTGATATTGTATTTGTATTTTAAGATGCGAGCGAGTAAAATAAAAACATCACATTTGGTTCTTATTTTAAAATGAACAATTTCTCAGGAAAACGAATAATTCCGTAAAAGTTTTGAATTTGTTGTCTTTAATTAAATATTTTGTAGTCAAATATATCTTTTCATTTTATCTGTTACGTAATTTTTTAAACAATACAGATAAAAAAGCTACACTATTATTATTTTAATCATCGTAAATAATCCAACATACTCGTACTTCAAATTTCGAACGCGTATCGATCCAACCCCTGTGTGGCGTAGTAATCCTGTAGACGCACGCGCCCACTAGAACTATTGTTGTGAAGGAGCACTAAGTGCGTCTTATTGCTATGGTGATAAGGTTCAAATTGTTCGGTTGGTTCCTTAGACAATACAAAGGTCCCTCTGCCACCTTTGACCCTGCGCCGGAGCAGCTGCGAGTAAGATGGCTGCGCAGGGGAGTGCATCGCGATCGATATTTCGCTTACCGAACACAATAGGACGTTGGTATCTTGGAGCACTGAGTTTGCCAATATTTTGTGATGCCCTCAATTTTGGTAATTTACCGTAAAAACTAAAAAGATGCTTAATTTTTTTTTGTTTTTTGGGGATCCCTCATTAAATTTCCGGAATAGCTACCCTATTTGTACCTATTTGATCAAATAATGTTATTGGTATTAATAAAAATTTTGCATTTGTAACACTATTTGTATTAATTAAATTATTACGATTTTTTACTCCATATTAGGTATTATTTACCTACTCTATACACCTTACTACTATGTACCTAGTGTAGTAGCTGTAGTGCTCTATCGTAGACAGTATCCGGCTTACTACTAGGCGATATAGCGGCCAAACTCCAAGCCTATATCTAATTTTAAAAAAAAAATTAAGTCTTTTAATAAAAGATAAATGGATTCCAAATTTCAACACCATTACCAAATACACAAATATTTAAAAAAAGAACCATCGATCATCGCGAAACATCTTTCGCGAGCGCACGCGCCGCAGATGCGTTCTCAATTCAAATCGCGAACGTTGTCTGTCTATGGATAGAACATCTTTACTCTGCGGTAACCATATCCTCGTGTCATTAGGCTGAATGGGCCCGATTTATATAAAAATAAATGCAAATTTATCGCCATATTGATTTCACATCTGTCGTTGAGAGGGATTGCCATTAATCCTCTATTACTTTTGACGATCGTTGAGTTTCAACATGATATGTAGCAAAGTTCGGTAACACCATTGTTAAAAGTAAATATTGACTTTATATTAAAAAAATATTTATTTCCTAATTACTGCTTATTCTAATATTTTCCTGTAAATTTTTTCGCAGTGCATTCACATTTTTGACATTTAAAGTACAAACTGATTTCATTGTAGTAAATGTGTTAATTGTGTTATTAGTTACTTGTCTGAGTGAAATAAATTTATCAAGTTACTATTACATCCCAACAAATCATCTAATGAAGTATAAAAATAATTTAAAAAAATCGTGTTTAAGCACAAACTATTGAAGTCGCGTTAACACATTTTGTAAGCTGCAAACAATTTTAACAGTTAAACAAGGTGCGAACGAGCAATATTTGTTGCGGCACAAACGGAACCCATGCGGTCCAGGCACGCGACATTTATCGCAAAGGTGCAACTCACCCCTTTCTCCTCTATTATTACGCTCCACAATCGCCTCATCGACCCTAGAAAGTGTTTAATGCGTAGGGTCTTAACAATTGATAGAATCTCGAACAATAGTCAGCGCCCCAGTAGAACTATGAGTATAATCTTCATCTGTAATAATTCCGAATTTGAATAGCATTTGCCACACATTTTTTTAGAATTTCTAAATTATATAGGTATTGCTTCAAAAGTCACTAAAGGGGTGGCCTCTAGCAATGGCAAGTATTTTTCATTCTAAATGAGTATGTTTTCGCCCAAACTTCAAATTGGAGTTTGTTATAGGATACTTAATCTGATTAGTTAATCAGACTGACTGATGCGAAAATTCTCAGAAATCAAAACAGGATCATCAGAAACATCAGGATTATTAGTTAATCAAAGTAAGTCCTACATAAATTCTCAGAATTCAAAATTAAAGGGTTTACACAAGAAATGGTTACTAATTTAAATTGACCAAAATATACCGATATCGAGCAAAAGTGTACTAGAAATTCTTGTGTACTAATTGAAAAAGACCAAAACGAAACAACGATAAACCAACGAAAGTCTGTCAATGAAATACGTAATCTTAAAGAATTATAACACATCTTCGACATTTCTTAACTCAGATCGTCCATTCAAACGCACATCCTACTTGATCTATTAAGCGTTAAACTATCTTATATCAAAGGCAATCAAAGGTTGGTTTGCAAAAAATTAGAAGACATGCGGGTAACATATGTTGGCAAGGTGCTGTGTGTATCAAAAGAACTCTTTCTTTGGGGAAAGGTGCAAATTGTGAAGTAGGTCACCTTATATTTTTTGCTTATCCGTCATATTCGGGATGATTTTTGTTATCTGCTTACCTGTAGGATTTGTACTGAGATTCTGCATCGGTATACAAAAGGTATTTTGGAGGGAAATTGGTATATAGAAGCTGGTGCTTCTACCATTTGGCCCGGAGAAAGGTTACAAATAAAATGTTTGTATCAAAATCAAAAATTCAGGAATTCCCAAACTTTGACTTTCAAGCATAGTAAGCTTAGCATAGGAATGATAAAAAAAGTGAAAGATATTGTGTACTTATAGTAAAATATGTAATCGATTTTTTTTGGGCTAGAACTGGACTTCTAATTTAAAAAAATCTCTACCCAATTCTTACGTTTTTAAATCCTATGGTTTTTTCTCTAGTTTCATCTCTAGAACCATTTCCCCCAATCGTTCCATTCCATTTTTGAAGTTATTAAATTTCAAATTCAATATTGGAATGTTGTCTTGAATTCATACCTTCGTTGAGTTCATACATCTTGAAGTGTACACACACTAGTACAAACTGTGAATTCGAACAGTCGTACACCGGGTTCGTTAAGCTATTCCGGATCCGGAGACAGCGCTACTACACCACTAAGAGGCTTACTCGCAGGTTGGATGCCTTGACCAAACAGTCTGAACATGCGACTCGATTAGAGAAATCGATTTCGTCTTATTGGATGTCATGAATATTACAGAAACGTATGCGTGTGAACGATCAATTCTAGAAATACCGATGGTGTAGATTATTCTTTATATGTAGATATTTATGTTAAAAATGAAGTTTAAATTTTGAATTTAATTGTGATTTATTTTTTTATTGCCACATTTTTTGGTTTAAAAGGATGATAGAGCATTTAGTTTAATTTAAGGTACTAATTACTCGGTTTTAGGGAGGTATTCCTCAGGCTTTAGATTTGAGTACCCACTCGTAATTCGACATGTAAATTGTTACCCGTCTTTTAATATCTCTAAATATTACTTCATAAATTGTTTTTTGTTTCATCACGTTAATATCCGCAATACATATAAAAATATTTATTTTTAAAATCACTACCAAATAACCACCTATAAAATTTAAAATTCATTGTTAGTACTAGTGATTTGATTACACTGCTGTGAAGGGTAGAGGCAATTAATTTGTGTCAGTGTGTCATAATCTGAATAATGGAATCGATTCCATCCAAATTTTGGCCCTATTTTTCTGTGGATGTAACCCTTAAAATATAAATGTATACTTGCATTACTTGGTACTTACCAATAAAAACTCTGTTCGATACAAAACAATCAGTTTTGAATTTATAAATGCTATGTAAAAATCATCTAATTTGGATAGCTTATTTATGTCCTAGGTCCGGCAGGCATTTGCCACTTATAGTTTAATTTTGGTTAATTTTATTGAAAAACCTAATAAAAACAAATTTTACTGTTTGCTAATAGGTACGAAAGTGTAACTTAGAACATTATAAGTGACTATTTAAAGATTTTTAAACAATCAACAAATTATTTACAAGTTCATGACGAACAATTAATTCAACATAAATGCATTCTAATTCGTTATGGTTTGTGCATGCAAAGTAAGTATATCCAACATAATTAAAAGATAACCTGCATAAAAATCATACACAGATAGGCATATTAAGCTGACATATTTAAAAAGTTACCTATCCCTCGCGTAGATTGCAAAATTTCCTATACAGAGTACCGTTAAGCTGAAATGGTGCAATCGAGAAGTGACATTAATGTGAAAGTCGCGATCACTGCTCACCAATAAAATAACATAAATCACATCGCCCCATTCAATTACTACGCATACATACCATCTGGTTTGTCCCAAGTTAAAGGAAACTGCAGCGGGTGAAGCGGAAAGCGGTTTAATATGACATAATGACAACAATTATAACTCGTATTGCTCCACAGTAGTATGATGTATGTATCTTTCTGGTTTTTGTGACAAAACTAGAAAGAGATATTTGAATTTAAATTTTTGCACATTAGCTTGATTAAGTTACTACGGGTATTAAAAATGTACATTGTTAATTCTTTATATGTATACGCATGAAGTGTTTGTTTGAGAGCGATTTTGCATAGATTAAGGAGATAACATTACCTACTGAGGAATATGATATGTGTGTTAATAAAATTCTCATGATGTGATTCGTGATTTGACAGATTGATATGTGGTTAATTAGAACATTTTTAAAAAATAAAAAGATGTAAGTATATTTAACATGTTGCCAACAATAAAAAAAATAACGCTATATTAAATAAAAGCAGTCCCTTTTCTCTTTTTCGTGTTAAAGGTTCTTTAATCGAACTCGGTTTAACGTCTAACTAGACATCATACATAAATATTTCTACCGCTCCCCCCTTCCTACTTGCACCATCCCGCCGCTCACACAAGACAGGAAGCGGTGAGTACACAAGCAGCTCATAAAAGAGATGAGCGGAAAACATATAATTACGCTATCACATAACGGAACTAGGCAGACACGACGGATACGCAAGTGCTCACTTGCTGCTTTCTTTGCCGATTGTATGCTTACCAGTTTTTTAGGTACAGGTGGAACCTGTTCTACTATCCTATCCTACTTCCAATCCTATCCTTCTTCCTATCCTACTACTTCTATCAATGTAAAAGTTTCTGAGGTTAGATTGATGGATGTTTGTTTCCCTTTCATGCAAAAACGGTAGAATGGATTTTGATGAAATTTGGTGCAAGGGTAGTTTAACCCATTCGGGACGAAATTCTTGAACCTATGTGGATTTAATTATGGGCTCATCAAAAGCTATTAAGTACTATAGTCATTGGTTGTTTAAAACTAATTCCGTAAATCACACCATAGTCTACAAAAAACGCGTGTACATGTTTGCATTCTAAATGTTTGCATTCTCAGTTTTTCTAGTAAAGTGGCCGAAATTATAATTATTTACGTAGAATCGATCGGCGAGCAAACGGATAAACGTTTAGAAATTTGAAGAAGACACGTCGTAAGTCTGTGAGATAATGTAGTCCGTAGTATGGAGTGTAAAAACATTTTTCTGATATAGTTCATAGTATTGCAGGTGACTAATTTAAAACGACACCTGTGCTTGTTTACATCGACCTCGGAACGGAAGGGGACAAGTGATTACATCTTTAGGAACGAAATCGCGATAAATGGCGCCGGATACGGAGGCATAGCGCACGGAAACGCCCGACGCGGCCTCACTTCCGCTGCCTTCCACGCACTGGGGCGAGCGTTCAATTACAAGGTTTTTTTATGGTAGCAATTTTTATTGCAAACGGGAGCAGTGATAGTTCAGTGGCTAAGATTTCTGTTAGTTGAGGGGTCCAGCTTCGAATCCCAGTGATACGCAATGTCTTTCTTAAAAGTTTTGTGAGCTTTATATAATCAAAATATCACCGGCCGTAACGATGAAGGAAAATATTGTAAGAAAACCAGCATGCCTGAGAGTTTTTCTTAATATTATGTCATCTCAAAGGCATATGGAAAAAACCTGGAATGAGTTAGGCCAGCATGTCCACTACGCTACATTCTTCTCATTGTGATGGAAGATCTGAGACTGCCAAGGGTGTGTTGCTACTTGCTACAAACAACAACTTAGACGTGTGCCTATAAATTAAATAGCCTTTTTACTTTTGCAAGTTTCTGGTTTTAATATAACTTGTCCGTCTATATTCCAATAAGATTTCTTGAATCAGCTTGATGAAATATTGTTTTTTTTGTAATTTTAAATTATTTTAAGCACCAAGAAAATATAACGAGATATACCTTATATTCTTTTAGATTCCTTAAATTTAAAACGCAATGCAATACACTAATGCTTATTTTTCATAAACAACCCAAATTGACTACCTTAAAATACAAGACAATAGACTTCTTCATAGACATCTCGACTTACGCTAACTGAACTACCGAAGAACAAAAACACGTAAAGTTCTTTCGTCAACAATCCTAATTTGAAAATTCTTCCTTTTTCAAACAATCGCGACATATTAAAAAATATGGGATCAAAAGCAGGAGCACTTTAAAAATAGGTAAGAATAGGTTTACATGGCGCACAATAACACAATCGGGGCACTCAGACAAAACAAAACATTGTAGATACAAGTAGCGTAGCCACAGATCGTCCTCAAATCGAAAACAAAAGGAGAAAAATGGAATGGAATGAACAATCCGAAACATACGAAAGTGCATCGAGTATCTAAATTCGAGTGTGCGCGTTTTGTCGCTAATATGGAAACGAACAAAAACCCAATTCAATTCGTTACCTTGAATAAATGAATGAGTGCAGATTCGATATACGGCTTTTATGTAGATATTGCGTGCGGATTTTTACAAGCTCTCAGGTAACTAATTATTTCATGAGGGCTTGTTTTGTCGTTTTTGCGTCCATTGTACGATTCAGGTTTTGAAGATTCTTCTAATGGGACGAATCTTTTATTTTCAACCGAATTTGTGTCGCGTTCGCTTTGTTTTTCTCATTAATTACAAACGTGTCCACTTAATACGTATATGGATATCAGAGGAGCTTCAATTTGCACGCTCGATAGTCGTGTAAGAGTTCCCCGGAGTCAAAGCGGGAATAGTTACAAAGGCATAGTGCTCGGAATGACAATCATCTTTAGTTTTAATTAATTAAGACTGTGGAATCACATGAAAGCGTAATCTAAACCGAAATAGGTTAAACAAAGGTAACGTCTCTTGTGGAAGCGTCGCCGAGCCACCCGGCCGTACTCCGTAGCGCGTAGCTCGGAGCTCGTAGCATAGTTCGTAGCGCTCGAGCTGAGCCGTTCCCGAGCGCGGCTCAAACGAGCCGAGCGGCTAATACGGCCGCATCTGCTACGTAATGAGCTACTCAAGTACACCCTAACTTGTTTACATTGTTTCTTTATTGTGTTTTTTACCCGCCTCTTTCTTTCCTATGGCCGTATCATTTTTTTCCCCGCAATAAAACGAAATCTCGCCGAGTCTTTGTCTTTTACCCGATTTATTTTTAATTAGACGAAGTTCTGATACGGCCCCGTGTCGAGATTTAATACGCGACGTGTGGTGGATTTTTTTTTCCTGTGTCTTCGCGTTATCTTTTGAACGCGTGGTGTCATAATGACATGCTCTTTTCTGTGCCTCCATTGTAAGAAATGTTCGCATTGTCGGTTCACGAGGATATTCAAATGTGGAAAATCGGAGCTGAAAAGATTCCGTAAAAAGTTTACATTTGTATTTTACTTTAATTGTAAACGACTGTCGTGCATTGTTACGATTTCGAGGAAAATTTGAACGAACATTTCTTAAGAATTGAGTAGCACGTACCGTGAACTTGCACATCAAAATTTTCGTTGATTATTTCTGAGTATTTTGGTAGAAATATTTTTCTTAAAAGTAGATACGACACGCTTAACAACGCTTAAACCTCACCATAGAAACCCACCTGCCAATAGATCTAAATGCAATCCAGCGACAACGATCCTTTCATTATCTGTCCATCACTGCGAACTTACGCATCACGGCCCGCCTTAGTCCCGGCACAATTATTTCTTACAAACAGACTAACATTTTTAATAAAGCCAAGCAATTACGGGCTTGCAACGTCACAATCCATATGAGCTAAAAGTTTCCCGGGCCCGGTACAGTTAGTAACAAAAGTGCGCGGTACACTCGCCAACAAAGCGGCTAATCATCTCGTATGTGCGTGGCCTCGTTTCGCGCATTGTCTGCTCCCTGATTAAGAGGATTGTCTCCACAGTTCCTCGAATATTAAAAGCTTGTCTTCCCGATCCGCAAATAGTGGCACGGCGCTTTTCAAAGTGTGTGCTGACTTGCAATGGATTGGTTGCACGTTTTTCAGTTTTAGGCATTTTCAAACTGCGGTTTAACTATTTTCTTATTAGACCTGGCTAATTGTAGGTTTTTTCTTAAGTAAGTATGTAGGGATTTTTTAAAAAGCTTATCTCTATGGTTCCTTGAATATTAAACGAAGCACGACGCTTTTTACACTGTGTTTGACATTTTAGGCACTTTTAATCGATGATTAAACGATGTTTTCTTACTAGAAAGTAGGCCTTAGGTGAAAGTAGACTGTAGGCCTTTTTCTTGAGTTTTTAGGGACCAATTAAGTGGATTGTCTCTACAGTTTCTCGAATATTAAAAGCTTGTCTTCCCGATTCGTAAATAGTGGCACTTTTCAAAGTGTGTTGCGTTCGTGTGTACTGACTTGCGATGGATTGGTTGTACGTTTCGTTAATTTTGGATACTTATTTACTGGACTATTATGGTATTTCGACACCCTTCAAGAGGATTGTCCCACACCTAACTAAGTCACAAACACCCTTCTTTAATAGGAGATATACTCAAGAAAACTCAAACTCAAACTCAAAAGCTTTTATTCATTATTAGGTACAATTTGTGCACACTTAATGAAAGTCATACAGATAAATTATACATTCTACATTCATCATTCATTTCATTCATTATATAATTAGGCAAGGCTAAAGAACAGTTTCTTCTGTAAGGGCTAACCGTTGCTCCCACCTTATTTATTGAACGATCGCGATCCAAAAGATTGGGAACCGCTGGTCCAGGAATTTCCGCTCGCGTTCACAATTCGTGCTAGATAATGCGTAAAATATGGCGCTACGGGAAAGTTTCGCGCCGCTGTTATGTTTCTATTATTGTGCCTTTTTGTGCGGCTTTGCCTTTTTGTGCCCGACGATCTTGTGATATAGATGCTGCGGTGACGTCATAGATGCTTTTTTGCTCTGCAGCTGAAATAGCTTTACAGCGACGTCACTATAACATATTGCGCGACTAGAAGTAGCTACGTTGATTGTGTGGCTGTAAGTATTATGTTTTTGGTTCATGTATAAATACGCAATTTTTTTTTCACAAATCCTTATTCCCAAAACAGAGCCCAATTACTATCTGAGATTGGAAGTGAATTGTTACTTCAGAGCGTAAGGCAACCTTAATTTTTGTTTGCTTAAAATTTAAAAAAAAAACCTAAAAGCTTCGTAATTACATTTATGATGATGAAAACCAATTACTAAAAAAAATTGTCTTGAATTTCTGTGAGAGTATCATTTAGGTATTCTTTAATAACATAAGTAAACTAGAACTCCTCGCATAAAAGTATCAGCGGGTCGGTCCACTGGCATTCCTTCTAAAAGATCTTTCTATTGAAATCACATTAAAAGATCCCTCACAAACCCTCCCGAAAGAATTTAGAAAGTTGGCAGGAAACTGATTTGATATTATTTGTTGATAACGTTTATTTTCACCGGAAATTTATTATTAAATTATTTAAAAAATGAAAGTTAATTTTTGTTAGATAAAGGGTATCTTATCTCATGAAGATCCACCCTTAAGCAAGGCTGAACTATCTGAGGTAATAAGTAAGGATCAGATCAATAAATTCATATAAATATCCATAATTATTATCTATGTTAGCGGCGATAGCCCATTGGCTTAGCATTCCGTCTCCTTTTTAAGAGGAACTTATTCCGGGTTTGAATACCAGTGGCACGAATCACTGACATTTCAAGATTATGTGCGTTTAACAAAAGAAGTTTCACTGGATTTAAACGGGAAAGGAAACACCATACAAAAACCTGCATACTTGAAAGTTCTCCATAACGTTCTCAAAGGTATGTTAATGCCACCAACCCGCATTGGGCCAGCGTGGTAGACTAAGGCCTCCTTTTCATTGCGAGAGGAGACCAAACCCTCTCAGTAGCTCAATAATTAGTTTCAGAAACTATATATGTACGTATTTAAAAGTACCTATATCTGTATATTTCTCAGCTGTTTACTCTTGTAGAACGTTGTCCCACGATAATAATGTATTTATTAGGCGAAATATTCACACTCAAAATAAAAGACCGGTCCTTAAAGTACTAAAGTGGGGCAATTGAGTGCGAAGACGCCGGCCCCTTGTGAACCCTCACTAGACTCGAGAGAGGAAATCTTGTAAGATGAGAGAATAAAGATAAACGTCCGATAGGGTTGTCACTAGGTAAAAAAGCTTTTTTGGAAATTATAATAATAAGTTGTGAAGTAATGTGATTTAAAAATATTTGCTCATTATATTACCCCGATCATTGGTAGTTTTAACTGGAAAGTTATCCGGGAGTTTTGAAAATTGGTACCTTTATCGATTTTGACGAGAAAAAAAAATTATATAATTCATTCATATTTTAATTTCAATAAAGCGTTATTCATAATATTTACATACAGAATCATACATATCTTATTAAAAAACGCCGTAATAACCAACTATTTAACATTAATCAATTCACAAAATCATGAAGCGTGAAAACGCACCCATTTCTATAAACACGCAAACAAAATGACCGCACGGTTGCGTGACAACCCTACCCGCCCTAAACGTCTCAAGACCTTGTATTTCTCAAGCAAACACCGGTATAAAAGCGCAAGGATTAGAAGCAGTAGGACGAAGTTATCCGCGTTTTAAAAATTGTGAGTCTCAAATTTAAAGAAATGTATAATTACCCATCTAATTTTTTTTGTTTTGGTACACTTAAGGCATTAATATTCTGCTCTTTAGACACGATTTAAGTACTAGATAAAATCGTGAAGCGTGAAATAAACATGCAAACAAAATGACCGCAAGGTTGCGTGACACCCCTACCCACCCTAAACGTCTTAAGACCGTGTATTTCTCAAACAAACACCGGTATAATAGGTTAAGGACAGGGGCACTGTACAGGGGCGTTAAAAAAGCGTTTAAAATAATTTGATTTTATTTAAAAAACAGGAATCATTTTTATGAAACCAAACAAAAAATAAAAACATTCCTCTCCGACATAGGTCCTAGGTATAGATTATTTTATGTTCTAAGAATCACACTGTTCAAAAGCGACTTCTACAATTATCGATCCACAAATGCGACAATAAAAACTGTAAGACACTACGACTATAACATAATAAGACACTAAAATAAAATAAAAATAGAGAAATATTTGTGCCTACGGAAAATCAATGGATACTTCTTTCATTATGTATATTCTTATATCTTAGAAAGGAAAATAAATAGACAGACAACATTTACTTATTTGGATTTCAACTTTACCTATCTAATTAATTCCATAACATAAATACCTGATTAACATCGACTTAAATATTCCTCTCTATCATAAAAAATGCAAATCGCTTTCCTCTATTTCTTAGCGCATGACTTAACCCTTAAGTGGTCTTTTCTGGTCCTTCGAGCGCGATATGTGGTTCTTAACCACTGGCGTCGTGGGAGGGTTAGACTACTCGATATGATTCTATGGCAGTGATTAGGCATGTCTTTCATCTTTAAAGGGTTTTTATATTATAATTATATTCAAAGGGTTTTTTTTTGCTTAAGACTCTTTTTTTATGCGTTGAAATTTTTATTAATAACGTAGCGTATGTTTTTTGCCCTTTTAGAAATCAAAATTGATTTAATACAACTAGTAGGTATATTTTTTTGTTAAATACATGTATTTTATATTCAAACGTTTCAAAAATCAAAAAGATTAACAGTTATAAAATCAATCTTTCCTATTCTTTCTTAAACGTTCCATTCAAAACGAATTTGTGTGTGTGGAAAGGGTTTAAAGTGTAACTTCAAAATTTCAATAGAAACAAAGAAAGGAATGGCAAATGCCACGAAAGGTGTTCGATTTCACGGCGCGCACGCGCTCCAATCTGACATGTGTTCCACTAACTGGAGCCAATGTTCGTCCAAACATTTGGGGCCAAAAAACACGCCAAGGTGTTATCAATGACTTTGCAAACCACCGCCAAACAGCTTTCGCGTGTTTTTGTTACTTTTTGTCGTTTTTTATTTATCTATCACTTTGTTTATTTTAATAACTTCCTAACCGCAAATTCGATAGTGGACTTTTTGCGATCTATTTCTGTTTAACCCTTTACTGCCGATCGTTCAACATGTGTGACTTTTTTTATGATATGCAAACGTAGCAACAAATAAATAAAAAATATGTGAGCAAAAAATTAACTTTTTATAGAATAAATTTGAATGGAATTAGCAAAAAATATAATAAGATAAACGTAGCAAAAAAAGGCTGTGATTATTTTGTCGTATTTTGAGGTAGGTACTTATACATAAATGTAGATTTCCTTCATCCCATAATCTAATTAACTTAAAATTTTACCCACTACTGCAGTCTTATTTATTTATAATTTTACATTACACTACTTTATTTCTGGCATAATAATTGTAATCACTGTGAATACCTACGTACTGTAATAAGATTTATCAAATCTTTTATCTCGCTGATCCAGTATTCTATAGCAAAGATTTAAAATTTTGATTATTATTTTAAAAACCAAAGTAACGAATCGTCTATAATGTCCTGACCTCAAATCTTAACCGTCGACGGATAGAAGAGTCAATACGCCCAGTTTCTATCAGTATCAAATTTCGTTCAATGTTAATACATCAAACAGGAACACAGGAACACATTGCCGCACCAGAAGGCACTTAAAGGGCGATGAACTTCAGTTTTTTCATACACTTTTTTAACACTCGTACCTACGTTGATTCATTCGTTATCTTTATTCTTGTTTGGACATTTCATATGTGCTTTTCATGTTTTTATTTTTATAACAGCTGTACTCTTTTATACGTTTATGCAGAGTATCTAGGGTCTAGGCTTTTGCGATCCTGATTCTGTTCTGTTGAAATGTTTTTTTTCTCTCGACGTCAACTCTCATTCGATATTTTGTGCGTGTCACGGAACTAAATTTGAGAGATTAAAGAGGTATTTGAACCATTTTCACGTCATACGAGCCGCTTTAAATGGCTGCAACGTTTTTAAATACACATTTTAGAGACGTAAAGGCTTAAAACATACCTACAGATTTTTTTAATAGATGCGAGGAAAATACGTAACGCATTTTTAGGGTTCATCACAAAATGGTAGACTGGATCTCTTGCATGAACGATTCAGACCAACTATTATAACAAAATTGAATTAAAAAAAATCCTTATTCACAATTGTTATCGCTAATATTTGGTACATCTCATAACACGGTAATAATACGAAAGTCATATAGGTATGTAACAACGT
The DNA here is from genome assembly GCA_905147235.1 of Erynnis tages. NCBI lineage: Eukaryota > Metazoa > Arthropoda > Insecta > Lepidoptera > Hesperiidae > Erynnis > Erynnis tages. Next base: position 7,723,891 of record LR990087.1, read on the forward strand.
CAAGGAACTGATCACATACATTATATGAAAGAATGATCTTCAAATAGCGACTATAGGAACGTCTTACTCTTTCCGTCCTCTAACTTTATTCACTAAAAATATGAGCAAATTAAACAACCGTAACTATCTATTAAGATTTCCTCACGTGCCTATGTATAAAAATAGCTAGGTCGCTCATATTGTACCTAAACATTTTCTATTAAAAAAATATCTACAACTGTCGAAGTGTCGATACTAAATGCGCGAAAATTTAGTCCACATGCGTCGCCTTGATAAATCGTCGCGCACACGTATCAACATACTTCCGCTAATGGCGTATAAATCTTCGATCAAGCAAGTTCGTAAGCAATTACAAGTTGCCGACATGTGGGGTTGTCTTGTCACACAGAAACCATCGGCATTTCGCTCATTTAACTTGGAACTGTCTTGAGATCAGTGCGGTCTTAGATCTAAGACCATCAATCCTCACTGGTAGTTAGAAATAAACCAACACTTACACAGGTACATTATTTTTAAATGAATTATATCAAAAAGGTAATGTTGTTCTTAGCTACGAGCGGTTTTTTGATGATCCTTCCAAAACAGAAATGAAATACGAACAATTAGTAAATATCAAACTTGAAAAAAAACATTTTTTCTTGTTATTTCTTAATACTTTTCCATAGAATAGATATAGGTTTGTATGATACAGTACTATAATACTATGTAAATATTAATATAGTAAATATAATTTGCGCAATTACTTACTTATTTTATTAAAGTTAAACCTTACCTTCTTACGCATGTCAATATAAAAATATGAATTGACCCCGTACATAGACCTACCAACAATGGTTACCTTAATTACGGTGTTATTAAAACAAAAATCGAGGAAAGCAAAAATTAAATTGCCTTTGAAAATCTTGCAGACGCAGCCGGCACGCGCACACATTTAAAAAAAAATACAAAACAATAAACCCCATTAAACGCGAACAAAAGGAGTAAAAGGCAAGTCGGGGCACAATTAAAACAAGAAATAATAAGGAGTTATAATAATAAGTATTATTGTAAAGAGATGACAGGGGCCCGCTCACCTGGCGACACGCGACCACCCCACAAAGCTTCTGCCGATTTATTATTTTTTTTCCCTTTTCTCCGCGCTATGTTTACGCAAATGATTTTCCAGTTAGAGCAAATGCCGGATAAGAGAGAAATTAGCATTTAATGATAATAATAATATACATCTCTAAGGCAGACGGCGGCTCCTCGTTCAGTCGTTTTGTTCCATGGTGTATTATGCACCTTTGCAACGTTTTATGGAATCAAAAGCGGTAATAAACATCCATTCTATACTCACATTAATTTATAATATCAGTTGGGATAGCGACTTCTTGCAGATTACCAGAATACACGTGAATTATGTCTGGACAAGGATAAAAATTCTTATATCTTAATTCTTATATCTTTATAAACTTCTACTTTCCACGAGACTTCTTCCGTGTGGACCACGTATTTGGTAACATAAAGATAATAAAATTACCTCTATCCAACCGTAACAAATACCAATCCATCTTTTTTTGCAAACTTTCGCAAAACAATTATAGGTATCTAGATAATAATAATTGTAACAAGGATTCAAATTCTCTTATAAGTAAATTTCTCGATCACAAGCGCGATTTTTCTTATTAGATCATCAGTATTTTTAATATGTATAATTGTACGTGGATTAAATTAAGTAGTTAATTAAATGAAGTCGGTTAAAGAGTATAATTAATAACTAAAATGAAACTATGATTGTATTGATAAGTTGTCACATCTGTCAGATAATAATCTGTTCAGGAAACGGAAGGGAGGACCCGTGGTCGTTCGTCACGGCGTGCGGCAACGTTGTGGTGATCTGCTAAGTGCTTTGTATTTACCGTAGTTTTTACTTATGCTTTATCTTATTAGATATTTGAAACACTTTACTATGTAATTTATATAGAAAAGTTGTCACTAACACTAACTAACTAAAGAAGCGTTGATTTCATACATTATCTCATTATATTTTTGACATTAAATAAAATAAAAATAGGAAATAAAGGCAAAAAAAAAACAAAAATTAATTATGTACTACATAATTTCAACTCTATCTTTTATGTTTACCTACCTAGTTAAAATTTTCTCGCTTATCATTATAATTATTTCTTGATATACATATCCGATCTTTTCTTTAGCTGCTCACTCATAGCTTTCTGGTAGACATCTATATTTAAACCATAGTACATCCGCCAATCTTCCATGTATAATATCTCATTAAGTATACACAAACCGCACCTGATTACAAAATTTAATAAATTCTTTCACTTTTAAATTTATGATGTAGCTACCTATTCTTTCAGCAAACAGACTACAACAAAGCATTCAATGAATCTTGACGATTATTAGAAACGCGTGCCGCATTACAATAATAATATCGCATTAATACTTAAACTAGCGTCGCCGCCGCGGTTTGCTTGACCAGGTGCAAGAAGACAGATGTCGGTTGGTTGGGGTCGCGTGCGTGCTGTACGAGTATGGAGGAATGCACTTGGGGTGCATAAGGTACAATACCGACATTAATGCTACTTCGAGCAGGTTCTGTTGCTATGAGATATGGTAAAATGGATTCTTTATTATAATAATAATTAGACCTCTGGTTCGTGGTTGATTTTTTTAAATTGTGGGATAATTATGTAGAAAAATATAAAAATAATATATAGCTAAAGCTCTGACTGAGAATAAGATGAACGTTTATTATCAATGTGGTAAAAAAACACTACAAAAGAAAAAAAAATTAGGTAAATCCTGAAAAATAAATCAGTAGAGTAATTCCAATCAAAAGAGTTTTTTCACCACGGGGCGGAACAAATCTAGAAAAACTTATATTTTGTTTTAACACAAGTAAATTGTGACATTTGGAAAAATCGTGAACGCAATAGGTACACTTCGCATCCTTGAAAATTCGTGTCGAATATTTTGCCTTATTTTTCGAAGTCGGTTTAAAGTGGTCTGACTTCTGGGTAATTATTAAGCACAAAGGTATATATAGTCGTATAGATCACGGCCCGCCTCCAGTGGAGGGTGCTTACTTGCTCTAACTTAGCGGGCCACTCTATTACTGGATATTTTTGAGGCAGAGATAAAAGTCTCATGTATATTTTATAAAAAATACTTTTTTGAATTTTTATTTTTATTAAGAACGACTGCCATGTTAAGTGAAATTATTGCAAAAAATTAAATTAAACGTATAAAAAGCTGATTAAAAAATGGAAGAGAAGTCTTATTATATGCTTAAGAAGTAATGTAAAAAATAAAAATAATAGAGCCACTACTCAATATTGAAGGACCGATTACAATATTATTATGCTTCAGATACATGCATTATCGTCTTTAAACTTTTTAAAATTTTAACTTTTTGTTTGAATTCTACATAAACTCACTGTGGCGAGGTCATCTATATAAAAATGCCTAAAGATGTAATGTAAAGAAATTATACAATTAATATAATTAGAAGACAGATTAAAATAAATTAAGATTACTTAAATCCCTTTGTTGATTATTTAAATTCTGATTTTTTCTTTTTTCTTTTCATCAAAAACACACTAAAAAGACTTACTTAAGGTTAACCTACATTATATTATGAAAAATATAAATTAACTGTTTTTTTTAATTTTGCCATTTTTTATTTGTAAAAACACATGACCGTATCGATATCTTACACACAATCGAGGCAGACACATAACGTTACGCGCACGCAGCGTGACGTGTGCCCATTGGCCGGCCGCTTCCGTTTCCTGAAGTGAGCGTTATTTTGTAAAGGTTATTGTGCACCTGTACATAAGGATGTTTCAATGTAATCTGCATAATTGACGTAATTACACGCTGTACGACGTGTGAGTTAGATGGGGTTATGATATGTAAGTATGTAGATAATGTTTGCGGTTATTATTGTTGTTTTGTGGGTTGAGAACCGATTGGAATGTATTTGATAGTAAAATTGTAATAATATAATTATTGTCAGGAAACAATAAATTTTAACGTTGTAGGTATTTTCTAAATTATTAGTTCCCCATATATCATCTATGTATCTTAGCTTCATCTAAATAAATTCGACTAACAACTTTTTCTACTCTTTTCACTCCTACTCTATTTATTACTTACTATAAAAATTAGTACCAGGCAAACATAATTTTCCAAGGAACTATTCAAGAAATCCCAAGCCCTGAGGGTGAGTAGGCGTTTTCACACAAAAGAAACACCATATTGTGTAGTGTCGCAAGTTGCGGCAACTAGAAAATTGCTCGCGAGACGTTGCAAATTGAATAGACACCGAGAAGAGAGTGGGAAGACACGGGTTTGAATATCGGGGGCTGACGCTGCGTAAATTTGTTCCGTATTTTCATCCACAATAATATTTAAAAGGTTTCTATAAGTACCTTTTGTAGTACCTACCATTTCTTTCCAAATTACCAAAAATGAAGTCTATTTAAAGTGTGTTGTCGTCGTCACCCTTGTTGCTTTCGCACTTTCTTTTATTAGTTGCTATATTAACTGTGTACTTTAATTTTCTTCCTCTTTTCTTTTTAATTTTTATGTCTTAAGTAATAAGTGAAATAGTCTCTGTCTTTTAACTAAGGAAGTTTTGCAACGGTGTGAGTAAACAATTAATAAAATTATATTTCAAAAAAATAAAAATGAGCTTTTTAATAATCTCCCTTAATAAAGTATCTTTCGTACATCGGCATTTATCATTATTCATCATTTAAGTTACCATACAAAGATATCCTGTTTAAAATATTATTTGGAAAAGTGCACCTCTTAAAAATACCCTGGCAAATCTTATATATATACACGCCCTAACCATCTAAACAAAAGGCACTCCACAAACGTTACTCCTTTTCCCGTAATATGAAATTAACCTCAAGCTTAAGCCGACTTTCATCAAACATCGCTAACGCAGCGTACCCGCACACAATACGGGCCCGTGTGTTCCAATTATAAGTGTAGGCACGTTTACACGCCAACTTGGGTGCTAACACTTCACGCATCGTCACTTACGAATATAAAGGCGCGGTAAAGAGTTTTAAAGTTTTCGCATCAACACCGACAACGAACAAGTAATTAGGAGAGCGTCTTTAGGTTTTTGTCCCGAGGAATTTTCCGAATTAATTTTCTACGTTAGACGGTATTACTTGAGCCTGGTTATACTCGTAAGGTTTTGTAGTTTCGTAATTAAGATTGTACGGCGCTGCCTTTGGGCGAATATTACACATTCTTTTGCTTTTACGACAACGGAGCTTAATCTTTGTAAGAATTCTCGTGCCCTTTATTTCATTACGTTGTAGAATTCGTGTTAGTTCGTGTTAAATGATTTTTGCCGCCTCGCATAGGAAATCTTGGCCTCAATAGATATTAGGTAATTAGATAGAAATATAATCTCCCCTATCTGACCAAATACAGAAATCACATTAGGTAACGTTTAAAATTGAAATAATACCTTCAAAACCATAATAATTTGGTTGATAGATGAAACCTCTTTTAGCTCCCGACTAACAGTAGATGTGTTAATAAGTTTCCCGCGTCTGTTTGTGAAACTGTCTATGTTTACCAAGAGCCCATGCATACGGATGAATCCAATTTGATGTGTTTTTTTTATATCCCACTGCTGATGTTAAACGAAGACCCCCTCGATATACTTCTACCTTTTCCTACGATTGGGGATACCTATATTTAAAAATCGCATAATTTTCTAAAAATAGAGTAACAATTATAAATAAGGATTACATAACGATTTTTTCTAGTTCTTCCTGAAATAGAGCTCAATGTGACGTTTACACTTTACAGTAATGACACAGAATTACATCGTCCGGTCATACTGAATACAATTACCGCGGTCCATTATGTGAAGCAAGAATTGTTATGAAAGAATTTGTAAGACAACTGTCTTATAACGAGCGAGAAGAGAGTAATTATAGTTATACTTAGTAGACAATAGACATAGTATAAAACTATAGTTACAGAGACGCGTACCTAGAGACGTAAAACCGATAATGTAAAAAGTGATGTGACAAAGAAAATAATAAAGCAAAACTGCATTTGCACTTTTGATTTATTTCCAAATTCGATAATGGTTATTTTTGAGTATTCGAAAATTGAGATTCGTAAAAGAAAATATGCCGTGAAAGTGTCTTTTTTTCTTTTCTTATTTGATTTGTTGACTAACTGCCGTACTCAGAGACTTTCTTTAACGTTAATGGTTCATTATGTAAATAACGATGACACTTATGTCAATACGAATAAAGACGATTTTATTTGTTTCTTAATGAACATTAAGTTAAATGACGTCTCTGAGTGCGGCCGTTAGAGTAACAATTGTTTTACCCTCTCATTAACCATTAACATCCATTAATGAAATACTACAAGTTACTAATTTTATTTGGTCAGATATTTCTATGGAAAAAGTTTTATCACCCATCGCTAACTCTGAGACAGGTGACCAAAACGTGTCCTTTTCGTGCCTAGTTTCGAAGAAACAAGAGCACTTTCATTCTTTGTTCCTTTCCGAGTTGCTTGAGTGAGAAAACAACTTAACCCCTTGTTTGCCTAAGTGTAACACCTTAAGGGGCTATTTCCGCCAGCCAAGGCGTTTCCATTTGTTTTGTTTGAGGAAATTTCGCCAAGCATTTTCCAGCTTTTATGATATATATACTTTTTTATTTTTCTCCTTTATTCTGTGCAGCGTTTTGTACAGCGTGTTGTAGCCACTGTACCCAGCGGTTGTAGCGGTTTTGCGTGCTTTAAAATAGAGGAAATTTGTCTTAAAAAATTGTGTAATATTTAATTTTATCTCTAAACATAATAAGCACAAAGCCGTGCCGTGTAGGTACGAGTAGATCACAATCAAACGAAAATTTCAGCAACGTCAGGCGCGATCATGATAACCCTTTAATGATTTAGATCGCTAGTAGGTACTTAGCTAATTTGTAGGTGATTCCCAGTTTTTGTTAGATAGCTGTCCTTATACCTGGTCTGATTTCTTGGTTTTAAAAGTAACTACCACGTCCTAGCTACTGCCCGCATTTTTACAGAGTCGGCAGGAGCGGCAGCTACTCTATCCTGCTTTACGGATCTCTCTACATGTCAGTAACCCATTAATGACCCACTACAGGGTCAGGTCTCCTCTCACAGTGAGAGGGATGTAGGCCTTAGTCCACCACGCTGGCCTACTGCGGGTTGGTGGACTTCACATGCCATTGAGAACATTTTTTGTGAACTCTCAGCCCTGCAGGTTTCCTTACGATGTTTTCCTTCACCGTAACAGCCGGTGATATTTAATTTTTATAAAGCGCATATAACTTTTTTTACAAAGTCATTGGTGCGTGCCACTGGGGTTCGAACCCGGACCCCTCGATTCGAGGTCGAATTATTAGCCACTAGGCTATCACCGCTGTCCGGTGTCTCTCTACATAATGACAGGATACACTTTTCTCCTCTTTTATATCTCCTCTCGTAGTGAAAGAACACCCGTGTCAAGTAGTGGACCATAAGCCGTGTCCAGTATTGCAAAAAAATACCTAGCAGGTAAATTGCTTTTACTTCTACTATAGTTATATTACTTCGTAAAGTCACTATCATCGGCTCCAACTGAATTGAGACTTAAGCGGCAGTTGTTGGTATACATTTCCGAGGCACAACAAAGTGCGTCTGGTTGTAACGCGGTAATTGCTGACGGGATCTTAAGCCGGTAATCGCGGAGCCGCATCTCGCCGCCTCTCCGTTTAATGGAGAGCCAGATGCGCCTCTTTGGGGACGTTTGTGCCTTTTCAAATTGTCTTTCACTGGAACGTTTTACGGTTGCCTCTGAAGCACTTTCTTCCCAGTTTCACGGCGGGTAAGTCTTTCCGGTGGGAAATGAAGCGAGATTATGTTTTCGATAGAAGTAGTTTGAAACAATTTGCCTGTCCAAAAGTAGGCACGATAGTCAAACAGGGCATCTATATCGCAAATATATCACATCTAACTCACGGGGCAGTGGTTTAATCGTTTGATAGGTGCATTATGAGTTGACCAATTCTCTATTTTTTTTTTGTGATTTTTCTCTTACACTAATATAAGTTATTTGTGGCATATTATGTAGGTACTTAGGCATAGATGCGCCCTTAATGAAGTAGTTGTGGTAATCGGTATTTTGATGTGCTCTTCAAAACAAAAATCGTGGTAAACTTCTCATTATTGTTTAAACATCCGATTACTCAGTTACTCAGTTACACATCCTTTCATGGACCAGCGTTAAAACACCATTAAACACACTTAAGTTAATTTCACACGGTTCAATCTCTCCCAAACCATTGCCGTCACATGCACTCGAAACAAAAACCCGACCATTGTACAATCTCCCTAAGAATACTAAGATACGTCGCACGGAGCCGTGCATAGACGTAAGCTCACAATAACCCACTAACGAAATTAAAAGCGGGTATGCAACCTCATTTCCTAGAAACTGCATAGGTACGCGAAATCATTACTTAAACTGCATCTTTTTAAACACCCTGAAGGCTGAATGGGTAGTCCTTGAATCGGTTTAGAAAAAAAGAAGCACACGCATGGCGGCCATTGTGCCTAGATACGTTGAAGGTGGATCTCATTAAGGGAGCGTTCGGAATTAAGAACTGGGGGCGATGGAGCGGGAATCTTAGCGATCATTACGTGCTAGGGTTGCCACCTCGCCACTGTGAAAACGCCGATTGAGCGTGTCTAATACGAGAATTCGATCTCTCACATTGATAGCTCCAAGATTAAGATCTAAGAAGCGTAAAATATTTATCCAATACTTGGTTTACATCTTTCCGTCTATAATCTATGTCCTAGCTCAGGGTATCCTTAAAAATTCAATAGTTAATCCTTTCATGAACGGTGATAGTATGGTTGGTACTATTAGGTGGTACTGTGGTTCGTGGCCTGTACAGGGCGATAGGCCACGAACTATATATTAACAGGTTTTACCTACAAAAAAATATTTGGTTTAGGTTTCTTGCCAAAGTGAACCAACACATCAGGAGGAAACGTGTATGCTTCAATTCGCAAATAGTGTCAAAGACATGGACATCACCAATCGATTAGGTAGCTTAAAATATAATATCATGTTTTGTTACAAATATGTAAAACCAGTACCTATATTCTGTTCTATTGGAATTACTTCATCAGCGCCATCTAGTTTTATTTTTCAAACCAGATTTATTAAAATCGTCTAAATACGAGGTTAATATTTTTACAAAAAAAAAACTCCCCTACACTTAAGTAATTTACCACAACTTTCCTAATTTCACCACAGCTCCTAAAGCTACAAACAGCCACGCTGCTCCAATGTGGGTTGGTTCCATACTCAAAACTAGATAGTGTCAGCCCTAAGCACATCGGAACGCGGCCGTGGTGTCATGTCTGCTACCTTTATGCTTTATGAAATATATATTTTTCTGAATTTTCTCTCTTGGTTTTAGAAATACTGCTTTTGTGGGTATAGGTATTCAGAATACCTAACATTTGTTGAAGCGTGAGCTCTTTGAAGTCTGATCACGTGCTTGTATCTAGTGCTTCACAAGAAATATAGTTATTCGAGATTGTGGAGTGCCTGTAGTTGGTGGCGTACTTACTTCATTGTAAATTATGATGAGTTTGATGATCACTATAGTTAGACAGGTAACGTCTATAAATAGCACCCTATATTGAGCGTTGTGTGAAGCTTTCAGAACTTGTATTTTTGCGTTATCGCCAAATAAAAAGTTTACAAATGAAGTTAGCTATCCTTAAAATGAATCTATAAATTTTTGAGCACTTTTTGTACCCACACCATTTAGAAACCTAAATTGAGTAGGTACCTTACCTTATCTACCTATTTATATGAGCTGTGCCTTATTGTTCACCTCGAAAATTAATTTCTTGTAGAAATTTACAGACACATTATAAAGTTACAAACAGATAAAGAAGCATAAGGGTAGCTTGACCAAAAGTTATAATTTATTGATCTTAATCACGAGCACCGTCTTACCGATCGGATTTTAGTTACGAAGGTACCTACCTAAATAGTTAGGTAACTACAGATAGGTTTGACCACATACTTTTACTAACCCTTCGTTTTATTATTTTATGATCAGTCTATAAATAGCAAGAATAACTTACCTTATAACGAAGATTTTTTCACCGGTTAGCGATCAGTCGATGGTTGGGTTGTCTGAAATATAAACCATGGTGTAAAAAAATAGCATAATTATTATAGGTTAAGTTTATATCGCTACCTACGTTAGGTACCTACATAGGTTATCTCAATGTATTTATAACTTAAAAATAACTAACTATCTATTTAAAATTAATATTGGGTCTCATTGTCCTTGGGCTGTAGTGACCATTTAGCTTCAAGTGGCTTGCAGCCCGGTTTGTTAGATATTGTCTTATCAAGATCTGTTTGTGTGTGTAAAAAACGCCAAATATATCTTTAGGTAACAATTTTAAATTAACACAGTTGGCATAATAAAAAATTCAAAATCCAGCCTTTATAATAAAAACTTTACATTCTGCATACTTACTTGTTCATGCGACACCGAAATCCTCAAAAAATTACAGAAACAAACAAGAAAACAGAGTAGAGATCTCTACAAACTTAAGCCCCGCCCACAACGTCTTAGGCCCTCCCCTCGCTCTCGTAAGCTTCTTAGACACGCCCACCGTCTTAAAACTGTTGACTCTACACTATGTAGGGCTCATTGCATTGATTCGCTCTTCAAACAGTGTTAGAAACATGATGTTTTGTAGCTGCGGTCGCTCTTATGCTAATTTTTATGGCCAAACGAAAACAGTATCTTACTCAAAAACAGTACCTTAAAAAATGCCAAAATGTCTCCTACTGTTTAACATACCAAATTGTAGAGTGATTATACCTAATATTTTTAGTTAAATGTAAAAAAAATTTATTAACTAATATTAAGCGTAAACTTTAACTGAGGTAAGAAAACTTAACTTGGCTAAATAATAAGCAGTTACTATCTACGATAGGTAACTTCATACCTATTTATGTACGCCATATCTAATGATTGGCAAAAAAATCAATCTTACAAAAAGCATTATTTTTTTGTTTTATAACGCAAATAACTTAAGTAGGTATAAAGAATAGCATGCAATGGTGCAGGTATGATCATACTTATATGCTATACTACCAAGCCACTTCATAAATAAATATTATATATGAAAGTGCACAAAATTAATGCAAATTTTAAATTAATTTTGTATGAAGTTACAAAATTTATTACAGATCGTTAAGAAATAAATAGGTATCTACTGATAAGTGGTAGCGCCATCTAGTTTAAATTTCCTGAACTAATAGAGGTCAAATTTACTGTAGGACCTACTTAACATTAATTTTTATTGAGTTACCCAGGTACGTAATTTTCCTATGGATCTTTTTGAAACTAGGCTTATCTAAGATATGATCACTTTAAGAAAAAACTGAACTTTCTATCTGGGTTTACCTATTGTAGATAGCTTCAGTTTTAACTGTTCTGTTATAACCTGTTACGTAGCTAGGTAGGTATAGCTCCGACATTTATTTCAAAAAACTAATTATTTTTGTTGACCGTAATTAGCCTATCACACGATCAATTCCTTGTTTCCTCCTTCTGTTTTTTACACTACTTATTTTAAGACACGACATTAGATTATGTGTTTAACATAGGTGACTCGCTCGTGCTTTACGGTGTCGTTATAACGTTACAAATGGAATAATGATAGTTAATACACAAAGTAATACCATTAAACTTAGTTACTTATTCGTCGTTCAGAATTGTAACCATTCTGTTTCCAAAGAAATTATTGTAATGTACTTATGTAATACCATTCGAATCGGGTCGTAGGTATAAAACGATTAGCGATCTCTACCAATCCGAAGTCCCGCCTACGTCTTCGAACGCCCCCTTTCTTAGAAGATAGCTGAGCGCCTTGTAACGCCCATTGCTTGTTACCAACCAGTCAGTTCCGAAGCGATTTACAATCTAAACAAATGCTTTATACGTTTGGCCAATCACTTTCTAAATAGCTCTATAATTATACTCAAACTATCTCGGCGTAGGTGAGGTTCGATACATACCTATTGTATTTAAATGTGAATTCTATTGGCGTGCCTTGCCTAAAAAGAACACTCGAATGCCGTGACGGCTTGACGCTTCAGTATGACGCGATGCCGTCATGGGCATGATGTGAAACTACAAAGAAGACCTATTAATGTAGAGTAGTAACGTCAAACATTACAATGTTATAAAACGTATCTTAAACACGAGTTTAATTCTAATTAAATCACTACAAATAGTGACTGGCTTATGGAAGGGATTTCATCAGCATGAGATTTAGAAACTGACTCAGAGGGATATAACCTCCTTTTTTGAAGTCGGTAAAAGTATCCAATGTTTTATGTAATGCGCATACGACTGTATATCGCGCCATCTAGGTGTGTATTACAGAACTAAAGTGATACGGTAACAACGCCATCTTCACAAATTTAAGCGTACTAAAAGGTGGGTAATGATACTATTCGCCAATAGATGGCGGTGGTAAATCCCAGTAGAAAACTTAAATAATCAATAAAACTTAAATTTTATCCTATAAAAGAAAGCTCATAATGCCTAATTAATCAAGATTTTGGTACAAATAAGCACAGTTTGCTACAAATAGACATAATTATGTACTTTTTTCTTGATGCGCCTGCGCAATTAATGAGCGCCATCTACACCAGTTTCGAGAACTACAAGCGAAACTGTAGTTTGTAATAATTCCGCTATTCACCGATAGATAGAACTTTACTTGGAAAATGTAATTTCATAAAGGTTTTTTTTAGTTCTAATGTTGAAATGTTAAGTAAAATATACGGTGGTTGTTAAGTGTAAAAAAGGAATTTAGCTTACGATGGAAGAATCACCTAATGGAAAATGTCAAGAAAACATAACTATTAAAGGTAGGCTAGGTATGTTTAATGTGATATCATGTGGTACTTATGTATGTGATATTTATTATGCATGCATATCAATGTTTAATTTTAATTTGACACTTTAAAATGTCTATGTTAATTATTAACAATATTTTCAGTATTTATAAATTGATTTTGTAATTAAAATAAACCGGAGGTAGGTAATAGATAACTAAAACAGAGCACAACGTACTTTGAAAGATTTTCTTATCGCATATTATTATAAATAGATTAATGTTATCACTCAGTATTATTTAATTTGTATAAAAACTAGGTACCAGAAATGAAAACCAATGAAGTTTGGATGCGCCTGGTACTTTTTTAGATGCAAATATATTTTTGAAGCGTTGATTTAATAAAGTAACAGGCGCATAACTTGCTTTCTTTGTTTGGTAAGCAATGGCGTAACTAAACCATCTGGGGCCCGTGACTTATTCTTTGGATGGGGCCCCAGTACTTTCTTAATTTCTTTTAAGGCTACTTCTGAGCCCGCGGCCCTCTGTCCGGGGCCCCTTCAGCCCCGGGGCCCGTGGCATTTTGCCAGCCCTGCCACCCTATAGTTACGCCACTATTGGTAAGCAAAGCAACGGCTTTGGAATTACCAAATATTAATTCAATAATAGTTTAGTGATGATAGATTAGTAAGAAGATAAGATATTTACTCTAAGTATTGGTAACAATTGTATATTGATACATTTCTCAACGGTAAATATATTTTTTGATTTCCTAGCGTTTACCGCCATGAGTGTAGTATATTTTTCTAAAAAAATCTTATAGCCGTTTACTGTCTGCCTGCCTAATTGTACTCTGGTTTTTCCGTACCTATGTATATACTTCGCCATGTACATCCGTCTCATTGTCAGAGGAGACCCGACCCTGTAGTGGGCCATGTTGCGAAAAAATTATGAAGTACTAATTTCTTTGAGGACTGTGCGAGTAATGCCAATATCATATTTTTGAGCCAATGAGCTTAAGTATAATCGTAAATATTGACGACGTCAGAGAATAAGATATAAATTAGTGTGACTGTATCAAAAATGAAAAAGGTGCCACCATCGAAGGTTCATGTTTTTCGTGGTATATGTCTATACCTAACTAGTTTTGCTGGGTAATACCTACCTAACCTACGACTGGAAAGTACCTACCGGCCAGTATTTTTAAGGCCTACGCTTGTGTAGCAGACTACTGCTACTCTGCTAAGCTATTTCCGAAGATGTTGGTACACTTTATTCTTCTATTCTCGATAAAATATTACATTTATTATTATGTTTATTTCATGCCGGATTACAAGATACGAGTAGTTAAGATCAACACACTTACATAATTATATCGGAGCTATTCGGGCCACTATAGTAGAAGTCAAAATTTTTCATGGTTGATAGACTTGTGACCAATCAATCTTAGGTTCTTGAACCCTAAACTGACATTAATTTTTCTTTAGTCAAAACTCAAACCGGTAAAGTCCTATGTATTCCCTCATAAAATATTTAACAGTATTCTTAAAAAAATGTTGATTTTTTTAGAAATAAGAAATAACAAATAAAGAGGGAGAAACATGCATAATCCATTGAAATTCATTTCATTACTTCTTGTTTTTGTTATTTTTTAATATGTTCTCAATTTTTAATTCTTATGCCTAATTCTTTTTTGACTCTTGTTCTTCTTCTTTCTTTGATTCTTTGACTCCTGTTCTTGATCCATATATTTTACAATGGACACATAAAATGGGAGTAACTAGACGCTAGTTCCCTATCAACAGTTTTGAACACATCGGGAATCAGAGGATAATGTCAGTACCTCATTAATGACCCACTACAGGAAACTAATAATATGTTGTAAATTGTATGTCATATAGAATAAATGTTTTATGTATAATATTGTCCACGACCAAGGGTAAAAAAGCTAAGGAAAATTTTAATATCTTGATTTAACTGTTTTTTACTTTAAATAACAGGAAATTATAATATAATAAATAAACTATACATATTTTTTAGCACACACGATAATTATTACAACTAACTACTGCGGCATATTTATGCTAAAAAACTTTTTAACGAAAAATACAAAAAAATAAAATAAAAAACCAAAACAAATCAAAATAATTTTATTTCAGTAGTCAAACAACATAAAAATAGCAAATAAAAATGCATAGCAAAATTAGAATACAATTAAAAACAGCGTTATAAAAAACATAAACTCAAATTTCAAAAGAAAATATAAAACAATGATGATTTAGTTCTAATCTTACTTAGCAAATATTAAATATTAAACTTCAAAGTTATAACCGTTCCCGTCGGGATCCTAAATTTAAAGCTAAAGGAAAATTACTGATGCAAAACTTCACTACTAGAAAAGTAAACTCTCTACTAAAAATAGAACAAAATTTAAAAAAATTAAAATAAACAAAAACAAAAATATCTATAATTTAGCGTGAATATTAAAATCAGAACCTTGGTCCAGTAAGAAATCTTCAAGTGTTTGAGCACAAAAGAATAGTCCGATCAAACCACAATAGTCCCGTATAACTAGTGAACTAATTACATTAGACAAACATTTGTGGCAGTCAATTCAATTCAACTTTCATCTAAGTCCTTATTACTAATTTAACGCTTAACATTTAATTAATTTACTCTCGATCGCACATTCGAACCGTCGCTCGTTAAGAAAAATAATCTTTTAAATAAAAAATACTCTCAATAATCGCCAAACGTTTAATCTCTTTACAAATGTAACCGACATAAATATTAAAAATTTCGCAAAACTTTTTTCACTGCTAACAGTTTAAGTCAAAAAATTGGGGGTCGGGGAATTTAGCCTAAAAATATTTTCGATTAGACGCAGTTAGAATTTTAAATTTAGTTTTTGAATTTTGTAATATTAAATTTATAATCACAAGAGCACGAGGAACGTGTATTGCGCCGCGCGGCCCGGCCGGCCGCCGCGACTCCAGACGGACGACTGAGACTGTCCGCGGCCCGCCGCGCCACCCCGAGCGCGCCTCCCACCCCGCACCCCCTTTCCCCCCACCGCGGGGCCGACTTCGTTACGAGCCACTTGTAATCGCCGCGCGATTTTTCCGCCTAAGACAAATTAGGCGGGCCCGCGCCCGCTTACCTCCACAATTTTTCTTTGGGCGGCTTCTTAAGACAGAGACGTTTTGTTCACGCCTTGCCACTTAACTCCGCTCGAATCGTAGCGAGCCATACTCATCTCCTTTTACAATAGAAAAATGCCACACGAGGTTAACCGCTACGTCCACTACACGTAATAGATATCCTAACACGCGTGTAACCGCACCGAATCGTTGTTTCTAATCGCTCTAAATAACTAATTCACAGCATCAGCGGTGGTTTGTTTACTGACACACATTACCGATGCAACATAAATACCTGTAAATTATCGACATTCCAATGTTATGGCGGCGGGCTGTTTTATTTTTAAATGGTATTTAATCGTCACTCTCACTTTCGACGACGCCGAGGCCGGGTTAATTGTAAATAAAATTCAATCAATCGCAAAAAATCCCCGTAATCGGCACCCGACAATATCAATGAGAGATACGTATTTAAAGCACATTTATATGCATAATAATGGAAGCCAGTGAGTGAACATTTTTTATCGTCATTCATGAAACGAAAACATTTGTACACGTGCCGTGCCGTAGTTTTTTTGGGATGTGTGAAAATATTAATACTTATGGCTAAAGAATTGTCACATATTCTGTTACGTTTATTTTATATTTTTACATTCAAAGTAAAACAATCCAGCGGAAAGACAAAATGTAAATGTCTGTACCTACCAAGAATCCATGAATCTTTTTCGTTCATATTTCTTTGTTTCTTTTCTTATTCATAACTTTTATTTCCAACATAATACTACGTTTTTCTCTTGCCTACAAACCACAAGTGGATATTCAAGATCTCTTTGTCTTGCCTTTGAAGCGGAATATATCTGCATCTTTTTCAACTACCATTACGCTTACAATTTTGTAAAGAAAGGTTAAAATTGTTTACCTGTGAAATATATCTATCATTTATGGGCTTTTATCCTCCAAGGGCGAAATTTGGTATCAGTCTTTGATTTTAAGAAAGTAATGTGCTTCGTTATAAGAAATCTTGTCATATTCAAAATATTCCAAATATTACCATACTTTACTTCAATATAAATGGAATCTTCGTGGTATATCGTTTGTCGTCATAAAATTTCAGTCTTTCATTTAAAGTTATTCAAAATAGCACATATCCGGTAGGTTTCAAATTTTTTAAAGGGAAGGACATTATTTTTTTAATTTGGAAAGATTTCAGTTCAACGGTAATTTAAAAATTAAAGCCACATAACAACATCGAGTAGGTAAATATGAAAAAAAGTATTTTTTTTAAGTAAGGAGCCAAAAAAATCATGCAGAGTTTTCAATTTACATCCATTATACCTATACTTACATACCTGTCTATAAACACAAAGCTTCTTTTTAATGTCCCTTGTATATTCTTATAAAAATAAATATTAAAAAAAGTAGTAAGTAAATACTTAGATTTGACTATCTACAGTAAAGCATCCGTTTGCTTAAAACTCAGTTTATTTAAAAAGCAAATCCAAGAATGACTCATCATACGGTATTTCTCGCATTCCATTTTCTTATATTTTACTCAATTTTACAGGTAATTTTGTGACCGTGGAGCATATTTTGATGTATTAACTAGTAAGATTCTATATACAAATTGTTTGGTGGAGAGTATGAATTAATATGATTCTTTTATCTGAGCGCGGTCCAGCTGTCGCCGCAGCATCAAGGGTCGACGAACCCGGACCGATTTTTAACGAGACATTGATTTTCGAAAACGAGTGGATAGATAACAACACTACGGAGGAGAACACTGAGACAATTACTTTCGAATTTTAATGTGACAATCATTCAAGTTTTTATTTTTATTTTTTCCTGCTAGTAATTAATACATTTTTAATGGGCTTTATAACAAATTTTGATATTTATTGCGTCATATACCTACTAATCTTTCTAAGGAATGTTGTTATCCAAATTCTCTATACCTAACAATTAACGGGCGTATGACAAATAGGTATGCTTCAAACATTATTTGTAACATAACAAGCTATTTGGCATAATTTTGATGACTTACAATTTTGGTTACTAGTTATTTTTGACTAAAACTCTAACAAAAATACCAAGTTGAAATCGTAATTTATCAATCACCCTTTAAATTCGCGATTTATGAGAGTTTTTGTAAAAGTAGTTTTTCAACCCAAGACCGTGAATTACTTTATTGAATTCTGCGTAAGGTTGACAGTATCAAAAACTCAGACACAATCTAATAATAATACAAGGTACAAACAAGACAATTATCCACCTCAATTGAAATTACTTGCTTGTATTTTAAGTATCATTTACCTTACTATTGTCGACTGAAAACTTTATGGTTGCAAGGTTAACATTTCAGAATACTCAAAGCTTAGGGTATTATTTAAATTTCAAATCTACCGCCCATTTTTCTGCGATATACGATGAGAAGTAATATTGAATTTAAGTACAATTATCTACCTACATGTGTGTTTTTAGACTTTATTTTCGGTAACAATAGAAAAACACTAAAATATCTACTATTTCGATTTTTATCAATTATTCCAGAATAATGAATTTAAACATGGATGAATGTAAAATAAAAAGTTAACATTTACTAATCACAATCTTTTGCAAAGTGATTTTTCGTTGTCTATTTACTCTACTTATTTCAAAACCATCCTAGTGAGCCTAGAGCTGAACATTTTAGATCAGATACAATAATATAAACTCTAAAGCAAAAAATAATTAATGCAAATTAAAATTAATAAGAAAACATTTTACAAACCAAAATAAAAATAACATAATACAAACTTAATTAATAATTATGTACTACAGTGCAAAGATACTGCCACAAGTTACCTGAAGCAGACGATGATTATATACAAGTCTTCTTTTATCTTCTAAGGAAGGAATCACGGAACTTTGTTAATTTTTGTAGTTTGCCAAACACAGTGTAACAATAACCAGTTCTAAAATTTTAGTCGGCTACAAAGTTGATAACACAGTTCAGAAATTGAAGTTCGTTCACTAAAAATTTTGATTCAAACAAAAAGTCCGAAACACTGCCAAAGTTAATTTGGATCGTCTACTAATTAGCGGGAGAAGTGGATAAAAAAGATGAAACGCGCTGAAGGAACTTAATACCACTTATAGACTATGCGGCAAAACGAGCCGAATATTTACATTGAAGAAAAAAAAATGAGGTCAATCGGAGGTTACGGGCAACGCAGCCGGTCGGCGCGGGCCGCGTCGTCGTGTGGCGGCCGAGGCCCGCGCCCCGCCCGCGCCCCGCCGCGCCCCGCCGAAAACCACGTGCGCGCACTCACGAAAGAAACGACAATATCTCCGACCCTCCCGCGCGACAAGGACGAAACTATTCTTTTTTCAATTTACTATATTTGCCGATTTTTATTATTTTTTCGCATTTCGATATTTTATTTTTTAGTTGATGCGCCCCGCAACTCACCTGTTGTGCTTGACCCGCTTCGATCTGTCGACCGATCACATGATCGACGGTTTTCGATTCTTTTTATCGCGCGTATCATTACACCTTTCCATAACACTCTTGTAGTTGTTGTTTTTTAATAAGATTATAATAATAAAAAAACAAATAACTGAATTTTTAAACGCTACACAAAATAGATATTTGTATACTTTAATGGACATTTTAGTCGTTTGGCCGAAGTTCGAATAAATAAAAATTTAATGCTTATCTAAGCTACGTAACAAGAATATTATCTATCGCAAAAAAACATTAAAATGAGTAATAGAAACTAGTTAACTTTGCATACTAAAACACACTATTATTTTTTAACATACCATTCATTTATAACAAACTTGAATTACAATCATAAACCGAAAAAAATAGATGAATGTAAAGTGCTGCCATAACCTTCAAGCGTCGGGTAGCGGAACTAACATATTCGCCGTAGCTGCGTAGCGCCAAGCATGCGACACTAACGCCCCCGCACATTCGCAGGTTGTCAATGGGAACTACAAGCCGATGGTTCATTTCTAACACGGCGTTTATTTTTATTTTTTATTTTAATCGTGAAAGTGCAACGTTCACTTCGCTGGGTATTCAACGGCCATTTTCGTTGGCTATTTCTTTTTCGTTTTCATTGGTTTTTACAGACGTTTTGATCATGTCGTCGAATTGCCGTACACGTAACAAACAATGTAACGTGTCGAATATTTCGGCATCACTATGAAAATACGGCGTTAAATTGTTTTGAAAATGGATTTATTGTGGGGATTTAGTTAAAATGAAACTTCAATTTAACATACACGTATAAATAACATTTATGATAATATGTAATTAATGTTTACCTCCTAATTATAATAGATGGCGCTGCCAGTTCTGTGAGCCCCGATTAGATATTATGTTTTTCTTATTAGGAATGCGTTTGAAATTATAATTGTCTCAGTTTATCGCAGGTTTTATAAAGGAGCCATTTCTTCCTTAAATTCTTGTAGTTTCCGAAAAATCTTTAGTTTAAATGGAAAAAGCCTAGGTATTTTTTGTTTCTCCATAGATACTTATTAGAATAATAATAACAATAGGTTTGAGTAAATATGACAATAGTTAAAAACATTAATTTTAACATCAATTAGCGTTTTTTTATTAAAAAGCAGAGTATCTATGACAAAGTCGGTAATACATTCTTACAAGTACCTAAATATTATTATAATACATAATTATTTAACAATTCCAAGAGCAGTTTTTTTTATGTCATGATATGCTTGTGTTAATTAATAATAACCTACACAGCTTCGGTCACAGTAAGACAACTTTCTTATAAGAAATACCTACCTGTACCTATATCTTAGTATGGAGAAAATAGATGTCGCTACTAGTTGAGCAGTGAACAATTATATTTATGTAGATTGTTGTTTTAACCCATTAATGACCCACTACAGGATCGGGTCTCCTCTCACAATGAGAGGGATGTAGGCCTTAGTCCACCACGCTGGCCTACTGCGGGATGGTGGACTTCACATGCCTTTGAGAACATTTTTTTTTGTGAACTCTCAGGCATGCAGGTTTCCTCACGATGTTTTCCTTCACCGTAACAACAGGTGATATTTAATTTTATAAATCGCACATAACTTTTTTACAAAGTCATTGGTGCGTGCCACTGTGATTCGAACCCGGACACCTCGATTCGAGGTCGAATTCTAAGCCATTGAGCTATCACCGCTTCATGTAGATTAAACACTCAAAATTATGTATAATTTACAATTTTTTTATCAAACGCCGGAGATCAAGGCGGCCATAGCCCAGTGGCTAAAAATTTGGCCTCTTATTCGGGAGGCGAAGCTTCGAATGCTAGCTACTTACCCCACATTTTATGAGGTATTTTCCGATTGCATGCTGCTGGAATGGAGAGTGAAACATATGTCAATGAGGAAAAAATTGTGAAGAAACCTGTACCTACCCTTAGTCTGAGTTTTAGGGATACAGAAACGAAACGTTTGTGCGTTTCGTTTCGGATAGATACGTAATTCATACACCGCTTACTACACAGGAGTCCACAGTGTAATAACAAATAGAGGTAAAAGATTTATAGAGGAATAAAAAAAATTAAAATCAAATTTTTGTATGGAGTGAAAGATATGAATACTTATCGTTAGACATTATAATACTAACAAATATTTAATACCTACGGGATACTATTAGTTCGAAATTTTACAGTGCCAATTCACGGTTATTGTGTTTTATTAATATTATTAAACATTGAAAGAGTTTTAATTAAAAATAAAGCAATTTTTGTGATGATTTATCTAATGCTTTATTAATTTTTTAACTCTTCTAAAAATATTTTTCCTCTGTTGGTTATTACACTGTGCATTTTCGTCTGGTAAGCTGTGTAGGTATGTGTGCGTTTCGTTTCGGAACTGCTAAAACTCAGACTAAGGGTACTGTAACTCGGGATATATACAATAAATACCGGGACCTCCCCGATGATAACCTATGTGGCAGAGTGATGAACGTGCCAGC
The DNA here is from genome assembly GCA_905147235.1 of Erynnis tages. NCBI lineage: Eukaryota > Metazoa > Arthropoda > Insecta > Lepidoptera > Hesperiidae > Erynnis > Erynnis tages. The sequence continues at coordinate 7,745,974 of LR990087.1, forward strand.
GGCAGTGGACTACGGTAGAACGTTCTCAGTTCGATTCCTAAATTTCCTGTTTTGCGGTATAATTATGAGTTTTTATTTTGTATTTGTCCATGGTTCAGATGCTCAGGCCCAGGAATCCAAGTCGGGTGCGAACAGTATCGCGAGCATGAACACTATCGTCAAAGTATTAGATAGTAGGTATAAGTAGTTAACGTGTGCCATTAGTATGCCATGGGGAGATGTCACACAGACTGACATATGACATACTAATAACTGATGTTTACCGTATGAATACATGGACGATAGTGTTCATCCTCACGGCACTGTTCCAATGATTTTCAATTATATAGATAGGTACGCCTATACACTTATCTACCTATACGTATTGATCGTAGACTCTTTAATTGATTGATTTATTAATTACATACCTGAGACTACTTAAGCAAGATTGAAATGATTACTAGGTGAGGTAATAAAATTATTTCCTTAAACGTTAAGATCATTAATCAAGTACTAAGTTAGTTAGTAGTTAGTACTAAGGTTAGTAAGGTAATAACGCTCGCAATCATTTGAATCGAATCAAGAGGCGTTCGGTGGTATCCCAGTAAGCAAAGATGTTTAACTCATCTTTAAGCTCGGCGCTATGTGCGGGTGTGGTAGTAAGCATGAAATTTTGCATTGTTTAGCAGTGACGTATGCTCGATATGTCCATTAAGGATAAAATCCGAAATGAAGAAATCTTTAGAATTCTAAAATTGATACAGGGTTACGAAAGAAGAAGAATAATAACATAAAGCGAATCGGCGACTCGGATTTAGAATCAGAACTTTGCAATTTTATTATAAAGAGAAAGCAGAGCCTTTGTGAGAGCAAATAAAACCAGAGTTCATACTTTGCTTCTCTTACTTAATGATACAGAATAATATTATTTTGTTGCTCGGTCGCTGACTGCTGCGTCACTATCACACAATGCAAAACTGCACACTTAAAAACACACGCACACATACCTAGCACTGCGAGCTAAGATGAGTTGAAGTACCTATACAATTTTATCATAATGGTTTCATTCTGCATTCATAATTGTCAGTGGTACTATAATATAGTGTGTTAAACGAATGGCGGTAATGTAAACCCCCGGGTGAAATAGGTACTAAAGCTCTACCACATTATACCTAACCTTATGTCTGAAACTATTCACCAAATAAGTTTTTCTAAAAAAGTCTTTTTCTATGAAAAAACTGTTGTAAGTACCTATCTACAGAGTTTCGATACAACAATGTCAAGAGCGTTTTTAACAGATAAGTATCTTGTTTGCGAGATGTGTTCTAAAAACGTCGTAAAAAGTAAGCCACAATTACTTATTTTGAATACACCGCATCAAAACAACACCTTATGGACGCAACTATGGAGTCATCGCGGTAACGTCACTACTTACGACTCAAGCTAGACTCCAAATAGTGTTAAGTAGTGAATACGAGTATGCAATTTATATTTAAGTACATTTATACTGTTGTATTGTATTGATTAAGTTTTCAATGTAAAGTTTATTTATATTTATGTATTTTATTTTGATGTCGTTACAAAAATATATAAAATTGTTAAACTACTCATTTACCAATGTACCTGTAGAGATAGATATACCTACTTATTGTTTTAACTTTGTTTGTATAGCAATTTAGAAATTTTGTGTAATTGTAATTTGTTAAATTCAATAACTATCCAATAGCAAAAATAAATGTTATCCCCATCCCCAGTACCTACCTACCTTCTGTTGTTTTACTTGTCACTTTACCTTATACAATCTTTACGAGTATGTCATTTAAGAATAGGCGAAAATGTCCGACAACAGTTAAAGGACTTTAAAAATCGATTTACATAAATCGCCATTTTAACTATACGAGATAATGCGATGACAGCAACGAGACAGCACCAGCACCGCATAAAGACACGTGAGGGCTGAGGGGTCGTAAACAGCCCCCTGTAATTTTAACGGAAAGTGCCCATAAAACTCTTGTCAAATCTTACCTTAACGACAAATTGACTTGTCGCTATTTGGCTGCTGAACTCATACCACTAAATCTTGATAGCTTATTTACGACTAGCTGATATTCCTCGTGTTTAAAGGGTTGGATGTAAAAATTCCGTGTCCTTGTGGATTAATTAAGGGCAGGTTCAACAACATACGTACTATTACAGTCGAATACGGATACACTTACATCACTTTGTTTTAATTTGAATTCTTTGAATTTACGAATAAGACTGAACCCGATATAAAAAGTCACTGCGGTGCACTTGATAAAGCTGCAAGTGCAACGTATGAGGTAGTGTCAGGAAGGAATAAATTTAGATTTAGTTATAAAATTTTGTATGTTATTAATATTTCACCTACTGTAACACGGAGTTTGGAGCTTAAAAGCGGTTGCTGCAGATGACCTTCACGGTCAATTCAAGGGCAACGACTGTCTGGCGCAGAAGAAAAATTGTAATTTTATTGGAAACTGAACCAAATTAGTAGGTATAGCCGTCAGTAATGCTTCACTAAGGTCTTTTTGAGTTAGTGGTGTTAGTCTTGTTACCGCATTACAAAATAATAATATACTTTCCGAAGCAACTTTATCAGTGATTGTCCGTGTGAAAACACTAAGCAAACACGCCTGATGGTAAATGGTCACTATAGTATCAACTATTGACATGGGCAACACCAAATGAGTTGCTTGCGTTGCCAGCTTCGATGAAGAGCTCCCAGAACTGTCCTGTTAAAATACCATCGAATGGAAGACTGTTTCAAAGTTTGCAAGTTCCTTTAAAAGCGTGCGTGAAAAACGAACCTGATAGTACCACTACAAGTCCAGCAGGTCGTATAGTGATGTAAAAGTGACACAACACAACCATTGTTTACTGGCATTCTATAAACGTAATAAATATAAAGCTTTCAAAGCTTACAACGCACTGTCGACTCCTTGATGTCGTAAGGAAGTGACGGTGACCACTTACCATCAGGTAGCTCTTCTACCTACTTGCCTACTCTCTTCTTTGAAAAAGACTATTATTTGTCACGACAACGATTACCAGAAACTTTTCACGCCACGCAGCTTAACCGCTAATACGTGGGCCGATAAAAAGAAATCGTAAAAACAAAATAAATCATCACCTTTGGTCCTATTCACCTTGTAATGCCTGCAGGGCCGGATCTAGGGGGGGGCAAGCCGGGGCCCATGCCCCGGGCGGCAAGTTCAGAGGGCGGCCAAATTGACATTTTACAGACAAATGGATAACTCATCATTTACTTAACTTTGACCACGGAATAAATAAATAATAGTACAAGTACAGTAATTTCATGGCCATATCAACTCGACCGATACCCAGAGCGAGGAATGAGACGTAGTGCACGAACATTTAGGCGCGTAGGCATAGTTCAAAATACGCGCCTGCTCGCCCGCAGGAAGGAATCGATTTTATATACTTAGGAAGGAATTAGAAGGAAATTCGAAGGAAAAGCAAAAGCAATGTGACCCACAAAATTATAATTTATTAACCCGGTTCCTATGAGAAGGCCTTCGATTCTATCGAGACCTGGGCGGTGCTTGAGTCTCTTCAGCGATGCCAGATCGACTATCGGTACATCGAGGCGTTGAAGTGTGTATACAATGCCGCCACCATGAAAGTCCGAGTACACGACAACAGTACGAACCCCATCCACGTGCAGCGCGGCGTACGACAGGGGGATGTCATCTCCCCAAAACTTTTCACCGCTGCACTGGAAGATGTGTTCAAGCTGATGGAGTGGAAAGGACGTGGTTTTAACATCAACGGCGAACACCTCTCACACCTCCGATTTGCCGATGACATAGTGATCCTGGCGGAGTCGCTGGAGGAACTCAGCATTATGCTCAGCGACCTCAATAGTGCCTCACGACGGGTGGGTCTTAAGATGAACATGGACAAGACGAAAATCGTGTCTAATGTCCATGTCACACCCGTACCGGTGGTTGTTGACGGCACTGCTCTCGAAGTTGTAGACGAATACGTTTACCTAGGACAAACGATCCGAATGGGTAAGTCCAACTTCGAGAGAGAGGTCACTCGAAAAATCCAACTCGGCTGGTCAGCGTTCGGGAATCTACGACACGTCTTGCCGTCCGATATTCCTCAGTGCCTGAAGTCGAAAGTTTTCGAGCAATGTGTGTTACCAGTGATGACCTACGGTGCCGAGACGTGGTCCTTTACTGTGAGCCTAATCCACAAGCTCAGAGTCGCCCAGAAGGCAATGGAGAGAGCTATGCTTGGTATTTCTCTTCGACACAGAATCAGAAGTGATGAAATCCGTAGAAGAACGAAGGTGACCGACATAGCTCTAAAAGTTTGCAAATTAAAGTGGCAATGGGCTGGCGTTCGCAGGACTGACAACCGATGGGGAAAAAAGGTCCTCGAATGGCGACCACGTTTAGGCAAAAGGAGCACAGGCCGCCCTCCGACCAGGCCGCCCTCCGACTGATGACCTGAAAAAGAAACCGTTGGATTCAGAGGGCCCAGGACCGGGCGGAGTGGCGTCGATTAGGGGAGGCCCATGTCCAGCAGTGGACTACTAAGGGCTGAAAGGAAGGAAGGAACCCGGTTCCTTAACTCTTATCAGTTGAGGAGTTCCTCAACTCTGTATCTCCGAAACCCTTCATCAAATCATCAACAACTTAATAAGGGACCAAGTTAAAAGTAACAGCTCCCAAACCAAAAACAAAACAATTCAAATCGGTTACCAAATGACGGAATGCGGCGGTCAAAAAAACGAGTTCCTCTATCATCAGTCTATATAGTTCTGCAAAGGTAATGTGACAAACAACAACAATTTGTTAACCGAATTCCTTAACTCTTATCGGTTGAGGAGTTCCATTGTGTATCTCCGAAAGTCTTTTTTTTTAAGGAAAGAATACGTTTATTATTGACTGTTACATGAGAAAGATGTTACAAAAATTTATAATAAGTGTAGAACAGTCTACCCTATGCGGGCATACAATAATTATGTCTTATATAACTAAAACTTAATTTTATATTTCATTGGCAATCATTGCTAGATTATATTTATTTATTTATTATTTTGTTCAGCAGTCCAAATTATTTGTTTATTTTAATATTTTACCTATTCGAACTTATCGGCTATGCAATGTGCCCATTACTGTGCAAAGAGAGAAAAATCCGGAGGAAAAAACTCTCGACACAGTTTTAATTAATTTATTTAGTTATTTATACGCGCGTTACTACATTCCTTTATGTAATTGTTTATCTATAAACATAATTTAGATTGAAATTGCGAACCATCCATTCATTATCCCGTTCGTTATTTGCATTTTTGTGTGATAGTGCATTCTCTCTGATTATACCCTGGTATAAACACAAGGAAGCACTTGTAGTCGGCAGCTTTACAGGACTGTAAATGTAGCCTCTGTCCTTCCTGAGATTGTTATTTTATTTTATCGTTAAAGAATTCCTTTTCGGTATAATAACCTTTGACCAGCTACTGTTTTAAAGACCATTTAAATTTATTGATTGATAGTTTTTTTAGTTCTGGAGGCAAATGATTGTATCGTATATGCGTATGGCAGATATATACCTACTTTTTTTTATAAATTCTACATTCTAGGTAAATACAATTGATTTTTATCTTTCTGTCTCATGGGTACATTTCTTACACACATATAAGATTTATTTTTAATCTTCTTCATCAGATTATCATCAACTTAATATGGGACCAAATTCACAGTAACACCTTCCAAACCAAAAAGAAAAAATTCAAATCGGTTAACAAATAACGGATTGCGGCGGTAACAAATATTAAAAAAAATAAAAAAACATACAAACGAATTGAGAACCTCCTCCTTTTTTTGAAGTCGGTTAATAAATAGGCTTAACACAGAAATAACAGCAATCAATGCATTATTTTCGGAAGGCCTATGTAGGCTATGTTCAATCAATTAGTGGACATCTGATAGCTGAAATTATATGGATGATAAAGGTAAAAATAAATGTATGTGGGCGGGGGCGGCATATTTCAGTTTTTGCCCCGCCTAAAAAAAATTGAAGATCCGGGGCTGAATGCCTGTAATGTAATAGCGCGTAACGCAAGACGCTAACTCGTTTTTTATAGGTACACCTTTAACTGGTTCACATTCAGAACTTTGAGTACGACGCGGTTTTATTACGGACCTTAGCCCGCACAGTCCCTTAACAATCTTATTACGACACAACAGGGTTTAATTTTGAACGCCGGCACTTAAGATTTGAATGTCGCCGATAGATAAAAACTTTTACAATTACTTTACGATATTATCCAATGTTCAAATTCACGTTATTCGTATTTGTACCGTGTTCGTTTGGTTTTAAGGTTGAGTTTTGTGTATCGTTATTTTGGTGGTTATGGTGCGGTGTATAGGGCAATTGTCAAGTCTCGCACATTTTGTTTCAGAATATTGTGCTATGTCCTTTTTGATGTGTTTGGTTACGAAGCATTGTGCTCTTATAATGTAGGGGATAAATCTAAAGTCCGTTTATGACTTCTATGAGACCTCTGTTTGCATGAAAACGAATTGAAGTTTTTATTCCTTGTTTTATTTTTAAGAGCTCGCCATAAAAAGTATCGTATAAGGTGTTGTTAACAAAAATTACAAAAGTAGGATGAATAATTCTGTGACCGAAACGGTGTTTTGGTTAAAATTTGTGAATTACCAGTTTTGAGATCAATTTGGTATGGGGAACTCCTCATTAAAATTGATATCTTTTTCGAATTTTCTGATTACAGTCTACATTAGACTAAATAATAGTAATTATGCATTAAGATAAGGTATTTAAGCCAGGTGCACCCAGAAAATTGTCAATTCCAATTTCTTTGATTCGAATAATCGAACACCAGGACATACGAGTACCTACATTACACGACAATAGTTGTAAATTTGGTAAAAAATATTATTTCAAATAAATATTTCAATAATTAAGCAATAAATAATGAAATAAACCCTATAATGTAGAAAATGCGGTCTGATCACATGGCATTGTCGGTTAAATATAAAATCGCGTTTATTTACAGTTCCAAAGTATAAAAAATACCAAAAAATATCCATGAAAATTTAAAACTCTATCAAGAGCCCTCTGAACTCAACTCGTCGACGTTTTCTAAAAGACCCCCGAAAAGTTCCGTCGACAGTCCGAATCGAGTCGATATAAAAGTGGGCAACTTTTTAAGACCCTCGTGCTCGTTAGAACTGCGCTATATTTTCTCATTTACAAACCGATTATGGCAAGTTCAAACTGAAAGAACCACAATCCTTTTGAATGTTCTTTGTGGAACTTATTTCGTTATAAAGTAGCCTACTTGTATACTTACGACGCGGGTACCCCTTTGCCCTTCTCCTTTGTCTTCAAACAAGGGCCTTTGTAAACATCTTAGTTGTAACGACTTCTTTTATGAAATATTTCGTGCCTATTTGAGACGACTTAAAAAGTCGTCTTAAGGGATTAGATTTGGGGAACGAGCTAAAAACTTGATATTTAGAGGTCATAAAAGCCTAAAAACCCCAAACAAACATTGGTTTTTAGCAACGATGGGTATAATATTATGGAGGTGGACCCAGGAGCATCAGAACTCGTTAGCTATGATTGGAGAAATCTATGATATTTGTGCAGTTAGTTTCTTTCTACATGATACAGTATTTACATGAACAAAAAGCAATCCTATGTATCTAATGTAGGTATATCTTACTATTATACTATAGGTGGTTATAAAATGCTATTCGTAGTTCACCCAAGGATACCTTTAGGATGCTTACCTCCACCCACTTAAGTCGCCGTGAGGCAGCATCTCTTCATATATCAGCACGGCAAGAAAACCTGATAGTATTACCATACCAACACACAATAGAAATTAGATCCAAGACAGCCGTAGAAATCAATAAATCCTTTGGGCCGCATCGCACTAATATCAGCGTCGTGGGTCGGCGCCTAATTTATAGAGAACTTTCAATTTGGCTAACACGTCCCTTGGCCGTAAATCTCTGGACAATTAGACGCTCCTTGCGGTCTGCCCCGGCTGACCGGTCACCATGTTCTGGATTCGAATTTGAATTTAGATTGTTTATCTCGTTTGATTATAATAAATGGCGGCAGTGGTTGCGGCGGCCATGTTTTTCTTAAAGATTTAAGCAGATTTCATTATCAATGAAAGCTGAACTAAAAAAGTCAGTAATGTAATTTTATTAAAAATTTTATAAGGATGTTAAGATGAGACTTTCAAATTAATATTCAGAACTTGAAATCCACCCTTCCTATAACACACTTGTCTGTAACCCATCAATGATTGTCAGCAGAGACCAGACCTTGCCACTGCAAGGTAAATGCGAAGGATGTAGGCCTTAGTCCACCACGCTGGCCTCATGCGTATTGGTTGACTTCACGTGCCTTTAAGAGCATAATATGGAGAACTGTAAGGCATGCAGGTTCCCTACGATGTTATACTTCGTCGTAACAGCAGGTGAAATTTAATTTTATAAATATAACACACTTAATAAACGTTATTTTACCTACGTACCTAGAGGGATAAAATATCGAACATCCGCTTTGAAAGCCCATTCTCCTTGATTACAATACTTTAACTTCACCTACTATTATCAAAACTTAGGTGCCTTCTTGGTACTCCTACTATAAGACTCCTTTATAAAGATAACATTATAACTTCATATTTGGTGAACATTTATTTCACATTTCACTTTATATCGGAAAGCATTGCAACCAATGAGCCAAAAACCAAATGTCCACGCCAATGACGTTAAACTTAAAAACCAATCATGAGCGGCTGCCGAAATAAAACAGATAAAAAACCCATTTTATTCTGTTTGCAAACGAACAGGGACCTTGACACTGGATTCCATAACGTCATTACCGGCGGCCATTAACCCCGCACTCGAATCAATAACTCATTACTCTTTTATTTCGTTTAACGTTTAAAAATAACGCGTTTTTTCGCGTTTCGCGCCGACCGCCCCAATTATTGGGTGAAGGTTGTATCGCGAGCCAATTATGACGTCACGCGGGGTGCGTGACGTAGAGGGGTAGGTATTTCGCTGAACTGATAATTTTACATTACCGTAGTGCTACTTTTTTCCAGTGAGTCGGATTTTTAATTCTGACACGCTGTTAATAAATGGTGCTTAAAATTTTGGGTAGTAAAACATCGTCAGACAGTGATCGGTCTACGGAGACATGGGCTACAGTGGCTACTATAGGGTCCAGTGACGGTTACTAAAATAAATAAAAAATATATAGAATTAGGTACCTAATAAGGACCTGTACTGGTCATGATATGACCGCAGATAAATTATAATAATAGTTTCGGTACCGTCCATAACTAGGTGTTCAAAAATTTTAGAGTCAGGGCATCTAAAAGTTGGGTAGGTACCTATAACATAGCGTCATAGAGTCGTCATAGGGTACACGATAAAATTTACCTAATAAATACGAATTAAAATTGAAATTGACTAAAATTCTCCTTATTTGTGACAACAAACAAGTCCACCACCACCAGGTTATTTATTTAAATGAAAAAAAATAAAGAAATGCCAAAGAGAAAAACACTACTTTATGTGATTTAATTAAAACATAATACTTAGATGAATCTTTTGCTCTTTTATTTTAAGTTGCGTATCTATTAGTCTGTGTTTTGTAAAGGGCTACGCCGTAGTTTTTTTTGTTTATCAGGGGTACGAGGAACGATAAAGTTGAGAAACCCTGCTTTAAAACATCTGTTCGATAAACTGACTTTTCGTTGTTCCTTGACTTCTGATATTTGGCTAACTGTATCTTTATGTTTGTAGATAATATTTTTTTGTGTACCCACATATCTTTTTTTGAAATACATAGCTACTGAATTAAAATTAACATAATAATGACGTCAATATTAATTACGAACAATATTATTTGTAACAATTAACTTCTTTCTTGTGACTATTTAATTACATTAGGTATTTGATGTACATTATCTACTTACCTTTATTTTTCTTATTTTTAGATATTACAAAAAAAAGTGGATTTTATGTCAAAGTAATATTTAATTTATGTAGGTAGATTCTTATAAATGGTGACTTACCTATTATGTTACAAATTCCAGCAGGCACACTACAAAAAATAACTATGACACTTAAATTTTAAAGCACCGAATCAGACTTCTACTGCACGTGTGTATACTATTGCACAATAAAAATATCAGAATCTTAAAGATTAATAGGAACTAAATTTAACACCTTTGCTTATTTTTAACAAAAATTGGCTTCCTTTTACAAAATTGTATCACTTCCTTAACCAATGCACACTTTACACAGATTATAAATCGTATCCAGGATTTGGCGGGAGAATGTCTTTGCTTCACATAATTAACAAACACAGATTCGAAATTTAAATTTGGCGGGTTAGTGCAGGGGTGGCGCACTCGGCCCGCTCTCGCGGCGCTCTGCAAGGAACTTTAGCGTCTTGAGGGCGAAAAGACGTTACGCGGACCCTTGGTTCCCCTTCGTTTATTTTGAGTGACGATAAAGTGTGGTGCTTTGTAGTGGCAGCTTAGTTATATTTTAGTGATTTTTTTTCTATATTTACAGTGAATGTGAATCGCGAATTTTAAATACTTATTAGGTAAAAATTTTAATAATATCCACATTTTCAATGTGCTGACTATCATAATATCATCATCATTATTTGTCGAAATTTTGGCTTCAGGTACCGATGCCACAATTAGTAAGACCCACGCTAAACAAACAATGATTCATGTTTAGTACTTTTTAGATTTTACGTGTAGAAAGTTTTACCTAGTTATTTAAATACTTACGTAATTTATCGTAGTTTTCAGATCTAACCTAAAACTGGGACCTGAAAATGGATATAGTGTTATAATAAATACATCGTGAAACATAAGATTGTGACAAAAAATTTAAACATTGTATTAGACCAATAAATGTAACCATCAGCCTCTGCTGGTCCACTACTGGACACAGACCTTCACATCAATAATTTCAATTGAATACAGTTATTTACATTAAAGTAAAAGGCGACGGTTCCATCCAATGTCGAAATTCCCAAAATTTTGGCCATGCGTCATTATTGTTATTGCAATATGATTCCTAATGCAATCAACATAAAGTTCACGCATAAGCATTGCTTTACCTGTAAAGTACTAAAAAAACTTTATTTTGAAGGGCGAGCTTTCTTTACCATCTAATACTCGATCAGTATTGTTGTTAAAGACCAAAAGAAATACAGGGACGCATTCAAAAACAGTAAATGGTAATCATACCTCTTGAATTAATGATAGAATGAAAATCTAATGACCAAACATTTGGTACATTATTGGTACTCAAAATTAGCGAGTGTAGGCACTACGAGTACCTTCTAGCCTCCTACTACTAATTTAGCTATTGATTATGTTTCAAAACACTAGTTACCCACTGCAGGGTCGGATCTAAATAAAAACATTCTGAGAGGAGATCTGACTGGATGTAGACCAAAATCAACCACACTGCTCTATTGCGGAAGTTCACATACCTTTGAGAAAAATATGGAGAATTTTCAGGAATGCAGGTTTACAAATATTTTCCTTCTAGGATTCATCATGTAACATTTAATTTTGTTTAATTAAAATATCATGGAAAAGTTATTGCTCATAAACTGGGACTCAAATCTACTTCGTAAACAAATTCTTAAGTTTAAATTCGGCCCTGTCGAAGGAAGTATTGCACGGTGGCTTATTTTTAACGGTCATATCGTCGCGCGCCTGTGACAGGGGCTAATAACATTTAGTTCCTTTTTCATTCTTTTAACATTGTAGTTAGAAAAGTAGTTGAATGTAAATAATTCAATATAGCATCTCCGTATAAACTTGCTACTTTAAATAAGTAGTACAAAACTATGTCCATTGAAAAATAAAAATTACCTTTCTAACGGAATTATTATTAAACCTACATAATTACGTACATAATTATTAAATTGACGGACTTCATAATAACATTAACCTTATAAACTTATCGTAATGAAGATCGCTGTAGTGATCGCTTATTATAATTAAAGACGGTAAAAACATTGATTTTAGTCTTAGTCCCAAATGTCAGGATTTCAGAAACTACTCAAGACTGAAATGATTGTAGTTTTATGTAATTTAAAATATTGAATAATAATTTTTAACTTAATAAGAAATAACAGCATAGCAATGCCATGAGACTCCACTTATTTTTAATTGCCTATTAATAATAATGGATAAATTAAGTAATGAAGAGATTCTATTACAACCTCATATTTTTGCAAATAATTCATTTAATTAAATTGAATTCAATACTAAAACTTCGATACAAAAGTGACCCTCGAGTTGTGTACCCCTGAATATTGTACTCGTACGTTACTTACTTGTCATACAAACGCGCGCCCGTGTGAGTCGAACCGCATCTTTTTAACGTACTTCTACATATTTAAAAATAAGACACGTGCCAAACTACCAAGCTTAATCTAATTTACATGAGCCTGTTCCTTTCATTTGTTTTACAAAGTAAGTAAAAACAACCAAGCGAATTTCGCTTAAAATAATAATAAGGGCAAACAGTGCCGTAGAACCTATCTTCCAAATCTTATCCATCGGTTATAAAATATAATCAGTCAAAATATTTTAAAATACATTTTTGGGATCTTTATATTTGACTTAATTAATAAGACAAAACATGCAAAACTCTTTAATTTTTTATTTGTACCCTAAAACAAGCTTAGGATGCAAATTGGAATTCATGGGAGACTGCAGTGGTAGCTAGCATGTAAACTAGTAAAACCTAGGCACCATAAAAAACCTTCTATTAAAATCTTCCATAGTTTTTTTGTATTCATTACCACCTGGCTGATACAGTATGATTACACCACACCAGTCGCGTGCTGGTCACACGAACGGATGTCTAATAATTTCCATAAATTCAAACAATACTTTACCGTCTACATACTTTTTGACTAAGCCTTAATGGAAGGTAATAAGACCTATAATTGTATTGAATCAAGATTGTGGACCATATGTCGCGCACGCGCCGTCTTGGTCTCTAGTCAAAGACAGGATGTGCTTTACGGGAGGGTGACAACCCTATTTCTTAAGACATTTAAGTTTGAAAATTAACGGATTATTTTTATATGTATGAATTGAAGTACGGCCGTTATGGTTTTTACGCTTTTTAAAAGAAGACGCTAAGTAAGGTTCCCGGAAATACTTTTATTGAGGTAAATATCTCTCGTGTGTAGCACGATTGTCCTCATATTTAGGACTTTCATTCTGTTTGATGTCCCAAGTCCAATGGTGTTAGTGACCACTTAAAATAACATAGCCTCCATGCTTGCTAGTAGTATTTAGTTTCAAAAAATAAGATGGTTTGGTTCGAATGGTATGATACGCGGTTCTTTATTAATTGATTTTTGAAACTTTTGCTATAAGTAGGTATAAAGTTTAAAGAAAATGGTCTGTAAAGTAGGTAATTATTATTGATTTGACATGCTATTATGACCTGCTGTTATATTTGTAGTATAACGATTGATTGTCTAATGAACCTCTGTTACTCGTCTTGGTCCTTATACTTTAGGGTTCTGTAAGTGGCGGAAACAAACAAAACAAAGTTTTTCTTTCCATGGTGTGTTTAAATGTTTGACCTGTCTGTTGGAGAAAACTGAGCTCATTTTACTTTTTTCTAATATAGTAGGTACGAGGACATTTTTATATAGGTGGGTCGGTGTTCTAAAAAAATCCGTATATATTTATGGTTCCGTCTGTTAATTTTTTCACATCACGCGAAAGTAGGTCTGAAAGGTTTTTCTCCTTTTTGTGAATTTTCCGTGATTTTTTAAATAAAATGGTAGCTCCTATGATATTAAGGACTTCTTTTGACATCTAAAACCGTTTGAGTACGGACCCCTTAAATGATTGTTCAATATTTTTTGCCCTACCTCATTTGGCTTTAAAACTATAAACTTTTAACGTCTTGGAATTGGTCGACAGATGCTTGATTGAGTTGTTTCAACTTTGAACGAGCTCCTAGTGTGACATCATTAATCTGAAGATGTGATAAAAAACTCTTAAAGAACAAACAGACACTGTTAGTTCTTTATTGCGTATTATAGCCGTTAACGGATTACTGACTGTTGGATATAATTAAAAATACAAAAAATACAATAGACTTTTTCATTTATTGTGATAGGTACCTAGAATTTTTTTGTAGTAGAAAATGACCATTATTTCGCCTTTTACAATGCACCAACCCTGTTTTCCAACCCTATTGAACAAATTCTAAGGATTTTTCTAATACTTACATTGAAGTGAAGCATGAAAGTAACATTATAAGTGTAGATACCTTTCTATAATTAACGATTTGAATTTTTAGGATTGAAATGAATAGATACGTATGATACTCGATTTTTGTCTGTCAGTCCCCCATTAACCACTGTAGGGTCAGGTCTTCTCTCACAATGAGAAGGATGTGGACTTCACGTGCCTTTGAGACCTTTTAATTATGAACTTTTACAGCAAGAGTAGATACACAGCAAGAGTATTTACAGCAAGCGGTGATAGCCCGTGGCTTAGAATTCGACCTCGAATCGAGGGGTCCGGGTTCGAATTCTAGTGGCACGCACCAATGACTTTGTAAAAAAAAAGTTATGTGCACTTTATTAAATTAAATAACACCTGCTTTAACGGTGAAGGAACACATCGTGAGGAAACCTTCATGCCTGAGAGTTCACAAAAAAAATGTTCTCATAGGTAAGTATGTGAAGTCCACCAACCCGCACTAGGCCAGCGATTTTTACCGCTGGTTATTTAGAAGAATTTGAGATCCTGTCTCGTGACCTCTATCTATATCCGTGATTTTGAAGAAAATGAGATCCTGTCTCGTGACCTCTATCTATATCTGCCAAATTGGGCGGCAACCATGAAATGCTAAAACGGAGCGAAAACTATTCTTAAATCTCACTTTGTTAGTACGTACGCGACACCATTATGCCACCCGCATTAGGCCAGCGTGGTGGACTAAGGCCTACATCCTTCTCATTGTGAGAGGAGACCCGACCCTGTAGTGGGTCATTAATGGGTTACTGACTACGCGACACCAAATAATATATTATTAAGTTTAATGTCCCGTAGGTAGGTTGGACTAACGAAGTGAGATGCAAATATTTTACTAATTTCGCTGAAGTCTTGTCTAAACTTGACCCGTGTTTGAAGAGGTCGGCAAATATCGTAACGGAGTTCTTCGATCGTAAACACACCCTCTGTTAGTTCACCCATCTCTTCAAACCTATGGAACCTTAATTAAGTGAACAAGATTTATTATTATTGCAATGGCTCAAGCAAACGAAGTGAAACTATAGCTTCTAAGTTTGTTTTCTTGTCGTTGAAAATGTGTAAGTAATCTTCGCATAAAAAATGTGATTATTTTTATTGTTGTATTATTAGTGGCAAATTAGGTACATGTGCGATTTCGTGCTTCGGAAGGCACGTTAAGCCGTCGGTCCCGGCTCTATCGGAGGTTTTAAAACATCCGACACGGGTTGGCCTCTAGTCCGTTTCTCCAGCAATCCGCTCGGGTCAGCATGGTGGAGTTTGCTCCACACCTCCCCCTGTTGTGGAGAGAGACCCGTGCCCACCAATGGACCATGAAAGGATTACGGCCAAAGGCATTCGATATGTGGTACAGTTACTTGCTCGCTTATTATTTGCCCGCCCTGAAGCAGCATGGTTTTCGTGCCTCTTGTTTCGGTGGGTGGTAGGTGGTTGGTGAAGATCGGTATTTTATTTCAGGTGACCATTTGAGTCCTCATAAATAGCAATAACGACGCGCCTCCAAACAATTTCAAATTGTACTTCTGTTGTGTCGGATTGGACGCAGGATAGGACGAAAGGGCGATGGCAGTCAGACATGCGTGGTTACCAAAGGAAGTGAAGGCCTTGGATGTATAGGTATACTTACGTACTAGTATCGGTCAGGGCTCCAACTATCTAGGTAGATACCAAATTTCTTACCCCTTAAAAACTATAATATGGTAGAGTGAAAGTTCCATGCTCAACAGCTAATTGGTGACAATTTATTTTGATTTTGTGTGTCGATTACAAAATTTATGTATTCCTGATCTTTGGTATTTGCTGTGATTGAAATTTGTGTTGTTGGGATAGGATTAGGTTGACCCTATACCTATAACTACACTAGAACGCAGAAATGAAAAAAATACCCCGAATAAAAAATATTGAGTACCTAGATAATCTACAAACAATACCTGATAACAAGCTCAGCATTAAAATCATATTTATAAATAATGTTTGCTTAGTTAATAAACACATTATACTTCTACAATGGGTTTTGTTTTAACTTACGTGTGAAATTGATTAAACACTTGTTACACGTACGAAGTTAACATCTCAATAGCAGTAATTACGTTTACACAGGTGGTAGTCGTTCTTTCTATCAAATAATACCTATTCTTATTGATTAAAAGAATTGAATGACGTAGGTACCTAGAATATTGGAATAAACAGCTTGTGCAAACACGTCCTTAGGATGGAAAGCATTCCGTTTTAAATGAAATTGGTTCCGTAGAAATTCATAATGGATGGATATAATTATGGGTAGGTAGTACCAATGATCTTTTAAAAGTATAGATTTAGTTACGTTCATAGTAATTTACGTTTTAAATCTGTTCCGGGCAATCCGAAACTGCACACATTGACAAGTTTTACTGATAAGCAAAACAAAAGATATGAAATAACACGAAATTGAAAGAGATAAGTATAATTTTATTGGTTGCACTTCTTTGTCCGCAGCGCACGTATCCTTATCGCTCTAGTGTCAAAACTAGTTACAAGACTTGCCAATTGGGGCGTTTTTGAATCTTCACAGCGCGCGCGCTTATAACATAAATCTGCTTTTGTTTTTGATTGTTACTAACGTACTATCGATATATGGATGTAATTATGTCCGAAATAAATGTCTATTATTATTATTATTATTTGTAGTGTCTACACATTCACAGGTCCAAGAAAATTGGACCTGGGCAGTAAGCTTGCGCGGGGACACAGGTCCAACACGTAGAGGCCTTTTTGTCACAATTTAATGATGTGATGGGGTACATAGTATGACGGAGATGGTCCCCGCCATATGGGCTGAAACTATAGAAAGGAATGGATAATTATCATGGAACTATTGTGATGGGATATAGAGGGACTGGTAGATGGGCTACTGCGGACTATGTGGTCACCTGCCGTTTAGATAATTAGAAGAATAATCTAACGTTAGGCAGGTGGTGACTCGCCGCCCACTGGACAGGCCCCCACTAAATGGCGCATGCCGGGGGGCAACATGGCTGTGGACGGCTGGGGGGTGTCGAGAGGATCGGCACCGATTTCACGGTGACGGTGGTGTTAGCCAACCGAGAGTGGATTTCTCCATCCCGGGGGCATTCACCAACCGTGAGCGGGTTTCCTCGTTATTACGCCTTTACTTCCATTACACTTCCACCCCCGAGCATATAGCTCTAGCGGCTCCACTCTGGCCGGCCAGTTAAGGCAAGCCAGAGGGGGCCTGTTCCTCTCGGTCTCCACTCCGCCTATCGGAGATGAAGAACAGGGGACCTCCCCCGGGAGCACTTAGGTCCGTGGTGTCTCTACTCACCAAAGACTCGCCACTAGCCCCCCTGCAGGGTTATTATTATTATACAATATATATTATATTATACAATCTGAAGAATTATTAGTATTGGTTCATGTAGGTATTAATTTGATGTTTTTTTTTATTAAATTAATGAATTATATGCACTTAACTACAGCGGTGATAGCCCAGTGACTTAGAATTCGTCCTCGAATCGAGGGGTCCGGGTTCGAATCCCAATGGCACGCACCAATGACTTTGTAAAAAAAGTTATGTGCGATTTATAAAATTAAATATCACCTGCTGTTACAGTGAAGGAAAACATCGTGAGGAACCTGCATGCCTGAGAGTTCACAAAAAAAAATGTTCTTAAAGGCATGTGAAGTCGACCAACCCGCAGTAGGCCAGCGTGGTGGACTAAGGCCTACATCCCTCTCATTGTGAGAGGAGACCCGACCCTGTAGTGGGTCATTAATGGGTTAAAACAACAACATGCACTTAACTGTTTCAAAATTATGTTGACGAATATAATATTGGCATGCCTTCACTAACGCATTAGGGCAACCTGTAATGTTAGTGTTAAGGTTTAATTTGAGCAAATAAAAAAATAAAATAAAAAAACAATATCATTGGGTAGCACCCACAGTAGCAAGCGACTTGACTGCAGAGCTTAGCAATGTGGAATGCGGTTATACGAGTATCAAACGTATACAAAAACACGCAGTCCGTACCTACGATATTATGTATTAATAATAATAAAATTAAAGAAAAATATTCAGGTATGTTAACATTTAGAAGCAAGTACGGAAATTACAAAAAAAATGAAAATAATGTAAGCGTCGTGCATGCAATTGTATAAAAAAAAACTACAAATGTTTGAGTTTTTAAGACTCCTTCTTCTTCAGAGTTTTTTGAAAGCTTATAACATATCCAAAATAGATAGCTACAATCTTTCATATCAAATATTAATTATATTGCATTGTTTTAAGCTACAAAGTAATATTAATATTGTTATAATAACGCTTCATTGTCATTTTTATTTATTTTGTCAATATTGAAATAAACTGCTCATACTGAAAATTACGTAGGATTATGTCAATATTATTGCCATTTTTGGAGTATAAAATGGGCTTCGAATTTTGTCAAATGCATCAGTTCGGTTCCAACTCTCAGGAAAATGAGAGTCACAACCTTCGTGATCCTGTGCTGCGCACTGCAGGTAAGTTTTCAGATTTTATTATTAAAAATATATCAATGAATTAAAATTTTAATTCATTTGAATCAAATTGATACAATTATCATTTCCAGAAGTATTTATCAATCTCCAACAAAAGGATATTAAATTTATGTGTCTTCTAATTTATAATAAAGGCTTCACCCAGAACAGAATCTGAAGAAATTTTAGAGTAAGGTCCAACAGATAAAAGTGGATAAAAGCTTGGAACAGCTTCATCTCGCAATTCTAGTACGAATTAGTACCTAGCTTATGTACAAAGCCCTTTGAAAATAAAAATATATTTCTGTAGATTTCCTTGTATGTTATATATATTATATATATTGTGTATTTAATAATTTATGTTTCTAAATTGTTATCGTTTTTATTTGCATTGTGATATGGCTGGTATCGAGTGATTGGCGAATCTCACGTCCTCACTAGTTTTAACAGTTCAACGCACAACGCACACAAAACAATTTTAGAAAATATTTTTCTCCTGTTACCCGTAACGATGTCACGATTTAGTAGCATTTATATTTTAGCAGAAGTTAAGGAAATTTTAAAGAAAAACTTAACGCATTTATTCAATTTGTTTTCAGTATGTTGCTGCAGATGCAAACGACAACTTAATATACCAAATACTCAATCACGAACATATGCAAAGTAATAGTTTGAGAACTACAAAAGACATACAGGAATCGAATGTAAATCAGTATGATGGGAATGGAGGACTAGTCGAATCGATGAATGTGACCGTATATGAAGGAGAAGGATATTTCGATAGCACTTTGAAAGCTGACGAGAAAAAAGTCAGGACTTTTGTTATAACAAGTGACGCTTTTGGTCACGAAACTATAGAAGAAGAAGATGTTATAATAAAAAATGTACCTGGACAATCACAAGCATCTGCTTCAGCTTCTTCAGGATCCTCAGCTGCCGCTGCCGCATCAGCATCTTCCGGACAAGGACCAAGTTCTGGACCACAAGGAACAGTTGTTATAAATAATCAATCAGGACCAGGCTCTCCTGGAGCAGCCTCCGCAGCTGCTGCAGCCGCTTCTGGACCTTCCGGACAAGGACCAAGCTCTGGACCTTACGGAGCAGGACCAGGTGGTCTTAACCCACTTTCACCTTATGGACCACAAGGACCCGTTGTTATAAATAATCTTCCATCGGGACCAGGCTCACCTGGACCGGCCTCAGCTGCTGCTGCCGCCTCATCATCTTCCGGACCAGGATATCCCTACCAGTACTCGCCATACGGGCCACAAGAAATTATAATTAACAATGAATCAGGACCTGCTGCTCCTGCTTCTGCCTCTGCCGCAGCTTCAGCGGGACCATCACCAAGCGCACCTTCCCCTATTTATGCCCCTGCACCTGCGCCAATCATAATCAACAACGAGATCGCCCCAGGCCCAAGTAGCGGGCCGTCTGGACCAGGACCAAGCCCTGGACCTTACGGACCTGGACCAGCTGGTCCTAACCAACCTGCACCATACGCACCTCAAGGACCCATTGTTATAAACAATCTTCCATCGGGACCAGGCTCACCTGGACCAGCCTCAGCTGCCGCTGCCGCATCAGCATCTTCCGGACAAGGACCAAGCTCTGGACCTTACGGATCAGGACCAGGTGGTCTTAACCAACTTTCACCTTATGGATCACAAGGACCCGTTGTTATAAATAATCAATCAGGACCAGGCTCTTCTGGAGCAGCCTCCGCAGCTGCTGCAGCCGCCTCCGGATCTTCTGGATCAGGACCAGGTTATGGACCTAACGGATCGCAAGGACAAGGTTCCGGTTCTGGAGCAGCAGCAGCAGCCGCCGCAGCAGCCTCCGGCGCCAACGGTCCCGGTTCCTACGGACCAGGTGGAGCAGTCATTATCAATAACCAATCAGGATCAGGTTCATCTGGAGCAGCCTCCGCAGCTGCTGCAGCCGCTTCCGGACCTTCCGGACAAGGACCAAGCTCTGGACCTTACGGATCAGGACCAGGTGGTCTTAACCAACTTTCACCTTATGGATCACAAGGACCCGTTGTTATAAATAATCAATCAGGACCAGGCTCTTCTGGAGCAGCCTCCGCAGCTGCTGCAGCCGCCTCCGGATCTTCCGGATCAGGATTGGGTTATGGACCTAACGGATCCCAAGGACAAGGTTCCGGTTCTGGAGCAGCAGCAGCAGCCGCCGCAGCAGCCTCCGGCGCCAACGGTCCCGGTTCCTACGGACCAGGTGGAGCAGTCACTATCAATAACCGATCAGGATCAGGTTCATCTGGAGCAGCCTCCGCAGCTGCTGCAGCCGCTTCCGGACCTTCCGGACAAGGACCAAGCTCTGGACCTTACGGATCAGGACCAGGTGGTCTTAACCAACTTTCACCTTATGGATCACAAGGACCCGTTGTTATAAATAATCAATCAGGACCAGGCTCTTCTGGAGCAGCCTCCGCAGCTGCTGCAGCCGCCTCCGGATCTTCCGGATCAGGATTGGGTTATGGACCTAACGGATCCCAAGGACAAGGTTCCGGTTCTGGAGCAGCAGCAGCAGCCGCCGCAGCAGCCTCCGGCGCCAACGGTCCCGGTTCCTACGGACCAGGTGGAGCAGTCACTATCAATAACCGATCAGGATCAGGTTCATCTGGAGCAGCCTCCGCAGCTGCTGCAGCCGCTTCCGGACCTTCCGGACAAGGACCAAGCTCTGGACCTTACGGATCAGGACCAGGTGGTCTTAACCAACTTTCACCTTATGGATCACAAGGACCCGTTGTTATAAATAATCAATCAGGACCAGGCTCTTCTGGAGCAGCCTCCGCAGCTGCTGCAGCCGCCTCCGGATCTTCCGGATCAGGATTGGGTTATGGACCTAACGGATCCCAAGGACAAGGTTCCGGTTCTGGAGCAGCAGCAGCAGCCGCCGCAGCAGCCTCCGGCGCCAACGGTCCCGGTTCCTACGGACCAGGTGGAGCAGTCATTATCAATAACCAATCAGGATCAGGTTCATCTGGAGCAGCCTCCGCAGCTGCTGCAGCCGCTTCCGGACCTTCCGGACAAGGACCAAGCTCTGGACCTTACGGATCAGGACCAGGTGGTCTTAACCAACTTTCACCTTATGGATCACAAGGACCCGTAATTATAAATAATCTTCCTTCGGGACCAGGCTCACCTGGACAAGCCTCAGCTGCCGCTGCCGCATCAGCATCTTCCGGACAAGGACCAAGCTCTGGACCTTACGGATCAGGACCAGGTGGTCTTAACCAACTTTCACCTTATGGATCACAAGGACCCGTTGTTATAAATAATCAATCAGGACCAGGCTCTTCTGGAGCAGCCTCCGCAGCTGCTGCAGCCGCCTCCGGATCTTCCGGATCAGGATTGGGTTATGGACCTAACGGATCCCAAGGACAAGGTTCCGGTTCTGGAGCAGCAGCAGCAGCCGCCGCAGCAGCCTCCGGCGCCAACGGTCCCGGTTCCTACGGACCAGGTGGAGCAGTCACTATCAATAACCGATCAGGATCAGGTTCATCTGGAGCAGCCTCCGCAGCTGCTGCAGCCGCTTCCGGACCTTCCGGACAAGGACCAAGCTCTGGACCTTACGGATCAGGACCAGGTGGTCTTAACCAACTTTCACCTTATGGATCACAAGGACCCGTTGTTATAAATAATCAATCAGGACCAGGGTCTTCTGGAGCAGCCTCCGCAGCTGCTGCAGCCGCCTCCGGATCTTCTGGATCAGGACCAGGTTATGGATCTAACGGATCGCAAGGACAAGGTTCCGGTTCTGGAGCAGCAGCAGCAGCCGCCGCAGCTGCCTCCGGCGCCAACGGTCCCGGTTCCTACGGACCAGGTGGAGCAGTCATTATCAATAACCAATCAGGATCAGGTTCATCTGGAGCAGCCTCCGCAGCTGCTGCAGCCGCTTCCGGACCTTCCGGACAAGGACCAAGCTCTGGACCTTACGGATCAGGACCAGGTGGTCTTAACCAACTTTCACCTTATGGATCACAAGGACCCGTTGTTATAAATAATCAATCAGGACCAGGCTCTTCTGGAGCAGCCTCCGCAGCTGCTGCAGCCGCCTCCGGATCTTCTGGATCAGGACCAGGTTATGGACCTAACGGATCGCAAGGACAAGGTTCCGGTCCTGGAGCAGCAGCAGCAGCCGCCGCAGCAGCCTCCGGCGCCAACGGTCCCGGTTCCTACGGACCAGGTGGAGCAGTCATTATCAATAACCAATCAGGATCAGGTTCATCTGGAGCAGCCTCCGCAGCTGCTGCAGCCGCTTCCGGACCTTCCGGACAAGGACCAAGCTCTGGACCTTACGGATCAGGACCAGGTGGTCTTAACCAACTTTCACCTTATGGATCACAAGGACCCGTTGTTATAAATAATCTTCCTTCGGGACCAGGCTCACCTGGACAAGCCTCAGCTGCCGCTGCCGCATCAGCATCTTCCGGACAAGGACCAAGCTCTGGACCTTACGGATCAGGACCAGGATATCCCAATCAGTACTCGCCATACGGACCACAAGAAATTATAATTAACAATGAATCAGGACCTGCTGCTCCTGCTTCTGCCACTGCCTCAGCTTCAGCGGGACCATCACCAAGCGCACCTTCCCCTATTTTTGCCCCTGCACCTGCGCCAATCATAATCAACAACGAGATCGCCCCAGGCCCAAGTAGCGGGCCGTCTGGACCAGGACCAAGCCCTGGACCTAACGGACCTGGACCAGCTGGTCCTAACCAACCTGCACCATACGCACCTCAAGGACCCATTGTTATAAACAATCTTCCTTCGGGACCAGGCTCACCTGGACCAACCTCAGCTGCCGCTGCCGCATCAGCATCTTCCGGACAAGGACCAAGCTCTGGACCTTACGGATCAGGACCAGGATATCCCAATCAGTACTCGCCATACGGACCACAAGAAATTATAATTAACAATGAATCAGGACCTGCTGCTCCTGCTTCTGCCTCTGCCTCAGCTTCAGCGGGACCATCACCAAGCGCACCTTCCCCTATTTATGCCCCTGCACCTGCGCCAATCATAATCAACAACGAGATCGCCCCAGGCCCAAGTAGCGGGCCGTCTGGACCAGGACCAAGCCCTGGACCTAACGGACCTGGACCAGCTGGTCCTAACCAACCTGCACCATACGCACCTCAAGGACCCATTGTTATAAACAATCTTCCTTCGGGACCAGGCTCACCTGGACCAGCCTCAGCTGCCGCTGCCGCATCAGCATCTTCCGGACAAGGACCAAGCTCTGGACCTTACGGATCAGGACCAGGATATCCCAATCAGTACTCGCCATACGGGCCACAAGAAATTATAATTAACAATGAATCAGGACCTGCTGCTCCTGCTTCAGCCTCTGCCGCAGCTTCAGCGGGACCATCACCAAGCGCACCTTCCCCTATTTATGCCCCTGCACCTGCGCCAATCATAATCAACAACGAGATCGCCCCAGGCCCAAGTAGCGGGCCGTCTGGGCCAGGACCAAGCCCCGGACCTAACGGACCTGGACCAGCTGGTCCTAACCAACCCGCACCATATGCACCTCGAGGACCCATTGTTATAAACAATCTTCCATCGGGACCAGGCTCACCTGGACCAGCCTCAGCTGCCGCTGCCGCATCAGCATCTTCCGGACAAGGACCAAGCTCTGGACCTTACGGATCAGGACCAGGTGGTCTTAATCCACTTTCACCTTATGGACCACAAGGACCAGTTGTTATAAATAATCAATCAGGACCAGGCTCTCCTGGAGCAGCCTCCGCAGCTGCTGCAGCAGCCTCCGGATCTTCCGGATCAGGATCGGGTTATGGACCTAACGGATCGCAAGGACAAGGTTCCGGTTCTGGAGCAGCAGCAGCAGCCGCCGCAGCAGCCTCCGGCGCCAACGGTCCCGGATCATATGGACCAGGTGGAGCAGTCATTATCAATAACCAATCAGGATCAGGTTCATCTGGAGCAGCCTCCGCAGCTGCTGCAGCCGCTTCTGGACCTTCCGGACAAGGACCAAGCTCTGGACCTTACGGAGCAGGACCAGGTGGTCTTAACCCACTTTCACCTTATGGACCACAAGGACCCGTTGTTATAAATAATCAATCAGGACCAGGCTCTTCTGGAGCAGCCTCCGCAGCTGCTGCAGCCGCCTCCGGATCTTCCGGATCAGGATCGGGTAATGGACCTAACGGATCGCAAGGACAAGGTTCCGGTTCTGGAGCAGCAGCAGCAGCCGCCGCAGCAGCCTCCGGCGCCAACGGTCCCGGATCATTTGGACCAGGTGGAGCAGTCATTATCAATAACCAATCAGGATCAGGTTCATCTGGAGCAACCTCCGCAGCTGCTGCAGCCGCTTCCGGACCTTCCGGACAAGGACCAAGCTCTGGACCTTACGGAGCAGGACCAGGTGGTCTTAACCCACTTTCACCTTATGGACCACAAGGACCCGTTGTTATTAATAATCTTCCATCGGGACCAGGCTCACCTGGACCGGCTTCAGCTGCTGCTGCCGCCTCATCATCTTCCGGACCAGGATATCCCTACCAGTACTCGCCATACGGGCCACAAGAAATTATAATTAACAATGAATCAGGACCTGCTGCTCCTGCTTCAGCCTCTGCCGCAGCTTCAGCGGGACCATCACCAAGCGCACCTTCCCCTATTTATGCCCCTGCACCTGCGCCAATCATAATCAACAACGAGATCGCCCCAGGCCCAAGTAGCGGGCCGTCTGGGCCAGGACCAAGCCCCGGACCTAACGGACCTGGACCAGCTGGTCCTAACCAACCTGCACCATATGCACCTCGAGGACCCATTGTTATAAACAATCTTCCATCGGGACCAGGCTCACCTGGACCAGCCTCAGCTGCCGCTGCCGCATCAGCATCTTCCGGACAAGGACCAAGCTCTGGACCTTACGGATCAGGACCAGGTGGTCTTAACCCACTTTCACCTTATGGACCACAAGGACCAGTTGTTATAAATAATCAATCAGGACCAGGCTCTCCTGGAGCAGCCACCGCAGCTGCTGCAGCAGCCTCCGGATCTTCCGGATCAGGATCGGGTTATGGACCTAACGGATCGCAAGGACAAGGTTCCGGTTCTGGAGCAGCAGCAGCAGCCGCCGCAGCAGCCTCTGGCGCCAACGGTCCCGGATCATATGGACCAGGTGGAGCAGTCATTATCAATAACCAATCAGGATCAGGTTCATCTGGAGCAGCCTCCGCAGCTGCTGCAGCCGCTTCTGGACCTTCCGGACAAGGACCAAGCTCTGGACCTTACGGAGCAGGACCAGGTGGTCTTAACCCACTTTCACCTTATGGACCACAAGGACCCGTTGTTATAAATAATCAATCAGGACCAGGCTCTTCTGGAGCAGCCTCCGCAGCTGCTGCAGCCGCCTCCGGATCTTCCGGATCAGGATCGGGTAATGGACCTAACGGATCGCAAGGACAAGGTTCCGGTTCTGGAGCAGCAGCAGCAGCCGCCGCAGCAGCCTCCGGCGCCAACGGTCCCGGATCATATGGACCAGGTGGAGCAGTCATTATCAATAACAAATCAGGATCAGGTTCATCTGGAGCAGCCTCCGCAGCTGCTGCAGCAGCTTCTGGACCTTCCGGACAAGGACCCAGCTCTGGACCTTACGGAGCTGGACCAGGTGGTCTTAACCCACTTTCACCTTATGGACCACAAGGACCCGTTGTTATAAATAATCAATCAGGACCAGGCTCTTCTGGAGCAGCCTCCGCAGCTGCTGCAGCCGCCTCCGGATCTTCCGGATCAGGATCGGGTAACGGACCTAACGGATCGCAAGGACAAGGTTCCGGTTCTGGAGCAGCAGCAGCAGCCGCCGCAGCAGCCTCCGGCGCCAACGGTCCCGGATCATATGGACCAGGTGGAGCAGTCATTATCAATAACCAATCAGGATCAGGTTCATCTGGAGCAGCCTCCGCAGCTGCTGCAGCCGCTTCCGGACCTTCCGGACAAGGACCAAGCTCTGGACCTTACGGAGCAGGACCAGGTGGTCTTAACCCACTTTCACCTTATGGACCACAAGGACCCGTTGTTATAAATAATCAATCAGGACCAGGCTCTTCTGGAGCAGCCTCCGCAGCTGCTGCAGCCGCCTCCGGATCTTCCGGATCAGGATCGGGTTACGGACCTAACGGATCGCAAGGACAAGGTTCCGGTTCTGGAGCAGCAGCAGCAGCCGCCGCAGCAGCCTCCGGCGCCAACGGTCCCGGATCATATGGACCAGGTGGAGCAGTCATTATCAATAACCAATCAGGATCAGGTTCATCTGGAGCAGCCTCCGCAGCTGCTGCAGCCGCTTCCGGACCTTCCGGACAAGGACCAAGCTCTGGACCTTACGGAGCAGGACCAGGTGGGCTTAACCCACTTTCACCTTATGGACCACAAGGACCCGTTGTTATAAATAATCTTCAATCAGGACCAGGCTCTTCTGGAGCAGCCTCCGCAGCTGCTGCAGCCGCCTCCGGATCTTCCGGATCAGGATCGGGTTATGGACCTAACGGATCGCAAGGACAAGGTTCCGGTTCTGGAGCAGCAGCAGCAGCCGCCGCTGCAGCCTCCGGCGCCAACGGTCCCGGATCATATGGACCAGGTGGAGCAGTCATTATCAATAACCAATCAGGATCAGGTTCATCTGGAGCAGCCTCCGCAGCTGCTGCAGCCGCTTCCGGACCTTCCGGACAAGGACCAAGCTCTGGACCTTACGGAGCAGGACCAGGTGGTCTTAACCCACTTTCACCTTATGGACCACAAGGACCCGTTGTTATAAATAATCAATCAGGACCAGGCTCTTCTGGAGCAGCCTCCGCAGCTGCTGCAGCCGCCTCCGGATCTTCCGGATCAGGATCGGGTTATGGACCTAACGGATCGCAAGGACAAGGTTCCGGTTCTGGAGCAGCAGCAGCAGCCGCCGCAGCAGCCTCCGGCGCCAACGGTCCCGGATCATATGGACCAGGTGGAGCAGTCATTATCAATAACCAATCAGGATCAGGTTCATCTGGAGCAGCCTCCGCAGCTGCTGCAGCCGCTTCTGGACCTTCCGGACAAGGACCCAGCTCTGGACCTTACGGAGCTGGACCAGGTGGTCTTAACCCACTTTCACCTTATGGACCACAAGGACCCGTTATTATAAATAATCAATCAGGACCAGGCTCTTCTGGAGCAGCCTCCGCAGCTGCTGCAGCCGCCTCCGGATCTTCCGTATCAGGATCGGGTTATGGACCTAACGGATCGCAAGGACAAGGTTCCGGTTCTGGAGCAGCAGCAGCAGCCGCCGCAGCAGCCTCCGGCGCCAACGGTCCTGGATCATATGGACCAGGTGGAGCAGTCATTATCAATAACCAATCAGGATCAGGTTCATCTGGAGCAGCCTCCGCAGCTGCTGCAGCCGCTTCCGGACCTTCCGGACAAGGACCAAGCTCTGGACCTTACGGAGCAGGACCAGGTGGTCTTAACCCACTTTCACCTTATGGACCACAAGGACCCGTTGTTATAAATAATCTTCAATCAGGACCAGGCTCTTCTGGAGCAGCCTCCGCAGCTGCTGCAGCCGCCTCGGGATCTTCCGGATCAGGATCGGGTTATGGACCTAACGGATCGCAAGGACAAGGTTCCGGTTCTGGAGCAGCAGCAGCAGCCGCCGCAGCAGCCTCGGGCGCCAACGGTCCCGGATCATATGGACCAGGTGGAGCAGTCATTATCAATAACCAATCAGGATCAGGTTTATCTGGAGCAGCCTCCGCAGCTGCTGCAGCCGCTTCTGGACCTTCCGGACAAGGACCAAGCTCTGGACCTTACGGAGCAGGACCAGGTGGTCTTAACCCACTTTCACCTTATGGACCACAAGGACCCGTTGTTATAAATAATCTTCAATCAGGACCAGGCTCTTCTGGAGCAGCCTCCGCAGCTGCTGCAGCCGCCTCCGGATCTTCCGGATCAGGATCGGGTTATGGACCTAACGGATCGCAAGGACAAGGTTCCGGTTCTGGAGCAGCAGCAGCAGCCGCCGCAGCAGCCTCCGGCGCCAACGGTCCCGGATCATATGGACCAGGTGGAGCAGTCATTATCAATAACCAATCAGGATCAGGTTCATCTGGAGCAGCCTCCGCAGCTGCTGCAGCCGCTTCTGGACCTTCCGGACAAGGACCAAGCTCTGGACCTTACGGAGCAGGACCAGGTGGTCTTAACCCACTTTCACCTTATGGACCACAAGGACCCGTTGTTATAAATAATCTTCCATCGGGACCAGGCTCACCTGGACCGGCCTCAGCTGCTGCTGCCGCCTCATCATCTTCCGGACCAGGATATCCCTACCAGTACTCGCCATACGGGCCACAAGAAATTATAATTAACAATGAATCAGGACCTGCTGCTCCTGCTTCAGCCTCTGCCGCAGCTTCAGCGGGACCATCACCAAGCGCACCTTCCCCTATTTATGCCCCTGCACCTGCGCCAATCATAATCAACAACGAGATCGCCCCAGGCCCAAGTAGCGGGCCGTCTGGGCCAGGACCAAGCCCCGGACCTAACGGACCTGGACCAGCTGGTCCTAACCAACCCGCACCATATGCACCTCGAGGACCCATTGTTATAAACAATCTTCCATCGGGACCAGGCTCACCTGGACCAGCCTCAGCTGCCGCTGCCGCATCAGTATCTTCCGGACAAGGACCAAGCTCTGGACCTTACGGATCAGGACCAGGTGGTCTTAATCCACTTTCACCTTATGGACCACAAGGACCAGTTGTTATAAATAATCAATCAGGACCAGGCTCTCCTGGAGCAGCCTCCGCAGCTGCTGCAGCAGCCTCCGGATCTTCCGGATCAGGATCGGGTTATGGACCTAACGGATCGCAAGGACAAGGTTCCGGTTCTGGAGCAGCAGCAGCAGCCGCCGCAGCAGCCTCCGGCGCCAACGGTCCCGGATCATATGGACCAGGTGGAGCAGTCATTATCAATAACCAATCAGGATCAGGTTCATCTGGAGCAGCCTCCGCAGCTGCTGCAGCCGCTTCTGGACCTTCCGGACAAGGACCAAGCTCTGGACCTTACGGAGCAGGACCAGGTGGTCTTAACCCACTTTCACCTTATGGACCACAAGGACCCGTTGTTATAAATAATCAATCAGGACCAGGCTCTTCTGGAGCAGCCTCCGCAGCTGCTGCAGCCGCCTCCGGATCTTCCGGATCAGGATCGGGTAATGGACCTAACGGATCGCAAGGACAAGGTTCCGGTTCTGGAGCAGCAGCAGCAGCCGCCGCAGCAGCCTCTGGCGCCAACGGTCCCGGATCATATGGACCAGGTGGAGCAGTCATTATCAATAACCAATCAGGATCAGGTTCATCTGGAGCAGCCTCCGCAGCTGCTGCAGCCGCTTCCGGACCTTCCGGACAAGGACCAAGCTCTGGACCTTACGGAGCAGGACCAGGTGGTCTTAACCCACTTTCACCTTATGGACCACAAGGACCCGTTGTTATTAATAATCTTCCATCGGGACCAGGCTCACCTGGACCGGCTTCAGCTGCTGCTGCCGCCTCATCATCTTCCGGACCAGGATATCCCTACCAGTACTCGCCATACGGGCCACAAGAAATTATAATTAACAATGAATCAGGACCTGCTGCTCCTGCTTCAGCCTCTGCCGCAGCTTCAGCGGGACCATCACCAAGCGCACCTTCCCCTATTTATGCCCCTGCACCTGCGCCAATCATAATCAACAACGAGATCGCCTCAGGCCCAAGTAGCGGGCCGTCTGGGCCAGGACCAAGCCCCGGACCTAACGGACCTGGACCAGCTGGTCCTAACCAACCTGCACCATATGCACCTCGAGGACCCATTGTTATAAACAATCTTTCATCGGGACCAGGCTCACCTGGACCAGCCTCAGCTGCCGCTGCCGCATCAGCATCTTCCGGACAAGGACCAAGCTCTGGACCTTATGGATCAGGACCAGGTGGTCTTAACCCACTTTCACCTTATGGACCACAAGGACCAGTTGTTATAAATAATCAATCAGGACCAGGCTCTCCTGGAGCAGCCTCCGCAGCTGCTGCAGCAGCCTCCGGATCTTCCGGATCAGGATCGGGTTATGGACCTAACGGATCGCAAGGACAAGGTTCCGGTTCTGGAGCAGCAGCAGCAGCCGCCGCAGCAGCCTCTGGCGCCAACGGTCCCGGATCATATGGACCAGGTGGAGCAGTCATTATCAATAACCAATCAGGATCAGGTTCATCTGGAGCAGCCTCCGCAGCTGCTGCAGCCGCTTCTGGACCTTCCGGACAAGGACCAAGCTCTGGACCTTACGGAGCAGGACCAGGTGGTCTTAACCCACTTTCACCTTATGGACCACAAGGACCCGTTGTTATAAATAATCAATCAGGACCAGGCTCTTCTGGAGCAGCCTCCGCAGCTGCTGCAGCCGCCTCCGGATCTTCCGGATCAGGATCGGGTTATGGACCTAACGGATCGCAAGGACAAGGTTCCAGTTCTGGAGCAGCAGCAGCAGCCGCCGCGGCAGCCTCCGGCGCCAACGGTCCCGGATCATATGGACCAGGTGGAGCAGTCATTATCAATAACCAATCAGGATCAGGTTCATCTGGAGCAGCCTCCGCAGCTGCTGCAGCCGCTTCCGGACCTTCCGGACAAGGACCAAGCTCTGGACCTTACGGAGCAGGACCAGGTGGTCTTAACCCACTTTCACCTTATGGACCACAAGGACCCGTTGTTATAAATAATCTTCAATCAGGACCAGGCTCTTCTGGAGCAGCCTCCGCAGCTGCTGCAGCCGCCTCCGGATCTTCCGGATCTGGATCGGGTTATGGACCTAACGGATCGCAAGGACAAGGTTCCGGTTCTGGAGCAGCAGCAGCAGCCGCCGCAGCAGCCTCCGGCGCCAATGGTCCCGGATCATATGGACCAGGTGGAGCAGTCATTATCAATAACCAATCAGGATCAGGTTCATCTGGAGCAGCCTCCGCAGCTGCTGCAGCCGCTTCTGGACCTTCCGGACAAGGACCAAGCTCTGGACCTTACGGAGCAGGACCAGGTGGTCTTAACCCACTTTCACCTTATGGACCACAAGGACCCGTTGTTATAAATAATCTTCAATCTGGACCAGGCTCTTCTGGAGCAGCCTCCGCAGCTGCTGCAGCCGCCTCGGGATCTTCCGGATCAGGATCGGGTTATGGACCTAACGGATCGCAAGGACAAGGTTCCGGTTCTGGAGCAGCAGCAGCAGCCGCCGCAGCAGCCTCGGGCGCCAACGGTCCCGGATCATATGGACCAGGTGGAGCAGTCATTATCAATAACCAATCAGGATCAGGTTCATCTGGAGCAGCCTCCGCTGCAGCCGCTTCTGGACCTTCCGGACAAGGACCAAGCTCTGGACCTTACGGATCAGGACCAGGTGGTCTTAATCCACTTTCACCTTATGGACCACAAGGACCAGTTGTTATAAATAATCAATCAGGACCAGGCTCTCCTGGAGCAGCCTCCGCAGCTGCTGCAGCCGCTTCTGGACCTTCCGGACAAGGACCAAGCTCTGGACCTTACGGAGCAGGACCAGGTGGTCTTAACCCACTTTCACCTTATGGACCACAAGGACCCGTTGTTATAAATAATCTTCCATCGGGACCAGGCTCACCTGGACCGGCCTCAGCTGCTGCTGCCGCCTCATCATCTTCCGGACCAGGATATCCCTACCAGTACTCGCCATACGGGCCACAAGAAATTATAATTAACAATGAATCAGGACCTGCTGCTCCTGCTTCAGCCTCTGCCGCAGCTTCAGCGGGACCATCACCAAGCGCACCTTCCCCTATTTATGCCCCTGCACCTGCGCCAATCATAATCAACAACGAGATCGCCCCAGGCCCAAGTAGCGGGCCGTCTGGGCCAGGACCAAGCCCCGGACCTAACGGACCTGGACCAGCTGGTCCTAACCAACCTGCACCATATGCACCTCGAGGACCCATTGTTATAAACAATCTTCCATCGGGACCAGGCTCACCTGGACCAGCCTCAGCTGCCGCTGCCGCATCAGCATCTTCCGGACAAGGACCAAGCTCTGGACCTTACGGATCAGGACCAGGTGGTCTTAACCCACTTTCACCTTATGGACCACAAGGACCAGTTGTTATAAATAATCAATCAGGACCAGGCTCTCCTGGAGCAGCCTCCGCAGCTGCTGCAGCAGCCTCCGGATCTTCCGGATCAGGATCGGGTTATGGACCTAACGGATCGCAAGGACAAGGTTCCGGTTCTGGAGCAGCAGCAGCAGCCGCCGCAGCAGCCTCTGGCGCCAACGGTCCCGGATCATATGGACCAGGTGGAGCAGTCATTATCAATAACCAATCAGGATCAGGTTCATCTGGAGCAGCCTCCGCAGCTGCTGCAGCCGCTTCTGGACCTTCCGGACAAGGACCAAGCTCTGGACCTTACGGAGCAGGACCAGGTGGTCTTAACCCACTTTCACCTTATGGACCACAAGGACCCGTTGTTATAAATAATCAATCAGGACCAGGCTCTTCTGGAGCAGCCTCCGCAGCTGCTGCAGCCGCCTCCGGATCTTCCGGATCAGGATCGGGTTATGGACCTAACGGATCGCAAGGACAAGGTTCCAGTTCTGGAGCAGCAGCAGCAGCCGCCGCGGCAGCCTCCGGCGCCAACGGTCCCGGATCATATGGACCAGGTGGAGCAGTCATTATCAATAACCAATCAGGATCAGGTTCATCTGGAGCAGCCTCCGCAGCTGCTGCAGCCGCTTCCGGACCTTCCGGACAAGGACCAAGCTCTGGACCTTACGGAGCAGGACCAGGTGGTCTTAACCCACTTTCACCTTATGGACCACAAGGACCCGTTGTTATAAATAATCTTCAATCAGGACCAGGCTCTTCTGGAGCAGCCTCCGCAGCTGCTGCAGCCGCCTCCGGATCTTCCGGATCTGGATCGGGTTATGGACCTAACGGATCGCAAGGACAAGGTTCCGGTTCTGGAGCAGCAGCAGCAGCCGCCGCAGCAGCCTCGGGCGCCAACGGTCCCGGATCATATGGACCAGGTGGAGCAGTCATTATCAATAACCAATCAGGATCAGGTTCATCTGGAGCAGCCTCCGCAGCTGCTGCAGCCGCTTCTGGACCTTCCGGACAAGGACCAAGCTCTGGACCTTACGGATCAGGACCAGGTGGTCTTAATCCACTTTCACCTTATGGACAACAAGGACCAGTTGTTATAAATAATCAATCAGGACCAGGCTCTCCTGGAGCAGCCTCCGCAGCTGCTGCAGCCGCTTCTGGACCTTCCGGACAAGGACCAAGCTCTGGACCTTACGGAGCAGGACCAGGTGGTCTTAACCCACTTTCACCTTATGGACCACAAGGACCAGTTGTTATAAATAATCAATCAGGACCAGGGTCTTCTGGAGCAGCCTCCGCAGCTGCTGCAGCCGCCTCCGGATCTTCCGGATCGGGATCGGGTTATGGACCTAACGGATCGCAAGGACAAGGTTCCGGTTCTGGAGCAGCAGCAGCAGCCGCCGCAGCAGCCTCCGGCGCCAACGGTCCCGGATCATTTGGACCAGGTGGAGCAGTCATTATCAATAACCAATCAGGATCAGGTTCATCTGGAGCAGCCTCCGCAGCTGCTGCAGCCGCTTCTGGACCTTCCGGACAAGGACCAAGCTCTGGACCTTACGGAGCAGGACCAGGTGGTCTTAACCCACTTTCACCTTATGGACCACAAGGACCCGTTGTTATAAATAATCTTCCATCGGGACCAGGCTCACCTGGACCGGCCTCAGCTGCTGCTGCCGCCTCATCATCTTCCGGACCAGGATATCCCTACCAGTACTCGCCATACGGGCCACAAGAAATTATAATTAACAATGAATCAGGACCTGCTGCTCCTGCTTCAGCCTCTGCCGCAGCTTCAGCGGGACCATCACCAAGCGCACCTTCCCCTATTTATGCCCCTGCACCTGCGCCAATCATAATCAACAACGAGATCGCCCCAGGCCCAAGTAGCGGGCCGTCTGGGCCAGGACCAAGCCCCGGACCTAACGGACCTGGACCAGCTGGTCCTAACCAACCTGCACCATATGCACCTCGAGGACCCATTGTTATAAACAATCTTCCATCGGGACCAGGCTCACCTGGACCAGCCTCAGCTGCCGCTGCCGCATCAGCATCTTCCGGACAAGGACCAAGCTCTGGACCTTACGGATCAGGACCAGGTGGTCTTAACCCACTTTCACCTTATGGACCACAAGGACCAGTTGTTATAAATAATCAATCAGGACCAGGCTCTCCTGGAGCAGCCTCCGCAGCTGCTGCAGCAGCCTCCGGATCTTCCGGATCAGGAGTGGGCTATGGACCTTATGGATCGCAAGGACAGGTCGCAGGTTCCGCTGCTGCTTCAAATGCTTATGGCCGATCTAGAGTGCGCCAGGGCTGTCAGCTGCGCCGCAATCAGTATACCATTAGAGTTGGAAGGAAAGGAGGCATCTGTGTTACCTGTTAAGTTTTACTTTTTATAAAAATCTGTTTTTTCATTATAATGGATACATCTTTTTAATATTTCAATAAAATCATGCATTTATATATTGTTTCTTATTTTTTATCTGTAACTACTTCTATATGAGAAGAATACTTTGATTTACCCAGCAAGTTAACATTTTTTATAAGTATTTAAATTCATTTTCAAATTTTTTGATACTAATTATTATTTTTCTTTTTACCTGCTTCATTAGAATAATCAAAAATAATCGTTTATGTTCTAAGCAGTGAATAATTTATTTATTAATAAATTAATAAAATAATTAATTGAAAATTTTACATAAAATCCAACCACACAAACATTCACATTTAAAATAGTAGTAGGAAATTTTTTTACAAATTTTGTCTATAACATCATTTTAATAACAGTACCTATGTTAGTTTTTAATTTAAGAATAGGAATATAGATATTGAACAAATGATAGAATAAATTAAAAATTCAATCTTTTACTTTTAAATTATTTTGAAATATTCAATGTCATGTTAAAATATTGCGGTCCTGAAACTTAGCCGCCCTAGGGTGGGTCATGAGACAGGTGTAAATTTATTACTTTATGTTAAGCAATGTTATATCAGAGCCTTTGAGTATTAAATTAATACTCAAAGATCAGAGCACAACAATAAAGAGCATCCAACCTATTTGTCATACCTAATCTTCAAAGTGATCTCCCCTGAGATCCCCACTAAGGAGACATGAAATGAGAAATTTGACAAACTCTCAAGCATGCAGGTACTGTATACAGGTTTCATTAAATTGAGTTAAATGCACATAACTTAGAAAGTCATTAGATTTCAACTAGGACCTCATGT
This sequence comes from Erynnis tages, assembly GCA_905147235.1. Lineage (NCBI taxonomy): Eukaryota > Metazoa > Arthropoda > Insecta > Lepidoptera > Hesperiidae > Erynnis > Erynnis tages. The sequence continues at coordinate 7,782,248 of LR990087.1, forward strand.
TTTTTATTATTCTTAGCCTTATTCTAAGCCAATATGCCATTAGTGCCTGATAGCTGGATTGAACACACTGTATGTTACATACTGTGTGTTCAACCCACTAACAGCTCAATGCAGGGCTGGGTTTCCTCTCGGAATGAGAAGGATATACAAGTGTCAATCCACCACATTTGCTCATTGCGGGTCGGTGAACTTTGCATACATTTGAGAAAGTTCACAAAGTTTTCATAAATAATAAAACTGTACCAATTGGTACCTATGAACATGGTAGCTTTTTTTGCTTGACAGAATGCTATACTTACCAACTGCTTTATTTCTGGGGTCATCTGGATGATCCTTGGAATTTAAATTGAAGTTTCTCATTTTTGATAAATCACAAAATTGTTTCCAAATACAAATATTTTCATAGGTATAGCTTCAGTCAGTTTCCTGCAATGGTTAAACAGTTACATCTGAGGTCAAGGTGAATTCAACTGAGTTATAGTGGTCACAGTAAGTATGTACTTAGCACTAGAATTAAGTAAATAAGGATATAGGTACCTACCAACTGATAGCACAGATGTTGTTCTAATAAAACTACTTCACGAGCTTTTTATTTATAATTATAATATTATATGCCAAAAGCCCTAGTTACCTATCGCTTATGGCACTTTTAAAGATTTATTCCAACTTTCCTGGTAAATAAATAATTTCTTTCTTTTTGTTTTCAGTGTTTTCTTTTCCATCCATTCCATCGACAGCTTTTAGCTTACATACTTGCTTAGAGTAAGATTCTAGTAAGAATGTACTATTGTAGTTTATTGTACTAAAAAAACAAAGTTTATAGGTATCAAATTGTCACACAGAGTTATGGAAAATTTGGAAGTTTGTTTTTAGCTTTCTTTACACTTTCTAATTCTATTCTATTCCTCTTTTAGCGTAGGGATGCCCATTACGATACGATATATCGAAATATCGATACAGCAACAATACGATAGATATAATATCTATACTTACTTTTATTAGATAGGTATTTTGATAGTCGTATCGCTTTAAAATATCGTATCGTATAAAACTACGACATTTTTTTTACTTTTATAACTCGAAAAATCCTATTACGTAATTTGTTTTTCTTCATTCTTAATAAGAATTCAAAACTTTGCGTGTCAAAATTATAGTGTAACATTAAAAAGATACCCGTTTTCATGAAAAAAAAAATTAATTCGCAAAATTAGAAAATTAACAAAAATCATGCGATACGGTGACGATATGATAAACATATCGATACTAAGGGAAGCGATATTTTCGCGGATCGATACAGTTACGATGCGTTAAGTATATCGATACAACACATTCTTTCTTTGGCGGGTAATTTTTTTTCTAACTGATGATCACGACATCACGCATTTTTGCATCTGGCAATTAATTGTAGTAGGGTAAAACAGACGGCTTACAAAATTACTTTTTGTATTGTATGATATTAAATAAATTTGAGGTGTAATTATTAATTTAAAATTGATTTAACTTTTTTTATTACTAAATGTAACTGACTTGTGTAATATGCCTGAGAACATAGATCTAATATTATAAGCACAGATGTATTATTCTTAACTTACGTTAGAATCTCACTGCGTACCCCACCATTAAGATTGAGACATTGTGTAAGTACAACGAAATTTTCAAGTACTAGTGACCGCCCCGAAGTCCAATTTCGGCTTTAATTTGTAAATGTACTTTTTTGATTAATAGATAAAACTAATTAATTTATTGGTAAAATGTATATTATTTGAATTTAAAAACAATGAATAACTGTAAAAGTAGGCAAGCTTTAACTATAAAACTAACGACCTATACGGGAGAAAATTTGAGACACTTGTTTCTTTGTCCCTCCCGTCGAGACCCCTTGTGGGTTCTCACCGCCATCTTGAAAATAAGGGACCAAATGGTTTCTATAGTTGTTCCGTTACTACAAATTACCTTTACAGAAAATTTATAGAACTAACTCTATTAGTGTTACAGAAATTTTGCAAAAATCACTTTTTCTTGCAAATCACCTCGAGTATTTTTTTCAACTTTAGTCTTATAAACGACAATATTGTCTAATACCGTTTTTTACTTTGCATGTCGCACGAGACTCATAGAGGTATTATACTAGAGCAGGGAAGTCAGGATTCCAACTGTCCTTCGGTTAAAAAGAGAGAGAAGATTGTGGTACCTTCTATATCTCTATATCTAATTTTAGGTATTGTAATTGTTTATTGCGCATGCGTTAAGTAGAGAGACAGTACCAAAATCTTATTATAATTAAGTAGGTATATATATCTCTTTCTAAGTGTCGGACATTTCCACCTACCTACAGGAGGCCGTATGTCTCCCCTACTCTAGTGGATAATATAATACTTCAATGACGAGACCACGATATAACCCACAATTAACTAAAAAAATTTACTAACAGCGTGAAACGAGCTTGAAAGCCGGCAACGCACTGGTGTTAATCGTGTCAGTTACCTCAGTTACCAGAGGCGACGGTGACAATGGAGACTAATTACCATCAGGTGCATGTCATTCCCTTTAATTAAAAATTGTTGCTGGAGATCCTTTAAAAATTGTAGCGGATGTCTCGTTGTAGCAAAAAAAATAATATAGAAACTTAAACCGTCTTCAAAACAGGAAGATTTAATTTATTGCATACTTTAGTGTTAAGTCCATATGACGGAAACTTCTGAAGCGATTTTGATGAAACATTTACTATTTTCTAAGTTGAAAAAATGAAAACAAACAAAAAAGAACGATCATGATCCGTCAATAAGTTTCGGAGATATGCGGGAACAAACATCTCTATATACATTATGTTATGTACATACACCTATGGAGTTTGGTAGGTACCTATACTTGTTTGGAAGCCGTGTTATACCAAGCATGTATTTTGCAGTTCCAATAATATTTCATTGGTTGGTAGGTATGTACGTGTTGAATTGATAACATCCGTGTTTGAAGTCGGTTAAAAAAGGTTGCGTGCATCCAATGCGTAGCCAACCTGTGTTTCGTTTCGTACCGTCTCAGTTGTTTTTGTAGCCAATCATTAGGCTTCCGACGAGGCTTTTCGACTGCTATCGACGATAAGCCTCGATTATTATGGACGACTTAACGTGACCTTCGTACAGAACAAATACTTACAAAAGTGTTTCTTCGTATCAGGATAAAAATCTCATCAAACCGGTTCCTATCGACCCCTAGCACCTGAATTGACCCAACACATTTATGAAGCTCTCGCGGTGATACCAAATTGTATGGAAATTAATACAAATGTATGTGTGAAATTAAGATGACCGTTGCCCTCCAAGTCTTTGTTGACGCATTTAGTAACCAACGCTTGATCTGTAAAGAACGTTAAGGACATCCGAGTATCAACGGAAAAATGTATCTATCTGTATTAATTTTTGTTTGGGAAAAGTATTTTGGTTAGTTTCGCAAGTGCTAAAATATTGAATTTTGGTTGGAAATAGTTAGTAGGTGTTTTGGTTAGTTTCGCAAGTGCTATATGAGAAAGTGTTTGTGACGAAATTAACTAAGAAGTGGCCGTTCTATAATTTTTAGAGCATAAAAGCGCGAAGATTGAAGGCATCGAAAAAATATTCAAATAGGTGAGTTTCTATTTAGCATCTATTATATTTTTCTGTAGGAATAGGTTTCTTCTAATTATTTATTATTACTCAGGTCTATCTAGCTAAACGACTTTTGATCTTTGAACCCAACGGTTACCCGCTATCTTCTTCAGTTCACCTGGTCAGACCGGGGCCTAATCCTGTTGCCAAGAGCCTATAGCCTATTAGGTAACATGCATATCACCTAGTGTTAAGTGGTTACTGCAATCCATGCAGTTATGCAATTATAATACAGCCATTAGTACGCCTAATTAGCTCTTCTAATTAAACTTTCCTCCAGAAAAGTGGAAAATATTAAGCTTCTCTGTTTCGGAATTTATTTCTCTGAAATAGGTATACGAAATCATTGTTGCAAAAAAAAATGGCGGCACAGTGATCGTCATGGGGTGGGCATTTTAAATGTTCATTCTCTAACACGGGCGCAATAGTCAGCCCGATGACGCGACGGGGGTGGACCTACCCCTTCACTATCGCTCAACTACTAACGCACACACGCGCGTTAACCATTATAACTAGGCCTGTCACGGCCCCCACGATCCTTTAGATTCAAAGGAACCTCTGTCCACATTGACGTGTCTATATTAACTGGTTAAAAATCACCCGTACACGGAAGTAAAGGGGTGCGTACGTGGTAGGCATAAAATTCGAAAATATAGGTACATAGCCGTTGTGTTCCTCTGAGAACCGCAAATGAGTTCGTATGCGAAGTGGAACGAATGCACGATTTCGCTTTATTTATTTTAGCTTTGGATAGTGAGGCCGTCAATTGCCTAATTAGACTGGACCCAACATGAATCAAGGTTTAACTTATTTAAGTAGATGTCAGTATGTAGAAAAAGGTACACATTTTTTATGTATGATATAGACCAGTTAAGGAATAATTTTTATATTTGTACGTACTTAAGATATAGAAATATATAGTCATCGGTATATTCGTATTTGTCAGTTATATACTTACCTATAATTAGGTATGTGCATAGGAAGCTCACGTTTATCAAATCTATAACTGCCCGGTTTTCCTTTAAGGCCTTGTCCTAATTTTTGTCGTAATAGGACACAACCGACCGACCACCCAACGGGACAAAATTAAAACGCAGACCTCGGACACAGGTTACAAGGACATTTTCTTATTTTATTTATGTGCATGTTGAAGCTCGCATGGTCCCGCTAATGAAGCGCTCATGGCCCCGCTGTTTGAGTAGATCGCAAGTGATCGAAAAATTAACCAATAGCGGGCGCGGTCAGTACCTGGATGGGTGACCGCTAGTGGAGAATTAAAAGCGCGCTTTTTTGCTTTGGAAGCCGTTAAGCCGTCGGTCTCGGTTGTGACACATAATTATGATAGCAGTCGTTCAACCTTGTCGGAGGCTCTATGAGCGGTCTGAAAACATCCGACAGGGGTCGGCTACTAGCCAGTTTTTCCACCAATCCGTATTGGAGCAGCGTGGTGGAGTATGCTCCAGGCCTCCCCCTGTTGTGGGGACAGACCCGTACCCGACAGTGGGCTATAATAGGGTTGGAGCCGGCCATTGTTTTGTATGTTTTTCTATGTCAAACGTACATCCAAATATGTACGTATTTGAATTTGAATGAAGAGCTTGAACGACAACAGGGTTCTTGAATTGTGTAGTGGTTTTTGACACATCGGGCTCCGTTACAACCTGGCTTTGAGGTAATTAGGTTTTATTCAACTTGATTGTTTGTAAGCCAATTGGTTACACCACTACGCTATAGGTACGCGGATTCCATCCACGATAGGCATACTTAATTTGAGTTTATGTGGAGTTGGGAAGACTACTACTAAGTATTGCCTAACTAGAATTTAGTAAACAAAATCAAGACGTAAAACGTTTGTTTGTATCTGTTACCTATGCAGTTAGGTATTCAATCTGGATCAAAACAACCGTAGATTGGCCTCAGTGGTGCGTCTCAACCCCCAGAATTACTCTCTAGCTGGAGAGAAACATAGGAGAAAATTGACATAGCAGACTCTTTTAAACACTGAAGAGAAGTGAAAGATTGGTCGTATTGACATCTAGGGGAAATCTCTATGTTCTTGAAAACGCAACGAGAGCTGAAAAAAGACAGAAGTAAATTGAAACAGCAGACGTTTTTAAACACTATAGAAAGTGAACTTTAGTGGAGAACCAACACTGGAAGATACGACTCTTACTTTTGAAATTTAGGCGAATATACTCGTATGTATAATGAACGCCGTCCTTGCAAACGTTACTAGTAAAAACGGGAATGAAGCAACTGAATTAAAAGAAGAAGAGAAGAGGCATTTCAGTAGAAAAGGAGAGCTGGATAGAGAGATAGAAGATCGGGATAGCAGACTCCTCATGGGTATTCAAATTGGAATTTGAGGGAGAGAAGAGGCCTTTATTCAGCAGAAAACGGGAGCTGTCTAGAGGGAGAGAAAATCGAGATAGCAGACTCCTCATGCGTAGGTAAAACAAAGCGGGAAATGTTACGTTACATAAACTAGTAGCGATTTTTGGCGCAGTTCTCAATATATCACGTCCGTTGCAGCCCGTCACGCGTAACGCACACACGCGCGCTGCACACAGACGCGCACAGTCATCGTCAAGCTCTATGATGTATGGTCAGAACAAAAAAAGAAAAAAAACTAATTTTCTTTTTTTTTGTTAAATTATAGATAACCTTTTATTATAGAAAACTATAATTATAGAAAACCTATTGGAGATGTTAAGCATATTTATTCTGTTTCGTGCCACCTCATGTTTGAATTCGTTACAAGGCGTGTCTTGTCTTTTGATAAGAGTTAACTTCAGTTTTACACTGTTCACAGGTTCCGTATAGAATAAAATATTCTATCAACAGGTTTATTAAATCTATTGCCTGCAACTCACTACTGACTCAGTAGTACTGAGTGGATCACTAATGGGTTGTGCCCTCTCACAACCCATTCTCTCCCACAAGGTTCTCTCACAGTAATAAGGCCTTAACTTCATATGCTGTGTGGAGAACTCTTTGCCATCCATCTCATGATACTATCACCCACTGCAAAAGGTGACATTTAGGTACATTTCAAAAGTCAGGTAAACAACATAATATGAATAGAGAAGTCATTGCTGCATGTCACTAGAATCCGAACTTCTCGCATGTGACAGTTGTGACACTGAATTCTTTTCCTTGCGATATACAATGGGTAAGAAGACGTCTTCGTTCCTGCACTGTTATCGTTGGAGCTAAAGAAACGGAAAGGTATTCCTTTTTGTCGCACGGTACCCCCCTAGCGGGCATTTTGCAAAGTGTGAGAGAGCCGTTATTAGTTCGCTTGCGTCGGGATAGGTTTTCACAATTTTGAGTCGAGCGGAGTCACACAATGCGTCGAGTCATTTTCTATGATTAATAGTGGCGCGTCAACGCTGCTGTACCTATCGTGGTAGGAATATGGATAACTAGCCAGGAATAGATAATTCGAGTGGTTCAATAATGAGATTAGTGTGGTAAAAATGCCACACCCATAGATTATAATAGCTACCTGGAAAACTAGGATTCCTTTTGTATCACGTTCGAAAAGTTAATAATATAAGTAATCCAGCAAAGTTAATCTTTTTATCAGATTTTTGAAGAATGACATCGTTGGGTTCCAAAAATATTCGTAAAAATCTCTTTTAAAGCTGGTTACTCACTTGTGAGTGCTGTGATAGGTCTGATGTTGCTTCTGCAGCAAGATGACGTTGGTGAAATAGGCGGCTACTTACCTTCTTCTGTTTCCAACTGTACGTACCTAAAGCTTGAAGTAATATAACAGCAATAGAAATAACGAGTATACCTACAATACGAAATAACGAACTACGGCTGCAAATATTTAAATATAAATAAGCGATAAAGTTATTATAAATAAATAGTCAATCGCGGTTCTTTTCATTTAGATAAATCTAAAGAAATTAAAAAGAACGATGAACCACGGAAACTAAACGAGCACCTTTAGGTGAATAATGTAACTGAGGTTAATGTTTTCTTTCGAAACCCGAGAGATACATAACTAGAGCACACAAGCGAAATCGCGGACAAAGCCTGGTGAGCAAACAAAATATATATGAAGCACAAAGCCATTAATTTTAAAAACAGACGAGCCGTGTTTATTACCAAATAGCGCGTTATTCCAACGGGTCGATACATCAAACGCTAATCAACTAATACACATAGCTATACTTAGTTATTAAATAAACACGTGAAATTTTCCACAAAGCGCACATGCACGCCATACTAAAAAGCCTGATAGGCCTAAAAACGTGGATTTCGGCCATGATTCTACACCCCCTTTTTTGTGGGAGGGGGGAGGCCACCTGCACTATCCCCCCAGCGATACTTGACGACCGCGATGCTAGAATATTAATGTACGTACGTAATTGAATATTTTTGACTTATCGATTTTTTTTGCACCAGGGTTTCAGTCCTTCGAACTATTTCGGCCGCCATTTAAAATTTCATAATTTCAGACGGATACGATTAATATTAGCAGCTTTTTGAGCGTCAGTTTGAGGTAGAGTTATTATTTTATGTGGATGAAGGGAATCCTTGTTTGATATCAAAATGGGTGTAAGTAAAGTTCTTCTCACTTCTGAAAAGACAAGCTTAAACGTAGCTTTCAACATTGCGATGTGGGTGTATCTTTATTTCGTTTGTCATTATATTGTTAATGTCAAACCAACTTATTTTAATTTTAATAGGTACTAAGTAGGTATACTATAAGGAAGAAAATCTTTTTACTTATTATGTAAGTTTAAAAACGTACACCATTATATTATATCTTATTAAAAGATTGTTATTTAATTTTGATTTTTACTGTGGGAATACTATAAATTCACTTTATTATTACTTATGATATTTTTACGCAGGTGTGTGTACCTATTATTATACAAATAATTTATACAAATAATATTTGTACAAATAGTATTTATTATACAAATTAAATATCTACAAATGTAGTATTGAAAATTACTATTATGTGTACGATAAATAAATATGTAAATACAATTCTAAAACGACATCGCAAATCTAATCAGACCCGACAACCGTACCTAATATTAAAGATTTGATCAAAACATTGGATCCAAAATTCACAATTAGACCGTAAATCCGGAGGACATCCAATAACCAAGTCTGAAGGCAAATATGAAACGGAATGGCGCCGTCTACACCCTACCTTCTAATTACTAACCTCTAAATTAATTCCCCAATCGTAAATAATGTCGAGCGGGTATGTAACAATGTTATCTTAACAAATTGACGCCGGGCTAGCGAGGAACGCTACCAAATTTTAGAATTTTGCGCCAGTGTTTAGCCGTATTTATGGGGACGAAAGGGGGGCTATAGTGGCAAAAGGGGGAAGGATAAGGAAAGGAGAAGCTGCCCGTACCCCCGGCACTTAGATATATTTGTGCCATGCCGACCCTCCAAGATACGGATCGGTGAGTCTGTGTGCGATTCTCTCCCGTGACGCTGTTTAGAAAGCTTTTGTAAAATAATGGGGGTACGCGTGCTTACTCCTGAAAGGAACTTGCTTAAATATTAGTCAAATTTGCTGATACACCGAACGTCGGTTGGTCTATGTGATCTTCGTTGAACAGTTTATTAGGTATAGCTATGTGATGAAAGCATGAATATGAATAAACTACCTCAATAATTTTCAAATTGATTGATACGTCGCTACAGATAAGAATAAATTGAACTGTATTTATAGGTTTTCTTTCAGTAGTATTTATCCATATCCATATGCCCAACGGCAATTATAAACCATAGTAAAGATCAAAGAAAGCGAACGTGGATTGGATTCATAGCTCAAAAACAAAGGTACACTTCCCCACACTTTCGGAAGCAGTCGGGTTGAGTGTGTTTTTCGCACTCTCTGCTGTCGAGTCCTTTTAATATCTAATAATTATAAAAAAAGGAAATAATTTGTATATTCCTGTGTGACCAATAGAAGGGAAGGAAGAAACAATATTGGTGGAACACACTTGCTCGCTTATATCCTCAGTATCAATGTTCTTGTTCGTTATTTTACACGTTCTTGGTCCCTTTTTTCATCTTAGGTATTACCTATATTTCAATTCTCTCATATTATGTTGCCTGGAAATGATCGCTTCTCCAGCGGTAAGGCAACCTTTTACATTATCCATTGTATTTGAAAAAGGTATACACATTTATTTTGCAATTGGGGTGCAAATCAATTGTATTTGTATTTGTAAAATCAAAGAAACGGAGCGTGCTTTCAAAGCGCAGAGGTTGAACAACTGAAAGATATATTATTGTCCCTACACGCCGCAAATCCAATAAACCAAATACAATGTGTTTATCCCGTTCTCTGCTTAATACAGTATTACTACAGGTATTACTTATATTACATACCTTTAATAGTAGGTAGGTATTTATTAGATAATCATTAACCATTAATTAAATTAAATATTGAAGATTCTGTCATCAGTATTTATGGAAATAAGAAAAGGAACTCCGCAACGCACAGAAATAGTTGAATGGTGAACTATAAAGGCTATTTCTGTCAGTATAGTTAGTTAATATAGGAAATCAAGTCTGACAACCTATTGTTAATTGCCTATAGATACCAACTAACGCTTATTTTGACGAAGCGGTTTAAACTAAGGATTTCTTCTCTATTTGGGGTTGAATGTGGTTGTCTGTAGGCTGCTGTGACCACTTAATATGGCTTGCCCGTTTACTAGTCTATTACTATAAAAAGTTATGGAACTCTTTATTGGTAAAAAATAATGAGACTCACAAGACTATCGTTATCCAAACTGAAGATTACTACGTAGTAGAAAAACGGCTTACTCTCGTTACTTTTTCGGGACAGTCCGACGAGTTTCGAAAATATTTTTTCTTTTAATTTTAAATTGACGATCAAAGAAAGCGAGCGCGGTTTCAAAGCGCAAAGGCTGAAAGGCCGAAAGACATTGTCCCTACACGAATACACGCGTCACATCGAATGTGTTTATCCCGTCCTCCGTTTAGTACGGTCGCGGCCATTCGTCGGCGACAGCCCGATTTAATATTCTATTTTACTCCGACGATAAGATTAAAGTATGTAATTTCTTGTCCGAACGGGGAGGCGTTTTGTTTACGCACTAGATGTCAGGGCTGCGGGTTTCTTTGCGAAAAAATACAATAGGTATATCATACAAAATGTTTAAAAGCTGTAAAGGAAGCTGGAAGATCTTCTAGAGCATTTAAAGTACCTAAAAGATCACAGACAAGAAGCGTTAATTTACTGAGTGCAATTTTGTGAGTCAGCCTGTTTCTTTGTAAAAAAAATCCTTTTTTCTTCTTTTGTTGATCAGATCTAGATGCTGTAGGTACTAAGATCCTCCGTTTTGTAGAAGATTGTAAATTTTTATACCCTAGTGAATAAGTGGCGGTAAAATATTACGGTTATACCAAGATAAATTGAATTTGAAGAGCTTTTACGATACCCTAAGATTGAGCAACTGTCTTTGAGTAGTCATCGTTTAAAATTAACATAAACTAGGGGTGAAACAGTGATGATATTTGCCAGTTTAAGTACCTATCTTTAACAAGTATTTTGACTGTGAATTTTTTGTAGTTAAATCAGATGTAAATAACAATAACGCACCAAATTTTGTAATTAAGTTTAAAGATAGGACGGTAATTATGGTTAATGAGATGGAGGGCTTTATCTATTTATGTAGGTTACGCAAACGGCGTTAGACTTAAGTTTTATTCTTTGACCATCAACGACCGCGTGTGATTTTAGGCAGTAAGATACAATGTTGCGACTTTGGTCTTTTTATTGCCCGGGGATTTTGTAAGCTGACGCTGTTTATGTGTCTACTAAACTATTTTCATACTGTGATACAACTATCAAGGGTACAGAAAGCATCAAATAGAACGGGAAAAATCTCAAAATGGCAGCCCTCGTTGTAAGAAGTGCGCCCCGCAAACCGACGGACCTATAATAAAAGCGCCCCTCTCCCAAACTCCCCACCACCCACACTAAGATGACGCCTGAGTATATCAGACAATTTTCATACGAACTGGACTCGTGACTCGCTTAGCAATTTTGTTATTAGTCGCCAGGAAAGCCGGATTTGAATGTCGAAGTTTTGTATGGAGTAGGCACGGAATGCAAATTATAGGAATTTTGCAGGATTCACAACCTTACTTAGGTATGCCTGTTTCGCGATTATTTATGAAGTGATGAAGTTGTATGTTGTTGCAGAATGTTTCCAAATAAAACTTAATGAGAACAGAACATCTAATAGATATCAAGAAAGTCTAAGTTTATTTACAGGTTCGATTCTGGCATACCTATTCTGTTTATTGTTTATTTATTTATCATCTTGTTACACACGGTGAAAATTTTTAAATTGACAGGTCAATTTGATTCACTTGCTGTGCTCTGAGTTTATCTATAACTACACTCTTTTTAGGGTCTCTTAAAATATCTAGTCGTGGTTAATTTAACTTACGACAGAGATCAATTCCAAGAGAGTTAAATAACAACTTATAGGTACAGTAAATATATAATCATTCACGGTTAATAATTGTGAAGTTGAAGTAAAATTTAATATTCCTAAAATATGAAATTTAGTAGTTATTAATCAGTTCATTTCGGACCGTCTTGACGTTTTCATTAAACATTAAGCTCACCTTTTGTACCACTTCTGATCAATAAAGCTCAAATAAATAAATGAAATAGGTAGGTGTTATTGGTATCAGCTTTGAAAGTGTTTAACGGCTACCTAGTCAATGCATAAAACGTCGTCGAACACAAAATATCATCATTATTAGATATTATCTTATGAATTACCTCAATTATTCTTATTCAAATTAAAATGTTTATTTTTAACAGCGATAAACCTGGCCACGGGTTCTGAGCCTTGACACATCCTCGCATAAATTTATGAGCGAATCCCAAAATCCCTAACAAATATTTTCGAGTGAACGTGACGAGCGAAAACTAACCCTCCTAATCTTGCTAAGCAACGGGTCGGCACCCCCGAAAACAATCTAAAACCACCCTTGCGATTTCTTTTATCCCTCCCTTCGGAGGGGGTTAAGTCACCCTACTTAAGATCGATGGTGGGGAGATTTTACTTCGCGATAAGGGTTGGGCCTGTCCCGAATTAAGGGCACCCTTTGTGCGTCTCAGATGGGCCGCTCGAACTTTGTGCCTTGTTTTGACGTATTTTATAATTAATTTGCTAGTTTCAGCCCTTAGTTTAACGAGGGCGAGCCAAATTTATTGTAATGAATTCCTCGAGAGAATGTGCGTCGAGGCCCCAGTAGAGTATGTAGGTAGGTATGTAGACTATGTAGGTATGCTATTTACTTATATCGAACGCTGAGTTTCGGAGTAAATAATAAAGCGCCCAGAAGTTGCCTAATAGCTTTTTGAGTATGCAATGTGTTGTGTAGAAGTTTCCCTGCAAAATTCAAATACAGAGCTGCAATATTACACATGAAAGTTTTATTACAGACTATATCTGTGTTTTGTGAAATGGATTTTTAGGTGTAAACTTCTTACAAGTCTACGCTTTACTGGATACTTAGCCGATCGGTTTCTTGACCAATCACACCAAAACATGATTACCTGACATTACTTACTTACGAGTATTTAGCTTTTTGTCGAGAACCTTCTCGACCTACTTTTTTCTTTCTGGACCATTGCGAAATTTTGAGAGTTCAGGCTGAAGCTAGTAATTAAAAAGTACGTTAAAACTTTGAACATACCCGTTTATCGAGCCCAAGTCACACACGACTACTGGACGGCAACCTCCATCACTTGCGGACAAAACTTTTCCAATTACCAACTGCCTCAAGTGACCCTCAACACTACACATAAAAGTTTTCTCTTATATTATGTAACGGAACATGTTCTGTTACATAGACGGTACCTATGTGAAGGTAGGTACAGTAACGTAAACATAAGCATAGATAATAGTGACACCTAAGCACTAATTTAGGTGTGCTTTGTAAAAAACAGTTGGTAATATAGGTACATAACGTCTACAACGCGATAATGATACTTTCATTCCTACCTTCCTTTCTTTCAAGTTTCAGCAGTTTGTACTCGTATATGTAGGACTCTCCTGATCGACTCCAATCCGCCCGGTCCTACGTCTTTTGAATCCAATGGTTTCCACCTGGTCGAAGAGCGTTCTATATTTCTTTTTCCTAGACGTGATCGCCATTCGAAGATCTTACTTACCTATCGATTGTCAGTCTTGCGAACGATGTGACCAACCAGTTTCCATTTAAATTTTTTATTTTTGAAATTATGTCGGTTACCATTTTCCGTATTTTACGGATTTCATCATTTCAAAGTCATTACCTATTGGAAAGACCTACCAACACTGCAAAATAACCTTTAAACAAAAATGGCTTACTTCAAAAGAGTACTTACTTAGGTACTTATACAATAGGGAATAATTGGGAGAATAATACGGCCGACTTGATCACGCTTGCCTGAAAGACGCCTATTCACTCTTGTCTTGAACAAACTCAGGATATATTTATCGGGGAACATAGTCTCTGGCAAAGCACCTCGCTCTGAAGCAACCAGAACATTATCAGGACCACGTTATATTCTACCAATCTAAGTAGTGGGCATTGGTGGTGGTAGGCGTGCAATTAAAACTTCTTTGTGCGCCGGGAGGAGGGGTCACTTGACGGAGTTGATAATTGGAAAAGTTTAGCGCGCCGGCAACTGACGGGTTTACTTGAGGTTCCGTGCAGTAATGCCCTCATTATTCCACCAAATACGGTTCATTATATATCAAATTCAATGTATATAAGTCCTAAATGCAGCGAAATAAAAGAAATAAACTAAAAGGAGGAGTAAACTGGGCTGGTGTTTAATTTCTCTGTATTTATATAGTTGTAGTAGTAATTTATATAGTAGTAGTTGGGTGTAATTTTTATTTTCACGAAAGTCTCGGCCACAGTAAGTCGAAAGGCTGTGCGATGAGGCTCTGTTTCTTAAAATCAGAGATAGTTTTTATAGTTAATTATGTTTTTATAATTCTTATCATAGTACCTAACTATAAATTATAATATAATTCATTTTAGTATAACTTAATTAATATATTATATAATTCATATAATAATTATATTATGCAGAAATATCAAGCATGTAGGTTTCTTCGAAATATCTTACTTCACCGTTTACTAGGTTTACTAGGTTTATAATTTTATTACTTAGGTACACGAAGCTTTCCCACCCATTTGGATGTAGGTATGTACGACAGAAAAAGTAAGGTAGCGAAGTAACAAACAGTAACCTTTCTTCTCTACTGGACTAACTAAGGGACTATAAAAAGTTCTTAGCTCAGCGAACTAATACAAATAGATCTGCTCCAATAACTCCGACACCTAGGTAGGTAGGTCCTAAGATTGAGGGGGTGTATTCATAGTTATTAAAAGCCACTCTAGTACTCTTAAGACAAAAGGGACGCACCAATGAGCATCGTCGAAGGAACAAAGGAACCTGTAATGAATAGGACACATAATTAAATCACAACTACTCTAGCTCTATCCTTGTCTAGTCTGAGAAGAACGACAAGGACGGCCGTCCTTGATGGAATTGAAATTGACAATGACATAAACAATGGAGGCTTTAGGCGCTATTATATAGTACAGTGATGATAAGACGAAGAATAGATAGTGAGGCTATTCAATTGCTGGGGTTTTGTCCTGTTTAGAGAATGTCTCTCTGCTAGTATTTACTGAACCAGTCAGATTTTGAAACATAATAAAATACTTATGTAAGCTACAAACACCACATACAACTACAGTACTGCAATTAATTATAGTGTGTATACCCATTAATGACCCACTACAGGGTCGGGTCTCCTCTCACAATGAGAAAGATGTAGGCCTTAGTCCCCCACGCTGGCCTACTGCGGGTCGGTGGACTTCGCATGCCTTTGAGAACATTTTTTTTGTGAACTCTCAGGCATGCAGGTTTCCTCACGATATTTTCCTTCACCTTAACAGCAGGTGATATTTAATTTCATAAATCGCACTAATTATAGTAATGAAACGAAATTAAAAACACTCAGTTCCAGAAGAAACGGAAACATTATAAAATACACACTTAGATACACTTTCGTTGGTCGAATGCATTCAATTAACTATCCTTTCGTTCCAGGTAAGTAATTACACATTACGAGTAACTCATGTAGATAAAACCATTACCTAAGACGGCTCTTTGACAATAAAGGATCCAAAAACAATACAAGATGTTTGATGGTAAATATTAGGAATCAGATTAGATGACATAGAGGCATACCAAAACGTCCTTTTAAAGAATGGTAGATAATGAAAGCAGTGTTAAAATTTATTAAACGAAAAATTTTATTACGCAAATTTTTAATTACAATATTATGAGAGAATTACTCACGCAAGTTAAATACTTACGGCTCAAGTCTGACACTCTCCTAAGAGACACTTGAGCACGAATATGTGAGTAAATAAAAACGTTTGGTAAATGAGAACAAGCGTAGGTAGATTTACGCGGAACCGAGTACATTCGCCAACAAATTGTTTAGTCGGCGCAAATAAACTTATTTAACCAGTGTTTGTACAAGCTAGTGTTTAATTTCGCGTTGTTTGTTCGCTGACAAAGGAAACTGTAATATGTCTGTAATATCCAACGCTGATCCACCTGAGTCCACCATCTGATATAACTTTTCTGTTGTGTGCATAAAGTGACAACTTACTATTATCTTTATATTTTGCTGATTCGATTTACCTCTTTGTGGCTAGTGTAGTGACCTGCCCTGAAGTCAAACGTGAGCGTAAGAAATACATGATTATAAATGTAATGTAAACATTCATTGAATCAATTTATTTAATTATAATTTATAGGTACATAATTATTTATTAACTGTGCTTATAAAAAGGGGTTTGTTGGCTTCAGTTTCGTATGAGTGTGTTAGCACTGTCGTTTGATTTTTTTTCTTTAGAATTAAGTCAAGTTTAAAACTATATACAAGAAGGTACAGATCTATAATGGCTTTAAGACTTGAATAGATTTAAATTAAAAATGAACCCCTCTATAAGTAAATAGGTACAAACGGTAATAAAAATCAATTTTCCTTCAACATTAAGAACATTTGCTGAGTGAATATAATCATGAATTATAACTGAACATCCCGTCTGCAGCCAGGGGTGTAATTTCATTTTGAGGAGGGTCGCGCAGAAAACTAATTTTAGTTACAAAAGCAAACAGCCCGATAGTAAGGGAGGGCCTTTGTTTCCCTCACAAATATCAACCAACAACGAAAATGGACAAGTTTAAAATTTAATTAGCTTTATATTGCTCTGTATGGTGGGTTCCTTGAAGCTTTTTATGAAGCTCCCGTGCCCAAAGATTCTTGGACGGAATACGGAAAAATACAAATACTCATTGTGAAAATTGAAACGCAATTTTGTGGAAGTGCAAAGACAATGTTTTAGCTTTAGACCGATTTTTACCATACAAGGTAGGTAGTAGGTTTTGAGAATATTGTAAATAAAACAATATTTTCTCTGTAGAATTTTTATATTAAGTGAAATACATGTCAATACTAAAAGATGTCATGTATATATTCAAATGAAATCATCTACTATGCTTTACAGCCAGTATTTTCAACACGCCCCCTTAATCTTTTAATGTTAACTAAGCTATGTATTAACATATAAAGATTACAAACAAAAATAAAAAATGCTTCTCACATATCACAATAGTAGAAAGTAGAAAAAAGGGGCATGATTAACAACATGGGTGCTAGAAATATATTCATTTGTACCAATAACTAAAGTCCCATGCCACTTATACATTTCTCAAACTTTATACGACCTAAAGATTTTGTTAGAGCATCTGCGTTCATTTCTTCAGTGGGTACAAAGTTGAGATCTATCACCTCCTTATTTATTTGTTCCCTAATGAAATGGAACCTAGTATCTATGTGCTTAGTTCGACTGTGGTGTAATGGGTTTTGAGCTAATTTAATTGCTGATTGGCTATCACTATAGATGGATACACAATTCAACTCACTAGTAACCTCATAAATAAAACGTCTTAGATAACAAGCCTCTTTTGAAGCTTCTGTGAGTGCCATATACTCTGCTTCGGCTGATGATAACGCCACAGTGCGTTGTTTTTTACTCTCCCAAGACACCAGCCCGTCTGCAAGTTTCATATAAAAACCTGTATATGAACGACGAGTTTGGGTACAGTTTGCCCAATCAGCATCTGCATAGCCATATAAGTTTTTGTTGTCATTTCTGTAAGTAATACAGTGGTTAATAGTACCTTTCAAATATTGTAGTACTCGCTTAGCTGCTAACCAATGTGTTTTATCATAACAAGAGTTGCAAATGCAATATCAGGACGCGTATGTGTCGCCAGATATATCAAAGAGCCTATAAGTTCTTGATATGGGTATGAAGATTCATTTTTACTACTATCAGGTATTCGTTCCAACTGTGTATTCTGCAACGGAGTACGTACCGACTTACAGTTCTCCATTCCAAATTTACACAAGAGTTTCTCAATGTAGGTGCGTTGACATATCTTCATTATACCATTTTCATATGCAACATTTATTCCTAAATAATATTTCAGTTTTCCCAAGTCTTTCAAACTAAAACGCGATTCAAGTTCTGTTTTGACTCTTTCAAAAGTGACGTCTCTTTTATAAAATAAAATTATGTCATCAACAAAAACTGCTAAAATGACAAGTTCCTTTCCAAAAAGTTTTGTATAGACACACGGCTCAGAGGGCATTCTTTTAAAGCCTATTGAGTATAGAGTTTTATCCAGCTTAATGTTCCAAGCTCGTGGCGCTTGTTTTAAGCCATAAAGCGATTTCTGTAACAAACAAACTTTATCTTTGGAGTCTTTAGAGAAACCGGGTGGCTGTTCCATGAACACCTCTTCTTCTAGCTCTCCATTTAGGAATGCAGTGTCTATATCCATGTGTCTCATGTTTAGTTCCATCTTAACTGCAAGAGCAAAAAGTGTCCGAAGTGAAGACAACCGGACTACTGGAGCAAAAGTTTCATAGTAATCTAATCCCGCTTGTTGACTAAAGCCTTTAGCTACCAGACGGGCCTTGTATTTTACAACAGTACCGTTTGCATCTCTCTTCAATTTATACACCCACTTGCAGGGGATTACTTTCTTTCCTTTTCTGTCTACCAATTTCCAAGTTTTTAGTTTTTGAAGAGAATCATATTCCTTCCTCATTGCCTCACCCCATTCTTTAGCATCTACAGCATTTATAGCTTCCGCATAAGTATTGGGTTCATCAGGCTCAATTAGTGACTCGCTAACTTTGTAAGTAAAAAGATCTGGTGGCTTTCTAACTCTAGTAGGATACCGCCTTGTCTCTGTATCATTTCCTACAATTTCATCAGATGAATGATGTTCTTCACGAACAGGGTCTGGAACCTCTTCCAGATCTTCACCTTGAGCATCTTCAAAAGAATCAGACTCTTGGATTTCTTCTTCCACAGGAACATCAGAATTTTCTATATTGTTAGAGAAATTAAAAGGAATAGTCAGATCAGCTGCACCAATATCTTCTTTTGATTTAGCTTTATTAGGATCATAAAAAATGTTTTCAAAAAATGTAGCATCACGCGATTTTATAAGTTTCCTTGGAAAACGAGCATTTCGAAAATAGTACGTATTTGGATCTTCTGTATATCCAACAAAATAGTATTCTTCTGCCTTAACATCTAACTTCTTTCTACTACAGGAGGGAATTTGGACCATAGCTTTACAACCAAACACTTTCAAGTGTTTTAGTTCAGGTTTATTGCCATACCATTTTTCATAAGGTGTTACAAAATTTAAGGCACGGTGAGGACATCTATTTTTCAAATAAACAGCAGTTTCAAAAGCATCTTGCCAATAAGCTTTAGACTTTAGGCTACCAGCCAACAAAGATCTAGCTTTTTCTATAATTGACCTATTTGTGCGCTCAGCCACACCATTTGATTGTGGGCTATATGGTGCAGTCGTTTGATGCTCTATTCCTTGCGAATTTAAATAGTCTGTAAAAAACTTATTTACATACTCCGTCCCGTTATCCGTTCGTAATGCCTTAATTTGTTTTCCTGTTTGTTTTTCAACCAAGGCTTGAAAAACTATAAACTTAGTCTTCACCTCCTCTTTAGAAGCAATAAAATATACAAAAATTCGTCGAGTAAAATCATCTATAAATAGAAGAACATACCTATTACCTTGTAGCGAGACTTCTGACATAGGGCCGCACAAGTCAGAATGTATAAGTTGCAACGGCTCTGTCGCTCTCGTAAAGGAAACCTTTTTAAAAGATTTACGTGTCTGTTTCGCTTCAACACAAGTCATACAAGGTTCCTTATCTATTTCGGTAAAACTAATAATAGATTGATGTTTAAGCGAATTCATTGCGTAACGACATAAATGACCTAGCCTTGCGTGCCATAAACGATATTGTGATGATCCATCTGCAGTAATTAATGATACGTCTTTACGCGGAGTATTAACAGTACAATCTAAAGTATACAGTCCACCACAAGTCGAACCATGCAGAATTGGTACATCTGAAATTTGAGAAGAAACATCTGAGTTATAAATGTTACATCCACTTTTATCAAAAACAACAGTAAAACCTCTCTCTACAACTTTCATAACAGAAATTAAGTTTGCTTTAAGTTTTGGAACATATGCAACATTACCAATTGTATCTATTACCTTAGTTTTGGTACAAATAGATACGTCGCCAATGCCGGTGCAAGCAATTTCCTCACCATTGGCAATCGTCACCTTACCGTAAACGTTTGGTCCAACAGATGTCACCCAATCTGACCTTGATGTCATGTGCCTTGTAGCACCAGAGTCTATGATCCACTTGTCAGTCAGCGAAGCTTGGCTAAAAACATGTGCACTGAAGAGTGTAGTATCTTTTGTTTTCTTCCTACTTTCCAACTTCTTACGTGGACAGTCTGGACGTTTGTGTCCTAGCTCTTGACAATCATAACAAATAATAGGCTTTTTCTTCTTATTGAGTTTTGAAGGAATTGTTGCTCTTAAGGCTGTCTCAGATTCGGTCTCTCTTGACGAGGCACTTAAAAGTTTTGTCTTTACTAGGTTACTAGTTATCACTATGTTGCTATTTTCTAAGCCCATAATCATTGGTTCATATTTTGCAGTTAGCCCACCAAGTAAAATTGCAGCTACTGTGTCATCTTCTATATTTTTACCAATATCTTGTAAATCTTGGACTATTGTCAGAACAGCATTTATATATGACTCCATATTTTCAAAATCTACAAGATTTAATCTGTATAGTCTACGTTCTAAACTTAACTTTCTGCCCATACTTTTATCTTCATATGCTAACTTTAAGGCATCCCATGCTTCCTTTGCTGAGTTGGAATTACGTACATGAGTTATCGCAGGACCATCCAGAGTTAAGCATATCTTTGAAAGAGCCTTGCGGTCGTTTCGTATTTTGTTTACGGATGTCGTTTTGTCTTCATCAGGATACCCCACTATCGTAGCCCACAAATCTTCCAGTAAGAGATAGTTCCTCATTTTAAACTTCCAGGTAGTATAATCATCTCTACCACATAAACGAATTGGTGGTAAATTCATACCTGAACTGGAGGTACATCTCTTCGTATCACCACTATCCATATTTTATTATATTAATATGTCCACTCTATTATTATTGGGCCATAATAACCATAATAAATTCGTGCTGATAACGTTTTGAGAATATTGTAAATAAAACAATATTTTCTCTGTAGAATTTTTATATTAAGTGAAATACATGTCAATACTAAAAGATGTCATGTATATATTCAAATGAAATCATCTACTATGCTTTACAGCCAGTATTTTCAACAGTAGGTAAGTACCTACCTAGTGAGAGTTGTAGTGAGAGTTTCTGGAGATTCGTTTCCTTCTTCGTTACAGCAGCTAATGTTTAGTTTTGTCAAACGCAAATAAGAGAAAAATTGTTGGTGTGTACCATTGTTATGTGAACCGGGGTAGGTCGTTAGAACGTAGATTGTGTTACACACACTAGGCCCCAGGGGAATAAGTAACCTAAGTATTCAATACGACTGTTTCTCAACAACTTAATTGACTTAGGTAGGTACCTACTTATTTATTTTCATATTTCCTAATAATTATTAAAAAGTTGGATCCAGTCATTTTTTGAAAAATTACATGAAATATTTTCAGGCTTAGGTTAGCTTAACTACTACTGTATACGTTGTAATTATTTTCATATTTCGCCAGTTTCGCCATCACGCAAGCTGTCAAATCGATTTAATGAAGCCGCTACAAATTTGCAATATTCTATAAAACACGTAAATAACACCGAACCTATTAAAAATATCAGCACTAATGACTTTATAATTATATAATTACACCTACCTTTATTAGATTGGCGACGGTTAAACTGTGTATCAAACTTTGTATCAAAATCAAAATGTCGTGTAATATAAAGTGTAGGTAATTTATTAGCGCGAAGGCATGCTATTTAAATTTATATCATGTCATTTACGCTCTGTCTTTCTAATTTTTTAAAATACTGAGGTATTCCTGAGGTATTTATTGATGTTTAATATGATCAAATGATTTAAGAAATTTAATAAAATTTAAAGCCTTCTACGTATACTGGAGTCATATAACAAATTTAGGTATTTTTACAAACGTCGTACATAATAAAAGACACTTTAATGTTAGTGTTAATAAAAGAAAAAAGAGCAAACGTTTTCGCGATAGAAATACATTTAAACTCTTTCTAATTTGTTTAATTTCATAAAAAACAGTAACGATTTGACTTCAAATTTCTGTCCTTAAAATTACTATACTTAATATCAGTTGACCCATTATTTACCGAACTTTAAAAAGTAAGTTACATTTATATATTTTTGATGGTTTTACTGATAAGAAGGATAGACTCTACACGGTGGCGATAATTTCCACCCTTTTTTCTTTTAAAAAACAAACATACTACCTACTCACCCCTTTCCATTTATAAGTTAAAATTATCCGACCCTTTTTAATGTCCTCCAAGAAATGCGAAATTAAAGCAGCAAAGAGAAATATCTCAGCACTTTCGGCCATTTGCAGAATTCGTTCCGTTCGCAACGTTCAGGGGTCACAATTGGTGAAGGGTCTTCTTAATTTCTCTGTATTAGTGAGTCTTACTGACCCCTTGGACATTAATCGTGGGGGTGCAGCGGTCACTGAACCCGAATTAAGATGGAAAGAAGGGTCGAAGGCGATCGTTATGCCCCCATCTCCCTGAGATAATAGGGTGGCGTTTCTGGCTTCTAGTCCATAAAATTATACTCGTAAGTTGGACGAATTTCCATGAGAAAGTTTTAATTTAAATTGGAATCGGTTTTGTTATTTAAATTTCGGAATTTCGAATTCCTCAAAATCGATTGTCTGAATAAAAGTTCACACGTAAAGAGATTTGTGGATTAAGCTCTAAAATGGTTTTGAATATTTATTTTTATGAAAGTCGAATGTGAGCGTCAATGGTCTGTAGTGATACCTTCAATGGTCTGTAACCTAAGAATCAACAATACACTGCACCGACTCCTCAGGTAGGCCTTAGTCCACCACCCTGAGCTGTGAACTTCACATTTGTTTGAAAACGTTAAGGAGAGCTCTGAGGCACACAGAACTCCGACGTTTTTCTTGCCAAAAGATGTTTTCTGATGTAATACCTACTTATCGTGTAGAGGATATACATAAGTGTATTCAAATTATTATATGTAGTCTCTTCGGATTCGGAAACCTCTTGAACCGAAACACAAGTATTTGCTTGCATCACGGCGAGTTATAAGGACGTAACGACGGACTAGACTCGTTGGTACCTCCTTCAATAGGTTCTTAAAACTTTTTAATATTCTGCTTGTATTCTCATAAATAATATTATCTATTAAATACACCTTTCAGAACTAGAAATGAAATAGTTTCCAGCGGCTGCAGCGCTCTAGATAAATAATGTGGAGCTATCTCCGACTCATCCAACTTTATAAATTACTTTCCTTACCTACAGATAGGTAGGTAGGTACTGGCATACTCGGCACACGTGTGTAGTTATGTTACATTCAACCTATAGAGAGGTTTATCCGTAGGTATGGTTGTCGGGGACACTTTATTTGTGGCGAATATCTTTGTCCTCATGAGTAGTTAGCAAAGTACATACGACCATAGATAGAATATTTTTTTTTATCTATTTGAAGTTCGTTGCGTGCGTGCATGGGCTGCAGTAACCGCTTTACATCAGGTGGCCTGTATGCCCTTTTGCTACTCAATAACTAATTAAAAAATCATTCTGTCAGCATCATCTGTACATCTCCCATATTTTATGGTAACTAGGTACTGCAATCTTTGTCCGTTTGTCTGTTTATCTGTCCATGTGTTATCTTTCTGTTTATAGCGAACTGTGGAACGGATGAACAGATTTTCTAACTAGAAACTTCTAACTGATGTTTTATCTCATTAAAAAAAAAACACATACCTAGCTAACTTACGAGTAGAAGTCTTTAATACTTGAAGCGGTGTTTGAGCCCAGACTTCTTTAATCGGATTTCTACCAAATCATTGGCAGCCAGTTAATGTGACCACAATTAAATTTGGCCCACAATAAACTTACATTTGGTTTACAACAATGCTTCATTTGTAGGTATTAGTTTTGCTATAGAGTTCCTACGGGGGCGGGAACTAAGACACAACTATCGCGTAGAGTTCGGTCGCTGCCAACCAATCGCGGTTGGCATTTCTGTTTCTTGAGGAATAGGTATTAGATGTAGGCAGGTACTCGAAGATACTCGTAGGTATTGTTTTATGTATTATCTGCATAGTTTATTTATTTACTAACAAGGCATACCAACTAAGATCACAAATAGAATTGCAAAAAAGGCCTTAAATAAAACATTAACAGCTTAAGTCCTTAAATTAAAGGATTGCACAAAAGTTTAAAAAAATACTCACATAGTGCTTTCGACTTTTAAAACAAGTAAAAAATTATTATAGCTATTATCTTGCAGCTACCCTATTTATGAAGAAATTTAGGGATCAGCCTAGCTTTTACGAGTGCTTAAAGGCACCCTTTATTTAGGTTCACAGGAGCGCCTTAAGTTACTGTACTATTATTACTTTCTATTACCTACTAGATAATTATAAAATCTTAAAAGTTAATTTTAATCTAGCCCAGTCTATATTATTCAGCGTTTATGATTTTTTCTATTTCATTGATTACCCCTAAATGCGAAACATAAGGTACTAGTCGTAGTTGTCGTAGGTATAGAACTATAGAGAAATATAAATATAGATACTATACAGTACTGACTCATTTCAAACGCTGTGCCAACACATTCTGCTTGCCTTTATATGTATAAAACATTTCGTAGCGCATTCGTTTAAAACCGCCCTACCCACTATTCCGCAATTATTATTCCAAATTGCAAAAGTTCGCAGTAATTAATCCGCTTCTAAATCCACCAAACTTCGTTCATAAAACTGAGCTAGAAAAGCAAACTTTCTAAATGCAAAAGCCAATGCAGTTTGAGTCCAGTTCTGCTCGCAGCGTTTCATCCGACCGCACGCAGGGCAACTTCGCTTGTTTTCTTACTCCATCGGACTTTTCCAACTCATTTGAATTCAAAAGCAGATACGCTGATGCGCAGATACGGCGGCGCAACGTACCTTTGTGGTTTCTATATAGTCTAGAAAGTTCTAGAGCTCCAGTTCCGCTAGAGTGGCAGCAGTTGCCAACTTTTCCTAGAAGTTGGCGTAATGTTGCGGCAAAAAGCGCTCACGCTAGGTTTAACAATTACCTAAGCAGTGCAAACTTTTGCACGTAGTTAGCTGTTTGTTCCGTTTTTGAACGCCACATAGTATAGTACATGCGAGGTGTAGTTATTTAAACGCGGTTACATAAGCTTTGTGTAAGAATAGACGCGTGAGTCTGATAGCGGCTGTATTTAACAGCGGGAAATGTAGAGCTTTTCAGAAGAACCATAATTTTGTAACGTTACGACCGCTAATGGTTAACTCATTTGAATTTCATATTCAAGATTCCTCGCTAATCACAATGTCAATTTCAAAATTTAAATACCTACTATTGAATAGATGAAGTTTTTTTTAATGATATCTATAGCACTTCATAACCTTCATTGAATGCGGAGCTTAAATGTAGGTGCTTTTAAATTAAATGCTTTAATTACATTACGATTTGAATGTAAACCTTTAATAATGTATCGAAAAATTACCGAATACTTCATGATAACTTACTAAATGATAATACAAAATTGAATTTTATCAGTCTGTAAACCTTTAGTGACTCACTACTGGGTCAGGTCTTCTCTCACAATGAGAGAAGTAGGCCTCAGTCCACCACGCGGACCTAATGCGGGCTGGCCAATTTTACCAGTACCTACCTACGTTCACTTAATTTAAGTTACAATCAAGTTGCTTCGAGGCGAAACTCTAATAATTAATTTGCTCAAATAAATCCTGCCTCGCATTACATAAGGGCGATTTAAACTGTCGGAGTACACTATGTTTTCAATTACTGAAGGCTCGCGAGATATTTGCTGGTAGGGCTGTCGTTGTAGTCCTGTATTGCAATTCTTTAGCACATTAAAGGGTGTCTAAAAGATCGCTATTTAATGAGAACGCCGTCTCGTCTACGATTACCTATGTGTCAGTAACCCATTAATGACCCACTACAGGGTCGGGTCTCCTTCTCGCAATGAGAGGGATGTAGGCCTTAGTCCACCACGCTGGCCTACTGCGGGTTGGTGGACTTCACATACCTTTGAGAACATTTTTCTTTGTGAACTCTCAGGCATGCAGGTTTCCTCACGATGTTTTCCTTCACCGTAACAGCAGGTGATATTTAATTTTTATAAAGCGCACATAACTTTTTAACAAAGTCATTGGTGCGTGCCCCTGGGATTCGAACCTGGACCCCTCGATTCGAGGTCGAATTCTAAGCCACTGGGCTATCACCGCTCATTACCTATGTAATTAATTAATATTCTTTATTTATAATCCTACACACTCATAGCCCTACACTCGGATTCCCTTTGGTGCCATGAACACATACAAGACGAGAACACAACACACACAGATAAGAAACAGAAAATCAAATTCAACATTCAAAGCTTATCCTCAGCCCTCACCACTACTTTAAATACTAATTCTTATGAAATTTAACTAAAATCCTACCTATACTAACTGAAACTTTGTGTAGACAGATGTATGGATGGATGGATCGACGGATGTTCGATAGTCTTTCGCGCAAAAATGGCTGAACAAATCTGAATGAAATTTGGTAGGCAAGACAATGCACGTAGCTGGATAAACATATCGGATACTTTTTATCCCTCGCTGGACCAAGTCTAGTCTAGTCAAACATAAAATTTTAAGAACCGCTGTTTTAAATAAACGTTACGATTAAACGATCGGTCCCAGTGGCAACAGTGTTGTAGATGGTTACTGAAGAATATAGAAATCAGGCGGCAAACGATTGGTCGCAGTGGCAACCCTGGACCATTGGCTAGTGCGCGTTGCTGGCGTGCCTTTCCCGCCATCCGGCATCGCCTCTCGCGCCATTCCCTGCCAAATCGCACCTCGGCTCTCAAAGCTATCTCAAATTATAATACTCATAATAATATATTAAAATAAAATTGTTCGTTTTATAAATAACTAGCTGACCCAGCAGGCTTCGCTCTGCCAATGAATTTTTTTTTAATTTTTTTTTAATTTAATAGCCTATGTTACTCAGGCTGAATGTAGCTTTCCAATAGTGAAAGAATTTTTTAAATCGGCCCAGTAGTTTTTGAGTTCATTCGTTACAAACATGCAAAAATACAAATGTTTCCTCTTTATAATATTAGTATAGAGTATAGATTAGTATAGATTAACGAACGAACGAATACCTGATAAGATTTTATTACATGTCAATGAGTCTTGATATGGGTAATAGAAGTAGTCTAGTAACTTGGTTATCCAGTCTCCTCTGCCACTCCTTTCTACGGATTTGATAAGTTTACGTTTTTGTGGTAAATCGAATATCGTCAACTGTTAATCCATACATTGTATATTTCATACATACTCGTAGGTACAAAGCTACGATTCAATTCCACAGTTCAAATGTGAACTTACCGTAGAGTTTACCTCAGATCTATAATAGAAAATTCTGGAAGGTACCTTTGTTCAGCAATATGGGTGGCGGTTGTGTGCGGATATTATCTACGCCAACCCACGAGGGCGGACCCTCCTCAATGACTCCAAGATCACCCGGACGCACTTCCCTCTCTAATTGTGACTCCCGGACTCATTATGCTTATCTTTAGAACTCGTGTGTGTGCGTGGGCTCGGTCACTGATCGAATGTTCTGGATGTGGCACTTTCCATGGACTTAGACGTACATTTCAAAAGAGCCAAACCGGTCCAGTCGTTCTCGAGTTTCAGGGAGGGTAGCGCATAGCGATTCATTTTTATGTACATAGAAGAAAAGATAAGGGATTTTTTTTTACATGAAATTAATAAAGTAGAAATTGAGCGTACAGGCCACAGATGCTAAGTGTTCACTGTAGCTCTATGACGTGTTCGTCCGACCTCAAATAGAAGAAAAGTCTTAACTGACTTGAGGTCCTATTACGTAGATGCGTGGGGGTCTACATCTCGTAAAAGGGAAATAAGATACATGAATCCTCGTTATCATTGTCTAGCTCGTGTTTGCGAAGATATGGTTGTCAAAGATACTGTAGCTGTAGCTAAGTATTGATTTTTAATGTAGGTACCTTGTAATTTTAATGCTCTTATAACTTCACCTATAACTTTTGTCGGCGCTTCCATATCCCTACATCTTCGTATAATGTTAGTTGGCGATACGTACAAAGTGTGGGTGAAGATGGCTGGGTTCGTGTGTGTGCGTTTGATTAATTTACGCAATTTGGGCCCGGGCGCCGCGGCCGCGCAATAGTCGTAGTTCCGAACAACGATTTACATAATGATTTATGAAGACCCGGGCTTGGGTAATTTGTACTCATTTACCTTATTTATACTTTACCTTATCCAGGATACCTAAATAAATAAAATGATTATCACGTTACGCCGACACTACCAAACTGAGTAGGTACCTGTCTTTACTGTCTTTAAAAATTCAAATGGTTCAAACTATTACTGAGCAAATAAAATAAGTTACTGTTATAGAGTGCAAATTATTAAGTCCAGCCATTGAATGAGATTGAGAGACATTATATAACATAGCAGTTCTTGTGAACAATTCACTGCTATGTAATCAATTTCTCGCTATTGGGTAGTATTGTTTAGGTGTGCGTAGGTACGGTAGGTATATAAGGATCCCTCTGATATTACCGTGTCCATCATATTGGTGTCTGTACCTATGTACTTAGGACCATTAAAATTTAAGTACAGAAATTTTATAATGTGATCTAAAATCATATTATTCCATTAGAAGTCAAAAGCTACGAGTTTCGTGGGCGCCTGATTTAGAATTCTTTTTCTAATGAGATGCAAAACCAATACAACAAAATTTTCCTTCTGTAAAAATGTTTAACATTAACGTTTACCGTTTATTTGTCGCTGTACGTAGGAACGCAGGACCTGACTGCTTATAGGACTAATTGGCAATCAAATCTAAAGCGTCAACGTGAATAGAACATCTCAGGCCGGTAGGTACTTACGTGCAAAGCAGAAATTCAATGCTAGATCACCAATATAAGATTAATGAATCAAGTAATCCATTAACAACAGCATTAGGGATCGCAAATTGAAAGTCGACTACTCGTTGCCATTTGGACATCAACAAATGTCCTTTATATTGCTGACGACGAAACAATGTGGCGAAATACGTAGTTTCATTATTAAATCGACTTATAATAGGGTTTGTTTGTGGGATTCTCAATTCTGTTACCTCAATGTAGAGTTTGTTTTTGGTTGTTTGAAAATCGCTTTGTAAGAAGATTAGAACAAAGTAACACGTATTAGGGGGCTAATGAATACCACAAGTCAGGCGTCCGTTGTCCAGCGTGGATGGAAATAGGTTTATTATATATTCTACAGGGTTTTGGCTTAATTATTTTAGGTTTTACAGCGAGGTGTTAGCGCTACGGCAACGTATTGAGTTTCGTTTTGCTGTTAACAGCGTTGGTTGATTAATGAAGTCTTAACATAATTTAGATGAGCGTGGTTGGAAATAAATACCGTTCTTCCAAAAGCATTTACCTATGTTCCTTCTAATGTTCAATATGTGTACTTACTCTATCACGTAAAAACTTGAAAAATACTTTTAGGGGAATCTGAAATAATTAAACGAAATTATACAACTTATTTTTTTTTTTGTATTTCACGTCCATTACAACAATGGGAGTTCTTATTTCAATAGTGTTCTTCTTTCGTTTATCTGCGTTCCAGTCCTAGGTCTTGAATTGAACTTGAAGGCCGTAGCTTCAGCTATCTGCAGCAACCGCTTACGAGCTCAATACAACACATAAAACACTTTTTATTTAGCTCTGGTCTTATCAGAGTGGAAGCTAGTACCTATCTGTTGTATAGTATAGTTAATGTTTATTTTATTTAAAAATGCGTTGATGTTTTACTAACGCGTCAGCTCTCTATCATCCTCTAGGTATCTCTCAACTGCAACGTAAACCTTTAAGATTGCTTATAATTATAATTAATTTCAACAGTGATTGTTTAGACAAAATCGACCTACGTATTATAAGTAGTAGTGTTCAACCATTTTGCACAGTTACAATTTAATAAGTAGGTAGATATGTAGCCATTATATCGATATATAAATTGCTTAGCCAAACGTGCAAGGAATTCAAGGGTCACCCTTAGGGACGGAGGGTGAAGGAAATAACGCCACGCATAAAGGGTGGTCGAAGTTGACAATTTCTTGAATAGTCGGGGATTTGCAAGGCGGGGGGTTGTAATTCACGAGGGACTTCCATTAAAATTCTGTTTGCCTTTCGTAGTTATTGCTTCATAAGAATGAAAATGTCAGTCGCTTAAAATGTAATGAGCGCACACATAAAGGTTTTTTGTAAAGAAAATTATTCATTTGTATCATTTTGTTGAACGATCTTACTCCACCACCCTGGCCTTATGCGGGCCTTACGCGGGCTGGTGGATTTGGTACCTTTGAGAATAAAATTTTGTGAACTCTCAGGTATGCAGTTTTCCTCAAGATGGTTTCATTTGCCGTTACAGGAATTGATATTAAATTTTATGAAGCGCTCATAACTTTTTTTAAGAAATCTATTGGTGCGTGCCACTACACAACCAAGTTTTTTTACCTATATCTACTATTACCCATAAACTTATCAGCTATTCACCGTCGCGTCGTTATTATATTCCTCAATGTTTTATTTTATTCTCAAGTCACCCAAAAAGCAATCTTTAAGCAATTAAGATATTTTATAACCTGTGCCCAGCCACAAATAAAAATGGGGTTATAGCAGTGCATTAATTTATTCTTGTTAGAAGCAAGTAATGGATCACCGATTGAGTGAAGAGTATATAAACGTAGTGCAGTCGTCACGGTTGATTAGTCGCGGTGCAGGCTCAATGAGCGCGTCTGAGATCAAAAGATGATCAAACGTTGCCGAGTGCTCAGTAGCCACGCTCGGGGCACTTGTCAACGGAAATTATCGTCCTCCCTTGTATACCTGACACTAACCAATTGGTAGCGGACTGTTGATGACTAGCTTCACTTTAATATGCCTATTTAAAACTGTAGGTATCTAAGCTAGTATACTCTTATTAGTCGGCGAATATTTTGATAATTAAATGTCAGAAAAATAAAAACGTAGTCGAGTTTTAGGAAGTAATTTAGCCAGGTCTAAATTACTCACCACTCGGCAAAAGGTTAATTACATAAAAATTTGATACATAGGTACATACATATATAGAAAAATCATATTCCTAATACGTTAGGAATATATTTTTTCTATAGATAATACTCACAACAATGTCAATCTATCAAATCAATCTTTCCATTTGTATATTAATTACGCTTTATGAAATATGACCACCAATTATTAATTTTGTAAAATACGCAATTATTACGACGATGCGTCGAAATAAAACGAACTTTTGTACGCACCAAAACTTTGACGCATACCTATTCAGTAACCGCTAAAATACGTACAATGACGAACCTAAATACCTATAATTGTCCACAAATGTGAATGTGTGTGCATCCGTCATTAAATAAAAGCGTAATGTTACATAGAATTTTAAATAGGTGTACTCTGCGACCACCAAAACGATTCGATAGCGATAAAAGTGTTGTTGTACGTGTGCATTTCTGTCTGTTATTTGAACGAATGATTTCAATAAAATTCGATTGTGTCGCCGTTGTGGCGCGCGCGTTTTCTAAACTACTTATATTCGTCTTTCCGGCTGTCCGCATGACACAAAAACCTATGCATTTCGTCGTGTTAAAATGAAAAATATTCAAGAAAGTAAAATACCTCTCTTATGAACCTGTCGGTAATTTCTTCGCAGGCATTATTGCGATATTTTTTTAATATTCAAATTTTATATCTAAGCAAGTAAGTTAGGTAGGTACTTCTCAAAAGATCAAAGAATTTGCTGGAAGACTTCGCAAGTAACTAATATCAAGCTTCGTTAGCAGACTACCTCGTCTACCATCACTACGTGTGTGGTGTAGTAAGTAGTTTATTTTTCTTGCTATCTTAAGGTTTATTGAAATTAATGGATACTTAAACAAAGTCCTAAAACCTACACAAACAAAGTGTCCAAAAGAAGCTGGTCAAAATTCAAAATGTAAAGTTGTGTTAAAGACATTTTTATAGGCAGTATCTGGACGGAAAACCTTTGGGTAAAAACCAAATAGAAGTTATGACCTCGACAGATACGAGTATATGCAAAGATAAGGAAGTAGGTTTGTCGCCGGTTGGCCGGGTGCGAAGTGATTCCATATGTCGCCGTCCTTTTGCGTTATTTCCTCTCCGCTGAGATCCAATCAGTGTTATCTTGTACCTACCTATGTATATGTCTATATGGGTCTTGTACCTATATAAGTCTTGTCTTATCAGTATTGTCTTGATCGGCGAGGAATGTGAAGTGATGTATTTTTTTTCTATCAATTGTAGCTGAAATCATAGCGTACTCTCCGCATCCGAATTTATTACTTTTGCCGTTACTTCACAATTTGGGTGTTGGGTATAATAACTTAACTCTTCTATATGTATTCTTGATTGCATGCCAGTCAAAATATACATAATAATTGGAAGTGGTACAAAGCAATAGTTATACGATACTATCGCTAATCAGCGATCTCTTCCAGAGTACCAATTATACGAATACATACATCGTAGAAAATGAAGAAGTAGACTAAAATATGAACAAAACAGCCTCAGATATATCTACGCGTATGGATCATTACACTAGCAGGGACGTCGGATCAATACGCGAAACTTAAACCCCCTCAAGAAGAAGGCAGGCCAAATTCGTATGTTAATACACCCCGCCCCACCCTCGCCGGGGGAGCCGAACTATTATAAAGGGTAGCACGAAAGTTAGATTAATGATGTTAGAAGCTGACCAACGTACAACCGCTGGTTGTATTGGCGCGTTTTCTAAGCAATTTTAAAAAGATATTTCACACAAATGCTCGATGGCGCGACGATCTGCCTCGGGCGGCTGGAAGTAACTGGATGGGGAGAGCCGAAGATCGGGCTTACAGTAAACTAATGTCGGCTGAAGAGAGAGAGAGAGATTTCATACAAATCAGTCACATCTATATGGACACAATTGTCTGTAAATGCGTCTCGTCGTAACAGTCTGCAGCCTATTAATAAACCCTTCGCAGAATGTGAAAGATGTATGCTTTAGTTAGTCCATATGCTGGCCTATTATGAGAATTGGACTTAACATGATTGAGCACATTATGGAGAACACTCAAGCAAGAAGAAGTTTATGCAAGTATTTCTTGAATGTTTTGCAGTGTGTGTGCAGAAGTCTGTGAGGGATTTTCACACGATTAAATATATCTACGTTATAGGTAAGCCATAATAACAAAAAAAAGTTTTAATCACATATAATTGCAAAAAAAACACAAATAACTGTCACCTACTGAATCCTTCTTAATTATTCTCTCCCAATCAAATACTGGTGACGGTCGGCAAAATGTGGTACGTGACGCTTATAATAGATAATAATTAAACAGTTGGTCGGTTACAAATGTATGTATGTATAATATTTCCAATATACAGCTTATTAATGCCGTAAACCACCTAACCACAGTAGGCCAGCATAGTGGACTAAGGCCTAAATCCCTCTCATTGTGTGAGGCGACCCGACAAACGCACAAATCTTAGGTGCCAATACTGCGTTCGGTCGTACAGTTTCTATCGGGCCGGGTGAAGTGCGGACGATCTAACTCTGGCACACATGCGCAGCCTCGGGCGAGATCCGTCGTGTGTGTGTGTGCGACGAATTAGATATTAGTTCTGCTGAGGACTTTACGTAAGGTGGGATGCGACTGCCATCCGCCCGCGACGTTGCTTGGACCAGTCTTCGGATAATTTTATAAAATATATTTTTTTTTAATTTCTGTTACATGATATCTCATGATACCTAGGTTTCACTTTGCTAACTCAACTTTTATATAAATACATAAAAAAATATTCATCAGTGCCTAATTGCTAGCCAAGGATTCAAAATACTAGTTTAGATTTTTTTCTATCACAATATTTTTAGTCTTACGATTAGTCTTACGATGCTACTTCTATAGCTTCTTCTTTCAGATATCACCGTTTTCAATGATATATTTGTCATTTTCTTTTTTTTCTACCTCCTATATACCAGTATATGCGGCATATAGGAAAATATAGTACCTTACCTGCACCATTAGGTCCATTTTGTTTTATTTTCATTACTTTTATTACAAGTGTGTACTTTCTTACACGTGATGAAAAATCACAAAAAGTACACGAATAATGATTGTGAATAACATTAAACCCAGATAATACAAAATGTTCTCTTTATCTGTGCTTCATGTTCGTAACATGCACACACACACAGACGCGCCTCAAGTGAACCGCCTTCACCACTACCATGATATGAATTCAAGCAGTCCACTACAGTATTACTCAAACTTGCAGATAAAACGTGAAGACGTGTGACTTGAATTCATGGATTTGTTTTTTAGGGTAGGAAATATACCAGAAATATTTAAAAATTAATAAATTACAAATTTTATTGAAAACATTCTAGAACCCATCTTCAACTATTAATACATATTCACCATATCTTAAGATCCAACCCTTAGACAATTTACAGTTCAAAGGCGAATGTAAAATTTTAACCATCTCAAACCGGTATACTATAGAAAGATCAACGGTCAAGTCATAGGCCCAAGGTCAGCGCATGTGAGATTATGGGAACGTCGTACCTATTACAATATGAATTGATCCATGACCCGCGGTCTCACGGCAACCGGTTCCTTCAAAGGATGCTGTGCTCTCAGGACGCATCTAATACATCTTTTTATATTTTAATTCGTCTTTCAATAATATGGAAATTCAACGGGATTTACTTTAATTTTTAGTAGCTATAACCCGAATGTTGTTTTACACACGCTCGTTAAATTTTGTAGTTTTGGGACAACAACTTTATGGTCAGGTGAAATCACAATAAAGCTGTTTTGCTGTATTTGTTACATTTTTTAAACTGATATTTTATCACAAAAATAAAAATCATGTTGGTATCTTATTTATTTATAAGAGTTAGAGTTTCATTCACCATTCCAGTGTATGAAACTTCTTACCAACTTGTGACAAAATTTATTTCATATTAATTTAATTATATTATTATTTACTAGTATTTATTATAGTATTATACAAAA
Source organism: Erynnis tages (assembly GCA_905147235.1). Taxonomy (NCBI): domain Eukaryota; kingdom Metazoa; phylum Arthropoda; class Insecta; order Lepidoptera; family Hesperiidae; genus Erynnis; species Erynnis tages. Next base: position 7,817,823 of record LR990087.1, read on the forward strand.
AACCATTTTAACCTTAAATATTAAAATGATTTTTTAAATGATTTTCATTTAAACCTTAAATGTCCGTGTAGGTACCTATCCGACTTTTCGCATATCTTTTTATTTTATTTGAGTTTCTTCATATAAGGTTTATTTTTCCAGGTGATACTTGTTTCGTACTACGCGTTTTAATTAGAAAAAATTTGCAACATTCTTGGTCTCCAATTGAATTTATTCTAAAACATCTTTACGAATAAGATTACTAATTACATAAAGTTTTATCTGCATTATTTGCGTTTCCTGCGACGTCCGCGCTCCCGCCCACATTTCACTCGCGAATTTGGCCAAAACTACACTCACACTTCGATATATTTATGCTTTATCCCTAACTTGTCGTCGTGTATAAGTTGCTCATGTGGCCACCCATCCATAGTTTTAGTTATACTATGTACACAGCGTCCACATTAGACGTGAATTATTATGAACGCGAGCGCTGGTTAAAGTTGCAAAATGCAATTTGCGTCTTGATTTTATCAGCAGACGTTGAATATTTCGGAACCATTTATTTGTTAATATGAAACAGATATATCGAGGATAGTAATCTAGGTAATTCAGATTTTTATATTTTGAAAATCTCAACCAAGTAAGCACAATATGTATCTGTAGCTATTTAAAAAAAATCTAGATTACCTACTTATCTATTTATAGAGGCATTTTACTATTTAAGTTTTTAATTTAGTCGTTTCTGGCTGTGTTGGCGATTCGAACTCTTTGGAATTGTATGTATTAAGAATAAATTTTGTTAACTAGGTTGTCTGCGTTTCACAGCGTTTAATTTTAATAATTAAGGAAGTCCAGGCTGCCAGTTTTTTATAGGAAAATTAGATTAAATACGGTCTACTCATCAGAAGTCATTAAACAGCCGTCAACTCTACATCTCAAAAATTTTAATATTACGCGGTTGAGTCTAACCTTATTTGCTTCTTATCAACCTCAAAGACAAAAGCGAATTTACCGACAACAAAACAGATATTGGCCCATGTGCAAAGACTTTAAGGTGGCTTTTCCATTAATTTTATTTATTCAGGCAAGTTTGCGGATGAGGGAGGATAATCGAATTGGTGTAGGGCGGCAAATCAGCCTAATGTGAATTCGATCGGTTGACGGCAATTAATCTACCTATGGAATTTTGCAGACGCTAATTGTGAGTGGGCAAATAGCTCCGGGCCTAATAGATGCTCACATAAAATGGCCGCTACGGTTTTTGCGTCAGCTAGTGACTACGGAATACGGACCCTCCGTAATTATGGTTCTTGGAGTTAGACTTAATTGAAGAATTTTCGGTCCCTACCGTCGCCCTCATATCCCGCCTTGACGCAGCACATTCTTCATGACTTTTGTATTAGTTGGGGAGACGTGGTAGGTATTTTATTTGAGGTGATCAGCCCTCTTGAGTACCTTCAGACCTAAATACGAATACAGATAGTATGTTAGGATTTTGATCTTTGCAATTATTTGGGTAAATTATTAATTCATATAAGAAAAAGTATTTTTAAGTATATTATGATATATATCTCCTATGCTATTCAGAAATCTTTTTTTTGTTTTGTCATTAATACTAAACCTACAACTATCATGTTCACATTGTCTATTATACCCACACAAAACCTTTTTTTTGTAATTAGTTTTATGTATCTCCAAGGGATTCTTGTTGCTATTTTACTCTGAAGTTCATGATAACTGCAATATTAAAGTATGATAAATTAATTTAAAAGAGATAGTAACCATAGAGCTTTTAAAAAGTACAAGCATTAACTAGTCATAATTTCTTGTTAGTGAGGAAAGTTTTCCAATGTTTTATTTTCCTACGTTTTTAATTATTTATTGTCCTCTACAGTTAGAAGATTGTTGAGTGAGTTGTAAATTATTAATTTAAATACTTTTAAAATGTTCATCATCTCGTTTCAGGCACATAGGCCAGGGCGCACGAGTCCAGTTAAAGACACATCTTTAGATCAAGACGTCGAGAATGCGATCATTATTGGGATGTTTACTGTAGTTATCAAAGTAAGTGGTCTAGATACTACATTTTAATGGGTTTGAAATGATATTCATTTGTTTTGTGAAAAATATACAACCATAACTTATTCAGGTTCATATGTGGGGTTATGAGAATGAACTATTTGTAATAAAATCCATGTGTGCATAGAACTGATTTATCAAGTCTGGTAAAGTTAGTTTACTAAGGGCAGTCTAGGCTGCCTATTCTCTACAATAGCCCTTTATGACTCTCCAATATTATATTCGATCTACACTGATAAGATCACCTTTTGTACTCTTCCTTGAGCATAAATCTGATTTTTTTATATATCCTAAGTATGTATAATACAATACAGCATATGAAGCTGAAATTCTGATAAGATTGTCAAGATATTTTTTTCTAAACATTGTGCTTGTAATTTCCAGGTATGTGTCTGTTGGCGGTATTGAATGAACGACTGAAGGTTTTCGACTGCTGTTATTTTCACTCTATATTTTGAAGCGGAAAAACAGGTAGGTCTATCGTATAGTTTCTGTAGTGGTCGATGTTTCTTAAATTATCTTTTATGAAGTCGGAGCAGACTAATACGATGGAAAAATTACTGTTATTGTTAAAGTATGCTAACTGTGTATTTTAGATGTATAAATGTGGGTAATGTCTTCAAATGCAAAGTACATATTTTATTCCGGGCACAGTAAAGTATTTAAAGTATTTACAAAAACAATCTATGTTACAGTAAAGTAGAAGGTATAGATTGCACCTAGTATCCTGTATAAAGGAGATTAAGTACTTTAGGCCTAGTGCAACATAAAAGGCACCCTTTTTTGTTCGTTCATCAGTCATCCGGTCAAATTTCAGATGATTCCTATGGATTTTCAATTGGATTCAGATGTTAATCGTCCATCTTGTCACTTTCCAGGTGGTGACAGCCGTCATGTTTACTTATGGTTGGTGATAGCAGCGAGACTTATAGCGTAAGCACCTTGAGATCCGTTTGCAGCGCTTCGCTACGCTTCTGCTTTTATGCTACGGTGCTACGCGGGTGCTACGAGAATAGTCTTAAAACTTCAACACATAGAATACTTTATTAGTGAAATAATAATAGAATGCGTCATGGTTACTATTACGTACCTATTTGTGGTGGTAGTATAGGTAGGCACCGTAATGATACCTAGTATCAATAGAAGTTGTTTCATTTTTCTTAAAAGTCTTAATTTTTTGTGAAACAAAAATTGAGAACATGATTTACTATTTTATGGTAAAATAAAATCATTTTGTAAGTATGACTTAGTAAAATGGGAAGAGTACTATATGGATAATAATACCTTAAACTTAATAATTTTGCAGTTATCTGGGTTTACCATTGAGAATTTAGATTGCATGTTTTTAAATGTTAAAAACACTGTGTGTATGTGCTTGGTACGTGATAGAATAATAAAACGGTTTTTAAAAAAATGTTTATTGTTTCATTTTCATCAAAATGGGGCTAAGCGGTAAAGCTTTTACGCTTCGCGCTTATAAAAATAGTTACGATAACTACCTATATCTATAAAAAGCTCCAATAGTAAATTGGAAACAAATATTGTGTGTACCTACTGGTACGTGTTTTAACAATAAATTAATTTACCGGTGATAACCCGGGAATCCCATCCTTTAAGTATATTTGTAACTCATTAGTGACCCACTGCAGAGTCAGGTCACTTCATTAATTGAGGAAAAATACCTAATTACACAATAGAAGAATTTTTTTCACTCATTTATGAAATCGTTTTACAATTACCATTTTACAATATCTAACAATTTTACTAGAATTCCAAGATTTTAACCTAATAACTCATTAACGGTTTAATAAAGTGCATGTATTAATTATGAACAAGATGACCCAATACCATTCATTACATTAATTAAAACAACTATCAATGTTACCTCCTATCTAATTGTGTCCATATTCCCAGAAATTCTCGTTTTGAAAACCTAAAATTGTAATACTAAATAGCACTTACTATTATAATACGCTTTCCATACAATTACGGCCCCTATCCTAGAAGCGTACAAAATTCATTGTCCGTTTTCATACAGAGCGCTCGCAAGCGGAGCGACAGGCGCGCCGCCACGCTATTTTTTTCATAACTAAACGGGCCCCGGAAAAAATGCGCCGGCAACGGCATCTCTTAGCGAACGGGCGAATTTTTCCCGCGCCGGTCATAACACCCGGCCACGTGCATTTGTTTTGGTTCAGTTTTTTTCTCAAAAAAGATCGCATACATAAACCTCACCTCGCGCGTCGTAGGTGCGCCAAGCAAAATGGTCGTCGTTTTTTTCTTCTCTTTTCAGCCATCTGTCCGTCCTTTTCGGTCAAAAATGCGATCGTTATTTTCTGTTCCGGTGCGAATGTGTGCGTCTCCCGCCCGTCGGCGAAGTTATACGCCACGGGGTTAGAGCGCGATAGTGCTCCGTGCGCGCTGGAGTTATGGTCGTTTTTGGTTCAAACTCGGAGTCGTCTTACGTCTAATGGTCGGCGGAGAAAAAATAGAAATATAGGAGGCACGGCGTGCACGATAAAGAGAGCGGGAGTCGTTAACGATTCTGCGCCGGAAAGTTGCGCAGATTGCGTTTTTGGTGCTTTTTTTGGGGGCAGCACCTCACACCATCGGGTGTTTTTTGTGCCTGTCTTTTTCTCGCACGCAGTCTCACTCCTTGACGGCCCGCGTGTGTGGGTGTGCGGGTGGCGACTGCGTGTGTACACTAGGTGCCGGGGGCAAACACCTAGAGCTAGATTTTTGCGTGCGGACGTCCTAGATGGATAGTACACATAGACACGGTATATAATGATATGTCACCGCTATGCAGAGTAAATAGAGCTATGCAGCGTGGCCAGGTCCGCTATTGATGTTGTGATTAATCATGGCTTTACATAATTGTTCCGTATAACAAGCTGCGTATTTGTGGATAGAAAAATTATTATTGCGATGGACGAGCGTTCGACGAATTAATTTAATGGTATACGGTAAAACGCAACTGATGCTTGGAGCTTCCATAATAAGGGAAATTTTAGTCTTGCAATTACAGTTAATTCGTTAGTTACTTTATAGTATGCATTTACGTTTTAACTGCTGCATCCACTGGACATGTTTATGGTGTTTGATATAACTACGTCTACGGCCTATGTTGCGCACTGGTTAATGGTCCCAGGTTCAATGCCCAGTAAAGCAGAGATTTAAATGGTGCGATTAAATTTTTTTCTTGTTTGGGTGTGGTTTTAATGTAAGTTATAGGCATGATTTACTTTGTCTAAAGGAAAACGTCATGGTTCTTGTATCTTGTGTTTTTGACAAATTTAATTTTAGATTTCGTTTAGAACCTTTGATAAGAAACAAGAATAAATTATCTTTACACATAATTGAACCACCAATCCGCATTTACCTAGGGAAAAGTAGTTAAGTTAAGGTATCTTATTAACTTTCTCTTTAAGACACCCTACGACTCAAAAGTATTTTTGTAGTAATTGTCATTCGTTAGTATGTCATACGTCAGTCTGTAAAGACATCTTCCCATACTAATGGCATCGAGGCACAGAACTAATGTTACGTTCTCTTGGTAGTTCGTAGTGGTAGTCATAGTAACAGAGCCGCATTAAAAAATGTAATGTGAGAATTAAAGATGTTTCAAACACTCGTTTTGTAGTTCAGGGCTAGATAGAAGGTACCAGACGGCGTGAAAGATCGCCTATGGAGTGCCTGATTCAGAAGGTTCTGTAGTTAGCGGCCCTCTACGTGAGCGCAAAAGGCTCAACACAAATAGAAAAATCTAGCGAAATGCCATGACCCTTATTAGGTATATCCACCCAAAATAGCACGCGATGATTGCTCTAAAAAGAGTGAAATGACTAAGAAAAAGAATAGCGGTCTGGCTTATCTGAGAACGTTCATCGATCTGGTGGCAACGCTTGTCTTATTGTATCTAAAATTTAAAGAGTGTACCTAACGTAGAGGTAGCCATAACCGTTAGGGGAACCTATGTATGCTGCCAAAAACTTCCCTTAATATCGAACTCGAAGTGGTCACGTTAGCAGTTTACAAATAAATATATACCAAGCTCAATCACTGTGTCCACACACTCAAGCCCGAACACCCAGCCAAGTCAGGCCATTTTTAAGAACTGAGTGCCATCAGTACATGTACCTTTCAGGTAAGGTCTATTGACCCTAGTAGAAAAGGAGAGTCACTGATGGACTGGCAACTTAAAAGGTGAGAGAAGAATTTTTCGCGCCCCTTTGAAAGAACACCATTATTATAACGAAGTTATAATTTAGTTTTTATAGTAATTGAGTAGCAAACGGGCATGCAGACCACCTGATGCGTAGTGGTCACTGCAGCCCATGGACGCCCACATCCAACCTCAAATAGAGAAGAGATCCTATGAGAGGTTGTATGCGGGTGCTTTGTTATTCATGAGGATAGGATGTTTGCCTCAAATAAATTATCTCCGGCAACCATAAACCTCCTCAGAAACACAAGACACGAAGAACATGCTTCTTTACGACGGTTAAGAGGAGGGCGGTAAGGTACTGTGACTATATCACCTATAACCTACTGGTGGCTAACTTAGGTTTAATAAAAAATGTAATAACTATCTAAGCACAAACACAAGACTGCTCATTCTGTTACGTTTGAGTTAAACGAATATAAAGTTAAACATATATAAATTTCTTAAAAGGTTTTAGTAGTTTCATTTGTAGATTGAACTGACAATCTATCAATTTTTGAACAGGATCAATTTCATTGAAATCGCTTAACGATTGTAACTTAATTGTAACAGATTATTAATGGTAGTCATTTATGAACAATGAACAAAATAATTCATGTAACGGAAATTCTATTACCCATGGCGCGCGTGCCTCAAATTCTTATTAGAATGCTTACGAAGAACAGCGCCATCTATCAAACACGCGTAGAACTAAACTGAAATATGGAAAGGCAGATTAAAATTTTATGGTTTTTAATATTTCTGCACTGTCAGGATAAAAATAACTTCACTATATAGTAATAAATATTTTTTATTATGTGATTAAGACATTCCAGGACACTTAAGGCTTTATTCGGCGGGTTTAATGATGCTCCATAGAACGCTGCGCCATCTAGTGAGGAGTAGCTGCACACATTGCGTCGACGGCTCGCTGGATTTACGAAGTTGTTTTAAGCGGGAAAGCAGTCACAACTTTTTGAACTAAGTTAGTTTTTAATAATTTTAGTTTATTAATATTATTGTCAGTAACCATTTACTGACAATAATATTATTAACGTTATGTTTTAAATAATTTTAGTTTATTAATATTATTTTGTAAGATAAATGTTTGTTGAGAAATAAAAAATCATGATTATAATAATATTATGACTCCATTTGGCTGTATTTTTTTTTTGTAAAATATTACAGATATTATTCAGTACAAAAATGCTATGTAGGTAAATGAAGGTAAGACAGTAGGTATTATTTATTGTATTGCATCCCTGAAGGTAATTATAAAGTTATTGAAATGGTTTGAAATATAACTTTGAAAAACGTTTTCAAGTTATTTTTTCTTTAAAAATTATTAAAAATGATATCGTTAGGTATAATGCCAAAGAAACTATCTGCATGCTAAAGATAGTATTTATAGAGGTATACCTACTATACAAATATCTAGTATATTTAGCATGCATGCATAATCGTTTAATTTATGTAACTTATTTATTTAGTCTCCCTTTCACTAATAGTTATTAAATTGTTAGAAAAAATTCCTTGTTAGATTTTTTTTTATTATTAATGACTTATTATTATTTGCAGACCTCCTGGGTTCCATTACTAGCGAAACAGAAATTTTAATATAACTTTAAGTTTGAATTTCCTTTTCGGATTTGGGTGTGAACCTAGTCTTTTGTACCTATATCCTGGCACTCACGACACAGGGAATCTTAGTGTGTTCTCTTCTTTCAATTATTATCTATTACCGTAAAACGGGGTGAATAAAACCGCAGGAGTGAATAGATACAAAACCAAGAAATGTTTTTAGACGACTATAGCCAAACATTTTGAAAGAAAAAAAGTTCTGAAATTTTTATTTTTTAAAACTACAACATTATTGTGTTTTAAATAGCAACACTGAATTGATGTGAGGTTTTTATTTAAAATTTCATTTTTGACCTTGTAATTCAGTATTTCCTTTGATCAAAGGCTTTTTGATCCAAATTCTGAGCCTCCACAAATAAAAATATAATCAATTCCTATTAATCCTTATGACCTCAAAGTGTAACATCAAATCTGAAGCGCAGTAGCTCAATTGCCGTTTCTCGAAAGCGACATATCGTCGCCAAGTGAGCTTCAATCGCAACAATTCCGTCTATTAACTGCGGGTGAGACATGCGTGATGCGCCGATTTGCGCAGATTTGAGCCGATTTGCGTCGCCTGTAGCCATTTGCGCCGAAGCCAAGTTAGCGAGAGTGAGAGTGGAACGGTAACAGGTCCTAGGACTATATTACAGGTGGTTGATAGATATTCTATAATAAAGTCTTGTCTTGGATACGCCATGGGTAGTTTGAATGTATGGGGCATTCAGCTATGGGCTATGTTGAGTATCTAAACCGACTCTAAACTGGCAACTCCAACAGTCTACTTATATCAGATTAGCATTGCACAATTTACTGAAATGGAATTGATACATTTAGGAAACAGTAGTCAGTTTCACTCACAGTCAGTCAGTCACTAGCTAGTCACGACTATAGGTAGTTGTAGTACTAGGTAAGTTATTCAATCTTGCGCCACAATCCGCCCATTAATACTAATGGAGACGTGTGTCCCACATGTGGGGGGCCAAGGCGGCGAGAGCGAGAGTGTGAAGGCACTTTCACTGCCGGTACTATAGTGGAAGCAATTGGATATTGTTTGCGAGGTATTGCATTACACTGTCTAACTCGGTGTACGGGATTACCCGCCATCAGTTCAGGGCTGACAACTTGACTTTAGGTAAAGAGATTTACGCCCGCAATTACCTAGTAACCGATCTTCAGATTAGTCCTGAATTAATTCTGGAATATATTTATGTAAAATGTTAATGTCAAGTACCTTATGCCTGTGAGAACAAATAAATGTCTTTTTATTATTTATAGTCCAGATATGGATTGAGATTGAGACTGTTTGGTTGCTAAAATACTCTATATAATTTGTTTGATATAACAAATGTTGCCTACTAACCAAACGTCATTTAGGCAGTCCATAAGTAATAAATAAATGAATAAATAAATATTGTGGGACAACTCACACATAGCTTTCTGGTCCCAAAGTAAGCTGTGAGTTTGTGTTATGGTAACCAGATAGCTGATAAACCTGGTTATTTTTAAATACATTTTATATAGATAATTTACACCCAGACACAGAACAAACACTTGTGCTCATGACACAAATATTTGTCCTGGGTGGGAATCGAACGCACGACCTATGGCGTAGTAGTTAGGGTGGGGATTAAAAGGCAAGTCAATCCATAATTTGAAGATCGGTTATAAATTTCCGGCGTTTATCAATTAATTCATCACGTAGTTTACATGTCGTTAAACTACTTAATAAAAAATACTAAAACTGATAGCCCAGTTCCTAAGAATTTGGTTTCGTATGTGAGAAGTCCGGGCTAGAATCCCTACGAATGACTTTCCTAAAAGTTATCTGCGCTTTATAAACTTGATTCGCCCTGAAATTGAAACTTGCGAAATCTGCATTCTTAAGAGTTTATATATGAGAGATAATGTTTAATTTGTATTTATTGTATTATGTACCTACCTATTGTTGTATACTTCTACTATATTTATGTGTGTCTTCAACATATTCTAACATAGTTTTAAGTCACTTACCAGCAATTGGACCTGAGTTGTCCGATACTGTCGGATAGGTAGTACCTAAAGACTTATACTTATTAGATTAAATTATTACATTAAATTATACTATTATATTTTATATTGTAAAAGAAAACGGTAAGTACCTGTAAATGTATATGTATTCTTGTATTAATTTAATACCCATTATCACCTATAAATTGTAATAAATTAATCATTTAATTTTGACTAGGTATTAGGTACTTACTTTCTATGTATGTACCTACTATGTAAGTAATTTTGTTTAATCTCATAAAGTAAATAAAATTAATTCACCCCTAATATTACCTAGAAAAGCCAACCTATCACAAAATAGAACGACTAATAAATATGTTAAAAATAAATACATAACAAATAGAAATAGTCGCCCCTATTGCATCCTAGACAAGGGTATCATAGGTAAGGCGGAATAAATCAATAGAGCGCAAGGGAAATTTGACTCTATTACTGACATTTATAGAGTTGAATTTGCCTGTCGTAGGTATATTATACCGTAGGAAATTACTATTCACGTTTCGGGATTCACTTAAACGTAAGTAAATAGGTCAACTTAATGTAGATACCTACCTATGTAACTTTCCTATATAATAAACAAAAAAATGTTTTAAAGAAAATGTTTAAGAATTTGAAGGAAAGGTTTTTGATTGTAATATATAATACATATATCAATTATTTTAACAATTTTTACACGGATAATAAAAGGTAAAAAGCATATGTACCCAAAATGCAAACATAAATTTCTTAAAAAACATCTCATACCTAACATATTTTAGTAATGAAAAAGAGATTCTCCACTTGCGTAGAGACTCATTTTCTTACTCGGATTTCATGAATCACCAATCCATCTACGTCCAACCGCAGATAGGACTTCCACCGTGCTTGAGTTCAACCTGGCCGTCTATGGGTTGCAGTGACCATTTAACATCAGGTTGCCTGCGTCTTCCTTTTCTAGTACTTACCTAATTTAACTAAACAAAAATCTAAAAACAAGCTACTAAGATAACAGCAAAATATAACCGTTGCATGCAACTAAGCCAGGATTATACTGATCTTATTTCGCAACAATGACAACAAAGGCTGTTTACGTTCTTTACCTTTCACAGCGCGCCATTTTTAATCTGCCCATTCGGAATATCCGGGCAGGCAATAAAGTACAGCGTTTCCCTTTCCAAAGCGCACCATTTTTCTCTTCTCTGCCCCAGAGATATTAATAATATATCACCATATAAGAAATCTCATGCCGGCAGGGAGGGACCGCGCCGATCCCTACGCGTTAAAACGCAAAAAAATAACAAAACCCCCCTTCAAACAAAAGCAAGCTTTAGCGCCAAAACAGTAGGGTAAGTATTCCCCCGTAACACCCTCTATACTTAATCACTGCTGTCTCCCACATAATATGTATGTATTATACTCGTACTTAGGCTTTTTTTGCAAAAAGGTCGCTTGTGACGCCTCGCGAATCCAAGATGGCGTAGCTGCGCGTTGGCGTGGGGATTTTTTTGTATAATTACCTAACCTCTCTCGTGAGACTTTTGAGCTTAAAATATTCTGTTTGCTTAGCTGTAATTTGTGACACATGCGAGGACATTTATTTGCATTAATTAAACTCCTCGTTAATGGGGATTTTTTTTTGTAAAATATATCGATTGGGTATTTAACTTATTTTACGTAGTTAAACACTTACATTAATGTCTTTATTAAGGTCATAACGTTAAGAAAACTATGAGAATAATAGTTAGCCTTACCTAAAGTTGTAGTGAAGATAGTGTGCTAAATTCGTCTTAATAAATAGTTCTCAAGGTTTTAGAAAGGTAGGGAGAAACCAATATTTCTATCAAAATAGTAGAGTTCTGTTATTTGTTATGTTTTTAATAAATATTGTATAATATAAATACAGAGACAAATAAATAATTTCTGCGTAAACTCTACTTACTCATACATTCCAGCCATAGACAATATCAGCCAACCAATGTTCTTCAAGTCTACGACAAAACGACCAGAGACAAATAAATTGTTATTTTTCGCCCGCAACAGAGCAGACGCACGCCATATGGCCAGTACGTACGCAAAATAACAACAATGCCATGTCAATTGTTGTTGTGTATTTTTCCAAGTAATGCCATAGAGTTTATTATTTTTTGTTCCATGCACCCGCCTTTCATGACGTACTGCAGCTTCCGGGGTTAATTTATTTATAGGCAAATCGGCCGCCATCAAGACTAGACTTTGTTTGTTGTGCGCGCTTTCGAGCCTTGTATGCTCGTGTTTTAATGAAAACCACTGGATAGCTGTCTACTTTTTAATGCCCCGACTAATAACTACTGCGCTGGCTTTTATCGTTTAATGGGAATGGGATTAGGTTTGAATAAAATTTAGATGTAGATTTCATAGTGTTATTTTCTAATAAATTGTAGGTACCTATATAAAGACTTGGAAGTATTTATGTATTTTTTAATTTAGTTCCAGTATCCAGATAGCACTATAGTAAAGGTAGCTATTGTGAGCAAGTAGGTAGGTACCTAGGTAGACTTAACACCTAATTGTTATCAGAACTATTCTACATATTTTACTTCACCCTAGGATAATTTCATAACGTTGTCTGGTTTATTTTCGCATTCGTGTGCCTTCATGAAGCTTAAAAAAATACCTAATCAAATTATGACTAAAGACCGATAGTTGTGTTTTTTTAGATTTATACAATATAAATAAATCAAATCACGTTTCAAATAAATGGTTTATTTTCTTATGTAGGTAATTAGTTAAACAATTCTTAAGTTGTCTTGTTATTTTATTCTGATCCTGGCGGAATGCTTCGTGCACGAAGTAGCTACCAAAAACAAGGAAAGAGGAAAAATGTCTGCTAGAAAACCCCGTTAACAAAAAATTAAAAGAGCTGTCTGTATTCAAAAATCGAAAGGCTGGCTGGCATTGAACTGGGCCACGGGCGCGGTAAAAAGACAACCGGGTTGTCGGGCGGCGAGCACCGCGCACTTGATGTGTATCGATGCTCGATGCCACCAATTTAACACACCCGGCATATTGGTTTATTTGCAATAACTTTCAATAAAAGCAAACGAGAATATTTATTCGAAAAATGTCTATATGTCTTTATATTATTCACTAAAAGGCTCAAAATAGGTACCTACTCGTAGTTAAATTTTAGGTATACCTATGCAATTTTTTATTTGTACTAGGGAATCATCATTTAGATCTTGTATTGCTTAATATAAAGCACAATAATACCTACTGTGTTTAGTGGTTACTAAACATTATCAACTGTTTTTTTAAATTCTTATTTCTGTCAATAAAATAATAGAATTTTACTATGGTTGACTAAAGTATTTAAAACTGTTCCAGTTATAAATATCTTAGTATAAAGAAGTTATAGACATTCTCACAGAAACCCTCAAGGTATAAAGAGGTACCTACGTACAGGCCGCTGGCTGCTGGCTGCCTGTAACGATTTCATATTTAAAAAAGAGATTAATTTAATTCCATTACACTTTAAAAATAAAAGTCAAGTTTCTGTTCGATATTCGAAAATATGATACGATGACATTGAATTGGTCCACGGTTTTGGTAAAAAGACAACCGTGTTTCATTCGTGTCGTTCGAAGTTCAAAGTTCATGCAGTTCAACCTAGTTCATCCGTTGAGCACGAGATATGTAGATACGTCGATACCGTGATTCCGGCAATAAAATTGTCTTAAAATTCGTATGCTTCGTATCTTTATTTATTAAATTAAAAATGTGTGTTTAAAATAATATGTGCCTTAATATAAAAATACGGTAGGTATTTTAGTAACATTAATTGTAGGTATTGTATACCTAGGTATAGTATCTATATTATGTACTCGCAGTTAAATCTGTGTTCGTGAAGTTTCGTATTAGATATTTTATGTCGTTTGTACCCTAGAGCAGTCTTTGATTTAAAATCATTCTTTTTACCGCTAGTGCTACTTAGTTGTTATTGAAATACATAATAATATGATCTTATAATTAAAATGTTCTCTGTTACATAATTTAAAGCCTTACTTACTAGGCTTTAAATTATGTAACAGAGAACATTTTAATTACAGGGTCAGAGTAAGTACCTATACAATACAAACGAACCGAATAGTGTAACGGCCATGGAAAGATAAGTATAATTATTCACGTCTGTAATTGGTGCAATCAAAGAAAGGAGACTGGAATAACGTTTCAGTTTTTCGAAAAGAGAAATCTAAAAAACCGTCCGACTGATAATGCTTACCTGCTCGTGGACTGTACCAAACGAACGCACCTTAACTCTATAAAAATAGAGTTTGAATTCCTTCGACGTTATTAAAATTAATCGTAAAAATAACTTGCTGTAATACAGGTTTGTGAATTTCTTTGTGTGCAGAATTTCTTTGTTAATTCTGACTCTACCATCTCTACATAGCTCGTGCAAGCGGTATATAGACGTTTGCGGCGGTTGCTTGCAAAACCGAGCTCGGGACGAAGGGTTCACCCCTTTACATCCCGTACATGGAGTTGTAAGAGGGTGTGGATGGTTATATGCTTGGCTGACGTTGTTCCAGATATTTCTCGGGAAAATAAAATTAATAAGCGGGTTGTTTGATCTCATTGACTATGTTTTGAAATTTTTTATTGCGAGTATGACGCAGGAAGTTTTAAAGCTACACACCAGTAAGTATGTACCTACTTAGTTACTTTTTAATAGGTAGATTTAATTATTTTCCTTTAAATTATTTACCACGGAACATGGACCGCCAGAATGCACCGAATTTGGACTTCTACTTATTTGTAGGGTTAAGCATTTAAACCTCACTGTGTGGACTTTCTAAATTATGACGATACAATTATAACATTCCTAGTTCTACTACTAGGTATTATGTATTCTGTAGTTCTACTTACAATTAGACAGTAGGTTAGGTATAGACCACGGGCGAACCTCAGTATAAATATGAAGACTGTGAAGCACAGGCGCGCTTAGTACTCAGGTATAGACCACGGCAAGGTTAGGTGCTAGTTATGTAATCTACAAAATGTAAAATTTTGTAATGATTGATCGATCGAAATTCGGTATAGGTATTAGTTTGGAAGCCGTAATAGACCAACATATCTATGTAGGTAGGTAAGTGTTGTGCGTTCCGATAATATAACATACATATCTACGTGTCGAATTGATAACCTCCTTTTTTGAAGTCGGTTATAATTAATAAAGAAAACTACAACAGTGTATCCAAAAGCGAACGATCGCCATATCTCGCGCACGCATCAAATCGGCAACGCGAAAACACCGCGACTCTCATCTAAATGCAAATGAAGAAGGCGCTGCCGCCGCATATTGCACCTTGTCCCGTCGGCATAAGGACCAGCCGCGCTAATGGGGAACTAATGCCGGGATGCAAACGTCATCATGGTAACGCATAACCTACTCTATAAACATGTCCAATAGAAGCTACATAGGTATATGGGTGGAGAGTGGAAACAGAAACTATGATTTTTTTTAAATAGTTGTTGCTTCAGAATTTACATGAATTTACAACTTGCGGTCTTATCGCTAAACAGCAATTTCTTTCAGGCAACCGTATTATATGAATATACGTAATTTCTGTTGATTTCAGAATGTTTTTGGATTACGGATTAAGAAAAATATTGGTATTGATATCCAAGTTGGACTTGTTTGGTCATGGTTGCCACCATGAATATAGAGACTATAATTTTTTGCCTGCTTTAGGTATATTTTGGTCCAGACCACAGAATCTATGATTTTTTTGTTATGTATGTTGTAACACTGGCTACCACTTTATCTTAAACGGACTTGCATAAGTACTTAATGGCAATGTGATTCAACCACTTTCTTTTACCTTATAAGTAGGTATATCTACAGTTGACAAATATTTAAAAAAGATATCATGACATCGATGTTTATTCATCTTAAACAGAGATACCTACGTAATGTAGTTGTTACTAACTACCTAAGTACCTACCTACATTCGTTGCTACTTTAGAGGAATAAGATAAGATAGATTTCAAAGTTTTCAGCAACCAATCCCTTTAGACCAAAAGATAGGAGTAGGTACGTTTGCTTAACACAGGACGAATTTAAGGCGACGGTATTCTCCTTTCGGAATCTCCGTGAAAATTACAATTGTTTTAACACTTACAACTTTTAATTTTAGCGCTAGACTGCAATTCGACGTTCACACTTAGAATTAAAACGAGTGCCCACCTTTTCACAATGCAAATATTCGCGTACGACCAAGGATTACAGCGAGGCGTTGAATTTACCTACCACCGAAGCCCGCTTCCTCCAAATCCCTCTACTTAAAAATTTGCACCATCCCTTTTTGTATCTATTCACAAGCGTCGCCATCTGCGATAATTAATTACTGAAAATATATTTTAACGCCCTAAAAACAAAGTCCAGTTTCAAATAACGCGTCCAAAGCGACCATTTAGAATAGTCGTCACTGAAAATAGAGCCTTATTTTGTGTCCATTAAAGTACGTTTTCGTTTGCATCTAAACAAATGAGCCTCTGAGAAAATACGCGTTATGTAATAAAAACATTTATTTTGTCCGTTTCCGAGTAAATATGACTCCTCTTCCCCTTATATACACTGATTTAGTGCGACGGAGATCGTTTTGATAACTCTTTCATATTTCGCTCGGCGGAGCGTTATCTTAGTAGAAAACGCGAAAGTCAAATTTGCTTTTTAAACAACGTCCATTTTGCCTGTTTTTATGACGTCCCCGTGCATTGCTTTTCTTAGTTAATACACGGTAAAATAACGAAAATATTCACGCTTTTTAGTTCCATGTGAATATACTTATACTTATGTTCAGGTTCGAATCGGGACATGTAGATTGTAGGTACTATTATGTATTCTGTGATCGGGATTAGAAACTCAATACATAGGTAGGTACTTTACTCCATGAAAGAACTGATACTACTTATACTGAAAAGTGAAGGTTCTGACATGTTCTTCGTGGTCTTGTATTTCAGTTGGGTAGGTGTTTTTGCCTTGCCTGTACTTTATATTACTTACCTTATTACTGTTCACCTAAAAAAGTCCTGATAAACTCGTAAGGATTTCTCATAATAATAATTATGACGATTTAGTTTATGTACTTACATTATTTCCTAGCAAATTAAGTACGTATCTTACAGGCTACTCTTCGTTTCCCATTATTTGGATTTAATTTTTTTGGATTTCTATGTACATATTTGGTATATTAATTTTCGAAAAAATAAAAACTTAATTAACTACAGTCTAGTCCTACTGTGTTCAGACTCTTGTGTTTGGTGTTGGTGTCTGCTGGTGTCTGCGAACCCGTTTGGTAAACGCTCAGGAAAGTTGCCAGAACCAGTACCTAATATCAATGGCATAACACTCGACAATAATCAATTGTATCAATGCCAAACGAGTTTCACACATAACCTGTTTTGCAGGATCTGCAGCTAAATTCTGCAGCCCTGCTACCTGATGCTGCGAAGCTTATTGAATACAACCCTTTCTCGATTGGACCCGTTTGATTGTGATTGCCCCCTCGTTTTTAAACGCTAATGTTTTCGCGACAGCTACAAGTAGGTATGTACTATGTATTAGTAGTATTGGTACCTACAAGATTTAAATAATAGTGATAAATGGAAAAAATATGATAAAAAATGACTTCAATACAGGAAGTTATTTTGAAGTCAGTTACAAAACAAAAATTGGAAAACAGGAATGAAATAGAATTTATTTTACTATTTTCTCAGCAGTGAAAATAGGAAATAAATTAAAAGCAAAAGTAAAAGTAAAAATTAATTTACGTTAAGATTCATATTAACAACGTACCTATATTGTCCACTTTAAATTATAATATTTTAACCTTTATTGCCTTGAGTTAGTTTTTTTACTGACTTCAAAAAAGGAGGAGGACAATTCATCATGTTTTTGAACTATAAAAGTTTATTATCTATACTCTATAGATAAATAAAGCTCGATTGTTGTCGTTGAGTTGATGTGCTTACAAATATAATGCACAAAAGACTCATGGTAGTGTTATTATAAAAAACTAGTCGTGGAATCTGCAGCTAAATTTTGCATTGACACAGGACCTACCTGTATCGTTGCAAAGGTATCGAGCCGACCAGAAGGGTTGAAGGGTATTAAACCTGTTTGATTGTGCCGCTCGTCATTGATAGTTCACTTGATCTAATTATTACAGTTTGGGATGGAAAGGTATAGAGACGTCTCTTGTGGCTTTAGAGTTTATAGTGAGATTTAATGATAGTTTAAATTTAAGTGATCATTTAAAATGTTGTATGTACAACTTCTGAGTTAAGAAAATGCTGAATACAAAGTTATTTCGTGAAAGTGAAGATTTTGTGTCCTTTTATCTATATTGTGTACCTTTATACTCGAGCGTATAACAGATCTGCGGTAAGTTAAACTTCCAGAAGATTTCCAATTACCAAGGTAAAAATTTTATTAATCAATATGTTATATTATTGATTAATAAAATCGCTTAATCTAAGCTTAGTATAAGTAAATTGATTAGTAAACCTTTACACCAAATAGATAATCTTATTTTTCATTATACATACATATTATGTAGGTCGTGTATATGGTATAACATATCAATAAACAACATAGGCTTTTGGTTATTTTGATTCGAATTTATATACCTACAGCTATTTAAGTCGTAAAATATTCAGTTTTATGATTCCTCTAACCACAAAACAACGTAACATTAACCGATTTTTAAATGGTCTCATGCATAGTTACTCAGGCGGTCATTAATTCTAACCTCAAAACATAATCCATTGTGAGGCGGCCGCGAGCGAAACGTCCGAACGCACGGTCCAATTACAAAAGGCGGCGTCCCCAAAAACCCTCGGAATTACGAAAAATAATAAAAAAAACAACAGTTATTTAAATAAAACCCGGCACCCGCGCTCTGTGTCGCATAAATTTCCTTCATTAATTTCCTGCCCCGCGAAATATTGTCTTGAAAGGATAATCAAATACAAAAACAGGGAAATGGTGGTGCGTCATTTCCATATATTTCCCCTCCCGTTGCCCCCTTTTTCGTTCCATTCGTCCCTCTTCCGGTCCCTCCGACCCCTTTATGAGTCCTCCAATTACGGCCCAACCGTTGAGCTTAAGGCAGCATTAGAGAGAACGGTAATGGTAGCAATTATCTACGTATACGTGTGTGCTCTTTTAATTTTAATACGCAATTATTACGACGCTCGTTTGGCTTAGTGGGTAACGCGGATAATGGTTTTCTATAGCGCGGGCGTTCTAGGCTTGCTATTTACCTACGTACGATTCTATTTACCTATTAGGTGGAACAGCGTTTTATAGTTCCCGGCGCAAAAGAGGCTGTTCTGAAAAGGTGTGGAAGGCAAGTCATTAATGAGTTACTGATTAATGTTTCAGTAATTGATGAGAAGTGTGAATTTGAAATGTTAGATAAGTTGATTTTCGGAGTTAGCGATAAGTCCGCTAGGAAACTCGTCGTTTATGCTTGTCGAAAAAGTGAGGGCTTCCACCTGTATAAAATAGTATACTTATATATAAGTACTTATATACTAGCTTATTCCAGATGTACCTACTCCATATATTATAATGATTTCAAAAATTCTAGGAGTTATGCGGAATCAAGGGCAGTTAAACGATGCATTTTAGATCAGCTATACAATATAATGAATAAAAACTTTTTTCCTTTTTTTTACTTTAATACGAGTATGTCAGTAGATATATACATATTCCATTTCAGTTATGTACTCATCATAGGAATAGTACCTACTAAGTACTTCTATAAACTAATAAGTGACTATCTCATATTTTATACACGTATCGTACGTATTTAATAGGCAATCGTATTGTCATGTACGGACCTCATTTCATATGAGAGTCTCACAAAAACAACTTCTATAGATATAATATATAGAACCTCCACTTACACTGGGAGATAAGGGGTAAATCCCTACGATTTACGTCACGTCGTTAGTCATTACGCATTCCCGCTAAGGCTTTGAAGGTAAAATTACTGACCCTTGAGGGGGATTGGGGAGGGTTGGATAATAAATGACGCGGCGGTCGGGGCCGCAGTACCAACTTTTTGTGACAAATTGCCCTAAAAGTGCGTGTGCCTAATTCGTTAGTAGGGACCCGGCCTAATTCTGTAATGTTTTCAGCGCCCAAAATGTTGCCAACGCCAGTAATCAAGCACACACACCAGCGTGAGTTCCTGTGTTAAGTAAGACATTTGTGATATTACTTTTTTACCCGACTATGGCGAAGCAAAAAGAAGGGTTATGAGCCACGCCATTTTAATATTACTAGAACTATGCAACTACTTAGGACTTAAGTACTAGACTATGTAATAGATTGTCGATACATAATAACACTTTCAGACGAGAATATTTTCTTATTTAATAGAAACTTTTGACTGAGATTTTAAAGAAATCGGATTTTGTTAACTTTTTTGTTATACCTAAGAAATTTTGTGGGTTTACGTACCTACCTAATAGTTATAGTACGTAATATTACTTAAAAATAGAAACGAGAAGAGAGAATCTTACAAGATAAATACAACAGGTATTAGGTGTCTACATACCTAATATAATTGTACATATATATATCTAATTGTAATTGAAAAAATACCTACTGGTATTTTGACCTGTAGGCCCTACTTATTTACCTAGAATTTGTCAATATTATTACAACATAAAATATGCGATATTTTATATAAATTTCTCTTTTAAGACACTATTTACTGAGCTGACAGCGCTCAGTGATGGGCGGATGAGAATTATGATTCCCATTAAGTTTAATATTTTCTTTGCAGATTGCTTTTGCCTTTGACAGGAGCTTGTTTTGATGAATATTGCATAGCGTTTATTTTAATATGGGGCAGAAATAAATTGAAAAATCTATACAAAACCGCATAATCAGAGGCATAGGACAACACAAACAGTCCTTTCCCGTGGGTACAAGGAAATGAGAAAATTAATTAAGTGGGGGACAAACATACAAGCCAATAAGCGGTTTTGTTTGTTTAGGTTTGGAACGATTTCACAGAAGGTGGTCCAGGGTTGTTTTTGCAAGATCCACCCTGTTTGTCGTTTGCGAAACGCAACGTAAGGTATTTTCACCTGAGGTTAATTAAAAATTCTAAACATTTGCGGGTAATAGGTTAAACAATAATAGGTTAAACAATATCACCTAAATTATACAAGCATATATTTAAGTAAGCTTACTCGTTTATTTGCAATAAAAAATGAATATTATATTGATTTTCATAGTTAGTAGGTACTTAAGGCTTTAAGTGGCAAACGACATTTACCTACGTATTAAACAATGAATAATAACTAACTGCATTAGTACCAACATAGGTACAATTTGCCGATATCTATTTATATGTAAATAACGGACCGTCCTACGATCATTCGAAAAATCTACGCAATACCTACCTACTTGTGTACTTGCCTAATATGACTCAATGTATATCATGTAGTACACTATGCCTGTGACTATACTAGCTAGTATTTGCTTTGTTTTTGTTGGTCAGGGTCTACCTACAGAAAATTAAGCTTTAAAAATACTCATTCTCATGAGATAAATGCAGTTTCGCCAGACCAAACTTTGAACTTAAACACAGGCGATTTCGAAGCAAGTTTGAGTGCGAATGTTGAATTTTGCAACCGTTATAGTGTTGCAGCTTGCGTAAATTAGAGTTTAATATCTAGGTAACATTTATATTGCGTAAAATATTGCGTAAATTATATATTATTAACTAGGTTAGGTTTAGAGGAGTTTTTAGAAAATGTTCGATTAATTAATAAGTTGATAAGTTTGTACGTTTAAAAAAGTATAGGTACGTTTAAACGCAATACTTAAGTCAGTCATTCTCAACCAGTTAACCTCACAGTAGTGTGAGAACGATGGTGGTATAAGTAAATAAACACTTAAATAACATAGAATTTTCGTAGTCATGATTTACTAAAAATATAATAGATGTATACAGGAAAAAAATAGAAACAGAAAAATATATTATAATAACTAGAAGTTTTTTCATAATAGGTATATTTTCAGAATTTCTACCAGTTACGGCACAGTTTATGTAACTAAAGGTAAATCCTATAACTAACTAACAGTGACTCAAGCTCGTGCTCAAGTTAATAGCCTGTCAATAGCCTCAATAGCCTTCCATGGAGCTCTCGTCGAAGAGGGCACGCAACAAAGCGCTAAATTAAGCGGTCACGTTCAAAGAAAGTGTTGAATTGATTCAATCCTATTCGCCCTGACTGCGCATGATTTTTTCCTATTTGCAGTTATTTAAATGACATGTATTTTAAGCTTACATGACTTTGACTGTACTTTCGTTCTTGTTTACCTAAGACTGAAAACGTATTTATGGTTACGTTAGCGTTAGAGTATAAGCATTTAATACCTCCTACGTTTGGGGCACTTAGTGTACCTTCCTACATACAACATTATGTAGATATGCATAGCGTATTTTTTGTGATAAAAATTCATTTAAAAATTTGTTAGTGTTTTTGTTCAAGATTCAATTGTATGGTTCTAGGTATGTAGGTACATTTTTAAGTATCTATTGATAATAACAGATGTAGTTGGAAGTAACGATTTTTTCTATAATTAAAGGAAATTAAAACTACCTACAGATCTTGTATTTATTTGTACCCATATACACAAAAATCATTCAGCTTTTGAGGCTTTTGTTAGTTGGTGCAAGATTGATATATTTTTTCTACGTGTAGGATTTCTTATATATTCTTAACTAAAATATAAATTAATATGTTATTTAAAGACACGACTATAAAAATTATGCCTAAATTTGTAAAGTATGTTCACAAATACAAAAAAAGAGCTTGTAATATAAATACACTTACTTGAATAATACCTTTGTCATTAGAATTAAAGTCTGCTTACAATTATTTGAATATGTTTTAACAAAACCTTGCAAAAAATATACCCGCAACCGTCAACGTACATCAAACAAATTACACCGCACAGTAATAAAGCTCTAATTCCCGTACAAAATTCCAATCTTATTTAAGCTCGCCATCTCTGCAAATCACCTAAACTTGCTGCAAAAAGCTCCTCGCATTTACATAATGACTTTATATTATACTCGCGAGTCGCCGCCTGAATTTTAATGGCCCTCGTTTTTATATACACATCTAACGGCACAATGGCCTTTGTATATGCTTACTGTGCGTTCTATATGCTGAATTGTGGCCCTATGTAGATACCTATGTTAAATGTGTTGTTTATAATGGGAAAATAAGCAGGGATAACGTATACCTAAGCAAATTTACTTTTTCACAGTACAAATACAAATTTCGTAGCACGATGACGCTACGCAAGCTTTAGGTACTTTTTAATATCAGGCTTGAGCCTTGCTACGTTGTGTTAGCTCTGAAAAAATAGGTTCCATTTGATAATAAATGAACAATACATCAATGAAATAAGTCAATTTTGTTTTGAATTTGTTGTACATTTTTCCCTTTTTTTATTTCCATCTCGATTTTTTTACTATGTTATCACTATTTGAAAAAATATTTTGTTGAAATTTTTATTATTTTTTGTTTTAAGAGAAGTAGTTAGTAGTACTTAGTACCTACTTACTTAAAAAATTCATAGGTATGATTTTCTATTGCACGTTCGATTTACAAATAGCTTATAATTTTAATTAGATTATACGCACTGTAACCCATTAGTGGTCCACTGCAGGTTCGGGTCTCCACTTACATTGAGAAGGCTGTAGGCCTTAGTCTACCACTCCGGCATAGTGCGGGTTGGTGAATTTCACATGCCTTATTGGGCACGCAACTCTTAGACATGCAGGGTGCCTCGCAATTTACATATATACTTAACAGTATTAGGTACCTACTTAATACCTCTATATAATATAAATACTATTAGGTTAGGTACGTGTGTCTGTCTAGTTGTACATAGCGCAGTCAAACCGCGGCGACCAATGCGTCGGGTTTGGGCTTGCACAATCGATTTAACACTTTCTTTCAGTTTTAACGCGGTTTTCACCACTCAATTTGGACCTTTGTTTCTAACAATTCGACTAAAATTGTTAAATTACGTTAAAATATACGTGTAACTAACTACCTACCTAAGTATCGGTTCACGTAGGTATGTAACGGCTGTTGTGAAAGTAGGTGGAGACTGTGAAACTACGTAATATTTTGAAAACTGATTACTTAGTATCATTAGGCTGTCGCCAAATGTTTTAGTTGCGCGATATTTGACATAGGTACTCGTAGAATAAACATGTATTTTAAAAAGGTCACCCAATCTTAATTCCTTCACAAAATTCAATAACATTCGAACATAAAAAAATATTTTAATTTAACGCCTTTCTGACAAGAGTGTATGTACCTAATAATACATAAGGACTATATACTCCCGCCCTAGAGGTTCAGTTAAATGGAATATTCATAAAAAGGCCCCGTTTACGGCCTTGTAAAGGGCCACATAAAAATTTAGAGGCAAAAAGCGTACACCCTTTAGGCATACTCTTGGGATGGGTCCGAAGTTTGTAATTGAATTTTTGCCTGGAGCCGCAAAGGGCGTCCCTGCTTAATTTGCCGTAGTCGGGAAAAGGGTTGCTTAATTCGACTTAAGGTAAAGGCTTAAGCGGAATGCTGATCACCTTGAAAACCAGGTTACGAATCTCGAGCTGACAAAGAAAAATATTCAGCTGAAATTATTTATTTGATCTATTGGCCACCCTTATTAAAAGATCTAATGAACAAAATCAGACTGTTAAAAATAACTATTTCACTTGGAATTATTCGAAAAAGTGTTCACTGAAAACGTTTACACAAGACACACAAATACAAACAAAAGACATTTGCAAAAATAAGCATGTCCCCAGATATTTTATAACTATGTAGGTAGGTACATAGTTATAATATATATTCTTCAATGCAAATTAGTAACAATCGCAAGCGAACCAAAAAGTGGCGACGTCGGGCTGGGACAGTATCTGGATCGGTGATTGCTAGTACTAGGTAGGTATCTACGTTTTGTACTTGTACTACTTATTATGTATTCTATGTTTTTGCTCTCGGTCCCGGTTGCTATTGATAAGGAAGCAGTCAGTTAACCTTGTCAGAAGAGCCTCGGTTACAAGCGATTATAAAACATCGTCATAGGTTGGTTACTTACTCGTTTCATTCACAAATCCGTATTGAAGCCGCGTGGTGGCCCTAAGTGGAGTAGAACCCGTGCCCAAGAGTAAGACAAAAGAAATAAGCTGCAACCATATAGTGTAGAGTTTAGGACTAAAATGGACACGCTTCCTCATCGTTCATCACTTAAAACGCGACGAGAGTCCCAGTTTGTATTGTTGTAATCAAAAAGAAATATTCCCTTTTTTCCCGGCATAAGGGTTGTTTGTGAGGTCTCCATTTTTGTTCGTAACGTGCTAAAATTTTATTCGCTTTCCGGATTACATAAAAGGTCGTAGGTAGGTAGGTATACACGCGTAGTGTATACCTACACCTGACAAAGGCGGAATAATTCTTTTTTAAAGCTAACGAACAACGTAAAATGTTGTGAACTTAATTCCGCTAGCTCTCGCCGAAATAAAATACGCAATGTAACTGCGGCCATCGGCGTGCAGGTGTAAAAGCAATCTAATGGGGCGAGATTAAAAATGGCGGAAAATCACCGCGTGGGCGATATTTGGGCGTTTTAATTAAACACATTAGATAGGCGAAAGGTTGCTGAAAGTTTATACTAAAAAATTGTACTGAAGTTAATTTAGATATCTACGCACTTTCAGTAAACGTTCGTCTGAAAAGTCGCTTAGTTAAACCAAACCTCTACAGTCAAACGACATGAAGCAAGTTGCTACGTCACGGCAAGTTATAGAGATGATTGTAGGCACCTCCCTGGATGAATTTCCATAGTTCCTTGTTAAATGAAATAATTAAATAATGAGAACAACCTTAACTTATTATTTCACAAATTAACGCACGTTTTTTGGTTTTTAAGATCTAACTATAAACGCTCGATGTGGGCTCCCGAGTCAATGTTTCTCCACCGACCATGATACTGACACATAAAATCCATTGAATTTGGTTTAAATTAGTATAATATATGTAATCATCTAATTTGGTGTAGTTACATACATATCTATACTTCTATACTAATATTATAAAGAGGAAACATTTGTATTTTTGTATGTTTGTAACGAATCTATACTAATATTATAAAGAGGAAACATTTGTATTTTTGTATGTTTGTAACGAAAAAACTCAAAAACTACTGGGCCGATTTCAAAAATTCTTTCACCATTGGAAAGCTACATTCTGAGTAACATAGGCTATTAAATTAAAATAAAAAAATTCATTGGCAGAGCGAAGCCTGCTGGGTCAGCTAGTACCTACATATACCTATAAGCAATGGTTAAAATTCGTGGAATATTTCTCGAAGGCCAAAGCATGACAATTTTATTTTAGTTTTAACAGAAATGACCAAATAATCACACGACACCCATACTCAGACAATAATCACTATTGACTTCAGTTACGAAGTTCATTTGCCCATTAGTGGTATTTGCTCGAGGTGTGGTGTTCACTCCAGGCTTTCCCACTAATTAAACCAATTGAAACTTAACTTGTTATTCTTCACGTGGAAATTATTAGCTATTATATATAGTATTATGCCTTACTTAAAGCTATAAGTAGCAATTTTAATGACGCTTTACACACATGGCCTCTCATTCTCATCTGCTTAGTTAAAAAAAGGTAAACAGTCTTAGCGTGTATCTTTATTTTAATTTGCGACATAATAAAGACAATTTTCATTGAACATAAGTATTATTTTGTAATGTGTACGTGATGCGCTTTCATTTGAGACCCCACTCACCCACACCCACACCCACATTTGCAGACGGTTCGGTTATTCTGTTATTCTTCCCCACTTTCACCCCCCACAACTTTTATACGACTCAACCGATTTTCATCAAACATGTTAAAGAACGCTCACCCGTAACTCACCTTTCACACAAAAAAAAACTAAATTGAAATCGCTTCATCCGTTCGCGAGCTACTGTGCCACGACCGAATCACAGACAGACAGACACGTTAAATTTATAACACCCTTTCTTTTGCGTGGGGTGTTAATGATATAAGTGAGTTATGTGTACCGTATAGATTTGACCTAATATCGCAAATGTAAATGGAAAATCCCCTAATAATGTAGGTCCATATCAATTATGTATTTTAGGGCCTACTCGTGACAGACACTTAAGGCAGGGCTTAAAGTATAATTGCGAGAAAAGTGTGACACCTGCCTACAGCATAAAATATTTTATCTCCCGTACCAAAAACGTCACTCAAAGAATCTTATGTAACGCACAAACCGAACCCAACTCAAAATACGCTGTTGTCCTTACTTCAGATACAGCCGATTTACTGAGACCTCCCGCTGTCCGGGTTTCGAATAGGATTTGTATTGAAAAGGGAACGGGAACGCAGGTTGGGAGGTCGGGGTAGAGTGGACGCCCCGCCCTGTGTCGTATGACAGATGATTATCTACGACCAACGTCAAAGTGAATAATTGGGCTTTAGCGCGTCCAGCCAATCGCGTAGTTATGTTTTTACGCGGCTTTTATTGATTTTTTTGATAAATAAATGAAAATATTAATATTTTCATTTATTTATCAAAAAGTAGAATTTGAAATAATGCAATATAATCAGGATAAAAGCAGATAAGCGTTAAGATAAAGGATACGTATAGGTAGGTATCACTTGTAACTGTCAATGATTAAGTTACGTTTAAATTATCAGAAACATCAAACAATCGTGCGTTCAGGCTTTAAAGTCTGAATGAATTGCGTGGTTAACAATGCATCCTCAAGTAGAACCGGAACAATGTTTGAGGTTCTACTTATTTCTTTAGAACGGCAAACAACATGGCAGACAAAGATTTATGATGACATTCTCAAAACTTAACTTCTATTGGATTTTGAACGAAAGCTGTTTAATTTACATATAACAATAACTATTTAATTTAATTTAAATATTTTCCTATAATTATAACACAACACTGCTTAATTTGAATAACTCATTTGGCGCGCGCTCCCCGAAAATGAGATATTCAAATCAGTCCCGTGAAGGAGGAAAACATTTCTATCTTCCCGCTCTTTATTCCGAGCACAACGCAACTCATTAAGAATTCGTTTGTTTTCAAAGCTAACCCTAAACAAAAAAGGAAACGCTATGTTTTTATAACGAACGCATAATGCGAGCCGCCGTAAGCGGGGCGAAAATTAAAACGCCCCCTAATTAATTCTTCAAACACAAAAGCCCCCAATCTGGTGGTAGGTTTGCAAAAAACCGCATCAAATTATTCGTATGTCAAAGGGAAACGCTAAAGAAAGACGGAAAAGCCTATGAAAAATTTCCCTCCTTAGAGTAGGTATACATAAACATACGGTAGAGCGATAGCGGTACGGTAGAGGTACGCTCGGTGTTATCGAAAGATATTGGTGTTAATAACTAGTGATGTTCTATAGAAACTTTGAAAATTGAAGTCGTACTTGACTGGTTTGAAAAATGTTTATTTGCTCAAATGAAAATGAAGTTTAAGAGCATTTAGATTATTTCATTTTTCGCGATAGGTACAATGTTCTACACAGATATTGCAAGGATTATTAATAATGCAAATTAACTTGTATGCCCATTGTGACGTAATTTTTTTTTCAATTTCAAAACATTTATTTATAAAATAAATGAATAAATAACGCTTCACACTCATAGCCCCACACTAGGATTCCCTGTGTCGTGGGTGCCATGGACACATACAAGACAAGAACACAACACACCCAGACCAGAAACAGAAATTCAAATTCATCATTCGAACCTCTGCTCTGCTGGGAATCAAACCCAGGACCCTCCGCACAGCGCACCGGTGTCTTAACCACTGCGCCACTCAGGTCGTCAATGGAAATGGAACACTTGGTTATGATATAACAATATAATTATTGTGTACTCTCTTCCTAACCTGTGGGGTAGGTATGCTAATTTGATTTGTAAATTATATAAGAGAAATTTAATAATTATTACAGATATTTTTTTAATAATTTTATTACGGTAGTTTATATCTACTTACAGGCACTGATGCTTATATCCTCTAAGGTCCCCCGTCCAAGTGGCGCGGGGCCCAGTCCCCCGTAGGGCGGTCAACGCACATGCGTATTTTGAATCTCGCCCGGTTATACCTAAGCCTTCCATTTTGTTTTTGCGCAGTCATTACTTTTTTTACTCCGCCTATTTTTTAGTTCGCTAGATAACCGCTTTAATAGGGCCTTGCAATTGAAAACTCAATTATCTAAGGCACGTTTCCGCAAACTTTATTGTAATTAAAATGCTGGAAATGGCTTTTACAGCAATTACGGACGTTGAAATGTTAATATTGCTTGTTTGTTCGAGGTTTATTTAGTTTTAGTAAACTGACAAAGAAATGGAACGACACAGTTTTCACTTAATAGTATTTTAACTCCATGTTTACCAATTTTTGTCTTCAAAATTAAAATGCGGCAAATAAATATTTCACGAATGTTTCGGTGATTCGAATCGTGGATTGCAGTGAACTCTTAACATCAGGTGGCCTGAATGCCCATTTGCTGATCGCTTGCAATAAATAGATAGGCCCTAAAGGCAGTTTAGAGAAATCATTACATCGTGATGTGATAGTCCGCCAAAGAGACATCAACTACTGAACTTGAGCCGACCATTTCAGTTATAATGAGCAAAGCATTTTATTCGTACAAGGATTCGTCAATGCAGAAATACTCGTACGACCTCAGATAGGACTTCTACCCTGTTAGAAATTGATCGAGAGTGTGTAGACACCCTGTAGAGCTGCAGTGACCACTTAATCAGGTAGCGTGCACGCACGATAGCTACTCATATACAATTAAAAAATACGCAAATACCCTCATCAAATATTCCCCTTTACCCAACTTTTTTCTAAAATGAAGCTCGTGTACATAGAGTTATTTACTTACTGCAGATAACGACATACACAGCCTTGCAGCCTTCATGTTTTGTTGCAAATTTTATACGAAAGCTCAAACGAAAATAACCCGTATTTTAAAACAGCCAAGGTGTATGGGAAGGGTTATACGGCTAAATTACGACGGCGCTTGTACGCCTGGAGCTGTAATCCATCATCGTGACATTTCTATTTATCTTGATGAGGCCCACACTTCCGATACTAATGGCCCTTTGTTTTTTGTGTATTTACACTGGACTGCCAACCTGTCTGCAGGATTTTTAGCGCTTTTGAAATATTTACGAGCATAGCTTAAAGGAGATTTCCGAAAATGTTGAGAATTTCAAACTGCCACGGTTTTATTCAATTGAGTCATTTTTATATTATCTAAAGTATTTTAGCTAAGACGATCAATTTATGGGTACTCTACTTGCACTATATAATATACCTATTTCCTTACTGAGTAGTAATTTGAGGAATACGAATTAGTGGCAAACTTAAGTTTTCACCATCGGACTTCGAATACATAATCGATTGTATGTACCTAAGTACCTATTTTATCGATTTACTCAAAATATTGTCACTGTATTGCTAATACACGTATAAGAATTAGTATCGAAAGATTTCATAGTATATCCAGATGATCCATGATCCAGGTCCAGGTACCAGGTCACATCAGGTTACCTGGATGACTATTTGTGGCTCAGATCATATTTAAAAAAATAGACAAAACAAAAGTAATCCAACATTCCGCTGAACAAAGTTTATGTATGTGTGTTTTTAATCCGGCGGCTGTCGGGCAAAGAGTGTGTGTAGATGCGTGCGCGGAATAAGCCGCCATGACTTGTGGCCCAGCGCCGACCGCACCGCAGCACCGACGGGTTCCGTATTTAACTAAGAAGTGTATAGAAATATAAAGAATAACAGAAATAAAACTAACAACAAATATAAAACAACTAAATATCACCGAAACTGCAGGTACACAAAAAATAGTTGATCTCGAAAATTGTACACAATAAACAGTAAATACCTATAAAAAAACTGTCATTATAATAGGGGGTGTAAATTCATGGTTATTGGTTTAGAAAACTACTAACACCTCAAACAGGACCGAAATTATTTCTGAAGAAAAGATACTTTCCACCACCTCACATAAAAGCACCGTAAAGCAGTAGACTTTCATATACAACATTAAGCAAAACAACTCGTTAATCCGCCACGGAACCCTAAACCGTTTTACATACACTACGCAAAATTGCGTGGTCTGGCTACGGCTGGCGCGCTCTATATACGAGTAGGTATATCTACGCTCGTACACATACGTACATAGCTTTGTAGGCCTGAAACAAAGTTGGAAAATAACGCATTCTATTTGTCTTCTTATGTGGCGCTAATTAGCCGTTTGAGTGGATGACACCGGTTTAATTAGTGCTAGGTGTTGGGTATGTGTTTACATAACAAAGAAAATTTCGGTCTGAACTCGTCACTGGTGTCACACTGTTTAACATGGTCAAAAGCAAACGCTGACAGTTACGTACAGACTAATAGTTTTTACATATAAATCTACATTTCCGAATCGTAAGTCATAATATGTAAGTAGTTGTGTCGTTACTTGCATGTGTAGGTACAGGTTCTTTTGTATGGTCGAAAATATTACATTGTCAACATTGTCGACCTTACATATATTGCGATACATGTGGAGCCTACACCATCATGGTTGCCTATTGTTTATTGGCGAACTTCGCATGCCTTCGAGAACATTATGGAAAACTCTTAGGCATGCAGGTTTACTCACAGTGTTCGTCTTGGCAGTTTAATTTCATTAAACGCACAATGTAGAAAAACAATGGTGCATGATACCTACTGGGATTCGAACCCAGACCCGTCAGCTTAGAGGAAGAATTCTTAGCCACTGGACCGAGCGCCGCTATACGGTAAAATTATTTTCTACAAAAGTAGGTCTATTATATGGAGAAAATGATCTTAAATTATATATGTTACCCACAGTAAAGGCAAAAACCTATTAAAATTTTCACCGTTATATTACGTTACGTAGGTATAGGTTTCCTCCCAAAAACAATAAATGATAAGAGTAACTATGATGTTAAATTGTTCAACACCGCTTCATATCGTTGCCCCAAAAATCATAAAACAAAGTCCAGTGCTGCATTACTAATACACCCATAGCACCGCAGTTTTGTAGTTACGCGGAATCTATAATGTTTTTGCTAAAATAACTACATACAAACCTGCAATTATCCTATAGTGGAGTGGGACTTCAAACCAGCCACCCTGAACGCACACGGATAAATAAAATACGTACATTTTCTACCTACAAATCGAATGGCTGTTTGAAATAAATTTGAAGCTAAAACAAGGCGTAGTCGGCCAAATAAGCCGAAAGCTGCGTCAATCAATACTGTGTAATGTGTATTAAAATGGGTGTATTTACAGATAATATCCGGCCAAAGGATGGAATATATCTCACACGGCCCCGATGACAGATCAAACGCAGCTGCCCACGATTGCTGTTTTGATTTTTCTTTTATTTTAAAATTTAGATATGAGAAGTCACATTATTTATGTAAGTACATTAGACATTTAAACATGATGATTGTATTAGTCAAATACGATACATGTGACGACCGAAGTGGCGCAGTGGTTAAGACACCGGTGCGCTGCGCGGAAGGTCCTGGATTCGATTCCCAGCAGAGCAGAGATTTGAATGATGAATTTGAATTTCTGTTTCTGCTCTGGGTGTGTTGTGTTCTTGTAATAAGAGTGTATTAGTGGCCCACGATTATTGATATTCTTATAGGTTTCCTGCGTCACAAAAAAGATCCAGGCCAGATGTGTGGATGGGTTACAGTAACCACTTAACTGAGTGCATTCTGATATGCACGCCCCATGGTTTGATACTCATTTAAAATAAATACTTAGACAGATAAGTAATATCCGGTCAAACGACGTGGAATGTACGAGTATCTCATCAAACACAGCCTCGATGAACGATCAAACTCAGCTGTCCTTTTTCGGATGATAGGTAGGTAAGTAAGGTACGTTATGTAACGAAATAAGACATTAGCTGGCTTGTATAACTATTGTTATACTCGTATCTTGCATACATTTGCATTAAAATTATGCATGAATTGAATAGCTTTTCTACGATGAAAAAATTATATTTCGATGGATTTTAGAAGTAGCCACAATTTATTAATAAAACTAATATTAAACTTTAAAAAATAAATTTTGGGGATTAATATATTATTACTAAATGAAATATAAAATTATTAAAAATAAGTAAGAATTTATGTACGAGTATGCGCCGGCTCCAGATGGGTATTAATTTCAAAGAAATTGTACATGGGGATCGTAGCGAGAAAAAATGTAATATATGAATGTCAACTTTCTTCTTTCTTCCTAACGTTGACAGTTATCGCCGCTTTAGGAAAGCAGGGTGCATGCACTAGTTAACAATTT
Organism: Erynnis tages; assembly: GCA_905147235.1. Lineage (NCBI taxonomy): Eukaryota > Metazoa > Arthropoda > Insecta > Lepidoptera > Hesperiidae > Erynnis > Erynnis tages. The sequence goes on from LR990087.1 coordinate 7,851,257, forward strand.
ATTTATTATTTATTTATTATCTAAAATAGATATAGGTGTACATTAAAAATAAACTTCTTTCATTTAAATTATATTTTGAAAACAATTGATTGTCACTTCCCAGTGAACAATTTATTCGTAAATTATATATTTTTCCTACTAGGTATTCACTTACAAAATTAACCTAATATGTAGGTACATATTTTAAATATAAACTAATCTCAAATTTCTTAATGAGTACCTAATTTAAACGAAAAAAATGTTTTGAATCACTTTTATAAGCCAAATTTGATTATCACAAATAAAAAAAAAGTGTTATATACCCACATTTAGACAATAAGAGCCCACTTCGGGAGTTGCAGTTTTTGCCAGTAGTTTAAAAAAGCCGCAAAGTTGGGAAACCCGCCTGCAGTGGAAGAAGGAAACCACAGTAGAAAACAAATTTTAAACAGAAAAAGGAAACAATGGGGCCGTTTTCATTTAAAAGTTTCCTCGACTTTGGCAACGTATTGCAATATGTGGCTATGTTTAAATACATGTATTTATGTAAAAGATGTTGGAACAGGTTTAAGTGTAATTTTTATGTAAACACAGTCACCACATAGCTACGTAGGCAATAAGGACAAAAGTCGCCAGGTATTTTTGTGGAATTAGATAGATTTCATTTAAATTTATTATCTTTCTTTATTTGGATCGTATCCCAAGTCCACCAACCGAAATAGACTACTTGATCAAGGTCCACCAAAGTTTAGTCCACCTCGCTGGCCTAACGAATCTAGGTAGACAGACTACACAAATATTCGAAAACATTATCACGCAGTCGTGCAAATTTCCTCACATAGATTTTTGGCCGTTACAGCAGAAAATGTCATTGAAACCGAATTGCCCGCAACCACTGGCTGCTATGATCTAGGATCTTGATCACTCGCCTATTAGTAGCCCACTCTTGGTATATTCGTCCCTAATGCAGGTATTTAACTAATGGCTCCATTTACCAAGACGTGTTCGACCTTCTATCAATTCTCTTCAATCTTTAGACCATTTGTCAATTCTTCATCTTCACCGAGATCAAATAAAGTATCTCCGGCAACAACATTTCTCCAACCGAAACACAAAACATGAAGAATATGCTGCATTGCCGCAGGTTTCTTAACCTTACGCTATCCTCTTGGATCGGATGGATTGGACTAAATTCTCTTTCCACCTACAAAAATGGGTTCTAAGTGGGTTGGTATTTAACTAATATACCTGAATGAAGCTTATTCGACGATACAATGCTAAAGATATATATTTTTAATCTTTCTGGTGCCATTCCCACTTCATAGAATACGAGTTTATATTGCCTTTGTCAACGTAAGCGGCTTGCGCTTACGTTGACAAAGGCAATATAAACTTGAATGTTTATTCTTTAAAACTCTGACATTATGGAATTAAAACATATTTCCACAGCATTATATAACATTACGAGCTCAAAGCGCTTCATAATTCTGTAGTCTTAATCAAAAAGCCTTTGTGCTTGCTCCTCTTTGTTTATAAAACTAAGCTCCTACGGACCTTACAAAAGCACCATAGGTGGTCAGAACAATAGATTTTATTACCGCACTATCACCAAGACAAATGAGAAATAGACAATATCTACCCTATTTACCTCTGTCTGTCCCATCCGCCCGCAAAACTGGCGCCTTCTTTTATGCAATCAGCTCCAAACGTTTAAAATTAAACCCTAATTAAAACGGATACGGTGACTTTTTGCTAAGCATTACATTCGCGTTCAAAACTCGGAGTTTCTTTTACATACAGCGTGTTTGTTCGCGAGATACTTTGAGTTTTGTGCGTTGCGTGCAGAGTGGATATTCGTTTGGCGGGAATTAACGCAGTGACGCCATTTTGAATTGATGTCGGCGGTCAAAATTTATTGCGCATAAATGTACCTCTGGCTAACCCGGGAGTTAGAGGGGGTGGCGGGAGTAGGCTTAAAAATCGGGGTGGGGGAGCCGGGGAATGTTTTTAGCGTTCGCAGCGTCGGCCTATTCGAGTGTTGATGGGCGCCAGGGACGAACTCTTTTTTTATCTTTTTTTATGCCAAAATTGAAAACATCTTAAGGCTAAGGTTGTATAGTTACTTCTTGACTTTAGACGTAAAATTGCAAACAGTTGTGGATGGTGGTGTTTACTTAGAAAACAAACACTTTTTGGCTTATATCTTGGATTTAATCTAGATGTTACAATCGATACAAGATACAGATACTAGAGCAGTACAAATAATTGTTGAGAATATTTTTTTAAAATTATTAACCTCTCCCTTTCCAGGCTCTACAATGAAGTAACTCATCCCAGAACCAGTAGCAGAAATAACAGAAGAAGCTGGGCACCTGCAACATAAACGAGTAGTAATAAGCATAATGATATATTATAATGTAAAAGTATGTATAAGTAGATAACTATGAACTTTCATATCACTTTTATCATATTCAATCTCATTTATCATTAATTTTACTTCTACCTTTAGATATCACTTCACTAGAGACATAATTGTACGCTTTTATAAACTCTTAAACTTTACTGTAAAAGATAAAATAGTTTGAATATCTTAGCCCTTACGTAACTACCTACCCGCAGTATAACCATAGACTTTCAAAGTTGATCAATAAGTCTCTTAATTAAAAGGCATTTGCATTCTAAGTTTACAACAATGATTGTTCTCATTTCACTATACTCTTATATATATATCATTTTCTTCGCGGTATCTACCCACCTACCGCAAGAAAAAGGGTATTTTCTAAAAGTCGTGTGTTATAAATCTCGACTACGATGGGTATATAATTAACGCAAATATTCTAAACGGCAGAAGGGTTAATGCCTTAATGCGTACAAAAAACTAGGAACTACTAACTACCAAACTACTAACTACCAAAACTAGGAACAACGTTAACGTTAAGCCTAACTCTTGTCTAAGCCCATAATGAAGTTACAGTAAAGGTGTGTAAAAAAAACAAAAAAAAAACTATTTATTTTTCTGCCCAAAAAAGTTTCGTAGTGCGGCCCTGTAACGCGTTTAACCCGCACCCTCTCGACCTCTACGCACGTCTCACTCGCACAAACTACAAAAAGAACTCGCCATCGCTTTCCACCCTTTGCTTAAATTATTACACCTCCATTCCTACTCTAGAGGATTGGACATAACTGTACCCACGCCCGCCCCACAAAAACCAATCCTATGTCTAACGTGTAGAACACAAAATCACTTCTATCTGTAAACTCGTGCGAACAATTTCTCCAAAGAACGTATCTGTTATCCCATTAGATACGGATCTAACTTCAATTATTTTGTCGAACGAAAATGAATTCTATGTTAATGCTGGAAGGTCGAGTTCTTTTATTCTTTTTGCGGGGAAAATTCGTCTTTTAAGAATCGGGGTGCAATAACAGACGAGACTGAGTGCAAGGGCGGTGGACGTAAAAAATGCCACCCGCTTAGGAGGGTGAGTTGGGTGGCGGTGGGGATAAGTGTAGTCGGCGTACGCGAGGGGAAAAGACTCACTGCTTCGTGAGACTCATGCCGGGGAAGACGTCAGGAGGGTGTTGCTATGTCAAAAATTACTGGAAACCAATGTACAACACCAATGTACCAACAGAATAATAACTTGTGAGACATTAGATCAATTGGGGTCCCAAAACCTTTTAGACTCAATAACACATTAACAGTAACGTCACTTTATAGTACAATATTTAAATCCAAAAAAAGTTAAATACAAGCATGATACTTTATTAAAGTGGTCATTGTAGCCCATGGTCCCCCAATCTAGTAAAAGATTCCAAATTTACGCCGGCGTGGATATTAAAACTTGGTCCAGAAAGTGATAAAAAGCGTGATAAGCATATGTTTATTCCAGGTTATAAACTACATACATAAATATTAATTTCATCCAAATCTGTTCAGCCGTTTTTGCGTAAAAAATCCATCTATCTAACCAACCATCCATCCATTCACAAACTTTCACATTTATAATAGTTACATTTATAGTAGTCGAATTAAAAATATCTAGGGGAAAGTATGAAATTAGCGACCAACAGTCTAATTACACAATGCAATATGTTATGTTCGGTCTTCCGTTCCGCACAATATGCGCGGCCTGGCTCAATTATGCCTTTATTCAATTCACGTCAACTGCAGTCGGGAATTATCTGCGAAACTCCGTTTTTACCGGAAAGTTGATAGGAATAGATTAATCAAATGTGTGATGAAACTATGCTGTCTGTCCCGCTTTATAGGTCTACGAAAGCTTACCTCTTACCCTACCATACCCTATAACCTACTTAAAGCATAATATCATATCATAATTATGTACGAGTTTATTTCGTATCCCCGATCAGGACTGGATTCATAGGGCCCAGGACCGGCGGAGTGGCATTGTTTAGAGGAAGTTTAAGTATGTCCAGCAGTGGACAGAAGGACTGAAGAAAAGAAGGAAAGTATACCTCTTTAAACAATATGGTTGTCGCAAAAGCAGATTAAAGGCACCATAATTACTATCTCTATTAAAACCGTATAGATATTGTGACAATTTGGTCACACTTTGATTACCTAATCACTAAACAGTTCAGATATAAAAAGATATCTAACTAATACGTCACTAAGCGCAGAATTTAAATAAAATGAATTATAAATCAGCAAATAACATGTGCATTTGTAAACATTTATGATAATGATCGTGTAAATAATTAAACAGTTCAATAGTTTTAACCAAACTCATTAGAATAGTTTTTGATTGCTCCTCCCCGTTGATGAATTGAAAATATAGTTAATTTTGTGGCGGCCGCGCTGTTTTTAGTTCCCGTTCAAATTTATTCTCTATAGTACGATAAACATTCTAAAACAAAGCTTTGCGAACCATCCAATGTAGATATCCAATCCACTTATCCAATGTAGCTCGTACATTGGGTGAAGTTTGCTGAGATTTAAATTAAAATAGCTGTAATTAATCCGTGTCGAAAAACGTTAATCTCATCAATTCACGAAATTTAATTATACATTTTTCTAAGAACAATTTAATATCGTCGTTTAAACTCTGTCAAACTACGTAATAAACATAATAATTATCATATCAATAATCAATAGGTATCATCAACTTTATAATAAATAAAAGTAAAGTGGAGAAATTTTTTTTATTGTTTCAGGAAGGTTCTTTGTTTGTTTACTTTGTTATAGCTATATAAATAGATTACTCGACACGAGATGGCGCTGTATCACTCTAAATTCAGTGCCGAACGTCTTATGAATATTTTTTGGTATAAGCTGATATCTTTATAGATTTTTTTACAAAAAATATACAAAAACAAGTAACATAACAATGTTAAGCATCTATAAGCATAAGCTATAGGCCTATCCCAAAGCGCGCTACTGAACCTGGGTTTCGGTTCTCCTCATCCAGTTGCTTCCCGCCACTATGAAAACCAATATGAAATGTGATATTATGAAAAATCATTAACCTTTATAACCTTTTTTGGAAAATATTTTGAATAATGCGTCCTATTGCTACCACTTATCGCTTTTTGCGAGCGACCGCACAATTTAGTTAGCATTAAACAGCTGCGAGCAATTTATTGCGCGAATTTTATAATTGCGTACATATGTTTTAGCTAATGGCCAAAAATGTTTGCATGGGGCATATAAAATGCCTATAATGTAGACAGGGCGTGTATATGGGGAGGTCACAGACTGCAAAAAAGTAAAGATGAAGGTTTTTTTGTAATTTTCCAGTTATTTTTCTCCGGTTCTTCAAAAAGTAACGTGCGGTAAAATTCATAATCACTTGCTGTGACAGTAATGCATGAATGCCTGAGAGTTCACAAAAAGTGTTTTCAAAGGTATCTAAAGTTCAACAACCAGCATTAGGCCAGAAAGGTAGACTAAGGTCTTCATCCTACTCATTGTGAGAGGTGACCCAACCCTGCGTCATTAATGCTTGGTACGTCTCCAGTAAAGCTACTGTAATTGCTAATAAATCCTATTCACAGGATTAAATCACCTTCACCCACCCAGACAAATCGAGTTCTGATCTAAATCGAACCTAGGCTCATAGTTAAGTTTCGATTACATTATGCAAAAGACTTAATTAAAGAAACGTGGAAGCAAGCGCAATAAAAAGCAAGGGGACAGCTGGTGTCGCGCATTTAAATTGCTGGTTCGATTCACGTACACGTAGAATAAAGTATTTAAAAATGGAAATGCGACAGATAATGTCATTTTTAATGAGCATAGAATGTATGTTCACAAATATGTATCTTACAATTATTTTTTGGACTTATTAAGAAGAAGAAAACTAAGAAAAGACTAAAAATAAATAAATACGCAATAAATAGTTATGTATGTAACTTAACCAATCCGCATTGGAGCAGCGTGGTGGTATGCCCTCCCCCGGTTGTCTCCGGAATGGACCCGTGTCCGACATAAAGGTTGTAGCTATGGTTGTATAGGTAAATGAAATTAGGTAGCTTGTTCTTAGGCTAGATGATTAAATCACATCTCGATAAACCAAAGCATATCAAAACTTTACGTCTATGTATTGTAATCTCCACAGTCATGTTCTCCACTTACATTTATTCAGCAAAGAATCGTGCATGCCTAAATTTATTTGTAAGTAAACAAATTTAATTATTATAATTATCTGCAACTTATCATAAGTCAAGCTTACGGTGCACCAAATAACAATTTGCTATACATTTTTAAACAATTAAAAGTATACAGCCGTAGCTTAATTAAGTATGCATTTTACAGTTAGATCATTAAAATAAAACCTAATTTGCCTCATAGTACCGTCTTTGTTCTATAATGGAATCAATAATCCCATTATTCAATATGCCAGCTCTAACACGTAGCAGTCGTAGCACAAAAGAACGTAGCACGCTACGCCTCTACGTTCGAATAATCGAGTCATACAAAAGAATTAATTATAGAATACGTATTCGTAGATAAGTCGTTGTGGTTCCACAGAACAAAAAGCTATGGTCCCTGAGCCAGGCGCAAATTTGATCAATCATTTCCTACCGGCCGATAACTCATTGGATGCGTTAGTAACAAGTGGGTAGAAAATTTCTACCCACTTGAAAATCTCTCTAGAGAGTTCTACTAGAAATCTCTACTAGAAATCTCTAGAGATTTTTAACATAATCATTAAACCAGCAGACATATCTAACTCCACTCTTAATAATTATAACCTAACTCCACTCTTAATAATAAGTTGACGATTTTTTTCGTTACTTAGTATATTGGACAACCTATAATTTTGAAAGAGTTTCAATAATATTTAAAATGAGGAAATGATTCATGGAATCCTGTTACTGGCTTACGTACTACTAGGAGACAGTGGTATCAGATGGGCGTAATTTTTCATTACATTACCATAGGATAGTCATGCGCGCGTGAAGATAAGCCGCCCGCCCGCCCTGTACCACGAACGAGCGATACGGAAACGATAGAACGATGTTTTTGTTTGACTGCGATTGTTTTTGTTATTTTTTATTGAACGTAAAATTGGCATAATATACAATATACATCGCTGTTGAACGTATTGCACGTTCACTCTTTGAGCAGCTGCTTGTTAAGCCCTTATCGTGGGCATCATATTGTATTCCGTTACCTTCCGTTTAATTGTTTTTTTAATTTATTTATTTAAGCAAATTTATTACTTTTATTTAGTACCATATTAAAACCGTTAGGTGTTATACACACTGACTTTTTAAAACTGTCGTCAAGAATTGAACTTTTTTCCTAAAACGCAGTAGGTTTTCTATCTCGTATTTGTATTTATGTAAGGAGCTAAAAACGTGCTTAGTACATTATATCAACATTTACTTATTTTTTTAGAAGTTAGTAAATTAAACACAAATTAATTTTGCGCTCCATTTTTTCTTAATTATGCCAGTTTTATAAAATAATGATAAGATACGAGTAATAGGTATATATGAGAGATACGTGTAATATAAATCCTAGTATACAATATTCTACAAAGTATACAAACAGGTATATTGAAATAGTTTCAATAAAAAATTCTATTATAAAACAAGAAAAATAATCAGTACAATTTCACAATATAGACGCTGTTGTGATTATGATCAATAGATAATATAATCAGATATAATCAGATATAAATATCAATAATTGTTCAATAAACATTGATCCTTTCAACAAAAAAAGCGCAAACTTGTTAAAACAAATTAAAATTGTCGTTCAGTCGTTTCCCGTCCCAGCGTCGTGGTACCGGGCAATGGGTCCGGGGTTCCCTTAGGAAATTAATACTTGTCCGTGGGACCCTTACCGGGGCTGTCCGGTTCATGCCGCACCCGCTAGGTGGCGTTCGTGACTTGAATTGAAAAATTAGAAGCCCCTTTTTGCTATTGATTTTTGTTTTTTATTTATTTATTAAGAAAATATAATAATCTAATAATAACATTAAAAATTCGAACAATTTTTGTATTAGTTACCCTGAATTTGGATAATAAATAATTTTAATAGTAACTGAGTAGCAAAAAGTCATGCAGCGATGTTGGGTGACCACTGCAACCTACGGACGTCCACATTCAACCTTAAATGGAGATAAAATCCTATCTGAGGTTGTATATAAGTAGATACTTTGCTACTCATGAGTACTAAGATGTTCCCCTCAAATAAAGGCTGGCGGTAAGGTACCACCCGGGGGCGGCTCTACTCAAAAACACTACTTACATACAACCTTAAAACTCTAAAGTGATCTATACGTTTACACCAATTTACAAACTGTTTTAAATACAAAACTTTTAATGTTATATATTTTCACATAGACACAATTGCTGGGAATAGTTTTGAGAATATTTCTCACGGTTACAACATCGTGCTACATTCTAAATCCCGAACTAAATTGTTGCAGCGCTCTCGCTACAGGGAAATTATTTTGAATAAGGCTCGAGACACACTGAACACATTAAAACTAGACGAGGGCCCATGATATTAAATTGATCGCGGCTCGAAACTTTTACAAAAGCACGTTTACAAAAGTCATAATTAGGCGAACTCAATTTTAATAATATGGACAATAAACTCAATGATGAAACTAACAAAGTAATTCGGTTTATAAATAGCCCTATGGTTCATGATAGTTACTAGCACTTACGTTCTTAGTAAAATTTATTTTCAAAATTATTACTTATGTTTGAAAACTAACCTAATTTCTAAACAGTTTCAGCTAAACGGAAATGTGTTCCCACCCTTATCGATATTGTTCATTGTGATAATATCTAATAATAATGCTACAATCAACAATTGCCTTAGCAGTACAATTCAATTACCTTTAGACAATTACAAACTATGACTATTTACAAACTATTACTTTGGTGATAAGTAAGATTAAGGGCTATAAAAATACTTATTATTGGTATTCGATAGTAAACACTAAGCACGAATAACTTGTACGTAAAAGGTAAGGAATAAAATTTATTCACCATACCTATCTCTAAGTAATCATACTACAAATCTGCTAAGTATCTTTCAACGTTTAAATTTTAACTCGAAATTCAGTATTTACTAAACCCTACCGATTTAGTGGAGGTTTCAAAGTTGAGATGCTTATTCATAAATGCTGCAGGAATATTCCCGACAGTAAGGCTACGGCTCATGTCAGAGTAGCATAAGCTAAGCGGTAAGCTACGAGTATTTCCTTAGGTTGGTAGGTTAGGTGCACATATTTCCATTTGGCATATAGTAACAATTAAACATACTACTACTATTATAAATGTAACAGTTTGGATGGATGAACGGATGGATGTTAGTTACTCTTTTATGCAAAAATGGCTACACATTTAACATATAGGATAATTTTTCCCTCTCTGGGTCAAGTTCTAAAATGTACGTGTGCGAAGATAAATTATATTTTTTCCCTTTTAAAGCTATTACATCAAGTAGAATACGGAGACGTCTTAACAAAGATACTATGACATGATGATAAGAACAGTATGATAAGAATACGAAAGCGCAAAATAAAGTAGAAGACTTCAAGTCAATTGTGATACTTTTAACAAACTGCCAATTTTATTTGAGTTTATAGATTTTTTCTAACAAATATGAATGGGGACGTCTTTCCTTTTATTTGTAGACCGATCACCACATTATTTAAGTCTAATTTTGTAAGTAGTAGCTTTAAGTTAAAAACATAAACGTAATGTTACTATATTCTTAGGATTAAAAAGTATCTTTGTGAATGTTACTTTAATGTAAACATTTTCAAATTAATTGTTCATGGTGATGTCATCGTTAATTTAAATTCTATATTTTCCGCCCCGCTACTGATAATGCTTCACCGAAACCACGACCTAACAAACTCGCTTAAAATGTAACATTCTAAAACCTGAGCCAAATTAATACGCCGCTTGCTTTTACCGCTCCCAGAATTATTTTGTCTACTGTATTACACTTTAGGAGGTGTACATATAATATGTAACATATAATAATGTCTTGCACAGATCAAACTGCTAATATAAATTAAACACATATTCGTAAAAGTGATTTCGAAACAACTGAAGAAATTCAATAAACTGTTAAAGATAGTATCAGACTCGATTAATAAATGATCTTCAATTACTTTTTTTGCCATATCTTCGTAAATTTTCTTTAACCAACGTAAACATTTATAAATATGTATACTTATTATTGGTACTTATTGTTTTTTTTGTCTCCTATTTTATGTCAATCACATTGAAATTTTTTAATGGTGAAAGCTTCCCTTTTGTTTAATTTGTTTTTTTTTGAGCTTTGAATGAAAGCATAGGTAAACGACTGTAACATGATATTCTTTCGCACCATGTTGAATTTATTGAAAATTACAGATATGTGAAATGAGATGTAAATTTATGTATATATAAAATATATTTATTGGCAACATGTGCTTCTTTCCGATAAATAGGCACTGTACAATATTTGTCGGAAAATTACATACTTTGACGATAGTGTTCATGCTAACGGCATAGAATCAAAACCCATCGTTCACTAATACAAGACAAAACTCTTTTGACAAATAGGTACCTACTACGGTACCTACCAAATAACTAACAATATGTACCATACCCTATAATACCGTAGTAGGTACTCGTAAAAGCCACCAAAACTCCCCCCATTCGAGCTCCAACTTCCCTTTGAAGTTGGTAAATCCTTCCCACTTCCCACATACCTACCAACTAGCAACGAATCTAATTCCCGAACTACTCGGGCTGCGGAAAGTTACCATTACCACAAAGTCCTAGACGCAACGCACTCGCAATTACCGTCCGACAAAGTTTGAACCGCTCATATATATCCATTACGCGCGAAATATGAGCAAAGTGCAAAGTTAGACGCCGCTATCCTTTGGCGGCTATAATTTATACGTGGATAACTTTTGCGGGAGCGTCAGCAACGTAGGGTCATATCATCTACCGTAGTTACCTTCCTTCCTTCAGCTAACATTGGTCTGAGGCTGGACATAGGCCTCTCACAAGGCACGCCTCTGAGCTCGATCTTCAGCTCTGCTCATCCAGTTACTTCCCGCCGTCCGACGCAAATCGTCGCGCTATCAACCAGGACTACACTCTAGGAGTCGTTCCCAACGTTGGTCGGATCGGCGGCAGATATGCCCAGCCCATTGCCACTTAAGCTTTTAGTTTAGGATTTTATTTACACACAAGTCTAGGCCTTTCAATAGGCCGCTGAACGTACCTTCTATAGATATGTTATTATAGTAAAACTTTAATTTCCATTATTAGATGGTCGATGTTATATGGAGATGGCTGTTTGCTAGTCTTTGAATATCTCATTGCTGAGCACTATCTGAGCATAATATTGAGGGTTGCAGTACTCTCATTTCTTTGAATCGTTCATATTTTCTTGCCTTAGGTATGTGAAAATATGAGTAATTGGAAAGATAGATGATGCTATCCTTTGGTCTCAATAGATATACTTACTAGTATAACAGTGAACTTCACTTTGTAAAATGAGCTTCAAACTTTTCTGCTGACGGTACGTTTGGCAGTAATTGTACAAAAGTTGCAATCCTCGGCCGCTGCATGTTCCCGCTTCCTTGCCGCACACACCCGCACTGTGGACAGATTAAACGTTTTTTAACATTATGTTAATTAATAGTAGTGTGCAGTGGACTTATTTTTATAGCGAACGTTCTACACACATATAGCGCAGTTTTTAGCCGACCCATGTGCTGCGCCGAGTGGCCTGGGGTCGAGTTCTAGAAATGCAAAATCTGAATGACTTGTTTAAATTTCTGTTTGTCTGTGAACCTAAATGATTTTTTTATACATAGATTCCAAGAGTTAGGCTTTGAAAGAACGGGTTTTATTAATTTTATTAATTATTTTTATCAACTTAGTACAAATTCTTGTGTGACTATTTTTTTTGTTTTTTGCATCTGTTTTTACTAATTTATGCTCGGCCTTGAAACTTTCAAACTGCCATTACTAGTCTCTTAAAAATTCACTAACTGCTAAATACACAAGAATAATATACAATCTCCGCAATAACGAAGCATTAAAATATAACATTAATTATTTCTCTCTAAAATCAAAATGAATCCCGATTAATTTTCACCGCCGTAATTGGAATGAGCGTTGAACACGTCGTCTTAACTTCATTAAGCATCAAAAAGGGGCGGCTGAGTCGAAATCTAATTACCTAGATTGTGATCACCAATCGCGTGTTCGTAATCGCAGTCTAAATCACCTCTACACCCAAGTGGGAGATGGGAAATGAAAGGTAGGTAATACCGTTTTAAGCATTATTCATTCTTACATCGCAATTTTGGTAAACGCGCATAGCTGCTTCAGTAAATCGCAACTTCGCAAGCTATCGAGAAATTAAGCGTGGTCGGTCCCCGTTGTTTCCGATAACGTAGCAGTCGTTAAACCTTGTCGGAGGAATGGGTGGTTTGAAAACACCCGACTCGGGTTGGTCACTAACCCGCTTCTCCACCAACTTTTTGGACCAGCGTCGTGAAGTATGATCCAGGCCTCTCCCTGTTGTGGAGAGATCGGTGCCCAACAGTGGGCCATAAAAGGGTTGCAGCAAATCAATTTGGTACCAAAACACGATTCAGCGAGCGTTCTTCATGATTTTGTGAAAACTGATGAACTGATCTACTCGTACCTACGAAAAATTCTGTATACTTACATCTAGGTATGTTAGGTAGCAATGTTAGTGAGTCCTAAAGTGAGCGTCCAGTGCGAGTGGAGTCGGAATGAAAGTTGGGCAGCTGGGCGGGTCTTGCGTCGTAATGAGCCCGCGCCATAGACGAACAACTCACACTTTGCAGTAGGTATTGAACACTCACTCAATATGTGACTACTTTAACCTAACTTTACCTACTATTTTAACCTACCCTACCCTATAATGTTCCTTTCCTGCACTCCAACACTGTAATACGCGACGTCGCATTTTGTCAATCTGCAGATACTAATACATTTTTTATCTATACAGGATTCCGATTATTTTTGTAGTAAAAAAAGTAATTCTATGTTTAAACCGTCTAATAATTCTAATAGAACCTAAGATAAATCATTATAATGGAAAGTAGGTAGTCCTTGATTTAGGTGATTGTAACAGTGAGTAGGAGCCTAAACAGAGTTTCTATTATGTTCAGTATTTGCCCCAAAATGTAATGATGTAAAAGGTAAAACAACTACTTATAACATTTGAATGTCTGTAAAATAAATTTTCGCAAATAAAGTTTCATTTTTTTCTAGAATCATTCAGAAGGAAATTTGAAGATCTTTTTTGAATCCTAAATAAAAGAAACAAAATATATGCGGTATAATTTTAAAGTAATAACTGTTAAAAGTAAAAATGGCGAGTCTGCGTCCTGTGCTCTTTGGGAAAAGTTAAATTTTGGGTCCGCTCTCGAGACTACTGATATTTATCTGCCGCGGCCGGACTTTTTTAATATAAATGTTCTTTGTTCCTGACGGGAGAAAGTTTTAATGAAAATTCAAATAAGGACAACTTTTAACCTTTTGGTTTTTCGTGTTTTTGGAGAGGAATTGTTTTTTTGTTATTTCAAGGACCGGTTAGAATCGCTCTCGTTCTGTACGCACATAAGTGTTGTAGGCACTCGGGTTTAAATGAGTTTCGGGAGTTCGATGGCACTTCTATATTCGGATATATCTACTTAGGTATTGTAATGACTCCTACGAGGAGGTATCCTCCTGTAACTAATGTACGTACAAGTATAAAGTATTTAAACAGCTATAAAATGAAAACAATATTACCAAAGGAGTTAAAGTTAAAGGAGGTTAAGTTAAATAATTAATAGAAAAAGGCATTGCTTTCTAATGTTGCAATGTCCAATGTTATTTCAATCTTGTCCAGTTACCATCAGACGGTTCCATTACCTGTTTACTTGGTAAATCACTTGTTTGATAGAGTAAACGCCAAACTCAAACAAGTAGAACTGACGAAAATATCCATACATGGTTTGTAAAGGCATGACAATTTTCAATGTATTGTTATAGCAACTAAACCTAACTTACATAAGTAAGCTTGCTGTTACTTACTTCAGAACCTCCAGAATTTTACAAACACAAGGAGATTTCCAAGTAAAAGTTACACATTGGAAGGTCCTACTTAGTAGTCCTTCAACGTCCGGTTCGCAAGCCCAAGGGTAATTAATTAAGTGTAGGTTCTACAAGGGTACTTCATTAAAATATGTGCCGCAGAGCAAATAAAGAGGGCTCTATTTGCCCTCCCTGAGGCGACCCGCCGGTAAATAGACGCGAATAAATAATCCCTTATGTGGAGAATGTAACTTTGTTTCTGTATGTACCTGAGTAGGTATACATAAGCCAGTTATAGAGTAAGCGTACAACCTAAGAAAGATGTCACAACATGTCATGTTTTCTATCTTGAACCGAAAACGAAGATTTGTTTATTTGTTTAATCTCACACACTCAAAGCTCACCCTACAATTTCCTGTGTTCTAACTGTTGACACGCACAGTATGGGGCAATCTAGGGGGAACCTAGGACCTTCCACACAGTCCATCAGTGAGTCAGAGCAGAGCGTTATCTTTTGTTCCAGGTAATCGTAAATTTGAAATCCAACAGGAGTGATAATCACTAAAGATCTAAAATTAATCACATTTAACAAAAATGCAATTTAATCATACTTCATACTTGTGCCATAAAGCTTCCACGCACTAATTTATTCTCTACGGTATATACCCTCCTTACGATTTGCTTAGGCTAATTGAGGATTCAGGTGTAGCCTAAGGCTAGCGACTGATGAAATGGGAGCTTTATGAGAAAAATAATATACTCTCAGGGGTCAGTAACGCTATAGAAAGAACTTTATATTTCGTTCATTCATAGCCGTACATAAGTTAGGTCTTAGTCTTTAAATCTAATAGTCTACTGTTCTACAATCAATAGTTAAACATTGTAATAAGAAAAAACAAGCTTCTCTTGATTTCGTTACCTATCTCATGAATTTATGATTATCTCCAGACGGAAAGAGAGTCAATACTCACAAACCGTCTCGTCTATTGAAGGATAATATAATAATTGGTAGAACTACATGTAACATTCCAAACTACGCTATAAATTACACGAGAACACTTGAACGCAATCACCCAAAAACAAAAAGCCCCCTCGCAAATGAGTTCCACCCGCCCACACCTTCAACCTTTCCGCTCGCAAAATTAAAATTCTCAAACAAATCCGCACTTGGAAAAAGATATATTAGGGTGTTCTTTCATCTTCCCCCATCTTCCCCCTCTGGGTAACCTTAGCCGTTTGCGGCGGGGGAGGCGGGGCAACACGGACCAGGGAACGGACCGTGGTTATTTATGGCCCTCTCGGGTACCCTGAAGTGGCCGCCGAATATAAATCGTGGGTAAAGACTTAAAATGTAAAATAAGAACGCAAAGGGCCACATTTGGAAATAGGTCGCTGAAAATGTTCAAATGAAATATTCTTGGGGTAGCAATAAATTAATTCCGTGTACATTTTTGCTTAATTTCTTTTAGATTTTAAATTTTTCGATATAGAAATCCATGGTGATTTATTGCAATAATCTTGTATGTAGAACCATCGCAGTTCGCCCGGGAAGTTCAAATGCACGCCTTCATTTAAACAAGCTGACATTTTTGATTGGAGTCAAGGTATAAAGAATTATTGGAGGTTGAAATTATTTTGAGGTGACTATTTGAGTTTTCCCGTAAAAGGTCAAAAAATTTATGCATTTCTTTCTACAGTTGTGTAAAGTAATAAATACGCTCGTCCACTACTTTTAGAAAACACGTTACGTATCTACTATAAACATTTAATTTTAAAAATACTAAACTCCTCAGAAGCAATTGCTGTTACACTTTTAACTAATGGAAATATTCTAATACGAGTACATTCCTACAAACGTGTCTAATCTACAACAAACTCAAGCGTTTTTATAATATGTCATACATTTGCATGAACAGAATGAGTCGTGACAAACCCAACAGTAGGTACTTATCTACACCTCGCCACGGCTTTGTTTAAAAAATGAAAACGTCACCCTTTTTACATCTTCGTCGTAAAAAAACTTCGTCGTAAGCCCATCAACCCCACGTTACGGTCTGCGCTCGACTTCACTGTGACATTTGACTGGTCACAATTTATAAACTGTAGCAGATAATATGACAATTGTATAAGATATGGGCCAAGGGGGTAGTTATAAAATAATGTAAGATTTATTTTGTTTGACATCTACCTAACACTGTCTAACACGTGTTGATTTCAATAAGCATTTCCATTTTTTTACGTATTTACAAAATGAAGACACCAAGATTGTTAACAAAAAAGAATTATTAAATATTTGTTAAGTTTGGTAGGTATTTGTAGTATTTACAGGAATAATGCAGCTTTATGTTGACATGGGTATTATGGACACACTCAATATTTTTGCTCTACTGTCCTACGTGCTTAACT
This sequence comes from Erynnis tages, assembly GCA_905147235.1. Classification (NCBI taxonomy): domain Eukaryota; kingdom Metazoa; phylum Arthropoda; class Insecta; order Lepidoptera; family Hesperiidae; genus Erynnis; species Erynnis tages. The sequence continues at coordinate 7,868,204 of LR990087.1, forward strand.
GAGCCATTACTGAAGCCTTCTTACCTACTTGTCTACTCCATCGCGCTGCTCCAATGCGGATCGGTGGAATATCTGTGCAAAAGAGGTCGTCAATTCAAACATAAACGCTCCTTGCTACTGCCTTGTTCCATGCGCTACATTTTGCCGTGATACACAACACATTAAATGACTCGTCACACATCGGAATCGTGAAGTTACCTTTATGCTGACTCTACAACTGCCATGTCCTCTCATAAGCGGACTAGCTTATTTCGGAAATAATATGCAGGATTTACACACTTTTTAGGATGAAATAAGCCAAAATATAAGTCTGAATTAGATTACGATACATACAATACCTACATAGACATTTGTTGTTGAAAATTATTCATAAATACTTAAAAAAACTAATTTATGGTTTGATTATAAAAATAATAATGTACCTATAATTGTTTTCTTTATTTTTGGATATTTAATATTGTTTTAAGACAAAAATAATATAAGTATGTATTGGCAAATACCGCATGTTGTGTCTGTTAATTCTTAGGAATGGCGAAAATATTGTCCATTTTCTAAATCTATTAAGTTAATAACATTTAAACACAAAGGTGAATGGCAGAAATAATTTTAACTTTCTACCACCATTTTTAATAAAAGAATACGGAAATGTCACGTCATATTAAAATATTATATTCTGTATAGAAATGCCACAGATAGCGTAACTTGAGAGACATTATCTTCGTGCATTAACAATGACCGCCCGCGGGATGCCTGAAATATCTTATGAAAGAATATATTATGAGACACAGAGTAGACGACACATAGAGGAAAATAATCAAAAATATTTTATACGAATAATGATCTTTCATATTTTTAAAGGCAAAAACCGACAAGTAGGTAATAAGTTACCTTTGTAACCTAAGTAAGCTACCAAAGGGTAGTTTTAAGTGATATCTAAATTATATAAGACATGGTATAGAATTAGGTAGGCAGAATCTATTCTAAATATTTATGTTACGATCACTACAATAGATTGACGCTTTGTATAATTTTCAGATTCGAGTTTGATATGGTGAACAGTAATACCTATTGGGTCTAAAATTATATCGCTACCAAGAATTTATTAGAAGAATTTCATTACATTACATATCGTATTAGATATGTCATGACCGCGAATGCGCTCCTGTGTAGAGCCTAAGCAATCGAAAGAATTGGAGATGATCGTACGCGCTTAGTAGGTATTTAAATTCCTGAGAGCGCTACCTTAAGTAATAACTTTAATATGCTCTAGGGTCAAGGCTTTCCTAGAATATGTAGGAAGTAAAAGCTGCAGTCAAGCGTCACAACATTTTTTTTACATTTCCACAATATAGTTGGTCTGTGCATTTATGAAGGGATAATTGATATAAATTTTCCGTCGAGCCTTCGCTTAAATTGGGGGAAGGCTGTGAGAGACAAAAGGAATGGTAAATAAACACGGCTTCATTCGATGACGGGTTTTGTGCTCTGTGAGCGCTCGCAGAAAATGCTAATTATAACTCCGCTAGTTTGGCCCCGTGGGACTGTCTATGGGATTTTTTAAAGAGATCCCAGTTAATGATTTTCAATTACGAGTATCACTGATGCCAGTGGCTTTATCTTGCCAAAATCAAAACGACTCTCCGTGTTACAATAAATGATCAATTAATTACCTAACCATTTATTAATTTATTAATTTTTACTTTCCAAGCGAGGCATCCAAATTAATGATAAATAACACAATGAAATCTATTTGATATAACATTTATTTCTTCTTAATAACCATCTTAGTTTCTTTAAAAATGTTATAAAGAGAGATTTACTTTAAAGTAGGCAACGTTCTGGCAACTCCCCTCGCTTATCAGGCGGCGATGATCACTTGCCATCATGCTTTCTACCTCCTCTAGGTATACGTACAAATATAACTTTAATGGTTAAGTACAATTATTTAGTAGGACAACATTTGCCTACAAGGACAGACATATTTTTTCATATTAGGTATGTGCTTCTCTTTGATATCCCGTGAATCGAGTTACTTTACGCGCAACACGCTGCAGCCGAGCGAGGATAGCATTTACGTGGTTTGGTGTTTGTGAACAATGAACACGAACACTTTAGTTTAATTAATTCAGTTAAATGTAAACATAGTGCAATACTTTTTATGTCCATTTCTGGACTACCACAAAAAGACATTTCAGCCTACTCCAATTGATCGTGAAAAGTGTTTATGTGTCGATTTTCAGCAGAGCGGAGATTTAAATGACGACTTGAAACAACTATTTCAAATCTGGGTGAGCACGTTCGTTTGTCGTTGGCACACACAAGGATCCTAGTGAGCGTTTGTTTAAATACTTATTCAAAAAAAGAACCTTGCAGCACTTTGTTAAGCAATGTTATTTGGAAGAGAAAACCGGAAATTGCATTACGCTTTCGTTATATCTTTTCTCGGTTCTAAGATAAATTTAGATTAGATAGATACAATGTTTTTTTGTTAATTTACAAAAGTTCTTCTGAACTGTTGGGTCGTTGGGCGGTGCGACGCAAATTGAAAACGTCCTGCGACCTCATTAGACTGGCCGCTGTGAGGAAAAAGTTAGACTTTTTGTTCCACACCAATGTGGGTTAGGTATTTCCACCGTTATTTCTATTGTGTTTTTTTATTTACCAAACCGTGTATAAATAATTGAAATCCGGTATAACCCCTAAGCTAGTTTTATTTGCTAAGTCTTTCGACGACAAAATACCGTCGCTGCGTACGTACCTACTGCGTAAGTAGGTACATATGTACGAGTAAGTCGCATGTCAGTAAACCTTAATAAAATATTGTATATTATTTAAAAAAGAAACTAATAAATAAACCGTAAATTAATTTAGTGTTCGCTTCGTGCTCATTAATTGGGTACACTCGCGCACTAAGTCCGTACGTAAGACGTGAATAAATACCGTACTATTAGTCGACCGACGCCGGGATCCAATTAAAGCTAGAACATCTGAGCCCAGGAGCATTTGTCTGTCTTGTATTATGTACTTTCTGTGCATATTTACTGAATATGTGTTAGCCATTGTAGGTACTTGAGCCGTAAAATTGGCCTCACGTTTTTAATGTTTGAGAGTTACCGATACATTATTACTGAATGCCTTTAACCTTTTATTGACCTATTGCAGGTTCGGGTCCCATTAACAATAAAAAGCCCTAATGCGGGTTGGTGAATTTGGTTCATGTCACTCATGTTCTGTCATTCATGGTCATCTACGGAACATTATGTAATGGAGGCGTACAGGTTTCCGCGACATGTTTTTCTTCACCGTTACAGCACAATGACATGACATTTAAATTAAAAAAAAAATGGTTTGCACGAATATGGGTTAGTTTAAGGTTTTACAGGGCATTTCAATCAATCTATATTCACCATTTCAGGTATATATCTACAGTTTAAAATAGATGCGTGAGAATAGGATCCAAACCCGGACTCGCTTTACCACCATGACCGAATTCTGTGCCACTAGGTTACCACCGATCTCTTTCTATTTTGAGACGTAAGAGCCTAGTTTTGTAGTGAGGAAATTGCTATAAAAATTATTATAAATATTAACAATCTAAAGATCACCTGCAACCAAACCTGCACCGCAAACACAGACCGATCATTAATATTTGAGCAAGGCTTCAATTGATGCAGTAGCCTTATTTAGTTCCGCCTTATTGATTTCGCAGCGATAGACGAGCATACATTCTTAATGCCTGGCACATGCTACTTAACCAAATGGATTGTATTTTGCCTTGATTCTGTTTAAAGCGGTTGTAAAGATTTAATTTCACCACTAAATTTAGAACAATGAGGTCACAACGAGTCAATAGATAATTTTGAAGCCGCGTTAGATTAATAAGTTTGAAATACTTACTTATAGAAATTATAACTGCCTTTGGACCTGTAGCTTTAAACTTCATGCTCACAAATTATCTTTAAATCTTCACTCGTACGTACTTATTGTATAATCATACATACTTATTGTATACTCGTAGTTACATACTTATTTGATATTCAGGTAAAAAGGTAAAATAATCTAAAAAATATTACAGGTTGGGTAATTTTTATTCCTATAAGTTTTTTCATAAGACACTACGACTACGACTAAAATTTATATTGATAAATTTTACGACAAAAGATTGCGTCATTTTATGTCTATAATAAATAGGTAAATCCTTTTCAGTAATCTTGTGCTATAAGTATTTTTACAGATATCCTACCAAATTAAAATTAAAATAAAACCAACTTTGGAGAATGCAACCTTGTGCATTTCTAGAACTAGGTAACATAGTTCGGACATTTGCACCCAAAAATATGTATTTTTAATTTATTTTGGTATACTTTTTATAGGTTTTAAACTAAATTTAAATAAAGCCAACAATAAAGAATGCAACTTTGTAGATTTCTAGAATAAACGCGTTACCTAAGTGTTAGCTAAAATTAATTAGGTAATTAGGTTGAATTACCTAAAACTTATCTTTGTTTTTGTATATACATACCTAGCTATATAACATGTGATAATGATATAAAAGATGTTCATTTGGAGCTTTACCCGAGTACAATACTAAGCGATTACGACTACACACACAGAACATAAATTCATGAATATGAAACAGCGCAAGAAGGCTTAAATGCTTAAGCCGTCTTATGAAAACAAGGATAAATTTCCTGCATTAAAAGCTCTTGTGCATTGCCGTCTTTTTGCACGTAGAAATGTTAAAAGCGTAGTTTTTTCCATGAGAATTAATAAAACAGGTTAAATAGCGAAAATTTATATGATGGTTTTTACAGTGTTTTTTAATAATATTTAGTAATACCAATAAAAATAAGTAGATAAGTATGCTGGTAAACATGATGTACAAGAAACCTCGAAAGTCGACTTAAAAATTCGGATGTGATTCGTATATGTCACACGTGAAGCGATTTATAGGATGTCAAAAGGACAAAGGACCGTTTTAAATCTTCTTCTCATGTCGGATCACTTCGCCGTATAATTTATATTTCGTTTTACTCAAGAGAAGTTGTAACGCAAAAGTATTGCAACGGTTTAAGCAAATGCTTTGTTGAAAACAATTTTTAAATTTCTGTAATTTTTTATCTACTTACTGCAAGATGGAGTTTGGGGGCTCATAAGCAGTTGCAGCAGATGGCTGAAGCTACGGCCTTCACGGTAAATTCAAGAGCTAGGACTGGCTGACGTGAAGGAAGAAAAAGAAGAACACTGATATTTAAAATAAGAATTGTCATTATTTTAATAGACGTAATGTAGTAAATTAATAAGTTAAATAATTTCGTTTTATTATTTCCGATTCCCCTAAACTACTTATGAACATATACGAGTATGTAAATTAAGCATTGATTTAAACTTTCAGTTTAATTAGGGAAGACCTATAGAATCTTATAAAATATATTTATCATCGTCTATACCACCAAATATCGCACTAATTATAAAACAGCTTAATTTGAGAACTAGCGGTGGAGTGTATTTGAGGCATCAAGGCGGCGCGGCGGCGGCGGCGACGTGGTACGCTCGCCGGCTGACAGCCGCGCCGCGCTTGTGTGGTGTGGTGCCCGCTTTATGTGCCACAGACACATTGTGCATAGACATAGACAATATTGCACTTATTACCAAACTTTTATTGATTTAATTATAATATTATTATACTGGAAATCGCGAAGTAGTCGAAATTCGACTATAATTTATTGAAATTGAAATTTAGCACGTAACACAATGTACGTCATATTTTTCATGTGTGCATGTCAAAGTACTCAAAATTAAGGTACGCGTGGCTTTTTTGAAGAATTTCATGTATTTCTAAATAAAATGCACTAAATAAAACTTTCGTGCATTCTTCTCCATAATAAAATTTAACTTTTCTTTTCTTTCTTTTTTTCTCATTTGCTACACATTGACTGTAATATTACTCATAAGGACTTATATGGACACCCCAAATAAACTACCTTTAACTAAAATTTTGTGACAATGCAATTTAAGAAATCTTCTGTCATATATAACTGTGGTGTATAGTCAGCTATAATACAGTTTTATGACAGTGCAATTATAAAACGTTTCGTCATAAACAACTGCCCTGTCTATCTGTTGTATAAACGGCGCGCCTAAGCTTTTAGACTTGCACATCTAGCTTCTAAACTTTAAGCTCTGCTCATATATAATTCTAAACCAAGCTTTTGTTCCGTCGGGAAATAGTCCAGAGTTTCATGTTAAATAATATATCCGTGTGGCTTCACTTGCCCGGAATTACCTCTAGTTGGATATGCTAAGGTACGCTTCGGTTTAATCAGTTTAACTTACTACGGAATATTGCGATTTGAGATTTGTTTTACTCTTTGTTGTTGTTGTTTTTAACCCATTAATGACCCACTACAGGGTCGGGTCTCCTCTCACAATGAGAGGGATGTAGGCCTTAGTCCACCACGCTGGCCTACTGCGGGTTGGTGGACTTCACATGCCTTTGAGAACATTTTTTTTTGTGAACTCTCAGGCATGCAGGTTTCCTCACGATGTTTTCCTTCACCGTAACAGCAGGTGATATTTAATTTTATAAATCGCACATAACTTTTTTACAAAGTCATTGGTGCTGGCCACTGGGATTCGAACCCGGACCCCTCGATTCGAGGTCGAATTCTAAGCCACTGGGCTATCACCGCTTTTTTTTTTGTTGTTGTTTTACTCTTTATCAGTATAGAAATATGAATTTTAAATTGGGATGTGTATGTACACAAATTGTATACTCTACGAATACGTTGGCAAGGGGAACTAATATCATTATGAGGAGACTTTATAATCGCGTTTATTTATGATACGTTTATTTTTAATTTTTAATATTTATGTACGTTGTGTATGTATGTTAAATTTATGTTTGTCAAATTTCAAAGATTAACAGATACGTAAAAATAAACATAGGCTCAGTTATAAATTTTAATTCAAACCAAAACAACAGATAATAGTAATCTACGTCCTTTAGTTTTGCGCAACTAAAATTGCATTCGATCAAAATTGTTTCCAACAAAAATGAGCTGCGAATCTACTGTCAGCAATTTAGACAATAAATATCTTTACAGCATTTATTTGAGCTCCGAACTACAATTTGGGAACATAGCAAATATATATGTAAAACATTTTTATACACGCGTAAATATTTACGTTGGATTCCTCTAATACTTAATTAACAGAATTTTTGTTATTAATCCAATTTTGCACACTTTTTTTTCTTATATTCTATAAGAAGGAAACGGTTCTTTGTTGGTTATGGTTATGGATATGTAAGTCATCACTTTAAATCCACTACCACAATCCATGTTCAATAACTATACAGTTGTAAGTAATATCAAGGAAAAAATTCAAAAAATCTTGAATATTTTTTTCGCTCATTGTCTAGTTTTTTTTTTCAATCAAAAGACGTAACTTTTCCACGACGGACTCACAGCGGTAAGCAAGTACCTACTTCTATCGCCTCTATCACTTTAAAAGTGTATTACCGCCGAATGCAATCAACAACGACACACCTAAATCCGGCGTCAGTTATTCGCTCCAATTAATTCCTTATTCGCAGTAAAGTTGATAAAAAGGATAACATCCGATTCTCTGGTGCGAAACATCGGGCCTCGATTGAATCAATTTAAACACGAGCCGAAATCTCATCTACGAGGGTACGTCCCTAATTATGCCTACGGAAGGACCGGGTCCGAAGAGACAAACTTATCTTTACCGCCGAATTTGAAACACGAATAACCATTCTGATAAACTCGCCAAACAAATTCATACACCCTCCCTTTATTCTTATTTCGCGGGCCGCAGATTCAACTTTGTCGAGGCGTAATCATCTGTTTTAGAGGGAGGCACCAGGATAAGGGTTTCCAAAATGGCCGCCGTAAGATTTCGTTCGGTTATATTAATTAAATCTTCGTAATTTATGGGCGGGCTCGTGTACCACGTGCTGGGTTTGATTTATGGTTTTTGCAATATTAAATCTGGATTAGGTTGTTTCGTAAATATTCCTGTGTTTAGCGGCTTTTCAGGATCTGTTTTATTCAACTAACTTGACCTTTTCTTCTTAAAAAATTGACAAAGAAATAGCAAGGGTGCCTTAAAAAACAGAATTCAGTTAAAGAACGAACTTACTGAGGTTGTAAGGTTGATACGAATGATCATCAAATCGAAGGTTTTTTTATTTTAAGTGAAAATCGTCGACAAAACCTTAGTTGGCTGGCTTACTGGACTGGAATCGTGTGAACGGGGCATTAAGTATCCAAAACGTTTGTTAAAAATGATCAGTATTGAACGTACTTAATAATACGTTTTAATACTTACACAAATATTATTTCACTCCAACCCTAAGCGTATTATAATCTTCCCAGAAGACGCTTTACATCCATATCATATATATATATAGGTATCTAAGCTTGCCCGGCCGTTTCTAAACTCAGCAGGTATCTAAAAATTAGGGCATCACCACCCTCGACCCTCCCGTCATTTCACTCCCGCGATAACTCACCCCACCAAGCGGCCCTTGAGAAAAATAGTTCGAAAAACAGACAAGATAATTTAACTCGTCCCAATTTAAGGGATTATTCTGAGCAACCGAGGTAAAAACGACGTATTGTAACGAAGTGACGACAATAACAGAATAATTTATTATTTTCATACAATTTTCTCTTAAAGGTAGGAATTAATATTTATATGTCTGTTGAGTTACTCGTATCTAGTTTTTAGTACTGGCCTACAGCGGGTTGGTGCACATACCTTTAAGAACATTTTTTTAAAATAATAAGTACCATCTAAAACCTAAAAGGTTCGACCCTTATGCGAAAAGTCGTTAATTTAACAAAATGTAGCGAGGTAGAGCGCTTTGGGAATCGGGCCGGCCGTTTGATGTTTTATCTCCGGATTGTATAAAACTTTATTTATTTAAGCCGATCGCACAGTCCTTTGAACTGCGTGTTTGCCTGGTATGAATAGGGCAAGATGAAAAGAGTCTATGCTCATGTAGATATGTACAATAATAATTGTACATGTATTATCCTTGGAAATTGTACATATGTTTCAGCATCTTCATTGCGTGTAGTTTTTTTTATTCCGTGGTTTTTTGCATAAAGCTTTTTTCTAACCAACCTATTTATCTAGTTTTTTCTTTACTTTTTAGGGCACTTTTTAGTGACATTTATTTTTTGTTCTTATTTTTTCATTTGGTATTTTTTTTATGTTTAACCTGTTATATTTTCTATTTCAGAAGCTGTCAACTTTTGCAAAGTGAAGTTTTCAAGAAAAATCTGCATAGGTATACAATTCGGGTCACAATTTGAAATATTCGCATCTTACTGATTTTTACAGAAATATATAGTCTATTTTTATTTTACGAATGTCTGGGTAACTGCAAATGAGATTTATGCGGAAGATTATGTATTACCTTAATATAAATATTATAAACAAAACATTATTTTTATTTTCTCTGTGTCTTTTCTCCACCGCTCTACATTGCACTACCACGCATATGGCACATCCATACTAAGAGACCCTTTTCGTAGGGTTGTCAGCAACGCACGGCGCGTCCGAAGGTGAGTGTTCTCGAGGTGTCAGGTGCACGAAACGCAAACCCTCCTCAAGTGACTGGCCGAGAGACAAGACAAGAGATAATTAATTTGTCTTAAAGCTGGATGGACAGTACCTATCAGTATGTTCCGATGACAGCACATAAATGACTACAAAATATGTCCCTTTCTAAATATTCTGCATAACAAAACAGGTTCTTGTGTTTTAATTTGAGAGGTTTGATTGCCAATGAGACTACTGTTCAATTAGTCAATAAAGTGTGCTCTTACTTTTTTATTGGTCACTTTTCAATTTGAAATGTAAAGAAAGACAAAAACAGCATTTTTCATTTTATATTCATATTTTTTTACCGTCTATTGTAAGTTATGTTACTCGTCAATGTCACATCCATTCTGAGAACCATAACGTAGGGTTGTCAGCAAGCCAGGACGCGTCAGAAGGTGAGTGCTATCGAGATGTCAGGTGCATGAGACGCGGACCCTCCTCAAGTGACTGTACTGCTGACGGATAATTAATTTGTATGTAAGATCTACCAATGTTCTTTTCTTGGTACTCACTATGATAAAACAGGCTCTAGTATTAAGTCGATTTATACCGAGATATCTATCCTTTTTCCATTAACATCGAGTTACAATGTCGGTTTTTAGTAATTACTGAACTTTCGTAAAAAGTTTAATCGAAAAATCTCAATCTCTTTTGTAATTGATTTGGTTTGTTGCAAAATTACTTTCGAGATTGGAATATCCTACTAATAAATTGGCTTTAAAAGAGGTCATATTTAAATTACTTTCAATAAAAAAAATTCACTTAGATTCTTATAAAAAAGGTACCTAACAAAGAACCAGGAATTCTACTAATCAATGACGAATTACAAACATGGCTCTCTACATGGGTGTGTAAAGTCTGCCAAATAATAATATGTCGTATTTGTACCTATGAATGCATAAACTAAGTAGAGAGGTGAAATAGCTTGAACAGCCTGTACCTATTGCAATAGTGTATTACAATTATAACACAATGTTCAGTAGGCGCTTCAAAAGTTTTTACCTGATTTGAGTTGATCTCTCGTAAAAACTAAGACTGACTTCATTATACCTCTAATACTAACCCATAGTCGCGTCAAACTCATCCATAGCAGTTTAAAAAACGCTTAGACGCCTCTGCCGTCGTTTTTATTCACTTCGTCGCAAATGCAACTGGAGTGCAGTGTCCACGGAAGGTGACCCTTTTCGCCCATTCGATCCCATAACACTCGGCTATGAGTGTCAACCGTCAATACTTCTTTTTTTGACACGTCAAAATGGGCCTCTTGCTGTGAAATTGCCGTGCCGGGGGATTGATTTAAGGTCTTACTATGTGTTTATGTGGTCCAACTTTTTACCACAAAGTTTTTTTTAAATTTGATACCTATAACTATAATTTGATAAACTGATCATTTTGAAAGCTTTTTGGCGAATCAACTGACGTGAAAGATTAGTATAATCTTTCGTAAAGACAGCTTTATATTTTCGTTCGTATTATAGTAGTTGGTACCTTTTATAGTAGAGTTGATAGAACAATTTAACACTTCAATTATTTATATGAACATTATAAAACTCGATCTTGATATTAGTCACCATTATTATTTTAATCGCTTTTAATGTGAAGACGTAACTTATGTTTTTTAATATAACCTTAATTTCAATATTCCATGTTAATTATCTCCCTCCATAGACAAGTATTAGTGAAGTACCGACGCGTCTTCTCAATTCAAAACGCCATCCAGCGACAACATGGTGCGTGTAGTATGTACCGCCGCGGGAGTGTATACCCCCGCGTAGGGCCATGTCTCCCCAGCTCTCCTTTTACGACGTAAACACGCGCTTCCACTGCGCTTCTCAAAGTTTATTTCAGTTATTAGATAGTTGCTGAGATTGCTGAGAAAATTGAGTTAGTTGGAATTTATAGTTGCTAAAAACCAATAATTAAAAAATTAAGTAATAGAGTTTGAGTTTTCCTTGGTATTTATTTATGTACCAAAAGAAAATTAATAAAGAAAGCTTCAGAAAGAATGACAACCTTTATATTATAATAAAGATTAAAACAGACCCTAAAATAGTGCCCTATGCGGGCGTACAATTGTCCTTTAAACTCAGTAAAATGTTAGTAAATAAAATGATACAATTTTATATCTAATATTCTGATTATTTATTTATTTCATATTAATATTTATAAAATACCACCCATAAGGGTTTCGAGAGCCATGCCATAAGAGAGGTCATGCCAAAAGATTTTCATATCAATAATTTTAACTTCTTATTTCCATTTATCGTTCAAAATCAACAGACTCGCTTTGGAATTACTGATTTGAGTACTGGCAAATTCGGCAAGTTTTGCGCGCCATTTCAGTTTTAGCACCACAGTCAAAAGGGTAAAGCGGGGATGTTAGGGACAAATCGCCGGCGCCCGCGGCCAGGCACGCAGACCCGTTTGCAAGACGCACCCTTCTAATCCCCTACCTCCCTCGCCCCCTCATTACATACAAGGATAGTTAAAATGGCCCCAATCCCTCCGAATGGCAAGGTTTTATGTCTTCAATAAAATGAACGGAAGCTGTTTTCATTTGATACGCTTATTCCAAACGCATGCAAATTCGTATTTTATGCGCGCCATAGAAATTGCGTTGCGAATAAAAACAATGAATATTTAGGTATGTGCTGTGCCTACTTTATATGTTATGCATCGGTAGTTTTAAATACGACGTGATTGATACCTACCCCTACTGCGAAGATACATTGTTGGTTCATCGTAAAATGAATATAAAAACTTCTGTACCTGTAAGTTATTACTGAATGAAAGTTTTCTTTAAGTAAAATTTAAATGAGGACATTACTATTGTGCTTCTGTTAAATAATGCTTCAAGAGAATATATAGGTGAAATCAATAGAAAGTGTTTTTCAATAGCTCAAGACTCCAAATACAATTTTTACTTTCATAAGCACCATGAAGGCTAAATAAAATAAAGGCATAAGTTAAAATAAACTGCATTAAGAATTGTTTCTTTGCTATTTTCTGTAAATCAATCAAAAAATAAATAAAATCTATGTAAATGAAAGACTCATTTAGACACTAAGGTTTGATTACACACGTAAAGTGAGCCCTAGCTAATAAAATATACTCAACGAGGCCCCTAGAGCCGCCGAAAGATATATCTTTCACGAGCAAAGGGCCCCGTTGGACGAAGACCGCAATCATCCGAGCCCAGGCCGCCACAGATCCGCCCTCCAACCCGGATTATACTCAGGGAAGATAGTTAAAGCCTACCCTGAATAAATTTCGCTCGTCAATAAAAAGGGCTTTGTCCCTTGGAATAAAGGGATGTTTTTGTTATCTTGAGGATTGGCTAATTTGACAATAACAAAAGGGCTTCCGTTTTGGGAATTGCGTACGGTGATGATAATCAACATTTTTTAGAGCATGAAAGGCGGGCAATTTGCCGAGGGATGGCGCCGCGCTCTAACAAACATGGCGCTGTGGAACGACTTGACGTGATGCTTGCGAGATAAACGAGTTGTTTGGGGGTCTTTGTGTTTTGGAATTACGATCGCATTGTAGAAGGTCGGCTACGCCTAACAAAGGAAATTAAATGAATGTCTTTTGCGAACCGAACGCGTCACAAAACTAATAAGACCCGAATCTAAAGGTATTCTGTGTCTAAAGTCTTAAAAGCTTTACAGAGACATCACAAACAAAAGTGTTCATTTTTTATAAACCACCCAAGAGCTGATGATTTTAAATCAGCCGTTACATCAGTAGGTACATTAATAACAGTAAGTGTAAATATTTCGTAGTTCGGAAAGTTTGTAGAAATGAATGGTTAGATGGATGGATGGAAAAAAGATGAATGTTAGTTAGTATCTAAATAATTTGTATCCGGAAAACTTTAAATCACTCTATAATACCTATGTTAAAATTTTATCATTAATTGTTAAGTTTTACCCCAATCTGGAGTACATTCATTACTGGCAATTTCCATAGATAGGTACTACCAGGAAATACGCTCCAACTATGTGAACTAAATGTAAGTTAAAGTGCATTTTAAGGGAAAATTGTTGCACCCGCTGTGCTGACGATTCTTAACATGATTTCGCGTTTTTCGAGCAGAAAATTGAATATAAAAGATCGATGCACTACTTCCACTGCACTACTTACTTAAAGTAAAAATTGAAAAATATAAAAAAAATAGTAAAAGAAACTATGTTATTATTTGTTACCACGATCGCTACTATTGCCACTTATTTCCAAACGTGTACAGTATTTTAGTAATAAAGAGTTGAGTAATCTATTAATCACAAATATTTCCAAACTTATTCGAACAAAGGAAAAATAATTAAATTTATAATCTCCATCTAAAAAAGGAATCACATCAGATGGTGTTCCAAACAAAGAGTTTTAATAGTGAAACCGCTGGACCGATGAAAATTTTCTAACAAGGACATTAACTTTTTCTCAAAAAGTGGAATTAACTGGCGCTGCTAATCCCTCGAGATCTATGCTTTACGATCTGCAAGAGTGCTTCTGAAGAGATTATTTTTGAAAATAATTTCAGTTTACGGTTCCGTACGACACTGTATTGTGTACAGTTATGTATATACATACGAGTAAAGGATACTAAAACACACAGATAAGTAATAATAGGTAACCTAAAATGGTCTTATATGGAAATGTAACAGAAAAGACAAGAATAAGTGGAAAACTTAAGGTATGAAGGATATGTAGAAAAGATAGTGAGAGGAAATAACAGAAAGATAACAGTATCAGTCATAAAGTAATACCTGAAAAGAGAAAAGTTTGAGAAATGAGTGGTTGTTTAAAGACTAGAGACTGAAAACTAACTTTGATTGGTTTTAAATTGATTGAAACGCTAACTAAAGTTTAAAAAAATGTTTCTGGAGTTTTCAAAAAAATAATTTAATTTATGGATCCCTAAAATGGCATACATGAGACTGTTGCCTTGTCTGACCCCACAGTACCCAAGAGTGTCGTAATTGACAATAACACTCAGTGAACATTAAAAAACTAGTTTGTACTGCAAGTAGAAAACTAACTTATATCTTAATTTTCGACTCAAAACAGTGATGGACTAGAATATCGTTTAGAAGTGCTTATTATCACTATTCTTTAATTTTATAATAATGTACAGATATCCATATTATGAAAAGATAATTTTAACCTCTATAGGTACGTATCTATTAGATAAATAAAGACAGGCCGCTTTGAAACCAAAACCTAAACATGTTATTCAGGTAATAGATTTTATGCATTTGCGAAGTTTCATACAAAACATTGTGCCTGAGTTTATCGACAAAACGGCTATCATTAACCTTCAAATAACCATGACCATTTCCTTGGGCAAACAAGTTTAGTCTTAGAATATTCTAATAGGTACTACTCGACACAAGATATCCATAACAATCGAACAGTTAACTGCCACGCGCGGTCTAAACAACTGACCGGTCCCGGTCCCAATCATTCGATCTAAATTCAAAACGGCTCTCCGGTCACGACATTTGACCTTAAAATCTTACATTATTTGATGACAAAGGGAAGAAAGGGGATATTGTTCAAGGAGATCGCCGTATTTAAATTAAAAGGCGCAGTGGGCGATATTTTCTAACAAAGAAAGCTTAGAATACATAAAGGTTTCGTAAAGATAATCTAGAGCTTGACAACATGATTTCAGTGTATCGTGTATGTTTTAAATGGAAAAGTAGAACAAGAACTATAATATCAACGTCGAAATAAGTAAAAAATTAACCCAATGCCCTACTTGTTTCATAAAAAACAACCCATTGAAATAAATGTACTCAATAAAAAAGAACCGCACTCATCGACACGTTTTTACATTCGTTCACGTTATCGTTTCGTATATATTTAAAATCATGAGCTCTCATTGTGAAAGTGATAATGACATTGAGAATTAAAACCCGATGCACTCGTCCCATTGACCGGCGAGCGGCCGACACGAAAAAAATCAACAACACGCTGTCCAATAAAAACGTAAAATTGCCGACACTGACATTATCCTATTACGTCATCATTCCATTCATGAAAACGATTCGCGAAAAAACAATCGCATCGGAACACGTGTTAAGCGGCGCCATTAAATTGCGGACGTCGAAAAATATTAATTATTAATTAACACGCCGGCGGAATTAAAATATTTTTATTGGCGGCGAAAGGCGAAAAGTTGGGAGTTAATTCGGTGGCCGCGATGGCATTGTTTGCGGGGCGCGTGCATAAAAAAGAGAAACGAGCGCGAAAAAATACAGACAAAACGGCGGGAAATAAAAAACCGAGCCGCGTGGAGCACGCTGTGATTTAAAAATAAAAACGTCGGATGTCCGTAATGAAATCGAAAGGCGGTTCGTCGATAGCCATTGGAAAAAGGTAAAAGAAGAGCGGCACTTTCACGCGTGAGAATTTTGGCTTTTTTGGCATTGAACGCGGTTCGGACGCGGCCGCAAAGCGGTTTGTGTTAGCGGGTTAATAAGAATGAGGTCGAGGGCCGCGACTGGCTCCTTGTCTAGCCAGGAGTGCTCGCTAGACATCTATGCCGATCTCTGCCACGCTTTAGAGTAAACAAGCCCAGCCTGACCTAGTTCTACGACCAAACAACTTTGACATTGAAAGGCCGCGATACAATTCAAGGTTTTATTTATAGCACGGCCAACGTCTTTATCGTTCAGCGACTTGTTGCGAGGGTCCTTCAGGATTACTTGCTTGTTTTGGACCTCCATCAGAATCTTTGCGAACATTATTTTTTATTTGGACCAGAGAAATACAAGAGCTTCATGGTGGATTACAATACGTTAAGTTCCCATCTAAGACAACGAAGACAAGCTAATGATTACTGAGGTAGAAATTATAATTAGCTTAACCAAGCAATAGGTAGTTAGATAGCTGTAAAAATTGCAGGTTTTCTTCTTAAAATATACTGAATAATTGGCTATTAATTTTGATTAAAATACTAATTAACGCCCGGCGACGCGACGCCCTAAATTACCCGCTTTGCCGCTTTAAGAGCTTAGGCCGGGCGCCCAAAAATATTCTTGTTCACAAAGCACAGAACGAATATTAAATAGAAATGACCTAAACGTCCTTATGAAGCGTATTATTATTTAAAATAGTTTTATTACATCAATCTGTGTCTAAGTATATATAATGGAATTTGTCTATTTCCGTCATATATCATCGACATCAAGACGTGCGATTTGTTTTAAAAGATACCTAATAGACAACAAAAACCAAGTACTTTTAATATTTGTAGACTAATCTAAAGAAGCTATACCTATCCTGTCGTAACTAATATATAAGCTTAAATTAAATCTACGCTATAATTATGTTTTACCCAGATGGATTAATAACCTCAAAAAATAAATTCAGAGGGCCTGGGATCGGTCGGAGTGGCGCAGATTAAGGAAGGCCCACGTCAATAGAGTACGAAGGACTGAAGGAAAAAGATGTAATATGCCCTAAACATCTACACTAACCATGTCCACTTGTCTAAGTTTAATAAAAGATCTATGTATCTGTGTTCGTACGTGGTTCGTTGACACTCAACCGGACTAAGATGGACGTCTCAAAAATGTACCTTTGGAAACTACCTCTCTCCGCACAAAATACGAGTAGACATAATACATGCGGCATACTGAAAGTCCAGTCATTCTATCATTATAAACTATACTACTGCAGATTGAAACCATACTAGGGTGAGATACTCCAAGCAATGTTGCCATATCTTTGTCACAGCCAGTCTATGTCCCTTATACTCCATAAATAATAATTACCCCTACTCTTAACCGTTAATTTTTTATCACCCGAAAATTTCAGTTGATTATGTAAACGACCAATCCAAAGGGGTTTTCGCTCAGCGAAAATTTTGTGACATTAATAGGCAACTTAAATGGTGTTCTTAAAAGGCTGAAATAAGTAAGCAGTAAAACAAAGTTCTGTTAGTGGGAAACGCACGTTACGTTGAGAACGTACTCGTACAAAATAACTACCTAGTTGCCAAAGTAAGAAATTAGAAGTGAACATCGTAGTCATCACAAATTACTACACAATAAACGTCATGCGTACAACCTCAAACATTGCTTCAGACTTGTTTCAGGTTGGATATGAAGGTCGAAAACCTGCTTCCGTTATAAAATACCTTAATTTAAAAAAATACAAGTAGGGACCACAAAGCGTAAGCAGTTTACATACACCAATATATGCCTGAAGTTATTCCTTTCTAATATAATCGAGGGTAAACTCGTCAATGGGTGGGTTCGAATGAAAATTCGGTTATTACCACATAAAATGGGATTTTAGGGGAAAAATTAAAATGGAACTCATTATACTCGGGGACCCTCCACACCCTGTAATATAATAACCCTCCCACACCTACCGGGGTCGTTACGGCCCGTCCCTTCAAAATATTCTTTCAACAAAATCCTCGGTCCCTTCGTCGAAAAAAGAAAACGCTGCATCACGGTCATTTTTAATTTTGGCCGTAATGGCGCCATTGGAGGCATTTAACGTCGGCCATTAGGTGTTCACTATCTGGAGCGTGCATCTTCAGCGGTAAATGGACGGGAAAGGGTCTCGGCAGCGCTTTAGGGTTGGGATTTGATACAAATTTATTGCGAATTCTGCTTTACGGGTGCCATTATGGTTGCTTACAAACTTACAAAAGATTAAAGCAAATATTAAGCAAAATATCGACAAACCATTTTTATACATGATAACTGAAGAATTTTTATGATATACATAGGCACTTCGAGAATTCCCGTATACCCTGGCTATTGTAACTTCTCTAAGCTACGATCTATCCACGTGGTCTATAAAAATTCTATCCAGAATGGGACGAAAATATTCTACAAATTAATCCTGGTATCAATAATTTCCTCCAAATTCGTTTTGCCGATTGTGTAAAAAGGTAATAAACAACGACTCATTTGTCTTCAGAAACTTATCATTTATGATATCAGAGAAAGAACTAGGTATTATCAGAGAAAGGTTATCAAGGTAGAAGTTAGTTCGAGTAGAGAAGGTCTCTAATGTATCTGATTTTAGATTAAGCAAGCACGTTCTTAAGTAAAGAATCTCCATGTAGGCAAATATCGTATCAATCAACCTCAGCGCTCATGAATACGGAACAAAATTAAGGCTAAACCTCACAAGCGCTTTCCCATGAAAGATCAGGTGCTGTGTAAACATGCCAGTGTATTCGACGTCTACATCTCCATATTAATATTAATAGCACAGCTCATGATTTGCATTCGCTCCCTACATTTTCTCCCCTTTGGCGGGTACAGTCTCGCGCACGAATTCTACGAAATGATGGACGTCTGGGTAAATGGTGCGAGAAAAATTACGCCAGCCGAGTACAGTCGCGCGGAAATAAGCGTGACTTTGAAAACCAAGGAGTGAGTGTCGCACTCATACAAGAACGGTTCCGTTGAGGCATTAATGACCACTGCAGGGCTTAGTATCCTCTCAGAAGAAGAAGGATGTAGGCCATAGACCACCACGACGGCTAAATGCGCCTTCAATATGCCTTACATTCGTTTGAGATCAATGTGGAGAATTGAAATATCCTCACGATGTGGTAATATTACAGCTGGTGTTTTATTTAAAAAATAAGACAAAAAATGGTGGAAAATCTCAGCTGTGGGCTTATATAAAAAAAATTAAATATCACCAGCTGCAACGGTGAAGAAAAACATCGTAAGGAAACTTGCATGTTTGAGAGTTCTTCATAACATGAGCATGAGTCCACCATGCCACATTAGGCCAGCGTGGTGGACTAAGACCTTCATCTCTCTCACTGTCCCGACACTACAGTGGGTCATTAATGGATTACAGCGATACTGTAATAGAAAGACTGATGTACGAGCGATAAAAGTTAAGCCTACGCGCGGAACCCCAAAAGAGTGCCGAAATGAATGTAGGCGGATTCTTCACGTAATGAGCAGAGTTTCACATCAGAATGCATTATATAAACGTCGCGTAGAGCTTTGCGACTGTGGTGAATAACAAATTGCTCCTTTCAGTTCTGGGTAACTATATTTTCGTCCAAATTACAGTTGAAACAAAAGACGGACGTAAGGAATGTAAAACTTTGAATGATATCTTAGGGGTACAAAGAATCACACACTTATGAGATTAAGCCGGAACTGATTAACCTAACCGATTCTAACCAAACTTGAGAAATTCTTCTCATGCATAGATGACTAAAATGTATTGTAAGACACCTATTCCCCCTTATATGAGATGATAATTCAAATTATTCAGGAATTCCATGGTGCTTTCTTAAAAGGAACATTTAACATTTCAAAATTAGGTGTCATCACAATCCGAGTTTTCAGGTTATTACCGATTAAATTCCTCTTTATATAAATCAAATACATACGATATACCTACCCTTACCTTATGTAAATATAGCAGATATTATTTAACTACGCAAGATAGAATCCCCTCCCTTTATGTTTTGGCCACCCGTCTGAATTTATTGAACGAGCCTTAAGCCTGTTAATATTCGATCGACGTTTAGTTGTACGATCTTCGGGCCTAATGAGTAGTAAACACGGCGGGCGGGGAGCGCTCCGTAAATGAGCCGCCGATTATTTGCCCCTAAACCCGGCTCTGTTTACCCGCGCCTCCTCCACTAATTGATGCGAACCGTTTGTTCCCCTTTTTTGCCAAGACCGCTGTAATGGGCTCTCTGGAGTGAAATATCTTTTCGGTTTTTGTTTCGAACCCTTTTTGGGTTTTCAGCCAAGCCTTTCATAACGTCAGTTACACACAAAGTTGGGTCGCTCAAGCGATTCTCACTCCTAAATGAAATTAGTTCGGCTCACAATCGTGTGCCGCGAAGATACGGAAAAAGGGGCATTTAATTTTCTTTTCTATCTGGCAGATGTGAAAGGAATAATCGCAATATCTACTCCACGTACTCATTTATATTACTGTTGTTTTATTTCGCGGCTTTATGTGTGAACGATGAATATTTCAAGTCTCAGTAACCTGTTAAATATGATTCTATATTAAGCAGAGTTTTATTCACGCTTGATTGAATAATAGAACTTTGTGTAACTCGTGTAGTAAAGCTCGCTTACAATCAATTTTGCAGACAGCTTCTCTTCTTTTGCAGCGTTTTCTGTTACGTGTCTGCTACTTTTACCTCGCACGTTGCATACACACTAGTGATATGAAAGATTTAGATTCAGAGTCATTATAATACCAGTGTGAATATTTAGTGGAAATCTTATGTAAATGTGTGTTGTTGTTGTCCCTCATTAAATGATTGTTAGAGTCTCAGTGTGTGTGAAAAAATAAACAATCTTTATCAACCAAGCCCCATAGTTTAAATAAAGAAATCTTATACACGATGCATCCACTCCGCTAAACCTTAAAATTTACGCCGAAACGATTTAATTCAACAAATTTGTTTACGCGGACCCCTTTCAAATGGCTAGCTACCTTCCATGTAATTTGGGCCGAAATTTACATGTGTCGACTTAACTCGCCCTCGCAGTGATTGATGACGGATCAGGAAATTATATTAACGGACCCCCGGGAAAACGGAATTTTTCAAACGGATACCCACATAGCGTATGTATCTATGATAGGTAGGTATATAGGACTGGATTGGATCGACTGTGGAAAGTTATGTCAGGTAGTTGAAATAATCGTATCCAAACGTATATGGGTCAAAATAAAGATACAGTAATTCAGTATCACAATTGTAAGATTAGGATTCTGATGTTATTCATTTACTCGTAGCGGTATTCTACGAGACTAAGAAACTTCGTGGAAAAGTAGGCTGCAACCCTTTTTGTCATTCTTATTGATGGACATGGGACTCTTCTCTCTAAAAAAAGTCCCATAGCATTCATTACCAGGTTTTCGTGTCGGGTATTTTTATATCATTCACAGAACTTAGTTAAAAGTTTGAACCACTGAGACCAACGATTCACGAACAGTCAACAATTCCTTTAAAACTTAAGAACATCCAATATCCCTTCAGCAGTCTATCCCATCCAAACCGAGACAAGATCTTCAAATCCCACGAACATTTACAAACCTTCAGAAACCTCATCTAAAACTATGAGGTCGCTTAAATCTATTCAAGCTACGCGCTAGGGTATACGACGCTACGCGCACTTTTAGTCTTAAGTCTATGAACACTTTGAATTATTTCTAATTTGTTAAACCAGAAAACAGGTATACATGTATACATGTTATCTTATAGTTAGTCATCTATTCACAGGAGTAACGCCAGGGGAGTCTCCAGAGCGGCTTCGAAGGCAAGCTCTTTTTGCGTCTTAGAAGAATCCCATTTTATAGCCCTACGAAAATACCTCTAGCGCAAGACTACCCCATAGGTTACTCGTACGTAGTAGTAACCAGCGTGAAAAACGGACCGACATTATAAGTTATGCTCAGTATTTATTTACGTGTCACAGTCAGAAACGACGAAATTTGTAGTAGGATGAAGGTAATCGACATAGCTCACAAAGTTTTTAAAGAGGCATATGCTGGCCACATCGTTCGGAGGACTGACAACTGACAGGGAAGAAAGGTGGACTGACCACCCCATTCCGACAGCATGTCCGTTCAATCGGGCCGAGTGGCGTCAATTAAAGGAAGCCCATGACCAGCTGTGGACTACGAAGGGTTGAAAGCAAAGTAGGAAGATACTAATATGACCAATACCGGGTGACTATATCACGACTCCTCTTTTTATTTTAATCGCTCGAAGCAAGCATGACTCTAACATTCTTGACTCTTAGCGCGCTTGCATAGTGTGTTTGATATCGAATGGATCGTATGTGGTTCATTTGGTGCGAAGCGAGACTCCGGCTGCGGTGTTTACTTGCGGCTAGTCCGGTGAAAGTGACCATTTGCGTGACGTCACCGAGCGCACTATAGGGCATTAACCATGTAGCTGTACCGACAGCAGAAATATAATGGTTTCATTTATATTTTATTATTATTCATCTTAGATTTACATCCTTTGATTACACTGTAACCAATAAAGAATCTCAATTATATTCATAGTTCAAACTGATTTTTATTAATCGTTAATAATACCAAGCGTAAACGAATAGGTAAAGTAATAATCAGTCACTGATTAATATACTTAAGTTTTATATTTTATTAAACTTTTAATAACTTTGAAAATTAGTTAGTATACCTGACAGCAACGGCAATACCTTGGACGCCAATACATAGGTACTTTTACTTCGCTCTTAGGCTATTATTAATAGTGACAAAAGGTAAGTGTTTTTTGAATTTTCCAAACTTTTTAACATATAACGATACTGAATAAATAAAATGTGGTTTCAAATTGCATTTACTTATTACACTAAAATGTTCATGACAATACCTACAAAAATATAACAATGCAAAAGAAAACGATCAATGTTTAGAATGAATGTGCTGACTGTACCATTTCTAAGCGTCCTAGGCCAAATCAATACGTATTGATAATCGTCTAACCCTACCCTAATTATATTGCTGGAATTCCTCCTAAATTCCTGTGCACCGCATACTGTATCCTATCCATTGCGTGTTTTGGTAGCAGCTGTGTTTTCTAAACACAAACAATAGCAGCGATGTATAACTCACAATTTAAAGTGGTAGTGTTCGCTGAAAGATGGAAAGTAACATGGTAAAATTCCAAGCTTCATTGAGCAATAACATGATTAACTAATTGTGGTAATATTACATCGGGCACATGTTATTAATTACCGCTTTAGGCATTGGAAGCAAAAAGGCAAACTATGCTAAATAGAACTGATAAATGACGTCATATGCAAATAAATAATTGCAATTAGTACGCTTTGAAACTGCTTTAGATCATGATAGATTCTATGATGTCGCCTGAAAGTTTTGCAAACATTGAAAGAACTCCAAAACAGATGGATGGCTGAACAGATTTTTATTAAATTTGGTACACAGGTGGACTAAAACCTGGACTAACATAAATAGTATCTTTGGGATACTTCTTGTCCATCTCTGGGTCAAACTCTTAGGTTAACTTGGACGAAGTCGCGGACAGAAGCTGGTATGTATCTAATATAATGGTTGCCAGTAACCCATTAATGACCCACTACAGGGTCGGGGCTCCTTCTCGCAGTGAGAGGGATGTAAGCCTTAGTCCACCACGCTGGCCTAGTGCGGATTAGGACTTCACTTACCTTTAGAACATTTTTTTTGTGAACTCTCAGGCATGCAGGTTTCCTCACGATGTTTTCCTTCACCGTAACAGCAGGTGATATTTAATTGTATAAAGCGCACATAACTTTTTTACAAAGTCATTGGTGCGTGCCACTGGGGTTCGAACCCGGACCCCGAGGTCGAATTCTAAGCCACTGGGCTGTTACCGCTCTATAGTATATAATGATTACTGATCAAAATTTACTTGTCTAGTAAAAATTCATGATAGTTAATTGGTCGTAAGCAATGTTTATAACGTACTTTCAATAGTCAATCTCAGTGGGTGCATAGCATAGTGCGTAACCTACACAGACTACATAACTGACCAAACCGCCCAATAGTATCAAATACCCTCAATAATTCTTAGGCGGCGACCTGTTGCGCCGTCGCTCATGCATGAGGCGAATGCTCATAGGTACTCGTATGTGCTGTAACCGTAGTACTACGATCATAGCACTATGAATCTAACACCTAACCGCTCACTGTTCACGTAATATACCGCTTATGTAAGCGATAACGGGTTAGATTCGATATACTCCACGTCTAGGCCTGAATTTTTCTACACGAAAATGTTTAAAATGGAATAGAGAATAAATTATTCAGGTATAGTCGCTTTCTTGGCAGTGCTTTACGTGAGTGTGCTTGTATAAAACCATAAGAACACGACGTCACTGCCACATAATGCAAAACTACATGCATAGCACACTTCGCACCGCGCGCCAATATGCGTTAAAGCATCTATATCTATACGCTTCCTCAGGACGATTTTTTAATGTCTATCGTAGAATTTTCATGTAGGTATTTATAGACTTCGTTGTTACTTAACAACAATCTTGTGGGGGCGGAACTAATGTAATGTTAAATCGTCAAACATTTCACTTGCAAATGGTGTGAGCGTTGTATCTTATCGAGTTTTGTCTGTGCTTAAGTGTATTTTTCTTTTAAGCCGTTAAAAGACTTGGTTGAATTGCTAATGAAAATATAAAATAGAGATTTAATAATCTTAAAATGACGACTATTTTATTTCACATTTATGGTTTTTGAATTTATTTAATTAAATACATTTCCTTATGAATGTATACAAGTACGTAGGTGATAATACATAGATCAATAATCACGTCATCGCCGGTTTGAAAGCCACCACTAGTATAGATTGTTGGCTTCTAAATGCCGCCTTAATGGAATGGGATAAAGGTAGATAAAATGTCTACTAATTTATCACTTAGCCTGTTGAACATAAAGTGAATCTTTACAATGAAATGCGTATAGAATACCCTTGTATTGTAGATCTGCGTGAGATTTCACTACAGCTGTTATATATTATGTCAATGTCATGTACCTACAATCTGCAAGACTGCAGTACCTACTCGAGTTAGGTATTCGAGAGGGAGAGTGAACTGTGGCCTGACATAAATACCTAACGCGTTTACTAGAAACAGACTGTACCTACGAGTATATTGTATCAACAAACATGTATTAATCTATTGCATATACTAAATATTATTAAATACTATATGACTATAGGATTGTTTACCTCATTTTGTGTAAAAAATATGATTATTTTTTTATTCAGAATGCTTAGTGCGAGCCGTAAGCAGAAAGCGGTTAACATTAGGTACATGTATCTACTTACGATATCTATAGTGACGTATTGAATTGTAGATACTTTTGGAATACATTTTTGATGGGTTTCTTGTGTTACTCTAAGAATAAAACCGAGGCTACCAAAAATATCACTGATTTATATGATTAGAGATTCACCTGTACGTGTTTAAGTTTTTTTATTTATTTAAAGAACGTCTGTGTCTTGTCTAGTTACTTGGAAACAATCATATCACCACGCTGTAAATAACCAAAGAAAAAAGTCAGCATTTTATGACAATAACTTTGTTGGCTATTTTCTTTATTCATAATAATTAGGTCCGGAATCTTATTCTTTCAGTATACTATAGCTTTCTATCTAATCTCTCTAATCTCATTTGCTATAAAAATTGAACATTCAGTATTTCCTTTTATACAAAGCTTTTGTTTATTAGACTATACAGATATGGCTTCTAGGTTTCTATGTCTCGCCCTTGAAGGCATGCGTGAATGAAAGGGCATTGACCCGATTCGTCTAATATAGGACAAACACAGCCTCCTGCGTAGTGCGGGTAACGTAGATGCCGTAGTTGATAGCGAGAGTGTGTCCTATAATACTGTATATTGTAGGACACGCGCTAGGGATGTTGAAGACGCACGTATTTGTTAAATAAATGCCAATTTATTACTCATCTGCTATAAAAATATACTTTTAAAAATGCCCATTTGCTAATTACTATAAAAAATGTAGATAAGGTTAAATAAAATCTCACAAGACAAGCCAAACAAACGTTGCTTGGTTAGTCGTTAAGGCACGTTCTACAAGGCGGGTGACAGGATTATGTCCGGCTAATGGAGTCACATACACATGTCGGCTCCCGTTAATTTGCATGGAGCTCCGTGCATAAGATAGCTGTATGCAAATGTCTAGTTTGTCTTGGGGACGTCTTTGTATAAATTAAGGAACCGGCTATACAATGTTCAGAGGGATTTTCGTTTAACGGTATCTTGTTGGAATGACATATGAATGTGGGATTAAAATAGCAACGTTAGATGCAAATATTCTACAGCTTCTGTATTTCGAAGGTCACGTTACGCCGCCATTGTTAATAGATTACAATAGTAGTTACCTTATGATACTTAGTTAAAATCTGATAGGCGATCTTAACACCCATATTTAATGTGAGGTTGGCCAATTAACCATATCTAATACGTTCTAATTTTTAGTCCCGAGTAGCCCATGAGTTAGTAGTAAAAACGTCTGTGGCTATAGCAAAAAAAAAAATTATTCTCTGCTTTCTTTTCTGATTCTTTACAGGTTCTCTTTTACTTATTACTAGGTACCATGAGCATGTTTTTAAACCTATATGACAATGGTATCCTTTCTACATTAAACGTACCAAACCTCTTTACGATAAAAGTATCCTCCATTGAAAAAAGAAACAATAACTATCAAATCGTACACAATAGTACAGCAGCATATCTGTGACGTCATGAAGTCCAGTGATTTGCTTCGTCTCTTTGTGAATCCGATACTGGAGGCGGACGTGCCTTGCCACTGAGCCCTCTAGTTACTGCGCTTGGAGCGGCCATTCGTCAGCCGGGATGGCTCGACGATCTCAAAGATCAGTTACGTAATTCGGAGTTCAACGGTTTGATAAAACAAGTGCTTTGAGCGTGATCACAAACTCATGAATCAGGTAAAATAGGTAAGGTAAGGTAAAAATAAGATAAAAGTAAATAGCGGTAATAGCCCAGTGGCTTAGAATTCGACCTCGAATCGACGGGTCCGGGTTCGAATCCCTGTGGCACGCACCAACGACTTTGTAAAAAAAGTTATGTTCGCTTTATAAAATTAAATATCACCTGCTGTTACGGTGAAGGAAAACATCGTGAGGAAACCTGTATGCCTGAGAGTTCACAAAAAGGATGTTCTCAAAGGTATGTGAAGTGCACCAACCCGCAGTACGCCAGCGTGGTGGACTAAGGTCTACATCCTTCTCATTATGAGAGGAGACCAAAGAAAAGAAGTATGAATTAATTCTGTTAAATCACCACTTCAAAAGAAACAATGCTTCTACACAAATCCAGATAACTAGTATTTCTGTCCTGTTACTAACGAAACCACTAAGACTTAAACCACGGATAGCAGTGGGTCTCCTTTGGCTTTACACAAAATAAAGAAGCGATTATTCAATTCCAACCCCGACAAAGTACTAAAAAGTCGATCTAAAACACCTCTAACCCTTTCAAACGCACCGCCACAGATCAGCTAAAGCAAACATTTGAACGCGATTCAAACATTTGTCGGCTTGTCCCTTCCGGAAATCGAATCCGGGACGGGAAAGCAATAATGTGTATCAATAGAAACTTGTTGGAAAACAAAAAATGTTTGACGATTTGACATTGAATTCGACTTGTGTGACCAATCGGTGTCGTATTACTTTTTTGTTAGGTTCGATATTGTGTTTTATTTTTGATTCCGTACTTATACGGAGACGGCAATACGCCGTATAGTTAAAGTTCCTCTGTCTGTCTGTCTAATCGTCTGTTCATCAAAAGACTATACTTTTGAACCGTAAAAGTTTACACACAATTGTCATGTTATTCTAGGCATTAATATTCATGTCTTTAACTTGTACTTATCTATACATGTTTGCAAAATAAACGGATATTTCGCTTTAACGAACTCCATCGATACAGTGATTATACTAAACCACGTCATGGCTATATAAAAAGTCTTCGAACAGTGATCGCGTCTTATCTAAAGGAGTAAGTAGGTACAGGCTGCTCTTCGAATCAGTGGACGAAAGACGTAGGGAACAAGTCGCTGGATTCAGAAAAGTGAGGTGTATTCTAAACTTCTAAGCTTTTATAAACGAAAGACGACGACGACTACATACAAAAGAAATCTACAAAATAGTGTAAGCGGTTTTAGAGGAAAGGTCTTCGAAAGGCGAAAGAACGATTCAAAGGGTCAGGACCGGGAGGAGTGGCCTCGATTAGGGGAAGCCCATTTCCAGATAGCGGAGAATAATCGGCTAAAACACGGTTAGTGATGGGCCATCATGTTCAGCAATAAGCTACGAGGGGCTGAAAGAAAATAAGGAAGATTATTGGGTATAGGCACATGCTAAAATCTAGTTTTGTCGAGTTATCGTACAAATGAAGCCTACAAAATGGCGCAACAAATACCGGGGGACCTTTCTTTCACGCTGGCCTATTTAGAAGCTTCTTGTGTATTTTAGACTCTAGTTATGTAGAGTTGTCATACAAACGAAGCGTACAAAATGGCGGAAGAGGAGATGCAATTCCGCACGCACTACCATCCCGCGCGGCGCGGACAAAGGGAGGACGCCGAATTACCCTCCAACGCTATTTTTCATTTTTACTTTGCTAGATAGACGTTTTTCCTGCAAAAAGAGAACTGTATAACGTACCTAGGTAAACTTTTTAATTTGATACATTTTGATGACGGTGTGATGTTACGTTTGTTTTTTGTTATGTTCAGTAAGCGTAGATTCTATCGATTTTAATTAAGGAGACTGTTCTTATAAAAAGAGGGTTAAGTTTTTTCCGCATCGTTACGATTGAGTGCACCAATATATAGATTAAATATTTCTCAAAAATTCTATCTCGCTATCTAATTAAAATGAAGCAAACATTTTCACGGCAGATTACGCTGAATCATCTTTGCTTTCGGATTCACGCGAAATGAAAATCGGCTAATGTCCGAAGTAATTCCGACTTGACCTAACAAAGATATTCGGGATGGGGCCGGGGAGACCCGCCGGCCATTAGGGCCAACCCCCGCGTACCCTACGATTAAAGAAAATTATAACGCTAGGCGTTATCGACCGTCCAAATTCAAAGTCGCGGTATCCTAGCAACCGCCGGCCGGCCTAACCCTTCAGATGCCGCGAGCCGCTTACTTTGCGGCGAGGGACGCCGCGGGGGCTAGAGACCCCCGTTTTTCGGCATTGATCCAGACCCCAACGCGCCTGCGTGCTAAACGAAAAACGAACCGACGAAAAGCAAGGTCACGTCACTACAAGTTCTTTTTTCCAATTCGAATATTGAATGGAGAATCATAGCGTTCGGAAAGTGTTGCTTGCTTCGATTTGTGTTGAGTTCACTGGGACAGTTCGATGCTGTCTTTCGATTGATGCGCATGTTTTTCATCAACTCCGAATATTCCTGTATGAACTCGATATTTACACTCTCGTTTTCATTAATGACAGTTTTTTCATTAAATGAAATATAAAAATTTAAATATTATAGTCGTATATATTTAATAACCTTCTTTGTGCTGTTGTGCTATTACATAATTAGCTGAAAATGTGAAAATCTTAAAAAAAATGATAACTATGATTAATTTCAATTATATTACTAACTTATTTATTACTTCGCATATTTCATAATATACGAAGCGATGTGTACTGAATGGGTAAAAAATAGTAAGCGATCTAGATTACTTTTTGAACAGTCGAAACCTGGGTTTTTTAAAGAAACGCGACCAAAATAGCAGTTGAAGAACCGTTTAGCCGCTATTTGCATGGCTGCTATCGGAATTCCATTTGGCTGACTTGGTAGTTGATAATGAGATGTCATTACCGCTCGGCTCAGACTGTCATTCTTGGCGGACAGCGCGCCGACCAATTTGTTGCCGCATGAGCAAACAATTTCCGGATTCTGATTTTAAATATCACTGTTCTATTTTCAATTTTCAAATCAATGTGATGTTCTTGTTATAACTGTCTTTTGAAGTGGAAGAATAAATGCGAAAGCAGAATGACAATTGTTAAATATTTGATTTTAATTTTATTTTACCGTTAGTGGATGGAATTTAAACTGTTAGTTACTTAGTTTTGCTTGTTTTTGTCAGTTTAATAAATCGTGCAGTCTACTGCAGTCTACTTGATGTTACCTACTTAATATTTTTAAAGAAAATGTAATAAATATTGAAGTGCCTGCAGTCCAAATGTATCTGTGTCTTTAATAAAATGTATATCATTGTCTAAAAAATGGACATTAACGCTATTGTATTCGACGATTAAAAACAAATGATGTGGAAAACGCTAAATCGTCCAGTTCATTGAACACTGCAATGTAATGTTCAAACGAGAATCAAATAAAAGATAACTTTAGTTTTACGCGCACATATAAAATAGATTTGCATAATTATTGTTTGAATTCCTAGAATGACGTAAAATTGCTACTTCCCTTTTTATAGTAGGTAAGTAGGTGCTAGCAGTAGTATGAATATGTTCCCTACCAGCAACCTCTTAGCGAGGCAATTCCTATGTTCTTCATGTCTAATGTTTCAATTATGGAAGTGTACCGGTAGTATTATTTAAGGTGGCCATTCCTCATGCGTCACATACGACCTTAGATAGATTTCCGGAAATAGATTATTGAAACCCACCGTAAATACCGAAACTTCCGTTTCATATCTGTCGTCCTCAATACGAAAGGCAGTCATACAATTTTGTAACATAGGCTTACAGAAAAGATTTTTATGAAGTAGCTCTAAAATTGTGTAGGTACCCACCGCAAAGGGGAGGTAACAAGATCTGTCGACAGGACGCACCGCCGCCGGTCGCTTGTATCCGATTTATATCTCGATTTGCAGTTAATCGAAACGACAAAACGATTAGTTTGCGCTCGATTCCTTTCCACTTGTTTCGACATACTGACGGTAGTTAATTTATTAGATAATTTGGTTTCCGATTGAATTGCGCGCAACGAAAATACGATTCCATTATAAATAATAATTTCTGTTCAGTTTTTGGTAACGAAGCGCTAGTTTTTGATGCGTGCGCTGGATTGGATAGCTATTTTTGGGTTTAATTTGGATTTCAATATTTCATGTCTAATTTGAGATGTGCCGTTGGGTTAGTTTACGTTCTGTCACACAGTTTGCTTTTAAACGCTGTTTACAGCAACATATTATGCCTTAGTTTGTTTGCTACATCGAAAACAAACTTCAGCAAAAGACAAAAGACATAAAAACAAACTGTAATAAACAGTCTTTAACAACATTCAGACGATCTAAACTTCAGAATGATTTGGTTAAATTCGATTTAGGATGAAAGTATAGAAACTATAAAAGATAGATAAAAAGTAAATCCTAGATTTAGTAGGATAGGTAGGTACCTACTCTACAAATTGAAACGTAAAATAGAGAATAATAAAGAAAACTATAAAAATATTAATCCTTTAGCAAACAAAAACCATAAATTCACATAGGTACTGGTTATTCATCAAAACATTTGAAGGGATTTGTTAAACCGGTTACAAAATGCTTTGACTACAAATTTCATACATTGCACGAATAGACAAATTGATTTTGATTACAAAAATCCTTTTGGTTTACAAACACTTGATTACTGTACAGAGGAAACCTGTAAAACTATTTTTTTACCGTTTAGCTGTTTACATCTTTTTTTTAAAGATTTACAGATGGAAAAATTTAACTACAATTTATATCTTCCCCAGCATAAAGGTGTGGATATTAGATATTTCGACGAAGAAATAGGTATGGACGCCATCCAATATTCATTTTTTTATATAAGTAGTAACTAAGCAAACTGCCCTTCTAGACTTTCACGAGAGCTCATGGACACCCACATCCAACCTCGAATAATTATTAATAATTATTAAAATAGTAATTAATTTTTAATATTCACATATTAAAATTTGATACCTAATTAAATACGGGATTTACTCACCTACTGTTTCTGAGTTAGTCTGACTAGTTTGGAACCCGATATAGAGGACCTGTGCCATGAGCATGAAAACTATTGTCAAAGTATTTGTATAGTAAACGTAATGGCGTCAGTCATTTGTCATAATGTCTTAACATCTTCCCATACGTCCCATACTAATAGCAGCTCGATACGATTACTATACGATACTGCATAAGTTCAAGCTCGAGACAAAAGTCCTGAGATTACGATGTAAACTTCCGTCATTTTATCGTGAAAAACAGGATAATGTCTGAAGTGTTCAGATATTATCGTTTTTTAACCACTTAATTATCACACGGGACTTGTACTTTTATGTATTCTGTGACACGGGTAACACAAATCTACTTTTGTGACTTAAAAAAACAAATAACACCAACCAAATCACCACACTTTGGCGGGATATAAAAACATTTTTCTCATTAACTTACAATCTTTCACTAACTAACTCATTTCACGGCGAGAGTTACACTGAGATTACGAACATCTGATATTTTATCTTCCCTTAGTTTATCGTAAAAAACAGGATACCTTCTTACCCCTATACTAATACACAAACCTTCTAAAATGGCTTGAATAAACAAACAACACCAACCGAATCACCACACTTTAAGGACGCCCACTATTCTAACTAAAAACATTTTTCACATTAATTTACCAACTTTTACTAACGAACTCATTTCACGGCCCGAGTTACACTGGGCTGCATAACACCACATCTTCACACAGAGCGAAAGATCTTTTAAATGCTAATAAACCGCGTACGTGGGAATTTCGGGAACTCTCAATGCATGCTAATTCTGCATAATTAAACCAACTACTCGTAGCAGGTAGGGTCAACTAGATAAAGGGTAATCTTTTCTTTGCAACGTTATAGTGAGACGCATCTGGGACCGCTACGTGACCGCTTGTTAATTTTATACAAACACAAAGCATAACGGACACCTTATTTTTTTTTTAGGAAAGTTTCAAAGAAGCGATCCTACCTAACCTAATAAGTTATGACAACATTACATGCATACGTATTGTTTTTTTATTTGCAGCACATTCTTATATACACTACAGACAATAAATGCGAGAAATATAACTGAACTTCTCATAAATATTAACTTCCCAAGGAAAACGGAAATCGGATATGTGCTAAGAGCTTAGAGATTGGTAATTATTAGCTGCCTTGAACCTTACAACTTTTGCGCAAAAATGAGCAGAATAGGCTGACCTATTCTTGTATTATTACAAAATTCTCAATTTTTTTATATTATTACAAAACTAGGGTATTTTTATATTTTTAGGGGGTAGGGTATAGGATTCCACTTCTGCCATAAATGAAAAACTTTCTTATTTTAAGGAAACTTATTTTTATCAAACATCAAAGGGGTTTATTTTATTTCAAATGCTAATCAAAAACAGCAAACGTGAGAAAGTTTCTCCAACTCTTCGCATGCTAATTCTGAATAATTAAGGAACTAACAGGTGGGGTCAGTGAGATAAAGGGGTCATCGTTTGCAACATCTTGTGATTACAATTGCAGATGCAGAGTATTGCAGAGCTGTTCTCACGGTGGACGCATTTTGAATAAGCCAAGCCAAAATATTGCCGTGTTTATTCCCAATTTCATACATTAGGTACTGATAAGCCGTCACACGTCACCGCTGAAGTTCAAATTTCAATTTATAATAGCACAGTCTTATGAAGGAAAAGAATCCATTCAACACAATACATCCGAATAAATTTTCCCACTAGTTGTTTTCGTAAGCGAATCATAAAACAACATCAGACGCAGTCAGTACATACTTCAATTAATGACTTTCTGGATTTGGAGAGCACTATAAGACTTTGGTCCTAGTTGTTATCTATAGACATCATTTTTACATAGACTGCAGTGATTTAAATTAATCCTGGGCGGTTTAATAACGACAACAGACGCCAGGAATAGCTGTTAAAAGACGGTAATATGACAATAGGCACAACACAATTTGCAAAAATCCTTGAGACGCCTTTTGCAAAATAATCCCATTATAAGTAGCGAGGTAGCTGGTGTAGATACCAGTTTTTTAGGTATAAAATTCAAGTGATATCCATAACAGGAATTAGCTTCATGCAAATGAGCGTTTAGAATGGTTGCAGCTTCTCTATGTGAAAGGGAATCTTGCACAAGATAATAATATCTTGACCTCTTTATGGACGCGAATATTCAAACGTTAAACGGGTTTATTAAGTAACGATTTTTTATTTATTAAACCTATCTCTGGAATATTTTAAGACAAGGGATTCATGAACTCTCGAGCCATGTGATGTTTAGCGGTTCCTGTTATTAGGTAAGTTTTTTTAGTAATAATATGCTAAAAAAGAAGTATCGCTACGGTTACCGAGGTTTTAATAACCCTTGTACCCTTTAGGTAACCGGCTAACATATTCATACTTACAATAATTTTGTACTTTCTTTAACCCTAGTGTCAAATTAACGGACTACCTTTATCAAGATATATGGTGTATACAATAATAATACCTACATAAAATAATATACCAAACTATTATTTATTTGAAGTCAAATAGATGGTTTGTAGGTACATATTAAAGATCCTTTTTTGAAACAACGGTTATAGGTAATTACTTAATTATTTTCAATATTTCTCGTTACCGTAAAAAACTCAATATTACCTATTAAAAAAGCAAGAAAAAACATTCTTAATTTAATACTTCCTCCATCCTTCCAGTCATAATATAATAATCTGTTAATATTTATATTAATTTTAAAATTCAAATTTAGCTTCATGCAAATAGAACAAGTTCCGTCTTTACGCGGGCTCCGACGACCAAAAGGTCGAACGTCGTGACCCCTTCACAGTGGATGTTCGTTGAACAGGTTGACCTCTGACCCGGTGTTCTCACGCATGGTCCCGTGTCAAGAATTGTGTTCTTCTCACTGCGTAATACAATAAAGCGACAAAATATTTAGAGTGGTCTATATTATTATTGAACTTTTTTGTATAACCTATGGTTTTATGAAATGAATTTTACTCGAAGCTATATTAGCGAGATCGAGGATTTATATGCTACTTTAGGGACTATGATAGACACCTCAAATTTTATTGTGAAAATGTGCAGCTTAATGATAGGTTAAGCGAGTAGGTACCTCCCGGGAGAACTTTATTGGTAATTTGATATCTACCTGTAATGATTTGATATTGTAGGAAACAAGTCTTTACCGTTTGTAGAACAACAGATAATGCTACAGAAAATGTGAGGAACTCAGAACGGAACAACGAAGGTCTCACATTTGGAAATTAGAAGAATATTTTTTTACACGTAGGTATAGTTATAGTTTTTGCACGTATAACTGTATATTCCATAAAATTAATTTAAATAAATGTAATTTATACAAATAGATCAATATCCAGCGTCTTTATGTCGAGAGTGACACATCGTGACCCCTTCACAATGTGCGTTGAACAGGTAGCTCGACCTCTGACCCGACATTCTCACGCTCGACTCTATGTCAAGAATTGTGTATCTTACCGTATTAACGTCGGGTAATAAAGAATAATGAATATGATAATTTTATGAATTTAGAATTAAGAAGCATGAGTTTGGTCAAATATTTAACATGATTTATATTTGTTTGCAATTTAAGAAAGGTACGTGCAGGACACTCCGACAACGATTTTAACAATATAAACAAGTTAATATTAAACAATAAAATTTATAGATGTAGATTATTTTATTTGAATGGTAGGTACAAAAGATAGTAATTAGGTGTCTTAGTAAGGTATAGTTTATTTTATTATTTCGTTTATTTATTGTTTCAGTTTTTATTCGTTTAAGTTAGTATTGGTTGCTAGTCTGAATTTTTTTTATTGTAATACCTACTCATATATGAATTTAACAAAAAATCAGTCATAGACACAATGCCCCATTGTTGTTTAAATGTGTGCTGAGAAGTCAATGAAACCCATGAAAATACTCATCAAATAGTGGTGGCTGGACATCTGTCTGTTGTTATACTCAAAACCTAATATTCTCTTGGAATATGTTTACTAACGCAGTCGGGTAAAAATTGAACCAAAAAATATATACCTATTTTATATCTCGCAAAGAACAGACATCTCAAAGTGTAGGTAATGCCTATAGGTAATAGCTATTCTTCACATCTTTACTGGTCATAAGGATATAGGTTAGTGAGTAGATACCTACTATCTGTCACCATTTTCAACACTCTACAGAGTTCAATACATCAGCCAATAAAGGCTCGATCAGTTAATTAGGCCTCTGCGGTACATACGTCGTACATACGAGTATATACAGTATACACATCGAATAAATATTGCCAAAATATGGTATAAAACCCGCTAATTCTTCCTGCTATTTCCCAAATGTGCCGTTATAGCTCATAAAACATTGAAACGAATTAAGCACAGATAAATATTTGACAAATATCGGATTTATCGAAAATATTTAATAATGTGTGTTCTTTGAACCGGCTATCCGTGTAATTCATTAGCAATGCTATCGGGTTGTCATTAAAAATTTCAATTCGTAATTTCCATCAACAAAATCGAATACCAGTTTTGGGCCATAATTATCTCATATTTCCGCAGCGTTGGGGCTAAGTACTCCAAAAACCGTGATTAAACATTCTACACCACTATTCATTATCTATACTATTGTGTGTCGTTTACCCCCTAAAACATTACACGCAACTACCCACCTCACTCAACCTGGCCTACCCACGCAATTTTTCTCCCCAAGATAAAGAGCAAATAAAAAAAGAAAACGCGAAAAATACCATGGTCTCTTTCCAGCATTCATAAAACTGATAGGTGCGAGCGGACCGACGACAGCGCTACGAACGACTCACGAAAACTTGGGCCCCGCCCGAGACGGCGCCTCTATCCGTCTCTTTCAGTTTTTCACACTTTTCATCTAACCGCCCCGACTACGTTACGTTATAACCGCCCCTAACGATGCAATAGAAACTGAACTCTATTCCAAAAACGCTAAAGTTCTAAATACGTTGTCACAGAATGGTCAGTGAAAATATTTTGGAACGAAAGCATTTCAGAGTAGAAGTCTGTCTCGCTCGCAAAAAAGCAAGCTCTGTTGGGGCGCAGGGGGTTAGATCAGATAGGGTGGGTCGGGGAGCCGATAGTGGCGGCCATGTTGCTTCCGACGGCCGGCGAAGACTCGTATTAATTTCGGCTTAATTCATTCGCTGATTTCAAGAATTTTATTGCTGATTTAGCAGATTTGCGCGATTAGAAATTAAGGTAGAGACTTTTTGGAACGGACGTCCGAATTTGGAGCGTAGTTAAGCCACACGCGGTTGGCATACATACTTAATAGTTACGTATCCTATCTACATAGGAAAACCATTGTTGTTTATTTTAATCTATTGATACTCACCTCATCATTAGCCGAAAATCATATTAGGTAGCCAATTGTTTTTAGTTAACTGTGAGGAGCTTATTATTCACACTTGGTACTCATTGTTGTTGTTACCAGGCAAACATAATTTACTTGTAAGCATCTTAGTCCTCCTAGGAACATTCCAATGCTTCCAATAGTAAACACAAACTTTAGGTCCTTTAGTAGTGCCTACTGCCATTGTTGAGTCAGTTGATTCATTTTTCTATGTCAGATATACCTACATAGTCACATTTCTTCATAATAGGTGGTAGAATAACAATAGTTTTCCTGGAAATGGTAACTTATCAACCACATAACTCACCGTTAAATAGCTAATTAGTAAACAGATGTTTTAATTGTAATTGATCAGATTTAGGCCATGTGAGGTCACCTCAGAATTTGATTCTCTAAACCAGCCCACTACTACCTAAGACGGTGCTTCTGTCTTATGCATCATATATTAGGTTGGATCTTAATGCATGGGCTACAGCGACCATTACATTGACTTAGCAATATTTCACCCCCAATCCGCATTTAAGCAGCGTGGTCCCCCTTTTGTAGAGTGGATCATAGAACGGTTGCAGCATACAATAAAACATCTGCTAACCCATAGGACCTATGGCATAGGCGATACTGTTAAGATTAGAAGGAGTAGTAGAGTACTAAGAAACAGATGACATTGAATCAAATATTTTAGTAATCTAGTTTTCATTGGCACATTATGTATATCTACAGTACCCACCTCAGTGTACTAATGGAGCTACATAGGTTGTCTTTAAAAGAACTTATCTCCTTTTTAAAAAAATATTTTTGTAGAGTAGCAAAGGGGTATCCAAGCCCCTAATGTCAAGTAGTCACTACAGCCCACGTCAAAATCTTATCGTACGTAGCTGCGTGCGATGCTTTTCAGAACGACTCAGTACATAGTTCGCTTCAATTAAAGTATTTTCAACAACCATACACCACTGACTAACACACATGAAGACCATGCTGCTAAACGGCAGGTTAACAGGTTGCAATAAGTCACCTCCCCAGAAGAGTTAACTGACTATTACCTACGCATCTTTTTGTATGTACCTAATAGTCAGGGGATCCTTAAAAGACGAAACAATAATTGTTTTTTGTTTTGAGAACTATAAATCTAATTTTCTAGTAGTACTAAAATAAATATATTACGAGTATGAATAATGAATATTTGTCTTTTTGGTATTTCTTCCTTTCACGGAAAGGCTGAATCCTGCTGAGCCAAAAAACAACGAGGTATATTAAACCTTAAAACTTAAGATTTTTGAGGCAATTGAGGAGAACTAGGTATGTATAAAAACATTTTTAATTCGCCATTTCTATTTTCTAAATTAACAGCATTATTAAAAACGTCATTTGAAGTAAGGACTAAATACAACAGTGTAATGTATGTCGTGGCATTACATTTTTTTATATTTCAACATAATTTCAAGATTGTACTTAATCAATCAATTGTGTTTTATATCTACATTACACCCCTAATAAATTACTTAACTTCTGTTCCTCCGTAAAATTCCAAAATATCAAGTTACGATTTAAATGATTTTACTATACAAATATTAATAGAAATAGTTTTTTTTATTATGTACTTACAAATGTCGGGTATAATGATTCATAATTTATTTTGTGTAGGAATAATTTTGTAGTTAGGTATAGCTAATGATAGAGACTAAAAAATGATTTAGTTAAGACTTAATAATTACTAAAATTATAAATACCTATGACCCTTGGGCATCTCCGAACATTTTTGGTGGTACTAAAAAAACAGGAGACGGTAATAATATCGACGTCGGTGCTCATGAGTGGGTAAAATCAGTTGGAATCTGAAAAAACTGGCTGGCTGGAATCCTCCCTGCAAAGAGCAAAGAGAACGGTTAAAAAGTAAAAAGGAGAGAATCACGAATTACATTGTAAGAGCAGGAGGTAAGTAACTTATTTTGTCACATTAAAGTTTTAAACAATATTAAAAATTTCAAACGTGGAACAATTTTGTTTTTTATAGGTATTTGTCTACAGAAAATGAAATAGAAGTTGTTTTTACGATTTTTTGCAAACAATTAACCTTGTAGATACCAAGCAACATTACCTTAAATCTTTCATGAAATTAGTATAAAGTCAATGACTACGTCAAATTAAATTTTTCTAACCTCAAAAATAGTCCATTATTAGAATTCTAACAATGAATGTCCTTAAAGCAGCGCCATCTGTTATTGAGTAGCATAAGCATTAAGTTTATGAAGAGATTTAAAAGCTGATTTTTATTTAAAATTCTTCATATTTATTAAATTTTCTTTTGAAATAAATCCATAATTGAAAACCAATTATATTTTCCATAATTTTCTTTAGTACTTAATGCATCAAAGAAAAAAAATAATTTAACATGTAAAAAAATTATTACGCATAAAATGATTCAGAAAATTTTCAGTATTAACTACTACTAGCAGTAGTCATTTCAATGTATTCAAAATTACTAAATTTGATAAATTTTCATCTTTTCTTTTTCACAGAATAAAGTTGGGTGGAGCGCGCAAGAGCGGAACTAAATATTTTAATACTGCTACTCATCACTAGATGGCGGGCAACGTTCTCGTTTATTTCATTATGTTTTGCATTTAAATTAAAATTTACATTAAAATCTACAAAAAATTAATTTTGATACACGCTACCACAATCTGCAACCACAGTAATAAACGTATAGATAATAAACTTAAATGTTTATCTACCTCAAAAAGCTTTGTGTCCATGAACAATTATAAGTTAAAATTTGGCATTTATGTTAGAAATTCAATGTAATTATTGCGCTATTTACAGGATATGTGTAAGCCATATTCGCAATATTAACACTACATTTTAACACCTTGAAAGACAACACCCTATTTACAAGGTAAAACCGTACGAACTACGTCGCTGGACCCAAATCGAATCAGAAAGGCTAGTAACTAAGACGGGTACTTTGCATACCGTGAACAAAATACGTCCACGTTTAAACCATAGACTTTTATATTATCAGATGGAATGATAGTGTACTATTTTTCTGTGGTAATATACTATTTTTCTGTAGTAGGTACTGTACTATTTTTCTGTAGTTGTACTTATAAAAATCAATTTAACTTTTTTAACTTTTTAAAAACTTAAAAGAGACACCATAATCAGAATCACCACTGGGGAAAAATAACAGTTGGCAATTGGTAGAGGTTATAATTATATATTAACAGAGCAGCAGTTTAGCAGCAGCAGCTGAATTAATGTATTGTATTTGTCTTTGAAGATATACGTGACCTAAAAATAAAAGTTCCCTAATTATAGGTGTCCCATTTTTTACCCAGACGCTCCATCTCAACAAACAAAAGTCTTTGCCGCAAACAAAATCCGTCCACATTTAACGAACAAAGCGCCCGCTCACGTAATTATCCCAAAACCCAATCGAATTATCTTCAGCGATGTCACCGGAGTGCTATGAAGACATGCGCTCTCTTGGAGCAATTATACCCCGGGGATTACTCCCGGCCGGGGGTTGGGGAGCCCGCACATTTCGCCAAATCATCTTCACCCCGCCTTTTCTCTGATGAAGATATGTAAATTCGCGTAACGGAATAGTTTGGCGCCCAGACTTTGTGATTAAATAACATTTCTATTGGTTTATGGATCGACGGACGCAGTAAGTAGTTACTTACAATCGTTGTCACGGTTATTTCATTTACATATTCAGTAGCTAGGCTAATTACACAGGTATTGTCTTTCGAACATGTGCACTTGAAGGAAAAAGCGGAAAACCAATGGAGTAAATGGCCTACTTAATCTTGATTAGACAGACATCGATTAGGGCAGTCTGTGACCCAATAGGCGACTTGAAGGAATTGGAGGTATGGAAGGTAATTGCAGACGAGCGGTCCAAACGCGTTGTTAAATCGTCCGTTTGTAGAACCTCTATAGATAGTATCCACCTAGCGAAGACCATTATCTAGCACGTTTTTTTTTTTTTTATAAATGGAGCAAGCAAACAGACAGACGGGCCACCTGATGGTAAGTGGTCACCGTCGCCTACTGACACGTGCAACACCAGGGGGGTCGCCAGTGCGTTGCCGGCTATGAAGGAGAGCTTTTTTATGCCCTTCTTGAAGAACCCCATGTCATAGTCCTGCGGGAACACATCAGCCGGAAGACTGGTCCAAAGTTTGCATGTACGAGGCAAAAACGTACGAGAAAAACGGACTGTGGAGGAACGCCACGAATCCAGATGATGAGGGTGGAATTTCAGTCTCCGGCGGGTGGTGTAGCGAAGCGTGTAAGTTTGTTCAACAGAGGATTTCAATGCACTTAATTGCAGACTGGCGGTTAATAAGCAGCGTTAAGACGTCCGTTTGTAGAGACCCTACAGCACCCACGTAGCGAAGATCATTATCTAGCACGAGAAAGTTGGGAGGAATCTAGTTAGAACCCGCCCCCGGACCCGCTAACTTGTTATAACCAGTTTAGGCCAGTTCAGTTTAGTTGGCCACCTGCGATACAAGGGTCAAACTGAGGGTTTGTCTTCTCCCAAGCGCCTTACTGTATCATGTTTTCCTAAAACAAATGGTGTGCCTTTATCTTTAACAAAAATTGTTGTCTACAAATTTAAAAATGAATACTTATGCTCTCTCTCTCTAAATATGTAATAGTCTCTCTAAATTTTCAAACTTCCTTCAGAAGCTTTACCTACTGAGCTAGACTTTTTATCATTTAGTTGTATAATTCAATCGATCAGAGAGAGAATATTACTAAGTACTTCCTTACTGTGTATCTAAAATATACGGCGTTAATTTTTCCTAATTAAACTTTTTCTTATCTGTGCGATCGTTCTTCCAGACAGATGTATAGGTATGTGAGTGTCCTAGCTACTCGTAGCTAGCAGTTGAATGACACGTCCCCCACGCAATGCGTGTGCGACTGACCCTGTTACCTGGCCGAGCGTGGCCGCTGGGGGACCGCTGTCTTACATTATTTTTAACCCCAGTTGTCCAATGACGCAATAATCTTACGTTTTCACACCTTTGTAGAGTTCACAATTTTGTTCTCAAATATTAGTATCAATTTACACACTTTTAAGCGTGTTTTTTAGGGATCGACACCCTTTAAGGCAAATCAAACAAAAAACTACAATGTAAGTACGTGTTACAAATATGTAGAACAAAATTTGAAAATCGTAGGTAAATTATTGAATTTTCCGTATAAATACTTAGATTATTATACAAGAGCGCCTTTGACAGTTTTTAAATAAGGACCATAATTATTGTCCTTTATCACATCAATATAAAACGTAATTTAAATGATATTACTGCCAAAAAATTATTTGAATCATCTATAATATAAAAATGAGTTGCTGAATGTGTTGCTAAGCGCAAATCTCGGGAACGGTTGGACCGATTTCGCTAATTCTTTTTTTAAAATATTCCTTGAAGTACGAGGATGGTTCTTACGGAGAAAATGAAAACAATGTAAAGAAAATAATAAAAACAACAATTTCATTTTCCTATATAAACTGTTCTACCCATGTTCTACCTGTCAAACATCATTTCAGATTGAATACTTCATAAGGCAATGTCATGCATTTAGAAACGTCAAGATTTTTCTTTTTGGATGCCACTTCTATTATGCAAACTGCAATGATATAATATACATATTTTATAATGGCAAAACGAAGTGTGCCGGGTCAGCTAGTAAATTTAATAAAAAAAGACAAATATGACAGCACCATTATAAAGTTACGGCCTCAAAATAGCTAACAGACCCTTATATCTAGGTATCCCATAAATAAAACTACTAATGTCGTTTTGAAGCACATGCTAACTAATCTCGGAAGTGATCAACCGGTAATGATCAAACTACACACATAAACGAGCTCTGCACGCACATAAAGTGTTTATCTGCTTCGCCTTAGGCACCGGCCGGAAAACTTGTGGTACAAGTAACGAAAGATTTCTTTACGGTTTATTATGAAGTTGCACCTAGGATTCCCAAAGTAAAATTGGACCCTATTACTAAGACTGTAGCAGCGGTGATAGCCCAATGGCTTAGAATTCGACCTCGAATCGAGGGGTCCGGGTTCGAATCCCAGTGGCACGCACCAATGACTTTGTAATAAAAGTTATGTGCGATTTATGAAATTAAATATCACCTGCTGTTACGGTGATGGAAAACATCTTGAGGAAACCTGCATGCCTGAGAGTTCACAAAAAAAATGTTCTCAAAGGCATGCGAAGTCCACCAACCCGCAGTAGGCCAGC
This sequence comes from Erynnis tages, assembly GCA_905147235.1. NCBI lineage: Eukaryota > Metazoa > Arthropoda > Insecta > Lepidoptera > Hesperiidae > Erynnis > Erynnis tages. The sequence continues at coordinate 7,912,068 of LR990087.1, forward strand.
GTGGTGGACTAAGGCCTACATCCTTCTCATTGTGAGAGGAGACCCGACCCTGTAGTGGGTCATTAATGGGTACTGACATGACTAAGACTCCGCTATTTTTCCATCTGTCTGTCCGTCTGTCACCAGACTGTAACTCGTAAAACGTGATAGTAGACAGTTGGAAAATTCACAGTATTGCTGTTGCCGTATTAACAAATACTAAAAAGCAGAATAAAATAAATATTTACGGGTGCTCCCATACGACATTCAGGAACTCTTCACGTGCTAATGCGACTCGCACTTGCCCGGTTTTTTTGACACTTTTTTTTGTTTTTTGTTTTTTACATACATACGAGTACTTAGAACATGCCTACTTTTGTTCAGGCTCATAAAGGTTATCAATTTTTTTAATCAAAATAGTTGCCTCGTGAAACCTTTCCTCCACATAAAGCATACGTCCCGTTTATGATATAGAACCACAATTAGTTTTGGGTCGTCTTGGGCCAGCATTTGACATTCAGACACTTTACAGAACTACCAAATAGGTACCGCAGATACTGCTGTCATGTTTTTTTTTAATAAAACTGAATCACCCAACTTGGTCATCTTGCATTCTACATTTTTCTCGTGGAGAGAAATGTTAATGGCAGAACGTACCTTTCTAGATCAATTCGGGGAAAAATATCCAGGAAATTTTCAAAAAAAACTGTTGATTTAAGATATTTTTACTCTCCCGCTACACTCTCATAACTTGCAAATCCAAGAAGCAATTTGCACGAGGCGATAGTAAAGTGCCGCTCGGTCATTACGTCGAGGAAACTCCTAATTTGTTTCAGCTAAGTTAGATTTTCAGTTCGCTAGGGGGCGCTGTTATCTTACGGCTGAAACCAACATTCATTTATGTAATTACCCGCGCTTAGCTTTACGATGTTGCTTGAGTGTGAGTTTGGCTTGCGGTGTTCAATTTTATCTTCGGTTTAACGTGTTCAAAAAAAGAAAACTAAACAAGGGTTTGTTAAGTAGAACCATTATGGTTTTGGGACCCACCGTGAAAAAGCTAGCTTTCTTAGCAAGTTCTTTGTGTTGTGTTTGTTTGGAGAATATAAAAGATGAGATGAAAAGGGAACACATTCACATATTTACATTCTCAATTTCAGTGGTTCTTGCCGAGATCACATTCCCGTAGAATGTGCTACGTGACGTAGCTGCTGCTACGATACATGTAGTGCCGTGAGTCATAAGTGTAGAAGCTTTATTAAATAAATATTTCACACTAGTCTTTGCCCGCTGCTTGGCCCGTGGCTTTGTCCACGTAGATTTTAGGATGGGTTGGTTCAGAGCGGGTTAAAAGTATCCTATATGTTCATCTAGGTTATACCTAAACTAAGTGCAGACTAAATTTCACCCAAAACTGTTCAGCCGTTATTGCGTGAAAGTGCAAAAACATTTGTCCATCCTCGCAAACTTTCTGTTTTTTTTTTATAGTAGTCACGTAAATCAACCTCCGTTCTGACGCAGGGTTCTGTAAACCCTGTGCCTATCTGTCGGTCGGTTATATAAGCCAATTAGGACAAGGCATTAGGCTTAAGGTGAAATTTCTTCACACGAGCATTACCTCGCTTAGTACGACTTAGGCATAAAAAAGAATTCATATTATTCTATCCTACTGCTATTATAAATGTGAAAGTTTGTGAGGATGGATGGATAGATGTTTATTACTCTTTCAAAACGGCTGAACAGATTTGGATGAAATTTGGTACACCAGTAGTTTCTAATACTTTTTATCCCTCTCCGGGCTAGATTCTTAGGTCCACGTGGACCAAATCCTGGGTGGAAGCTAGTCTTAAATAATTTGAGCGAAGAGAATTTAAAGACATGTCGAGAGTAAGCGTCGGCAGCGCGGGTGGAAGACGATTTGCGAGCGGAAATGAACCCGAACAGAGGTAGGAGTGGCCGAGGTTCCAGCGATATTGCCTGTGCGCTATTTCGTTAGCAGTTTCATGTAAATATCTATGTCGTATGTGCATGGATATTTTGTACAGTTGGAACTTTGTTAATGCCACACAAATTTTCAAAACCATTGCCAATACAGTTTGGTGTTTGCGTCGAAGATTCTCATAATTAATTTAAAGATGGAGTAGATATCAGGATATCAAAAATGACACACCAAAAATTGAGGAATTTTATCTTTAGTTCGACTTTATTTTGGAGGGAACTGCTGTGACTGCCTTTTCGTGGTACTCGAGGTATATTTTTTTTCCCGAGGGTTAAATAAGATGAGCCCTTCTTTACTTTTCTCTAGTAGGTACTGCGTCTGGTCTTATAAAAGTCTTTGGTCAGTTTTATACCCAACGGTGGAAACAATATACAAAGCAAATTGTTCTAGAACAATCAAAACGTCATTATCCTTAGCTCATAACCAACACTTTAACAGTGGAACTGCGTTCCAGTAGATATGAATGAAATCGAAGCTAAGACCTGTTGTCTTCTGGAATGAATACCAAAATATATTAAGATATTTCTAACATTAAAATCTTTCAAATACAATCACCATTTCTAAAATCTTCTAAAGAACATCCGCCAGTAAATTCAAAACGTTCCCACAGAATCCCATCCCGCGGACAATCCCACGACACTGGCCTTAAAATAAAATGAACATGGGTCAAAAGGACCAAGAGTTCAGATTTAGAATAATCCAACAAGGGGATGCTGCAGTATCGGTCTTATTTTATATGCACACACCTTTCCTTACTACAAACATATTTATTCACTTACAAAAGTAAACGCTATTCGATTTTGAACCGTATTACAAGTACATAAGGTTCTCAACTGTTGCTGTTAAGGACAAACAAAATATGGTCCCTTACTCACCACCCTTAAGTCGGATAAGAACCGGATCCTTTACAATGGTATTGCTCATTAACATAACTCCTTGACCAGACTCTAACTGGACACTTATCAATATTAATGGAAACGTTACATTAATTTTAACGATTTTTAAAGTCTGTACTTTAGTCGATACTCTGATGCTGTAGTGACTGGTCGAAGCGACCGATATTGAAGTGTGAAGCAAGATGAAGGAGCAATTGAAGGGTTCGTAATACCTTATATTTGTTTATACTTTATAAGGAATAATCCTGTTCTGTTTCTGTTTTGTCCCTTTTGCGGTACATAAAGGAGTTTTTTTTAATCTTATTCACGAACGTCCTCAGTCACAGATGTACACCTAAATTTGTAACTGTGTTCTCGGTTATTAAATGTATCTCCGCACAATCGTTCACTTGGCTTGTTATAAAATAGTTGTCACGAACTTTCTTAGTTATCACCTCATTTTTCTTGTACGTCTAAATACAGCATCTGGATATAACGTGTTCTATGAAGATAATAATACCTACTTACCTTCTCAAATAATTATTATTTTGTGATTACTTGTTTGTTGTTATTTTTGGAAAGGGCCTTGATGTACCGAATTAATAATTATAATCAGGCAGGTTTTCCAACTTTAAGCAAGAGACCTACTGATAGTCTAAGACTGACTGAATAACATTTTGTGGCGCTTGGTTAGGTAAAAAAATTGTAGGCAGCTGTAAGACCTGATATGCATTACGCTATTAAATATAAAGAATCACTCGTAAAGTCATCATACATTCAAGACCTCCTCAATTATTTCGCGTCCAAGCCGTCATGCTACCTATTTCCTAATGAACTGTGAGGTTCGCGATGAAAGGTTGGACTAAAACTATCAATAAATCGATAAGCGTCGCGCAGGCCAGCCGCCTCATCACAAATTTACAATTTTATGGCTTGTGGGTAGGGCGGGGCTCCATTAGTGCCCCCCGCTTGACCCTAAAGGATAACAGGATACCGTCCGGCGAATAGATGAGGAACTTTTCTTTGTTTTCCTCCTTGTTTTGTAGTGACGCAATAGTGTGACGTTATCCGACGATTCTGTTTTAAATTATCTTCTTCTTCTATATAAAAAATGAATCGCTGTTCGTTACTCTCGCTACAACTTTAGAATAGCTAGACCGATTGAGCTAATTTTGGTTTAGAAATGTTCGTGTAAGAACAGGAAATTTGAAAAAATGCGAGGAACATAGAAAAAAACAATTTCATTTTCCTATGTTTGTCAAAACGGAGTGTCTTGACTTGACTCATTAGTTATTATAATATAATATTATCTTGTCCAACAAAGTCCTAGCGCTCAAAAATTTTAACTATGATGATGTACTCGTATTTACTTTTGACTTTAATTATTATTAATAATAGAGGAAGAGGAAAATAAGAATTATTAGAGAATTAAGAGAAACTGTTAATAGTTTTTCTTAAAAAAAGAGATTCAATCGTCAGATTTTCTGCAAAATGCCAATCAAATCAGTGGTCTTATTAATCTCAGTGATGTTCATTAAAATATTATGTTTATGTTATAAAAAGCAAAATAATTAAAATGAACTTTAATATGAAAAATGTTTAAAATATTAAAATTATAACAAGTTAGCGCGTGAGCAAATAAATAAAACGCAAAAACCATATAAATGGTCGCCAAACAAAAACTTTTTTGCACACCGTACGAATCCACGCCCCCGTGCAAGAAACGCGAGCAAAGGAGAAAGGAGAAAACTGAGACGAGTAGGGGAGATCTTTAAGATACGTTGCCATGGCAACCCTTATTTCGCCGCACGCACACACCGCGAACTTAAAGCGGCACGCACACAGACAAAAGTGTGTACCAACAGGAGGTATTAGGAGAATTCAACCCGACCGCCCCCGAAGTTTCTGTTATTAAGCAAATGCTTTGTAAACATTTCGGGCACCCACCTTTAGTTTCGCTTGCTTATAAATAGGCGGCAAGTTTAAGCTTCGATTACGTAAATGTGAGCAGGTTTTCGCAAATTACCTACACAAGAGGTAACGCTGAATTTTCCTTACATTAGAATATCTTTTACTGTGAATAATAATTTCAGAAGACCATTTGAAACACGAAAATTCTCAAGCCATAAATAATGTTTTACAACACAACTAACAGTGGGTGTCAATAACCTACCCTTGGTCGTGGGTTGATTTTAGTTTCAGAGACATTCAAAATGGAGTAATATTGCATCCACATAGAATCAAAAAGAATATTTAAAATTCCATAACCATCACATAAGGTCATGTTACCATTAAAATAAAGAAACATGTGCGTTCAAAAATATGGATAATTCTACTTCACTGGGTGCTATTTAAGCGTACGAGTACATTATTTTTAAGATACCAGGGGGTTATTACAATGTTCTAAAACCATCATAAAGCAATGATGTTTTATGTTTTATTTAAATTAAAACAAAACATCATTGCTTTATGATGGTTTTAGGAGTTTGTAGTAACCCCACAGGTCAATTTTGTATGTGTTTCATAGAATCATTATGGGAGTATGGGAAGGGAAACATTACAATCCTAGTTGCGGAACATAGGCCATAACATTCCACCTTAAAATTAAAATCGAATTACAATTTTTATTCATCACTGAGTATGTGTTGCATGTTCATTTACCACAACAGTTCATTAAATTAACTCAATCGCTTTATTTTGTTTCGCGTTTCATACTTTTTTGTAGGTAGTTTAATTTGTGTGCAACCTGTTGAATCTCTAGAGGAAAAATCGAGCAGCCCGGACGCTTCGTATTTAATTTATTTTGAGAATGTCATTTAAAAGACGCGTAATTAAATATTATGAAGCTTAATGCTTTTTGAAGTTCGGTTTTCTAATGTCTTTTTAATAAAATGTCATACCTACTGTTGTGATAGTAACGGTGGTTGAGATTGAATTTTTAGGAAAAAATTACCACAACTGCAACGTAGTCATGTTAATGGTCTAATCTATCTTTCTACTTATAACGTCAAGGTAGACAGTGCCTACCTTAGAATCTGGCTTCTGGCCTCGTTTTAACATACAATTTTTCCATTATTATTTAACAAGAAAAACACTACCGATCGTTATTATAAGTCAAACGAATATTTAGATGTAGGTACCTATGACTAGCTATAGCTCCAATACACGCCACCAAGGGTAGGTTACACTTCCCAATCTCCACTAATCAGTTTTGGGGCAAGGTAGTGAAGTGTGCTCCAAATCCTGTAGTAGGGTGTGATTCGTTTTCAGTAGACTACGTATAAAAAGGTAGCGGCCAACCACTACGTAATTTAATCGCACCTCATGTTTTTCGTATAGGTTGGTGATTTAATTTGTATTCAACCTGTTGATTCACGTGGAGAAAAAAACGACAGCGGGCTCTCGATGTGTAATGTGTGTATATTTAAATCTGTTTTAAAATTTTTGCTCGTTATTTTTCGCGCTTTAAGTATCTTTACTGTTGGTTGTCATTTTATTGTACGAAAATTAAGTAGTTGTAAAATGTTATTACATTTCATAAACCTTCGTAGTCCATTGCTGATTATGTAGGCATTCCATGGGCGTGCTGAGCACTAATCGACGCCACTTCGCCCGATCCTGGGCCCTTTGAATCCTACAGTATCCTACCGTCTTCTTTAGGCCATCGCCATGGTCCGAAGACATGATCGGCAAACTAGGGAAGCTCATGTGCATCAGTGAACTACGAGGGGTAAAGCCGAAAGAAATGCTATCGAAAAATCGACTCTAAATAAAAGTTATACCTAAAAATAAACCGCACCACTAATCACCTGAAAAGCTTAATTTGTTAATAATTCAGCTCGAAAGTAGCAAGTTGAAATAGTAGCGATGAAGTAGGTAGCAAAGACGAAGTTCGCGACAAATTGCTAGCCGCTAACGACTCGGCTAACTGCCTGGCTTTGCGAGTCCGATGCCGGCAGCTTAGCTGTGCCGCAGCCAATGCTTTCAACCGGTCAGTTAAATTTTTATCTACCTGGGGGGGAGTATTGCTCTTGAACCATCATGATTACATCAATCGTCACATCGACGTCGGTCATAATATTTGTCATGTTTGTCAGTTTGCCAGTGGCCAACTAAAATTTGACTCAAAAAGTAGACTTTTAATTACCCCATGTAAAAGTTTCTAGAACGGTAATATTCACACAAAATCGGCTTGATGATGCTTATAAATTTTTAACCCTTAAAAAATAAATCTTTGTATTTGTGTATACTTTTATGCCATCGTAGCTCCTAAACTTTTTATCCATGGCATAGCTTATGAGAAAATATGTGGCGCAATTAACGTTTGGGCTATTTGGGAATTATTATTTGGGAATATTGGGTGCAATTGGATTTAGTTATTGACATTTACTCGTATATAACCTAAGATAAATTTTACGGTATCGAAACGTACCAAGATATTCTTTAATCTTGTGCCCTCTTTTAACATTTAACCTCTCGCAACATTTTATACTCGTGACTGATTTAATTGGCCTTGGCTTGGGTACATAACTTATCAAAAAACTTTTATTCGCATAGGTAACTACAAATTTACTAAGGAATAAGTAAACAACAAACAACGTTAGGTACCAGAGCGTTCAGAAATAATTTGTACCCGTGTTGAATTACATGAGTTATTCCCAGAGACAGGTAGATCCTAGCTAATGGTAGGGTAAAAAGTATCGCATGTCATAGTAAATTTAGTAATTTCAAGTGAAATTAGTAAAATATATACAGCTTAGGTACTGTTTCACTATAAATTTAGATTTTTTTTGTTCATGGTTCCGTCTATAACCATTACGACCTTATAAAGTAAAAAATGATACTGAAAATAAATCTTCTCTCTACTAAGAGAGAATATTTACTTTGTTCTTTTATCTTTCTATCGTTTTCTTCTGCTTACATAATCCCTGAAAAAGAAAGCTTTCTAATTTCTCGATTTCGAACTCAGTTAGATCTTCAGTAATAAGAATAATAAAGAAGAATATAACGTTCCATTTGCTACAGTCTTAAGAGCCTACAAAACCTTCTGATGGAATATTTCATAATTCCAAATAATTAAAAAAAACAGTTTATGATACCTTGACTGCAACATAAAACCAATTTTCGTAGAAGTTTAATTTAGACTAACAAGAAATAAACGGTCATCTTATTTGCACAGCAGTTTTTGAAAAGCATGGGCATAAAACATGACCGAAATTAAATATTAAATCTATACCTATACCTACCTAAGATCCTAAATTTTATCGAGTCCCCATGATCACCGTGATTTAAATGAAAATCCTAAATGACTCATTTGATACTCGAAAAGCCATACATAGATCCGTTTCCGACGAAGGGGTTAGTAATTTTTCCCTTAACGGGTCACTGTGAAGAATAAGTAATTTTTTTTCTGAAACATAAATTTCTATAGAATAGCATAATGTTACGTGTCCTTGTCTATCCAACCAATCAAACTAATGGAACATAATCACAGTTTGCTAAAAACTACTAAACTAAAATTAGACACATCAACTCTGCCCCCTCCCATTTAATAAGTTTCTCATCGACCAAGGCCCAAGCCCGCTTAAGGCTCCGTCCTTAATTTGCGCCCCCACGAAACACCCTGTCCCCCCAAGACATATTTCATCGGAACTCCTCCTTAACTACCGCCATCGGTGCCCAACTTTCGGTAATATTTTACACCTAAATAATATACAAGATACGTGAGAGCGGACCGTAGTTTGTTGAGCTTGTAATTCAAGAACGTTTATTTATTGGTGTCTGTGATAAACGACGTAATCAGAGCGGGAGCAGTGATTTAACGGAAGAAATGTTTTTAACATGTATATTTGGACTAAAGAAAGCAGCAAAAAATCGTTGGATTCAAAGGCCTAAGAACGTTCGGAATACCATCGATTAGGGGAGGCCCGTATCCAGCAGTGAACTACGAAGAACTGAAGGAGGAAGGAATATGTCTAGAGAAACAAAATAGCCCATACAAAATAGTGCGCAGTCATTACTTACTTATTTAACAATTATAATTAATATCGTACACATTTGAAGTTAACTAGTTAACTGTTAGTATTGTTACTTTATAGAAAAAAATGTACTTTTTTCCCAAATGGTGAGCAAATGAGCAGATAGGCTATCTAATGATAAGTGGCCACCGCAGCCTATGCATATCTGCATCATTCGAGGTGTCACTGACGCGTTGCCAGCCATGGTTATAATGAAGCAGAAAGTTTAATGAGTTTAAATGTCCTAGTGGAGGTGCGCGTTCTCTATTAAGTTTCCATAATCCACGATAAAAGAAGTACCTACTCACTAATGTCTAGAAAATAGGTATATAATTACATCTGGTTAAGCTATCTATTGAGAACGATTTTACTATTTTTATTACATTATTGAGTAAGAAATATTATATAGGTCATACTTTTTCCATTTATAGTTGATGATACATTTTGAGTTGGATATGACATTCTAACGTTTGAAATCAATAGTGAGACATTGAAGTGAACAAATTGAAATTAAATTGTTGATCGCATGCAAATCTTTCTAGCGCGCCCTTCGTAGGGAGGAATACGAGTAAGTCAACAGGCGAGGCAAGTGCGTCAAAGCAACACTATTTTATATCATGAAAGTAACAGGCGGTGCAATTATTTGTTATACATAGGTCTAAACATATCCGTAATGTTTTAGTTGACTTCACACTCATGTGTTGACGCATATAAAAACTTATTGTACAGTATGGCTCAGAAATTCGTTATGAAATCGTTAGAAAGGTCCTGAATTTAAATTGCCAGCAAAAACAACCTCAAAATATGTTTTTCAGTTACTTTGTCGGCCAGTTTTAAATAAAGTGTACTTGTTGATACGAATTCGAAATTAATTACGAATACAGCATTCAAAATACGAGCACAATTAAATAAAAAAAGGTTTTTTTAAGTCTATTTAATCACTAGCCAATAACAATTTTTCATAAATTAATCAATACGCATCAATTTTGCAAGCTAAAAAGCAATATTAATTCTGAAGAAAAGTTTTGTTGATATTACTGACTACGTAAAAATAGTTATAGACTAAAATAACTTCACAACCATGAACCCAAATCATGTTAAAAATATACAGACGAGTAAAAGATTTTTATTATAAAATTATTGTTGATTTGTTGCCTTCCGGAATACACATAGTTATTCAATCGATTAAAAAAATATTTAATGTTAAATTTATAACCGTCGGACTTTTGGCGTTTTGACCGAATCAAGTTGAGCGGAGCGTCTTTAATTAATATAAATATCAATATTGGCCTAGGCAAGGTTAGTTTGGCGTTGCTAATAATAAGGGGGTTGCCACCCTCAATTTTAAGGCGGGAAGACCCGTTTTGAGGGTGACGCAGATGCGGGGGGTTTGCTGATAAGAGGGCGAGAATCTCATTCGGGGTGGCAGGTCTTAAACTTAATGGTATTAGTTTGCACCCGTAGAGAAATATCGCAAGGGTTGCGATCGATATATACTCAAAGTATCTACTGCTGCGATGTCATATTATAATATTTGTAGGTACGTACTTTTCAACGCTAGTGAATTGTCATTTGAATTATATACATACATATGTACCTATAGGCAATCTTCTCAGTCTCAGAAAACCTTTTAGGTATAAATGATTTTACGTATATATTATTCATAATTTTTACCGCGAATATTAAATTATCTTGTTAATGTTTCCCTATACGAATATTGACAAAAAGCACAATCTGTGAGACATTTGTCCAAATTATGATTTTAAAAATGATAGCCTAGTTTTTTCATGAGTAGGTATTCGCAAGGTCAAAGTCTGAGTGTACGGGACATTTCTATTCGATAAATCCCTTCTTTCTGTTTTCAAATTTAGATATATTTTTCTACTATTGCTTTACAAAGCCCTTTAAAGAATGACCGGGTAACACTTAATCTATACAAAGGTAATTAAGTGCTACTAATAATTTGATTATGAAGAAGGTTTTCTACAATCTAGAATTTTCAAATTTTCCTCATACCCGTGGGCAATATTACCCGTAAAGGAATTTGATATATTTGTGTCCTACAGTCTTTCGTTATTTTTAATGCTTCAAAAGTTACAAGCTGTTAAACGTTACAATCCACCTTACAGTGCCCGCTAAATCATTGCTCATTACTAAACAACCTTCGTAAAGGGTGACCGAAATCAATACAGTGAACACTTGCAGGGCACAAGTGGGAACTAAGGGACAAATGACCCAATTTCCTTGAGTGAGGCGGCCTGGACCTCCAGTCGCGCGTGAAGGCGACCCTTGCCTGCAAGTTATGAGGAAAACTTTAAATTTCCCCTTTAAAATGTTAGGTGTGTAATATTCCTGAATCCCTACTTCAGGAATAGTACACAGTGTGTATTAGATCGTATATTTAGTTCGTCCAATTCTACAACTTATATTTATATTACTAGATGTCAGCCGTCTGACCTTTTCAAAAGTCTAGTCTGTCAGTTGACGCAGCCACTGACATAATTTCTTAACACTGCTTTAAGGAGACATAGAAGATCACACGTATAGAAACCTTTGCCCCTGTGGGCAAACCTTATCCTTTTTCTAGTCAGCTTAACAGTAAGCGTAGTTTAATATAGTAAACGGGTAAAAGGGTAAAAGGGTAGTTTAATATAATATATAAGAATAGAATTAAAGAATAGTAGAGCTTTCAGCGTATTTTGTTACAGTTACTCGTAGAATAAAGATAAAAATCTTTAGTTATCTTCGCACAGGAGAACAAAGGTCCTCCCGGTCCCTCGCAAATTATATCGGGCGCTTTACATCACGGCTTAGAAAGGTCTGCCGCCCTGAAGAATGACAGCAATCTTGTGGTAATTTCGCCCGGCGCGGCGCCCGCACCTTTGTACCGCGTGTATCTTATCTTAATATGCGAGTAGACCTTTGAATACATAATAATTATATAGTATGAATTATACGTGCAAGTTTATAATTGTAAAATATAATATTGGCACTCCACTAGACAGTCAGTTACTAAGGTAACTAAAATAGGAAAACTAAGAACAAACCTGCTCAAAAGATAATGGGTTAATAGATTTATATGTGTAGGTATGTGTAGTTAAGTGATCACTTCAAAACGTACTTGAGATCATAACGATACGAGTAGCAAATTCATGAGGACTAAGAATATCGTTGCAAAAAAGTATCTCCGGCAACCACCAAATATTGAATTTACGAAACTCTTATAACCCAATGATTAGTGATTAGATTAGTGTATTGTATTGGTTTTCTACTACTTTGCTCCCGGCTTCGTCCTCGCGAATTTTAGAACGTGGTCTAAAGAAGCATAAAAAGTATCTCATATTTTAATCCAGGTTATCCATGTGTGTACTAAATTTCATCCAAATCTGTTCAGCCGTTTTTGCGTCAAAGATTAACAAATATCCATCCATCCTCACAAACTTTCATATTTACAATAGTAGGTAGTAGGATAAAACACCGAAACATATTTTTTCTTTCGCATAGAGCAAACTGTTTTCATTGCTGGAGTTCCCCAAGGCGGTATACTTTCTCCTTTTTTTATTTTCTTCATCAATTACCTTTACCACCTGTTTGATTACAAAAAAAGGGTACAGCCAGTTATTGATAATCAAAATCCAGCGTAAGTGAAGCCAGACCAGTTCACTATTGTTACGGATATCCAGTATAATATATAGGAGTTGTTTGCGGAGGGCGTTTTCATTAAAACTTGCATGGCTTCGATACATGGCGGAACGCGGTCGTGCCGAGATATTGTCTGTAGTTATATCCACGGTATAACTTCTTTACATAATGAATTGTGTGAGCAAAGATTCGAGGTTGATCTAGATTTGTGTATCAGAAATCATAAACTCTATCTGTGCCAAAACCATAACTTACTCAAAAAACTACTTAGGTACAAATTAAAAATAGTTTTGAGATGAGAAAACACAAGATTAAAACGGTTAATCAATGATTTCATCATACGGTTTGTTATGAACTGATGCGGATCTCACTTCACGATACGTATTTCTTCAAGCTGCTTTAATGCGGATTGGTGGAGATAATAAGGTTACGAGTTCGAGCCAACCAACTTCAGATATTTACACTCGAGGTTTAACTATGTATAACAATAGGATAGTAGGACATGAAGCGTGAAGCACCAATCCGCATTGTTACGGCAATTTTTACCTGACAAGTAATTTACCTGAGCTACTTTTAGGGCGCGTTTAGTGCTTAGCTTCACGTGCTAAACGCGCCCGATGTTAATTAACTTTTTTCCATCACTTGCGATATATTATGTAGGTACTTAAACCAAAGAACGTGCTATGATGACTAGGTATTCTAAATAGGAATTACGTCTGCACCTCATTTGTTGGCCTAGTGAAGAGTCGGGTCTCAGTCAGAAGAAAAAGGTTTTAGGACTTCATCCACAGTACCGGCTGACTTGAAGATCATTACGAAGAACTCTCAGATTTCAGTACTATATTTTCCATCACCGTTTTATCAGGTGACTTTTTTCAAAGTCAAGAAAGGTCATCAGCGCGTACCATTGGGATTTGAATGCAGACATCTCTAAGAGACTGAATTTTGGCATTCAGGCTTTGTCTGGGTTAGCTATATCGGTGGTGACCGTATTATAATAATATATCTATCTAGAAGTTCTCTTGCGAACCGCTCGCCATTATATTCGCTTCGCGGTTACGGTATAGCCAACTATTACTTCCAAACTTCGACCAAGGCTTTCAGTGGTCGGCGAAATATGAAATTTATGAGTTTATGTCTGACAAATACGTTTAACAAAAGTGATTTTAGATGTTTGCAAAGTTAAAGTTTTATGGGTCTGATGTAATAATATTGTTTGATTTTATCAATGTTACTTACTTAAATGTTATAAATTTGGCTTACTACCGCTCTGAGTATGTCTTGATATGAGTAGGTACTTATCGTACTCGTATTATGGGTTTGACAAGTTTTGCGTTGGAAAAACTTCCTACTCCGAATCACAAGACATGTAGAACATGCCGCTTCACGTCGGGTGGTGGTAAGGTAACTCACCGGGCGTGCTACGATGGCTCTAATATCTACCTTTTTGTCGTTGTTAGGACTTTTTATCGGACTATCAGAGACGACGATGAGAGATTTTTGGTCAACATTTGGTCTACAAGGCTGAGAATTTCTTCACTAACGCCAAGTTGCACCAAGACAAAGAATGACTACTGTCTAGCATTTCAGTAAATAGATGAGGTGACATTTTCAACCTTAAATCACAACTTGGAAAATTATTCTGGGAATTTCAAATTTATTCGAGTGAGAACCTTTTGTCCTGGGACGTTCTCTTAACCCGAAAATTTGTGTAAGCTGACGCTGTAAATTCAAAACAATTTACGGAGCACTTCAATTAAAGTTGTAAAGAGGCACCTCATCAAGCAACTGAGAAGGACATTACGGACAAAGACCGTTCCGAGTGCGAAATTTAAATCCAACCCGCAGCTGTGGACCTTAGAAACAAACAAATCGTCCCTCCCCCTAAGCAACCCCCCAACTAGGGGGCGAAACAGGAATGGCCGCCTTATACGACCGCATCTTACAGGCCCCAATTCCTACTTCCTTTCCATTACACAGCCAGCGCTGACTAAACATAATCGTCGAACTTCCTTACGACTCTACCCTTCCGGGAAACTGCTCGCAAAACGCACACTTGAAAACAAACTTAATCTTTATATAGACACAGCGCAATTCGCTTTGAGGTTTCGCGTCGTAGTCGTGGCTCGTACCTTATCGAAATTCTGCCTTATTCGGTTAAGATAAGGTTGAATTTCGATTGTCTGGTGAATTTTCTAATTTTCGTGGAGCCACCGCCGAACGGCCGAGTTAAGAACAGCGGCGTACAAGTTGTGCTGTTGCCGCGAACATTCGAACAGTTTTCGTTGTCGGAACTTGTTTGCTCGGCGTTGCGGGTGTTTCTTACACAAAAGATGAGGGTGAGAGGGTGGTTATGATAAATGGTCTGATATTAATACTCGGGTCTGTACAGTATACTTTTATGATCTTAGTTGGGTCGTATGTAAATCTGCTTTCCCAACTGAGCAAATTGCTGATTATTGTTTGAATGGCTCTTATTTTATGTCTCACTACTGAGCATAGGTCTGAGATCTGGAACACACTATGACGCTTAAGGACGTATTGGCGTATGTGCGGGCTAATAGCCATCCCATGCCTTTGGGAGTTTTTTTCCGCCCGCTTTTTTCTCCCAGTCTACGTTTTGCCTGAGGGGCGATCAAAACGGATGAATGTATAATTTATCTGTATGACTTTCATTAAGTGTGCACAAATTGTACCTAATAATGAATAAAAGCTTTGTAGTTTGAGTTTGCCGAAAGTATTCAACCCGCATTTTTCAAGAACCTCTGAATAGACCAGCAGCTTATGTGTTTGTCGAAAGAAGGAAGCGATTTTCCCCACTGTTGGTCCAATTCACCAAAATATGACCGCGCCCGACATTGCTTAACTCTAATTATCTATAGAACATATGAAGCGTTTCATGATATTAGTTGGTTCGAAACGCAAAGCTTTTCCGACAGAGCTGTCTTTCTGAGTATTGTTTTAGAAACTATTAAATGTATGTCGTTGAGAGCGTTCGTGTACCTACGAGTGCTGTTATCGTATCTAAAACAATAGCCTTTATCTTGAATTTTGTTAAGTCTTAAACAATGGATATTGCTCTAATTTTCCGGGCAACGTGTATCTTTAGGGTATTCGTTGTTGGTTATGATATTTCCCCGTAAGGAAATGTTGTACGATACGATTATTGGCAGTATTTGATAGGAATGTTATGATAGTAATATTATGTATAGATAAGTATATCGCGTCTGGGGTAGGTACCAACATATTAACGTGCAGTGTCGTGCGCCCGTCATAAGGCAAGAAATTTCTTTTGTATGCTTTACGAGATGTGGTTAGATAGAGTTGATAGATTACAGCAATCATCTTAGTCATAAAGAGAGGCAACACTTGGATGCTGCACATCCATGCGGTTTCATACATTATTAGACATAGTATTGACTATTGTTATTTAGTGTAAGCAAGAGGTTACCATATTTTTTTATAAGTGTAGGTATAATTAAATATTGGAATAAAAAATTCATGAGCCTTTTAAAAATAATAATGACGTTTTATTTCTTCTTTTTCGTAGAATTCGTAGTCATATTTTTAGAAAATCAAGGTATAATATTGTCCAAGAATAGCATTAAATTTAACAGAAAATAATGTTTTATGAAGTTTAGGGTTTAGTAGAGTTGCGCTACCAAATCCTTAGAACCACTAAACTCCACTGCGCTATATGGTTGCAATTGTTTAAATTTACAGCTAAATACAGCAGTAAGTCGTTGTTCCGGACATTAACAGCACTTGTTAGGTAGAGAACAGCAATTCTCAGAGCAATGAAGCGCGCGGAAGAATTACAATCCGCGAGTGGCTTGGCACGCCTTATCTCTTGCGGCGCCAAAACACTATTCATAAAGATTTTATTACAACGCTTCGGTCTCTGAATCGTATAAACTATGGTGTTAAAACAAACAAACGGTCATAGCCTTCCTAATAATAGAACTGAAACTTTTCTATTCCTAAGTAATTTAACTAAATATCTCATTGGAGTGTTAAAAAATTACTGAATTTTCACAAGTTATAGTCCGTCGTTTTATGTTGCTGCTTCGGTTCTTTGTATTGGTGTGGTTATTCCAGATACAGGGGCAACCATTTTAGTTCTATAAATGAGCATCCGTTTTACAACCTAAGACGTTACTTCTTGCTGTTTGTGGTTATTCCATCCATTGCCTATAATAGTCACATAACATCCGTCTTGCACACTCCAAAACAAAATTAGTATTTTTACATTGAAATATTAATATAATTATTTATATAAAACAAACATGTATTTATAGAGAAAATGTTCTTTGAAATATAAGTATAGGGCCGAAACCTTTTCATTGTATATCTCCAGCCAACACAGATCAACATACACAAGTAACTTAATAGGGATACACTTACGCAAAAGGTTGACCATCCCTACTATCGATCGCGGGCCCGAGAAAGATCCAAGCACGGTTCGTACTCAACGATTAAGTCTAAATTGCTCTAAAATTTATCGTCCACTAGGTTAGCGCTAAATCTCTTATTTACAGCGGGTATTGGCACCACGAATCTGGATGAACTAATTCTTTCAGCAAGAATCAGCTGCATTAATTTCTAGCTCACTTTTAACATAAAAATGTATTTTTAGTAGAAATTCTGATTTCCTGTACTTAAATATGTGCATGGTAGATAGATACGTATTTTAGTTCCCATGAACACCGTATTTATGATAACAACAACTAATAATAATATTACGGGCAGAATTCAATTTCAATATATTTTTTAAAATAAGTATTTTTATTCATATTCATTCATCATTCAATACAAATAAAATGGAAAATTAAAATGTTGAAGAACTACATTTACAAATATAGTTAACCCTTCAAAACTTGTAGGGTAAAAATGACCCAGCGGTCAAAGTTGCAAACCGTTTGACCCTAGCAGTCACCTACATTGTCAGTGGCATCGAAACAATACTCTATTTTAAGGTATACGAAACAAAACGAAGAGTATTTGTTTAAGTATGGCAGCGATTTATTTATAAATCAGCAAATGCAGTAAATACAACAAAGAAATTTGTATTTTGTCACATAAGTAAATAGTAGTCCTTAATCGAATAATCTTATTGAATCGTGGTATAAATTCAATGTAACACCTAGTACAATTATTGAAGAAAATTAGTTAATAATAATCATGAAAAACAAACAATAGAAAAAAAATTTAATGTCATTTTTTTCACCAAAAGGGTATGTCTTATTCGTATGATCTCCGTAGAAAACAAGTTTTTATTCATGCATCTCATCTTATTTGTGTAAAACGCCAGCAAGAATAGAGAGACCAGTAGTGACCTTAGGTCAAAGGAACCCTTCTACCGTTGCGGCATTCCCACGATGACTCCCAGCATCCAGTTTAGGGTTACATCTTTGTAATATCAATAACAATTTATTCTCACGGAGAATCATGTTTATCCCGTTTACATTTAACGCATGTGTTCTAATCTGTTCAAATCAAATCTTTTTCAGTGATAAAATTATAAATTTTGTTGAAAATGAAATATTTCATCTACTAAGAGTATCTATTCTTCATTTCAAACTACGCAATGGATTTTAACGCATCGACAGGTGTATACTATTCTTGCACGCAAGTTCTCTAAAATTTGTCTTGGGTTGCGTTGTTACTGTAGATAAGATAGATAGTAGATAGATAGTCACTTTTGAAGAATAGTACCTATAACACAAATATTTCTATCTAGAACTAAACTTGATTATTTCAAGGCGAGCTATAAAGTTAGCAGTTAAGCCACCTGTAACCGCCTATTGCAAGGATCATCGGGTAATGTGCGTTTTGAATCACAAGAGAATAATGAATAATATAAAATAGAATAACGTCGCGATATGTTAACGAACCTCAAATCGTACATACTCGTACATCAGCTGATAAGACAAGTAGGGGCGAGGGTGGAACAGGGGGTGTGGAGCGCGAAGACATTAGAGCGAAGACATACGCGTATAACCAAAGAGCTGGTATTACCGTTTATGAACGAATATTGGCACTAACATCCTTTATATCAAATTAACAGCATGCTATAAAGCATTTACTACTACAACAATTTGAATATTTACTCTTACCCTGTGTCCTAATTGCCATGACAACGTTATTGCGAATATTTGCCGCATGTAGGTGCATAATTCAATAACTGTCTCCACACACAAAACATCTAAGCACCTACTTAATGATTATCTCACTTAACTTTATGATTTTGTTTCAGATGCAACAGCAAAAGGGCTTACCGTGGTGTTCTTGAAATGTATTTATTAAAAACACAAACATGGAAATATTAGCATTAAAAGACTTCTGAATACCCCAATCAAAATAAACCTGTGATATTACTAAGACAGACTACAGGAAAATCCGAATTTAAAAAAGAGTCATATTTAATGGGATTGACAGAGAATGTCAAATATTTTTCTTCAAATCATACAATCAACATGATTTACCAAAGGATGAAGCAAATAAGAACCTCAAGAATATTTTATTATGAACAATAAACTTGACGATAAACAATAAATTCTAAAAGATATTATCATCAGCTCCCAGACATAACAAAATACAACAAAAAAATGACATTGGTGGTAATGATCAAAAACTTTTGTATCTTAAACAGCGTTAAGAAAGCACACGCTGATTTGTTAGCAATAGTATCTAAGAAATGTTCATACAAAAAATAATAAATTTAATTGTGGTAACAAACATGACTTCATATCCTAGAACATCGATGAACAGTTACACGAAGATTCAGCAACTACATCAACAACTCCGAGATATACTGCAGTGATAAAAAGAAAAACTGATTTGGTGGTAATAACAGCTCTATACAAATCCCGAGTAGTCCACTCGGGCAGCGTCCGAGCGACTTTCGTGAGGGTGAAAGCAGTTTGAAAGTCGGGTTGGTATTGATCGAGTGTCTTCCCGCCCCTGCCGCCCAATCCTGAGGAGTCTCGTCTTTAACATAGTAAGTATAGTGTTATCATGAAGCCCCTAACTAAATAAATTAGTAAAGGAAGAAAATTCTCGGCAATCTGATTGTTATTTGTTAGTATCTCGAAGAATAACAGTATTGTTAAAGTACGTATCAGCAAAGGAAGAAAGGAAGAAAAATTTTGAAGATAACTTAGAGTAACAGTTTATATCATTTGTGTACCTACCTATAAGTATAGAATATCGTGAGAGGTGCCTATGATGTACCTAATTGCCAATTTTTATATTATTTAACTAAAACAAACAGTACCTATGTTACAATTAATGTTGAATATATTTCAGGAAAAACCGAACTCATTTTCTAGGAAAAGTTTAAACAATTAGGTCAAATCTGCGTTCAAACAAAAAGTTACGGATTGTGTTCACAACTTTGTATTCGGTTCGGTAGTTTTACGCGATTGGTTTTACTTCTAAGTGATTGTACTGTTAGCTACCAACTACTCATTCTGCAAGTTGAGACCTTCAATAGATTTCAATATGTAATACCAATCGCCGTTATACTATAAATGATATTACAGTTATAACATAACGGTGATAGTTTTGATAACTTTGCGTGCATAATATTATATCATGGACGACAATTATAGGTATTATGACATTTAGTAGGTGAATAATTCGAAGTCGTTTTAAATAAATGCTGCAAAAAAATTTGTTATTGATCAAAAACCGCGCTGTTTGTAGGCTTTTCAAAATCAGCATACTTATCAACATCAGTCCTTTTTACCTCATTTATGTTCATAGTTACTAGACCTTCATCCGCGTTTATTCTAGAAATAGATCCAGAGAGGTATTAAAAGTATCCTATATGTAAATGCAGGCTATAAAATTACGTGCGTACCATATTTCTTCCAAATGTCCAACCGAGAAAGAGTAACAAACATCCATCCATTCTCACAAACTTTCACGTACCTATATAAAAGTAGTAGGATAAGATTAACTGTTAAACTGTTTGATCGAAAAAGAAAGACATTAATAAATAAAGGACAAATTCATCATATGGAAGCTTCTAGAAATTTTATAAATTTCTCCGACCTAAACCCCGTAATAACCCCCTGGTAACTCTACACGCTGGTCCGTCTCGTCTTACCCTCCACTGATTAATGTGTGTGCCTACCAAGTTAATGACCACTCGAAGAGCCACCGATACCCACTTAATATACGTCTAGAGTCATCTACGCCGACAGTAAATTAATTTGCGTTTGTAAATGTTTACAATGACGTTATGTTCTTGAATGTGGTATGAAGTGTTTGGCCATTTTCATTATGTTAATTTTTTTTCTTATCAGTCATAAATTTCTACTCAAAAATTAGATATCCAACGGTAAAATATTTTTCAAAAAAAATAAAAATTGACTTTTATAGGTAATAATAAAATCTGCCTTTAAGATTCGATCATTCGTCGATTTTTAAATTATTGTTTTTATTATGGTCATTAATAGCTAACCTTGCTCCATCCATGGTACAACATACCTCCATAATCTGGAATGGGAGAGATTCGAATGGAATAAATTAAGGCTTCTTTTAAGTTTTGATGGTAATTGGACGTTTTAGGTTAGGCCTATATTATTTGAAAATTAATTATTGTGTATTTAGAATATCTGAAAAAGTACTTATTGGGCCAGTGTTTGTGTCGTCCACATTTGATGATATTGCTATAGTTGTTAACTGGAAAAAAACGTTGTTTCGTTGTAAAAACGTTACCCAATATAAACATACAAACTATACAAAAACAATTATTAAATCAGAACAAAAACTTTACGAGAATTTTATTAAAAAGTATTGATGTGAATTCTGTTCGTTCCATAAATTGACCTAAATATCTCTAGCGCAATACAATCGTAACAAAACAGTCGCACAACAAAAGTATTTATAAATATTCGTTTCTATAAATAAAATGTATTTCAAAGCGAAACTGCCATACAAACGCCCAATTAAACATTGTACAACAAACTAATTTCCTTGAAACCGTTTTCAAATTTCAGCGAGCAGCGTCCCAATCGTCGAAAGGTTCCATTTCACGGTGTCCGGCATAATTAATGGACATCCTACAAAGTGGGCATTAAGAACTGGGTAGGGGCGATCGATAATACAGTCTCCACACTTTAAGGCTCGCTTCTTACGGGGGCGGACTGTCCGGTTTTCGTTGCGGTCGTGGGGGTGTTTCTTCTTTCGTTCCTTAGCTCGCCTCCCCACCCCCTCGCAAAGTTCGCCGACCAGTTACGGAAGAACTTTGAGCATTCATTGCGAGATGCTTTCTCGCGTCATTTGTTGCTCGAAGCGGAGGACGCGGGAGATCTATTTGCGCTGGCAGAGTTTATATCTTCTTCCTTTCCTTAGTGGGTTGAGTCGGGGTGTTGTGTACGTGTGTGGGTAGGGTTCGTCAACTTTAAGACTGTTAGTGGGGTCGCAATCAGAACTACCTAGTGCTTTTCATTAGAGGAGATGGTTATCACGGGCCGCTGTACGTGTTTTGTTTGACGAAAGTGCTCGCTTATTTGTTCCCAGCTCTTTGTTTGTCCGATCGTATCCAGAGATAATTCGTCCTAATCAAAGACATATACAAAGTTGGTTGGCTCTTATGATTGATGGACAAATGATTTGAGTATAAGTACGTAATTCATTATTAGATAGGTAGTACAAAATCGACAATGAAAGTATATCATCTGCTTTAATATATTTTTAACACAACATTCAACGACTCGAAAATTCTATTTGTTCGTATTTTTAGGATAAATAAAAATCTCTACAAATTATTAAAGATTAAACATATATTGCATATTTTGTTCTTATCTATTACGTTTATTTAGTCAGGGTGACCGCATGTATCCTTATAGGTTATCGTACATCGTACAGAGAAACCCAGTTAGTGTTTATTTGAACTGAATGTAATTTAAATGTACTTTAATTCGAAACTTGGCATCCAATCTCAAAATCTTAAAAATTAGAAAATCTTACAGAAAATTGCTCATCCGCCTCTCTCGCTACTAAGACTCAGGCTTTATTCAGACGGAACTTTTTCCCGCTCATATTAACATTCAGTGGACGCAAGCTGCACTTCTTTAAATCTCAAGCAGTGAAGTAAACGTTGAAACGACACGTGAGCCGCCTACAAATCGCCTTATTTGAAAAACGCAGACGTTGCTAATCGTGTTAGTCTGTACGTGCCCTTAAAGAATAAATTATATATAATATGGACTCTAATGATAACCTTTTTATAAAGTAGATTTTTTTCTCTGACCAATTTCATTTTAATGCATTTCAAATGTTGACAAAACTGTTAGGTTATAATTTTAAGAACTTCAAAATATACACAATTTCCTCATTTCGTAACATTTCGTACATAATTTCACCTTTAGCTTAACAAAATCTTACCAAAATAGTTTTTTTGTATTAAATAAATAATTCTTCAAAATTTTAAAACGATTAATAAAAACTTACACATTCATCTACATAACTTATACAAGAAAAAAATTTGAATTTGGTTTACAAATTTACAGGGCCAGTTATCTTTTGTCAAGCGATTTGTTTTTTATACTTAAAGCATAATTATTATTATTATCAATTGTATTTTTTTTATTTAAATCACATTACTTCACGGTGTGAAAATTGCTTTTTATTCCAAGTTTTTTCCAGACGGAAATTCAACGTTACAAACAACCCAATCTTCAAAATTGCGGTTAATAATATTAAATTAAAAATTAAAAAAAAAACCACCGACACAATAATATACGAGTATTTGCAGATATTGGGTATTTTACCCACTTTCACTCCCACAGTTTTTTCAGGGCTCAACCGATTTTCATTGAACATATTATTTTGTAATGTGCACGTGATGCGCTTTCATTGGAGACCCCACTCGATTATACGTGCAGACATTCGGTTATCCTTCCCCACTTTCATCCTTCACAACTTTTAAACGACTCAACCGATTTTCATCAAACATGTCTAAGAACACTCGCCTGTAACTCACCTTTCATACAAAAAAAACTAAATTGAAATCGTTTTGTCCGTTCGCGAGTTACGGTGCCACGACCGACAGACAGACAGACAGACAGACACGTCAAACTTATAACAACCCTTCTTTTGCATCGGGGGTTAAAAACTGCAACGTCTGAAAGTTTCTTCTTATACTATTATTTATGAAATACTTGAAGCGGGAATTTGGGGTATAATTTACAGCTCACTACGCGCATGGATTAGTTTGAAATTTGACACAATTAAAGTTTAATTATGATAAATACACGTTGTGCATTTATTTTTTTTTAATTCCGTCTAAGTATATAGATGCACATACATATGTATATGGGTTATTCTTTTAAGACTTCACAAAGCATCTGATCAAGCCACACTACCTCTTCAGATATGCTATTCTTACAATAAAGATTTAAAAGTAAAATATATGTAGATAAACACAATTAACAAACAAAACGACCTCCTTTACTTTGCTTACTGAAAGAAAAAGGAAAAGACACCGAAGTACCCATCTCCCGAGGTTCGCAACTTAGTTTCAATTATTCCGCTCTCGCAACACTGTGAAAATAAAACTTAGACCGTAAGTAAAACTGGGCAGAAATAATTTTACCACATTTATTTCTTCGTAGGGTTTTGTCGCGCGTTTTATAAAATTATAGAGATATTAACTTTACTTTCCATTGCAATTTTTATGGATGTTATTTTTAAAGTGGCTATTAATGTGGCCAAAATCATAAACAACTTCACACCCTTGAGGTGATTAAGACTCAAACTGTTAGGGCGGAATACAAAAATTAAATAGTTTACATTACAATCCTATGGAATATTTGAGACGGAGCAGAATATTACCTAATACGTTGCCTTTTGATCACAGCTTTATTTCCCTCGTAGATTTTATAAGGCATTCATATAAATACCAAAATAAAGTTTAGCGTTTTTCACCAAAATGTAGAGATACATCGAAATAGTATTTGATTTCAATAGTTCTAATGCAAAATCTTACCCAAAATATTAACTAATTTTGGTAATAAGTACGTTATGTCTGTCTGCCATCTTTAAATGTAGTCATCGAAATTAAACCAGGAATTAAAAATATATTTAACATGTTCTGTTCAAAATTAAATATCAATTTTGTTTCTGAGCGCTTGACAGCCCTGACGCGAGAATATTTTGTAGCTCGAAGCTAAATTTAAGTGGCGGAAAGAGATTTGCATGAAATTGTCTTCTTATAAGGTCCCTCGACTAATGCTTCTTTGCATATCCATTTATACTTTTTATTCGTGTTTTTATTTTTTACTCTTAATTGAACGTTTCTTTCAGGCACAAATAACTGAAATTCTGAAGGTTGAGCTGAAACACTGTCTTTGTTTTCAATGGCTAAAATATTTTGAGTAAAAAGATCAATAAATAGAATTTTCGTAGGTATTTATCAATGTACCTACAAAAAGAAAAATGTTTCTCAATTATTTTAATATTTTTTTTAGATTTGTGTTTTAGTCTAAATTTTTGTTCCTTAAGATAAAATAAAGGTTTAAAGTGCCTGTTTAGTTACCAGAAATACGAGTACCTTATTAGATAGATACTTTAAAGTTTAATTCTTTAATTTATTAATTGTGTCAAAGAATTGCATCTACTCGTATTTGCTATCTCTATTTGCAGGATTTAATGTGTCAACATCGCCTCGCCAGGAACCTTTATATTTCCAATGAATTAAATCAATATCAAATTAAAACTAAGTTAAGCGGAATGGACCATCACGTAAATATTCGAATGAACAAACTCGTCTCAAACTGGAATATTCTCACGCAAATCGAAACGCTGCGAAGAATCCGCATTCCCCCGACAATAAACCGGGCAGGCACTAATAAAGAAATTCCGGATCGTCACAAACGGCGAGCCATGGAAATCTCTAAGTGTCCCGCGCGAAATCGTAAACGGCCAACCGGGCTGAATACAAAACAGAACCGACCCCACCCTAGACCACCCCAAGCGCACCCCGCGCCCCGCGCCCCGCGTCGCACCCAGTCTTCATGCCCTTCTTCCTTAATGTGTAACAAAGACACCCCTCTTACGCTTCAATGTGTTTGTGTAGTTTTACATCTCTGTGTGCGTTTAGTTTCGTTCAATCCGAACACGCTTTCCATGTGTGAGTTCGAAATATTATATATTAAATTTCAGGCCTTTATCAATACGAGTTGAGAGGTTATCTCGACTAATGATAGCGGGAATGGGTTGTTGTTCTAGAATGAGCGTTTTCGAAACCGTGTTTTAGTTTGCCTAAGTTGGAATATTAATGATGAATCGGATGAATTGTTGTTAGTTAGTTATTTAGTTTCAAATATAAAAGCAATTTGTACTAACTTGTTACTTGTGTGAGTACGCCTATACTTATAAATTGATATCTACCAAGAGTTTTATACATTGTAGGTATCATTCGATTCATAAGTTTCAGAAAAGTATGATTAAAATCCTCTACATGGCAAAAAGATAAAACATACAAAGATTATCACTGAAGAACACTATCTAAACAACTACTTAATTAGCATTTTTGGTATCTATTTTCCTCGCAATAGTCTTTGGTGTTTTTTAAATTAAAATTTACATATTCTATTGACTAAAAATTAAATGGTAAATCTTAATTTTCCAAAAACTTCATTATAAACAATTTCAAATCATGTTATAAAACCCCCTTAAAAAGTAAATACCTACCTAAGTAGTAAAACCTAGCTACGGATAAGAATGGAAGAAAAGAATCAACGCCAAATCGATCCATCCTAACTTATAATACCTAATCATCAACGAATCATTCTTCTTTACAAGTCTTAAAAGTCAAGAATATACAATAACATTACATTAATAAATAAACAATTTAATATTACCAAAAGTGTCAAAAACTGGATAAATTTCTAAACAAGAAAGTGTGTCAACTTATTGCCAGATTCTATTCTTATCGATTTCAGCTGGTTCATTCCATTTTCAAACACCTCGTTCCCGCTATAAGCAGTTCTAATTAGCTAACGAGTCCAATAAGTGTATCCGAATGCAAAGCACTTAATGGTGGCGAAGGAAAAAAAGACTATAAAAAGGTCTCGTGGAAACACTTAGCGGTAAATGCGGCAAGTGTGAAAATGTGAGCTGTTTTTCTATTTTATTTACCCACTAGCTACGGAGCCCGGTCTTGTCTGTATGGAATATTTTAATCTGTTTATAATATTTGTACGATGACCACAGCTTATATTTGTATGGTCTATTTGACATTCTAAAAATGGAAGAAAATCTAAGTTGGGCATTGCCAACAATGATTTTTTGTAATAATTTTAAACTCTCACTCTCATTATCAAATATCTCCTAAATTAGGTAAGTACCTAACTTAAAATTCGGATATTTTTAAAGATTGCACACTTTACGAAGTAAAACGACAATTAAGATTACGGACGCAAGTAAAATGAGACTATAAAATGAGAATATTCATAATAATGAGGAGGTACCCAAAAGAAACCATGACACATTGTTCTTGGGGATAACGAAATTATTAAATAAAAAACTGTTTTCTATATTGAAATGTCCTGATCCAGTATTTCTAGAAGCACTGGTCACCGCTATTTAAAAATACTTTTGAATCGAAATCCAATATAAATATCCGATCCCTTAACATGTGGCGGCAAAAAACAAAACCGCGCGAGCACTTAGCGGACAAAGTGGGAAGTAGGGAAACTTGGCAAAAACACTAGATACCAAGCTGATGTTCTTTTTTAGTTTAAATACAATTTGAAAATGGAACAACAATCTGGAGTGGTCGTAAATTTTCTATAGGAGTTTTTTTTTATTTAAAGCATCGTGATAATACCTACCAAGATTACAAAAGCTCTTTATCAGATACAATATAACTGTGACCATAACTTAATGCGCAAATTTTTAGAAATAACAATTTGTTGCTAATTGCTTATTTAAAATTTAAAAAAATAATAAACTAATATAATAAACAGTATTTTTATTCTTTTTCGGGATCACAGTATTTTTATCGTATAGAAATTTCAACTAGCTTCTTTATTAAATATTCACGACCAATTTTAGACCACTTTAAGACAGATTTAATATTTTTGCGTCGCCAACTTATAGCAGCATTCTGGCCAGACAAAGAATAATTGAATTAGTATGACGCCGGAAAACTGATTTCTTTCAGAAAATTGCGACAGTTCAGGGCTGTAGCTCTAATTGGATAGCAGAGAGGCACATATGAAATTTTAAGTATGCTGAATTTCTGAGTTCATAATTCAATGAGAGAGATTATTATCGCTGTCTTATAATTTGTGTGAATTGTGTGAGTGGACGGGAATAGAGTTAGGTTAGGGCTCTCAATAGGACGGGTGTTTGAAAAGAAGTATTAAATATAGGCAAATTTCTTTCCATACCTCATATTGATGTGAAATATTATCTTAATGCTCATTTATTAGAAGAGACCAGTAGGTACCTGCCTACCTAAAACATACGTATGTACCTACGTAAGTACTTTTTTAAAATTATTATGATATTGTACGTTGACAAATACTTACCGTGTATTTGTATAAGTTAGTTTTCTTTCTATTCAGTCCTTATTCTGGCTTATGTGCACGAAAATAAATTCTAATGGTTTTGTATGACATTTAAATTAAAAATTACCTACAATTTTTGCTAGGGTTTTATTACAGATTAATCTTGCCTTTTAAATGTTTATTCAGTGTGAACAACAAAAATTGTTTGTTCACTTCACGTGAAGGTGGATGAATGAAAAATTAACATTGGCCCTTAAACATCATTAGCATAATGACACCGGACGTCGGAAGACACGGACATAAATCAGGCAACCCCGTAACCCTCGCGAAAACCTCGCAAATATTATAAAGTCTGTGCAAAAAACGTATAAATGGTATTAGTACAATATATTAGAAAATAGGTACATTCAGATATACTACGAGTAAGACAACGCAACCCAAAAAACTTTTCAAAGCTCATGACTAAACATGCTAGGTATATTTGCTGCCTATGATTGATATTTTAGAAAGTATCTACTCGATCCATAAAAATTTACATTAGTTATAGTTAAAAACCTTGTTTTAGTGTAACCAAACAAAAGTACCTTTTCGATTTATATAATTATACTTACCGACCGACTTATTTCTTATTAAAATAGGTAATTAGATTACCTAATATTATTTTGGATGTCTTATTCCGTTAAATTCGATTTTATTAAAATAAATACCTTTTACTTAAGTATATAAGCTTAAATAGTTAGTTAAAGGTAGTTTTTTTAATTGAAACTCATTGAAATTTAGGTCTTAACAATAAACGTCATCACTTAAGGCTCACTATACTGAAAATTAAGCTTAATAGGGATCGGTAACCGCATTAGTGTTTAGCAGGTCATGGCTGCACAGATAATGCCTAAAATGCCACCAAATTAAATCTCTACCATGTAAATAAAAATCAAGCAAATCGAAGCCTTAAAACAAGGTGCTAGGAATGAAGCCGAGGGACTCAATCGTAGAGGTATTGGTTAAAGTACCTATTTCGGACAGATCCGTTCAGTAATTTTCTTTAGAACGCTCCGTTGGCGCGAAAAATTGTGTTTTTCAAAGGAAGATGGTTGCTTACTCTGTGGAAGATTGACCGCCATTTGAAACAGCTTTCAACATAAATGTCCATAGATTGCTATACTTATTGGTGAAAGCCGTTAGGAATTTAATAAAATAATGGATAAACTGTTATACTTAATATCAACGCTTATTAAAGTTAAAACGATTCCAAATATATTAGCATAATTAATATTTGTATAATTATTTTTTCTGTACACTTAGTCTACATTCTATAAATTTTGCATATATGTAAGCTCTAACCGAAACATATTATTATGTTATTATTAATAATATTCAAAAATATTCTATACAGGTACATAATTATTCTAATGTTACAGGGTTTACAGCGCCATCTAGCGTTGAGTAGATAAACGTACTTGTTTTAGCTTTACAACACTAGATGTCACACCAAAATAAATTAGTTCTATAAACTGCCACAGCGCTGCCGTCACTCGCCATGAGCGGCATCTTGTAGCGAGTAGAATTACTAAAATTTTGCAAACTATAATAATAATTTAAAAAAGCGTGTTAATGAGTAAGCGTTGAAGGTATTGTAATGTATTAATTATTTTAATGTACTGAAGAATGTAAAAATTCAATTTTAAACGAATAAATATATTTTTACAAAGTTATTGGTTTTCAATGGCGAATATGTAAACATACTAATTGTTAATTGTATGTACTACTACTAAAGTAAAATAATGACATAAAGTTCGGTCTCATATGCTAAACTTAAAAATATTTTAATGCAAGATTATGTTGCTTTTCATGAACAGACTAAAAGCACTAAATATGAAGCGGTCGGTAACAATATCACGATTATCACAAAATCATGATTTCAAAGCTTTGTATTAATTTACATGGGTTCAATTCATCGAGGCTCATTATAGATCTTATGAGTGTTCCGAAAACGAGAATAGATTCAATAGGGTATTGGACTCCGTGAGGGCAGCTGCTGGACCGGTTCGCTGTCCACCCCTAAGATTTCTGAACGGGATAAATTCAAAAATTGCTGTTATTTGGTGCTTTTCTTCAAATTCAAATTTGGTGATTCTAAGTATCTATAACGACAAATGCTTGAATGTGAAATGTCTTTACTTTAATTATGCGATAGTTGAGAAACAGTTTGTAGATACCTACTGAATATAGGTTATTGACATGAAGTCTGTTTGAGTCTTTTATAGTGCGCACATTTTTATTTTTTCAACGTTCCGTTTTTTATTTTTATGCCAAGAACAGTGGAGTGTAAAATTTCGACGTGAAGAATTGCAAAAGCTATTTAAATAAAGATAAAAAATACGGATTTTAACATTCACGTTCACCATTCACGTATAATATTTGAGTAACTTGGTAATAAAAAAAATTAATAAAAATAAATTTAAGTTAAAAACTCTACATCAGACGCGTCGAAAGTCTAGCCGTTAATCGAAGTGCAAAAAAGATAGCTTATAAGTACGTACAGACATTAGATAAAAGTAAATGTTAAAAGATAACCTTTACATTTATGTAAAGGTGTTTAAAAGATAACCTTTACATTTATGTAAAGGTTATCTTTTATAATAAATGTTAGCAATTAAAGAACAAATTCAAATCTAAGTTTAGAATGTACTAATGATAACTGGTAAATTACAGAATCCGAAAACATATTAAACCTTACGTCACATCTAGTTGGCGACCCCTGCTTTGCTCTCCATAGTGAGAAAAACTAGGGATATTCCTTTATTTATTTAAATTCATTTTTATTAAACACTACAGCCTACCGACTTTACTAAAAATAATCAACCAGTCAACATCCCACTAAAATACACCTTGAAAACCGCCGGTGTGAAATAGCCAGGATATTGAAAACTTGTAAAAACGTTTACAAAGTTGTGTTCCTTTTGGGTTGTTCTCCGAATCATATCAAACTAAACGGTAACCGTTGACGCTTGTGTGCGGTTAAATACCGACACTTACGCGGTTTTATGAAAGCGAAAACATCCACCGACTACCAAGGAAAGAATAAAAAGTGCACGGTACAGTCGTGAACACAATTCGTAACCGGCTCCTAGTAAAAGTTTAAAAGGGTTTGCTTATTTCGTTTTTGTTGTTGTAATTTAACAACCAAATATAATGTTGAATAACTACTAAACTAACTCGTTTATTGTGGTTCTTGTTCTAGAAAAATGATGGAAATATACTGGTAGCGAGGCTAATTTACTTGATGTACTTAACTGTTAGTAAATGATGTAACAGTAGATAAATAATTTAAGTTGACACTATGAAATCTAAGCAGATGAATAATAATATAATTTCTGCCCAAAAGTAACTACTTATGTCCTCGCCAGTAACGATAACAATAACAATGTCTTCATACTTTATGACACAATCTCAGTATTATAGATTTTAATAATTAAGTAGTAAGTACTAGAGAGTAAGTAGTACATCTGTAAAATTGAAAAAGTGTGCGTTTTAATATCTTAAAAAATTGTATGGCTTATGTATTCGTATGATTAATTTAAAATACTTATTGAATAGTTTCAAAATTATCATTGTGCTTAATATGTTTGGCGATTAAATATGTAGAAAACTTAATTGTTCTTGAGTTCTTGATGGATATTGATTATTGTACCATGTGTAAGTTACCATAATAAATAAATAAATTAAGTACCTAAGATGTGTTTTTATTTCTTCCCATTACCTTCTGTACCACTAAAACATATCTTTAGCTGTCTTATTGAGTCATTAGCATTAGCTTCGATATTAAATTATCATTTTTAAATCTTAATCTTTTTTATCTTAACATACTAGAAACAGGCTTTCACTTCTTTTTGTATTGATATATTTAAAGAATATTCACTGCTAATAAATACAAATTGAAGAAATATCTTTAACAACCTCAAAGCAATACGCGCACGACGATACCTGTTGAACCAACTTCATCTTTTTATACGCAAACCGGCGGGCGCTCGTTCTAAAAATCGAATAAATCAAAATATAACCGATCACGGGACAAAAGTTTATTCAAAAATTAAACCTGTTTTTTGTGATCGCTCAAAGGGCCACAGCATCCGCCATCTGGGCCTACTTTTGTGTATTGAGAGACAAGTCTAGTGTTTAAACCGGTTTCATTATGACCCTGGATCTATTTGGGTCATCAACGGATTTCGGGATTCGTGTTTTCTATTCAGTTTGCTTTAGATTTCGGTATCGGACGGTGTTTGTGTTTACTTCTCAAACAGTTTTTGGTTATCGGTGAAAGTACTCGTATTTTTCAATTATGTTAGTGACTTTACGAACTCTAAAAATTATAGTTTTATGTGTTTGCTCTTTCTTGTCCATAAGTCTATAGTAAGTACCTGTGTTATTGTAGTTTGCATTTTTTATAATTTAAGATTATTATAGAGATATATTAATCATAATTAATATATCTCTATTATTATAGAGATATATTAATTATGGAATAATCTTAAGGTAATAACCAGCACCTACTCTATTAAGCGGTCTTATATTAAAGGATGCTTGTGAGAAACCTTTAAAGTTTTAATAAAAGAATCTTTTAGCGGTATAGAATTTACTCTATTATAGCTAGAAAAGATAGTTCAAACTGCCAGAATACACACGCTTTGGCATAGACTACATTAAAGTAGGTACTGATTGACTGCACTGATAAAAAGAATTAGCTAGTTAGTTGATTAAAGTTTTTCTCTTATAAAATGAACTGAAAAAAATGGTGGCATTAAACATTATAACCAAGAGACGCGAAAAATATAAGTCCTACTTCCTCGTCGCTATCCGGGCCAGATCGTAACGACCAAGATCAAAAATTCATCATCCCCTACCCCTCGGCTGACTTATTCATCTTACAAGACGCACATCAAACGAATCGCAAAGGGTTATTTCCATTTAGGCCCTTGCTGAAGGGTAAGGAAAAAAATCACCAAGTAAAGACGCAATTACTGCTCGACAACCTCCAGTTTGCATTTTGAGGGCTCGCTACCAACTATTTGGGGTGGATTTAGGGTCGTTATTCGCGTGACGGCTGACGTTCGCGGGTAAACGTAATTTTGTCGTGAAGTTTGCTAAAAGCATGGGCCGTATCAAAGAAATGCTTCTAATGAATCTATTGATAGCTGCGCTTATGCGTATATCGGAGTATTTTTTTAGCGGTGCTCGGTGGTGTGCGTGCAAGGAGGGGATGCTAAGAGACGCTTTCTTCGTCCCCCTGTTTCTTATACAGCGACCTGTTCTACTTGGTTGTTCAAGTTCAGTGTGTTTTTGATGTAAATTTCATTCAACACTTGTAGATAATATTTACAACATTCCTTGGATATGCTTAAAACATTTTTGTAGTAGTAATAAAAGAATCTAAAAATGTTATATGCATAGATACATATGTTTCGATGTTTAAACGATGAACTGTACCCACCTTGTCTGTTACCTTTAGGATACAAATAAATTATTACAGTGTAAATAGGCAATGGCAAAATAGTTACCTTTTCTTAGCTAACTAGTTATTTTTGGTAGCTATGAACTTTGTTACAAAGAAAATACAAAAAACAACAGTTTACTTCAGTTCGACACAGAGTATAGAAATCGGATGCAGTTCGTACTGACTTGAATAAGTGACCTAATTAACTCATACACAATAGCACGCCTGCTTCAAGCTATCCCTTCCCACGCAGCTTTTATCGTAAAAAATAGTATCAATATACAGTTCTGCTCGTATAACTACGTACCTACACTAAACCCTCTCTTGTATTGGGTATCTACAGAGCGGTGCCTGTCGGATCAGCTAGTTAAATAATACTTATTTTTAAAAATTATTTATCAATTAATTTTAGGCGATGACTACATCTCGCCCGGACTAAGACCGATCGCTCCTCGAACAAATCACCCCCTATTTCGCCGAGCTCCGTCGATCGTCTCAAAGTTGCACGCACACATTCACGTAGCACTATTCGCAAGCCACACCGACGCACACACGCGCATTCTCGCGAGGGGCGCGTGGCCCTTGCAAACTCCTCCTTTATATTTTCTTTGTTATGTAAAAAAAATAATAATGGTAGAAAGGGGATCTCAAAATCGATACTCCAATTGCTGTACCTACGGCCGTTATCGGTCCCATTTGGTCGGGACGATTTTTTTGGCATGTTTACACGTACCTACTTATCTATCTACTTATATAACAAAATAATCATTTGTAGTTAGAATTTGATCCGATCAGCATTTGAAGAACATCTTTTTAGTATCTTGCCATTTGGAAGGTTTCTTATGCATCGGTGATTCAACTAATTGTTCATCAAGTTAGATAAAAGATTTAAAATATTTTGTCTTGATAAAAACAAAAGCTTATCTAATTAATCGTAGATAAATGGACAAACCCTCCAATTCTCATCTAATTTGAAAAAAATTTTTTGACGAAATTAGGTAAGTTAAGTACTTACCTGAAAAACTACTTTAAGAACAACAGAACTTGGTTAACAACGAATCTTTATTAATTGTTTTGTATTTGTCTTTTTGGTGATTTGATAAAGTTTAAATGATAATGGTTAAATTGGTTAAGTTTACCCGATACAAGCTAACTTACAGATGATAATGACATCTAAAAATACATTGAAAAGCTTACCTAGTCTACTCGTAAGTATATATTTTAGTTTCAAACATTTTATATGTTTAGATGGGCTGCCTAAAATTTGGGGACTTTTTTTTGAACTCGCTTTTATATTACATTTACGACATATACTTAATATTTTTCTCAAATGCTAGGATAATTTTTCGTGCTATAGTGTCTCAAAAACGCTTGAGCCTCTTTTTTTCTCTGAAATAAGTAGTTTCACTCCGTCTGGTCATATAAAAGTCTTTGCTTATTTCATACACTACATATTAAATTTATTGGGAAACGCTTAACTGAGCCATAATAAGATGGGGTGGATACACATCCATAACTGATTGATTGCAATATTTGAATTTATTAAACGACCGCAGAATTTGGGGAACAGACCGCTAATATCCAAATAAATCAAAGTAATATACAGGGAAACATGAATGTATAAGCAGTATTCATAGTGCAACCCTCTCCGGCTATGGTTACTACTAAACTTATAAACAGTGGATAGATACCTATTTACTACCTTATGTATTGTTCTTACTACCTCAATTTGAAGTGCGGTTCAGAAGACCTAACTTTTTAAATATGTTAAATAACGCGATTCAGCTGGCTGGCTGACATTTTTTTTTAAATTAACAAATAGGATACTGTGGTCATTAACTTTTTAAATCTTAACAGTCAGATGGCCGCACCCAGAGACGTCATTTAACTTAATGTTCATTAACAAACAAATAAAATCGTCTTCATTCGTTTTGACATAAAAGTGTCATCATTATTTTCATAATGAACCATTAACGTTAACATTCATTAACTCTGAGTACGGCAGAGAGACTGAATTTAAAGTCGAATTATCTTCACGCTATGTAATAAGACCTCCATCCAAAAAAAACTTGATTAAACATTTCATGAAAACGACAGAAGTACCTACGTAGGTAAAGATGCCCCGGGTCTATTTTATGTGATTTTTATATAAAACATTTAAATTAACATTCAAATTATTAAAAAAAAATCTATTTATTTACTTTAAATATTATGGTAAAGATATCGGGCAGAACCGTGTAATTATAATAAACAGGTCTGCAAACATTAACGGGAGATATAACCCACATGACGGGAACCCCCGCCCAGTCATGTGTGCGACGGCGACCAGCAGACGGACTGGTCTGCTATTGAGTCGGCGACCTGCTGAGACCTCTTACTTGGACTGAGTCGTGGTCCAAATTAAAGAAAATATAGGATAAGTGCCTTATGTAATACGATAATATCTACGAGTATTTATTTATTATTTATTACGACTTTATTGTTACCGGAATACGAGTAATATGCGGTTCAAACGGCGGGCCTAATGCTAAATAGCATTGTGTTCCGGCCAACCTCAGGGATGTGCAGATAAATGCAAAGGCGGTATGGAAAAAACTAAATAAATAAGAATAATAATTAAGAGATAGACAGTCCGGTTTTCTATAGTTAGTAATTTCGATTTTCTAAACAAAATAAAGTAGGTATTATATTTAGCAAGAGTGAAAAACATTTTCCTAATATTCCTAATAGATTCATTTCGTAGGAGTAAGCAACGCTGATCTCAGTTTTAATATAATATTTATTTGCTTGAATTACCTTTACTATTCTAAAAAATTCGCTACCGCTCTTAACTCGGTAAGCATTTTCTCGGCCGTCGCATTTTATTGAACCTATTCGAGCCAAGTGGACGACAATTGTGGGCGGACTAACGTGATAATTGTATTTACGTAACATAGATGTTCGTTCTTATTAACCAGATAACCGCACATCGATATAAGAGTGTTTGCAAATAGATAGAATACCACAACGAGTCTTATAAAATTGGCAGAACGTACCGCGGTGTAGGTACTCATTGGCCTGTACCTAGGGGTGTATTTTTAGGTGGTTGAGCCACATTAGTTCGACCTAGGTACGACCAGCCTCCTAACCTGGTGTAAAGCAACATGTTCTTCATGTCTCGTATTCATATAATAATATCTATCTTCGTTTTCGGTTGAAGAGTAATAGATGCTAGAGATATTTTATTTGAGGCGAACATCTTAGTCCTCGTGAGTTGCAAAGCACCCACATGCTTAAGGATAGTAAGAACTTCCTTCTTCGTCCGGAACCGGTGCTGCCGACACCTTCGTCTGTGATTGCAATCCTGCAATCCGCTATAATCACGTTTGAGACGAGTTCGACGGAAATTCGGTTTAATGATTTGGTGTAATTGATTTCTATTTAAATGGAAATCTGTGTGTTATAGTATAGGTACGGATACTTACCAACTTGATTTGTTTGCGTTCGTTTGGTGCTTTAATTTAGAATTAATAATACCATGAAGAGTCATTAGATTTTTCTTTATAGGTAGATACATTCGGTCTAGACAGTGTTAGAAAGTCCAAATTTTTAAGGTATGATGTCATTAATGTACTTATTAAATATGCCACATTTCAAATGTAGGTATTCCTACCATTTTTTTATATAAATAAAGTTTAAAATATCTAGATGTCGTCAGTTACTGATGATCAGCAAAGCCTTAAGAGTATTTTGAATCCTGAGGTCATAGAAAACTTTTTGGAAATATTAAAACAACATTTTTATGTACCTGCTTACATACGTTTTATTAGTGCAATTAATATGCTGATAAAGATGAAATCTTGTAAGAACGTTTTCTTTGTTACCTACTTGGTATCCAAATGAAAAAAATAATGATTCATGACTCGTATTAAGGTCCCTTAAAGCCCAATCAGATTTAGTTTAACTATGTTAGTCAGTTGAGAACCAGAATAACCTCTGATTTTTGTCTATGAAAATAAAAATGAAAATACAAAGGCACATTGACTCCTGATCAAATAAACCAGTCTATTTGTACTCGTAGGATAGAAAACTGAACAAGGATCGAGTTTAAATGAAAGGACTCAAACTAATTTGTCTTACACGACATCGGGACATTCAGCCTCGAAGAGGGCGCATAGCTGAGCATTAGATAACAAGACGTAGTTATGAAGGGTTGGTTTAAACGGGATTTACTTGTGGTAAAGACATTCTGATATTATAAGATAATTTTGAAATCATAGGACTATGACTGAGTCAAGTTTTAAAGTGATTGGACTTGCCAGTAACCCATTAACGACCCACTACAGGGTCGGGTCTCCGTCTCGTCTCGTGATGAGAGGGATGTAGGCCTTAGTCCACCACGCTGGCCCACTGCGGGTTGGTGGACTTCACATACCTTTGAGAACATTTTTTTTTTGTGAACTCTCAGGCATGCAGGTTTCCTCGTGTTTTCGTTTCCTTCATGGAACGATGTTTTCCTTCACCGTAACAGCAGGTAATATTTAATTTTATAAAGCGCACATAACTTTTTTACAAAGTCATTGGTGCGTGCCACTGGGATTCGAACCCGGACCCCTCAATTCGAGGTCGAATTCTAAGCCACTGGGCTATCAATCATAGTGATTGGACTATGTCAGGTAAACGACTCAAGTATGAGTAGGTATATTCGATACCAAAAATATCTACATACTGAGACATGCTAGCTATATTAGGTACGATTCTCTTCCCATGTTACATCTTCTGCTACGCTGCTATACTACGAGTATAGTATAGTATCTATCAATTAAATTGTAAATCGCTTGTTCTCAACACTCTTGGAAAATGATTTTATGGATAAAGCAAAATATATATCAACTATCTTCCCTACCAATAGATTATTCCTTAAGATTGTGTATTCGGCGCCATCCAAAGGTTGCCAAAATTGCGAATTTATTGCGCGGCGGAAGTCTTCGCTACTTCCGCCGTCACAATGGCGGATCCGTTTCCGGGCGCACTTGAGTTAGAATAGTAGGAACTTCCTCCTTATTTAATTGTTTGAATAGAATTATCATAGCTGGAATAGAATATTAGGTATGTATCATACTCCATTTCAATTTGTTCAGTTATACCTAACCTACCGTAAAAATACGGCAAGAATAAGCAAATTCTTAAATAATAGTTGATGCTGTGTATCCCATTTGTATCCTTAATGCACCGTCAGCATGCCACTATACGTACTTCCAAATAAAAAAAAATCCGGTGATTGAGTAGGTACTCTCGGTGCAATTAGTACAAATATCTTATTTTCGACTTAGGTAGGTACCTACTCTTTCATAAGGTCATTATTAAATTCCGAATCCTATTCAGTCAACCAAATCTATCGAGCCCCGTGTATGTGAAGTACCTACTCAGATATAAAAGTAGCGGTTGTCCACTGTACCTCGATATTGAAGAAACAAGTATGTAGGTAAACAATAAGGAGAACCTGGAGAACCCCATTGCAATAAACCTACCAATAGCCAGTAAATCATATTTCACAACAAAATAAAATTCTTATCGCATCGCGAATATCTCTTTTAAAAAGTTACTGGCTGTATAAAAATGTATACTTATTCCTAAAAAGTTGGTCGGTGAGCGCCCGGGGCTCGGCGCCGCGGCCGCCGCGTCGGCGGGAAAGTTCTTAACCTCATTAAATTCCCGATATTCCAGCATCATTTACATAAGGAAAAGATAAAGACAAGACGCCGTCGACGCCATTTTTATATTTTCGTATCGAGGGGAGTTCGGGCTGTTTAGGCGTATCGTATTGTGCGCGATTTACGTTCGCTCAGCTTTCGTTTCATTGAGTAATTTCGCTTTGGGGTGCGGAGCATTCCCCTCACCTACTTGCGAATTCGGCAATTCGCAGTAGTTGCTTTTTTTAATGCGCCATTATTGAAATCGGTATACAATTCCTGCGGAAAGCGTGTCCCGTGGAAAATTACATGGAGGGAGAAAAAAGTCGTAAAAATAGTTTGTTCTGCATAAACCTAAAAAAATTAAGAATGGATCTAAGTGTTATTGTTATCACTAGCCCAACTAGAGTTGACCAGAGAGCGTTCAAAGAAGATCTAATGATGAGTGGCGA
The DNA here is from genome assembly GCA_905147235.1 of Erynnis tages. Classification (NCBI taxonomy): domain Eukaryota; kingdom Metazoa; phylum Arthropoda; class Insecta; order Lepidoptera; family Hesperiidae; genus Erynnis; species Erynnis tages. Next base: position 7,951,722 of record LR990087.1, read on the forward strand.
TGATAATTGTAACGATCTAAAGTCTTGGAAGCTATTCAATTACCACCTACATTCCAATACAACTAGCCTATACTAAAGGCTCTATAATTTAGCAGCCCAAACAAATCCTTACCGTTAGGTACCGAAGTAAGCGATTCTAAAACTTTGAATATTGACTAACAATTTGCTTGTTCTTGTTTCCAAGGAATAATCGAAGCAAATAGCCCAACTTGTGAACAATTTGCGTCAATTAGTCCGACAAACAGCGTCAGGTTGTCGAAGCCCAGACAATATCGCTTATAGCGCATTGTCCGTCCAAGACAAACTATAAATCTCCGCAAATACTCCAAACTATTTATACAATAAATCGACAAGTTACCAACTACGAAGACCGGACTTACGAGCGAAGAAAATTTTGGAAGTTATACGACGCTTTGGACCGCGTAGTGACGTTCTAGTTTACTCTCGATGAATATTATCTAAGTAGGTATTTACAATTGTTATCTATGACTTTCGGTTCCTATTTTAATGTTACCTAGTTTTCGTCTAGTCTTTAAAAGACTAAGTAATATAAATATAATTTAATATTACTTTTTTAATCTACATACATCGAATCAAAGTAATGTTGACAAGCAAACACTAACGTTTCGGTCAGATAGAGGTAAATACTCGTAGATTTAGTAATTTCTGGAGAGACACGAGTATATTAAAACTCTATTGTATAGCTCTATTGTACTATTGTAACTCGCCCGGGTAGGTACTTTTCCGCCACCCACTTAACCCGCCGTCCGATATAAGTGCTTACTCTATTTCACCCACGTTCACCTACGATCTCAGATAAGGTTTGAGGTTAGACGTGGATGCCCATGGGCTGCAGAGGTTAGGTACTTGACATTAGGTGGCCCATATGCGCGGCAACCATATCTCCCCAGGGCTGCCTGGGGCAGCACATGGAGAACATGCTGCTCCACGACGGTATAAGAGACTGGTGGTAAGGTACCTCCTCGGACGAGCTACTTTGGCCCCACCACCTGCAACCGTTTGATACTCATTAGCATGAATTTATCGATAAACCCAAAGCTCACCTCTAGTCGGATAATAGCGGCACAGCGATCGGAGCGCTTAAGCTGAAACAGTTGCTTACTTATTAGGTACCTGAGACGGCACAACTTGCTCCACTACTTCATACTCAGCAGAAGGGTCTAAATAGATATTACGTACTGTGAAATTATCATTTATTATATTATGTACCGATAAAATAAAGAGGCAAAATCAAAACAATATTTTGTGTTTGATAGGTGATAGAGTTTGTGCATTATTTGTAAATAGCATATATGAAAACAAAGAGAATTTTATGAGTGCCTCCAATAATAGTTAGGTTGGTACCTCGTTTAGATAATAATCTATTTTTATCATAGAGTAGTTAAAATTAGATAGGAACTAAGTCTGGGAAGTTGAATTTATTTTAATCGTGAAGAATTTTTTTTTTTATTTCTTTGTCAATAAAGGAGGATAATTTTGTAGGTTCGATAACAAAATGTTTTAATTGAAAATTTGTAGGTTCGATAACAAAATATGTTTTAATTGAAAATTATATTTTGTAAATCAAGTATGATGAGATGATTAACTTCTAATTCGTACCTACATCGCAATCTTCCAGAAGCACGCTACTAATCAATTTATTTTAACCTACAATTTAAAAATAATTTCCCGTGAAAATTTTCACTAACGCCAATTTCTCAGAAGGCCCACTCGGTGCCCTGTAGGTCCTAAACAATACAACGAAGTATTAATAACTTTAAGACTTCGCACGGCAGCCTGGCCGCAACGGCCACCCTCGGCAAACTTCCACAAACAGTTTATGTGGGTATAGAACCTGATCCACCTTATAGGCAATTTATGCATCTTTTTATATCGTAATTTAGAAGGTATTGGTCACTTCAGCTCATAAATAGTTCATCAAAAATGGAACTGAAACAGCCCAACATCGTCGGTGGGCGAAAGTTTTATAAAAATAGTTAAATAAAAAATCAAATTCAATTGTTTAATTAAGTACAAGCAATTTGCAAGGCAACACCATGAGAAATAACCTTATCAGCCTCTTCACCCGTCGTAAAACTCGTAAAGCAGGATGTTCTTCATGTCATGTGTTTCGGCTTAGGAGGTCCTGTATGTTTGTCGGAGATACTTTATTCGAGGCGAACATCTTAATTTTCATGAGAAGAGCACCCGCATACAACCTCAGATAGGTTTTTTCCTATATAGGTTTTTTTTTAATCAGATTTGCCATTAGGTACCCCTCAAATTCTTGGTTATGAAAATAGCTATTTGAATATAAAAATAGGTACGTAACATTGAATTGCGTAATACAAATTGCTAGGGCCTACTCCGTTACAGACACACAGTAATAGTAGGTATTCTAATAGAAAATTTTCATTAGAAAATTATTCAAACAGATAAATGAGCAGTCGATAGTTTAGGTACGGTGCCCTTTGGGACTATAGATTCCTAATCAAAGATGCGGGCACCGCGAATCTTAGCAAATTAGTAGGGGAGCTTCCCCTAATGTCGCAGGGCTGACAGTTTAATAGAATCAACCCCAATTAAAAAAAATGGAAGCGAAATTATTTAACGTAGTTATGAATTTTATTTTTTCAGAAATCTTTCTAGGGAACAGAATTTGTTTGACTTTATGTTGGAAATTTATTGAAATTTGCAAAGTGGATGATGTTCAACAGCTTAGATATCCCTTAAACTGCGTAAGTTGCATTTATACGAAAAAGTAATACAAAAATATTTTCATATATGACGAATTCTGCTATTACCTTATTGATGATGTGTTTTTGGAAGCTATGCTAATGAGCTAGTAACATGACTAGTTTTCAAATTAAAGCATCGGAGATAAGTCTAATAAACAGATTTGTCAAATATGACTAACAGTATCTATGTATTATTGTTAGTACTTAAGTAGCTATTTAAATAGTTAGTATCTATGTAAGCATCCATTTGTTTCGCGTCCATCTATAACTGCATTACTAACTTACAAAAAATATGTATCCAGAACATAGGAATACATAGCCTTTAAGTATACATACCTTCTTTTATGAATATGTCAATAATTCCTTTACTTTATTGTTTTCAGACATTGGCTCAACAACCACAGGAAAAATCTCAAAACAAAGAAATGATAATATGAAGGTTAAACCAAACTTATCTAATGTTCATTAAAATGTTAAAATATTGTGTATTTTATTTTATTTACCTTTCCTTTGCACGAAATCATCTTATCGGCTTATGAACTTAACTTTCAGTTTAATTTTAAGCACTAAGAGAACCACTACCTAAGCACTAGTGAATATATATATTTATGTATAAACATACTTACAGACATTAACTTACAATATCCAGATAACAACATTATTATCCATAATATACTCAATTCAGACAGGATTACTTTCTTTTAATAGTTGCTTAAGAAAAAACCTAAGTATATTTTTTATAACTTGTAGCATTCAATGCTTCATGCGCATCAAACATGTCATAGTAAAACTCTATAGATCCAAATCCATCCAAATGTTTTTATATATATACCTACCTTTGTTACATATATATTTATTAACACGGATAAATCATTTTCATTTCATTCTTTTTTTTAATGTCTGACGAAAATGGTTTTACCACTATTAAGTTTCAACTGATATTACTGCCAACCCTGCAGCTGGTAACCTGCCAAGGAAACTGCGTAGCGGACGTCTTGAGTGGACACCACTAATTTCCCACTCAAAGACCTCTTCATACCTACTCGTAGCTTTAAATATAATATCGAAGGCGAACCCTAAATGTAAGTCACCGTTTAATTATATAATTATATTATGATAGCTTCAGCAAAAAGTGAAACTGTTGAAAAACTTATAATGTTATAAAAGTTGCTACAGAATGGCAAAGTACAATTTGTAGAGTCTTAAAACATAGGGGCTACCACCAACATACACACACAGTAAAATATTTAGATACAACTTCAGATTATTTAAAATAGGTACAGACGGATAAAATAATTATTTTCGCCTTAGATATGAATTGTGGATTGCTCTACGATAGATACATAATATTTAAAATTGTACTGCTAGTATAAATTCTCGTTAAATAAAGAAAATGCCATTCGGAATGAAGTCCACCTATTGCTGTAAACAATAAAGGAAATAAAATAGATGTGACAAAAATTTTAAAAATACTATAAATAGGTACCTACTATGCAAGTACTGCTCACTAATATTCTAGCGGTGAACAATTTATGGACAGCTTAAGAAATAAGGGTCTAACGCAAAATATTACACGTAAGTAGATATAATTCACTCATAAATATGCATAACGAAAAAACCGTTAAATTAAACCGTTAAATTACATTTTGTTTTATACTTTCACCATTTTCGACAAGACAGTAAAGCGCCATCTAGTATCCAATAGCTTAACTATTAAAGGTACAGAAACTTTTCTCCTAGCGGGCAATAGAAGCAACATGAAGAGTTACAACGCCATCTTTTGACGAATAGAATAACTATTTTATCACTTGCAGCTATTATAAAATTAAATACAAGAAAATAGAACAGCAAAATAAAAAAAGCATGTTAAAAAGTCCTTTAAAATCTTCTGTTTAAGAATAATAATTCCTTTTTTTGAAAGGATATAAGAAATTTACCTAATGAATCCTCTACGACTAAATTTATGTCAAAACTATAAAAGAAAATTTAACTTCAAAGTTTGATAGAAGAGTAAACTGATTTTCAGTGATGATAATTTAATAATATTCATGATTTGATTTGTATTCCTTTAATTTTAACAATTATAGTGTGTAATACTATGTTTAGGCGACGAATATCTCGACTCGTAAGTTAAAAATAACTATGAAACTGATGTATAAAACATTACCTACAAAGTGTATAGGTAGATGAAAAAAAAATCAACAGACGAATTTTATTGAGAACATCCTTTTTTTTGAAGTCGGTTAAAAAGATAAAAGCATTCTTAATAATTCTCATACCACAAATTTGCTAGTAGGTAATTTAAAACTGATAATGTGTGGGTCGCGTCATCGCGTGGGACATACTTCATCAAAAACTAATATCACGTTTAAGTTTTAATAAATAATACAATACTTCCCATGATAAAAAGAGGCTTTTATAGAACTGTTTATTGTTTAAACATTATTTTCAGTGTTTTTGGGGTTGTTCTTTAGGGTTCTTAATTACCTACCCATGAATTTATAAAAGTTAAAAAAAAATATTGGCCCTATTTAAAACATAACATAATATATACTTACATTTTAGAAAGCCAATTTTTCGTATAAATCTAACGTAACATTATCTAATAAATGCTTATAATGTTCACTTCAGATTCTAAAAGGAAAAACCTTGTGGTTTCCACAATACGTTACGTTAAACAGAAGACCTTTAACATTTGATATTTTCAGGTAAGATTTTTTATAAAGATAGTCAAATTCATCAAGAACATTGGGAACTTTCTTACATAATATTTTTTTTAAAATCTTTTATGTAAAAAATACAAGTTCATAACTGTAAACAATATTAAAATTAAACTTTGATAAAAATTATCCTATAGTTAACTATGGTTTTTTGTGTTATAAATTTTAAGATATCATGACCATTTTCCTGAAACGACGCTTCAAGAATTTCGGAAGCAGTACGTCCATACAACTGCGTCGCGCCATGCAGTGGAGGAGGTGAAAGCGCCTACATTTCCTGATTCTGTGACAAGCGGTGATGTTAAGTAGGTTTTGGTTTTCAGTAAATTATTTGATAGTGTGTACAGTAAAGTATTATATAGTGATATGGGGACCATAGAAAAAGGATGTAAATAGATCGGCAATAACAACACAGTGGGCTCGGAACCCACTGTAACTAACTGAGTTAACGACATTCACGATCCAAAATCCCACACGATCCAAATCACTTATATTAATATAATAATATTCGCTCAGTTTAGCAAAATTTAGGATGCTCCTGCCCCGCTCGCATAGACACATACACAGTTATGTAACTGTATTAAATGTATTAATATCTGTTTTCTATTTCAACACACGACAATTGTCAAGTAATATTCTATCTTTATTTAAACGCAACCGCAAGCATTTGCTTTACGGGTTATAGCGACAACAGTTGATTAAAATTCAGCGGCTCGCATCACTTGAAAAAGGTTTAACAAAACTTTTATTTTATAGACTGATAAAGAAGGAAGGCGATGCAGTTGCGGTTGATGAAGTTGTTTTGGAAATAGAGACCGACAAAACTGCTCTGCCAGTAATGTCTCCGGGTAATGGAAAAATCGTGAAAATGCTAGTGAAGGATGGGGAATCGGTGAAATCACAACAACCACTCTTTTCGGTAATGTGTATTCTTCATATAATGATTTAATAATCGTATCTTTAAACACCTCACAAATAATACGGCGCAAAAGCTTGAATGATGGGGGAAGAAAGGCCCTTCAATGGCGAACACATCTATGCAATGCATTGGGAGTAGGTACAGGTCGCCCTTTGAGCAGGCGTTCGAGCCTTTCGAGCACACATTAGGTTTATTCCCTTACCAAGTAGTAACCGACGAGCCACCTGATGGTAAATGGTCAATGCTGATATCTTCAACACTGGGATTGTCACTGATGCGTGGTCGGCCAAGGAAATAATGATAGACTCGCTTCTTGAAGGACCCCAAGTTGATATTACAGTGTTAGGCCTCGTAGAGTTACGGACTTGGCTCTTGATGAGATCTGATACCTTTTCAATCAATAAAGCGTTATGGACCGGACTATCTTTGGTATCTTCCTCTCAGGTGGACGTAACAGGAGTAGCCCCCGCCGCCGCGCCCGCGCCTGCCAAGCCGGCCGCCGCCCCCGCTGCAGCGCCCGCGCCCGCCCCCACACCCGCGCCCGCTGCAGCGCCGGCTCCAGCCGCCGCGAAACCTGCGGCTAAGCCCACTGCTGCCAAAGCTGAAGTCGTCAAGAAGGCCGCTGGCCCTACTGTAAGATTTCTTTACATACCTAACTTTCACGCCTTTTAGCTTACGCTTTACCAGGCTAAAGTACCTACTTTTGTACCTACAAACATGAATTACTGATGTCACCTATGGAATGGTTCTGCCAAGTATCAGCGAGATGCTAGACCATTAGGTACAGGTATGGAGTACTGCTGTCATCTTTGGGATGGATCTGTCAAGTGCCAGCTGGATGCATCTCATTGGGGACTTAACAAATCCAAATTTTAAGACAAGACTGAATCATCTTCTAGGCAAGCGTGCTCTGTTGTGTTCCGTGTCTATCTTTCCATCAAGCAATTACGGCCGCAAACGCTAGTAAAAAAAACTACTTTATCATTACGCTTCCGCCGGTATATTATTTTTATTACGTATCTTATTTCATACATTAATTTTACAGTTCGCTGCACAAAGAATAGGTGACCCCACTAAAACCATATCTGGAACCAGGACGGAACATCCAGTTCCTATGAACAATATGCGTAGACGAATTGCTGAGAGACTGAAAGAGGCACAGAATACAACCGCAATGCTTACTACGTTCAACGAGTGTGATATGAGGTAAGGATTCTAAAGTAAATCCTTCACCATGTACCACGTTTAGAATATAAAATCACGGCTCAACTCACGCATGTGTTCGTGGTAAACCGACTAGTTTCAAAAATATCCGTAGACGTATCACCTTATTCATGAGCTCCCGTCGCAGTTAGATCAGCTTGGATACGTGAGTTGAGGCGTGTTTTTTGTATTAAAAATGTAAAACAATACTCACGTTTATTTATAAAATCCACCACGTTTTTAGTTAAAGATGAGTCTTACAATCCTTAGAGTTTACCTATGGATTATCCTAAAGCTGCTCTCAGATGAGGAGACGACCTTAAGTTATATTGTATTTTTTTCTTTATCAGTAAATTAATGGCGTTTCGAAAAGCTAACTTGGACGCCTTCATGAAGAAGTACGGAGTGAAGCTGTCCTTCATGTCGCCGTTTTTAAAAGCCGCCGCCAACGCACTCATGGATCAGCCCGTCATCAACGGAGTAATAATGGGAAATGACATCATTTACAGGTAGGTTCATAAGAATCTAGGGTAATAACAATCTTTTAAAATCGTAATTTTAACAATCTTTTAAAATCGTAATTTTAACACGTGGAATATAAGTTAGGCTGTGGTACAAACTAATAAGTAGTTTTTAAGTAATGTAAGTTTAATATAAAACGAATATCGCCTGTTCTAACGACAAATGAATAAACGTGGGGAAAGCTACATGCTTGAGAGTTTACCAAAATATTCTCAAAGACCACCAAAGCCCTATAGGCCAGGATGTTGGTTGGACTAATGAAAAAGGAAAAGGCTACACTTCCTCCATTATAGCTCTAATGATTTGGTGTCAGCTTAGAAACGTTAGTAGAAATAAGTTTACCGTGCTTTTCGATTGCCGCCACTTGTATTTTGGATTAGGAGTTGTGGTTGGTGAAGTAGCAGCACATCCACTTACGATTACAAGTAGGTACTTTAGTCCTGGATGGGTTGGAATGCGAATGTCTATTGGCTTCGTTTCTCAGTCAAACGACTCTTAAGTAATTTAATAAGACATGTATCAGCTAAATCGGATTGCGTGCTCTTTGCAGGGATTACGTGGACATATCTGTAGCAGTAGCGACTCCAAAGGGTCTGGTAGTACCAGTAATAAGAAATGTAGAATCTATGGATTACCCCCGGATCGAACTAGCATTAGGGGCCGTCGCTGAAAAAGCTAGGACCGGTAATATAAAAATTGTTGAATTGTTATTCTAAAAGGTAGTTAACCTACCTTAAAAGTCACTTTTCAAACATAACAATTAGTGAAGGCTTGGCGTAAGTAGATACCTTGCGATAGTTTATACGCATTTGTAATGAATAAACTCAAAAGCTACTGTGCCGATTTCAAAAAATCTTTCACCATTGGAAAGCTACATTCACCCTGAGTAACATTATAAGCTATATTTGTTGCTAGATTTGGTCAAATTAATTGGCAGAGCGAAGCCTGCCGGTCAGCTAGGTTAATAAAGCTTAATGTTTGCAGGTAAACTAACTCCAGCAGACATGCAGGGCGGGACGTTCACCATAAGCAACGGTGGGGTTTTCGGCTCTCTGTTGTCTATGCCGATCATCAATCTGCCGCAATCGTCGATTTTGGGCATGCACGCGATCGTCCAACGACCGGTCGCCATAGCCGGCAAGGTGACGTAATGAATTTCTATGTTTTGTGGGCAATGAAAATATGAGTAGGCTTATGCTATGACGAGGCATTTTGTTGTGCGTAAAGTTTCGTCATTATAATTTTTAGCACTTATTTATTTTTGTTTAATATTGTCAGTGGCTTGCTGGTTTCAAAAAAGATCACATTGCTGCAATTTGTAGCAGCATATTATAGTTATTGCACTAGATGCACTAGCCGATGATGCTGAGTGGACTGTTTATATTTTAATAGTACATCCTCCGCGCCCCATTTCTACTCGTATGTCATTCCTTTAACAGTGGATTTTGTCAAATTGTTAATGTGGGTGACCGTAATTGTAATACATTTTTAATTTTCTTACCCAGGTGGAAATAAGGCCGATGATGTACCTGGCTTTATCCTACGACCACAGACTGATCGATGGTCGTGAGGCGGTGCTGTTTCTGCGCAAAGTCCGGTCGGGAGTCGAAGATCCCACTTCTATACTAGCAGGGGTTTGATTAAGAAATTGACCATCTGGTTAGGGCCCGATTCAAGGGGAGGAGAGCCGGAAAACGGCCCGAATAACACGGTTGTCTTATAAGATTGTAATTTTATTCTGTAGATTTCTAAATTTATTCTTGCACTCAATGGCTTATGACCGGATTCAGTAATCAATATTTGAATTTTGATATTTGGTTGCCAGGCAACATCTGTTATTTTAAGGAGAATTATAGAGTATCTTGGCAACCAAACAGTATCAATCTCAATCCATATCTGCATAATTATATCGGTTATTGAAACCCACCTTTAGTGACCCACTGATGTTTTGCACCTGACCTATACTAAGCCTAAAGACAGACGGTCCTGGGTATTTGAAACCTATCAGCTGCCTGTTATCTTTGTACAGCATCCAAATCCACCATTTTAGTAGGAAATGGCAGTGAATTCATGGGGTCTTGTGAATGCGGATGCGCAACGCCTCACGGTCATAGAAACATATTATTATCGATATAGGTGCCGTCACGAGTGGTGAGCAGAACTTTCATTGGTCGGTTTGACATTGACTGCACTGCGGTGCACACGATTGTTTCGACAAATGTCAGTTCGTCAGTGTGCGTCGTCTATTGGTCCAGCATGTTTTTTCGGCTGCTGTACATTGGCTGAAAGTATACAATATCCCTAGCACCGATACCTTAATCTGTGCTCACGACTCATGATAGTTACTATAGTCATAAATGAGGCTTAGCGAACAAAAGAGACGTATCTACACATGAATATAGCTCTTCCTCATAATTAAAGTCCAAAGTCCTCTAGGTTCATCGGATTATCAACGAGGTATTGCATATTGTAATGTACTTTAGTAGGTAGGTACCTCAAAAATTAATTCTACTTCTAGAAAATTAGAAGTACCTAAATCTTTCTTAAAGGGCGATTTTTAGAATTATTTTATTGCTTTAAGCATATATTATATGTGTTCCAATAAATATTATTGTATGATACCTACTTGTTGTTTTAATGCCCAATGTACTTGACTTTAGGCATGATGACAGTAATCAAGTATCGCCAAAATATTTATCTGATCTAATGAAATAGGATTCAAAGATTTTGAAACATGTATTTATTCTCTAATTAATGTCGAGATTAATAATTCATTTGTTAAAATAAATCTACAAAATACAACAATCCGCTATGATAGCTTAAATACCCAGCAGATCGAATTACGTCAATTTACGTCACGTCTCAATAAACGTTATTATACGCGATTTTTACTGAGCCATGACGTAATGACAGACGCCATGACACGGGCGAGCGTTTTGGAATGAATTTTGAAACTTAAAATTTAAATGTACTTTTATTGTATATATGCACAAAAACCTTAATTTTCTACAAAAATATGGTATATTTTAGACATAATAGAACTGAATATCACAGAAGAGTTTTTGAAAATTAGTCATCATGCCTATTAGCAATATCGTCCTTCCAATTTCCAAGTCTTCCAACCATCACCATGTTTAAGACAAATACAAATAAAGATTTTAAAAATCGCGCCAGCAGTTTGACATAGCAAAAATAAATTAAATTAACACGACTACTTCAATTCGTTGCTACATTCATACCATACCTATGTCTACACCAGCGCCATCTAAATTGCTAAATTCATAACATACCTTTGTCTACCTACTCTACACCATTGCCATTCTGGAGGGTTTTGGAACTGTTATATATAGCTTACAGCTGGACACTTCAATTTTCTAATTACCTATAAGATGATTGAGATGACACTCTCCTTCTTCTATCTATCCTCCATGAATGCAGCAAATAACAATATGAAATCGAATATTAGATCTAATACTACATACATATAGTCATGAAATGTCAATTTCTAAGATAATTTATGTTTATCAACAAATAAATAATCGTTAAAACTTTTATAAACTGTCTCGCAGTTTGCATAATCTATATTGTTTTGTTTAATGGCAACACAATTGAAATGTCAAACTAACCATAAATTTATCTGTGTGTATGTTTTTATACAGAGAGTGAATTTTACTTGTTTGTTTTAAAAATAATTTGGTGTTCAGCAAAACAAAATAATTGTGTGCAGTGCAATGATTTAAAGAATAACTGTATTTTTATGAATTGATAAAGTTTATGTTCGTGATAAATAATGAGGCGAGGTCATCCTGGTCATCCAGGTCTTGGGGGATGGCGCAATGAGAATCCCAGACACTTCAGGCCGAGAACCGGCGGCAATCCTCATTTTAGACCCCCTAGAGGATACGGCTTGCTGGATCAACACAGGTATTTACGTTCAAATGTAAATATAGTCCTAAAATAAACTCTCAATACCAAAAAAGTTGTAGCCGCCTAAAATGTCAAATTTACTTGACGGATATTCAACATGACCAACAAAACAACACTAAAACAAAACAATTACTTTGAGTTATTACTTAAAAAAATTAATATAATGATAATAAAATAATACGAAAAGCTAAGATATTTTTAATTTTATAGGTATATAAACAATAACACGTGATCTTGTAACGTTCTCAGATTCCCGCCACCAGGTTCAAGGCCACATAGACCTTTACATCCATTCAAACAGCGATCGGGCGGCAATGAACACACGAGACACGACCATCAGGACAGGGGAAACTACAGATCTGAGTACAGACAAAACCACTATCCAAGAAATTATGATGGGGATCATCAACCCACTGAAAAGCAAATGTACCCATTACCACACCATAATATCCGACCACTGGACTCTTCCTATGGTAACTCATACCATAAATCTTCGTCAAATTACTATGAGGGATCAAGCAAACAGTATCACATGAACAACATGGGCGATATTGATGACAGATATATTCCACCAAGGGATCCTTTTAGACAACATGCAGTTAACCCATGGTCAAGTAACTCCAATGCTGACCAATTTGATGACAGGCATAAAAGTCATAGATATGATGAGCACAATAAAAGTCACAGGTATGATGCAAGTGAGAGTAGTAAGTTATTACATGATTACACTGGTCACAGACCACCATCTAACGATCACTATGGAGGTAACCCCACACCAGTGATAAATAACTCAGAGTCATTCAATAGATCAGTTGATGATACTGTCAACATAATAAGGAAAAGGTTAATGAACCGTAGTGAACCCAATTCTGAGCCAATGGAAAACAACTATGATCAACCTGCAGGAAATGAAACAGTTGAAAAAACTAAAGAAAGCAGCCACAATTTTCAGCCTGAACAAGCTGCAAAGAAAAGGGTTCATAGGCAAAGACATTCTGATAAATCAAGTAGTGATACCTCATTTACCAAAATCAAAAGTAAAATTGTAAATCAATTTTTAAAAATGGACAAAGATAAAATACATAAATTAATGGACAATCCAACCTCTTCCTCCAAGTTCGAATATGCAATTGACAGTCTAATAACAGAATCACAGTATAGTTTTAACAGACATTTACGATCTGTTGCCGAGAAATCTCTTCACGCTTCTAGTTCAGTTGACTTCATTCAAGATGACAATAACACTATTTATGAAGATACATTTATGAAACAAATGCAATGTATTTTAGATCCACAAGATACTATACTGCTTGAAGATATTAAACCTATTGTAATGGCTGAACTTTCTAAAGCTCTACAACTAGATGAGTATGAACATAGACTTGAAATTGGTGATGAAGTTAATTGTCAGCAGAGATTTGAAGAGCCAAACTATAATGATGAATATTATGACAATTTATACAATTATGATGAATTTTCACAATATGCAGGCATACCTGACCAAAAGGTAGATTTGAAGCACACTCCAGCTAACCTTGAAGAACGACCTGAAAGTGTGATTGAGCATCATGATAATAAATCACATGAGAGTAATGAATCTTATTTTGCAAAAAGATCAAGACAGAGAAGTCACAACATAAGTCCAGAAAAGATAGAGACCCCTGAAAGTCCACCACATTCCAGAAAAAGTCTTGATGAAAGACTCAGTGAACTACATTTTTCTTCTATAATTGGAGAATCAGAGCCGGACAATAGATTATTTGATTCAAAGCCTGAAGAAGATATATTATTTAAGGCAAATACTGAAGCTCCTTTGGAAGATGAAGACTACACATTTGCAGAGTTGGATAAACAATATCATGTAGCAGTTGATCATTCTTATATAGAGAATGAAGAGGACATTTCAAGTTTAAATCTAGAAAAAGATAGTAAACAAATAAAGGCGCCAAACATAGCTCCAAATATTTCATTAAATCTTAACACACTAGAAAAAGACACACATATAATCAAAGAAGAAATTGACCACCAATTACAAGACATGGCATTGTCATCTATAGAATTACCACTGTATTCAACAACACAACCAAAAAAAACTGAAGAAACTTTGGTGAAAAGCTCAAGCCAACCTGAAAAATCACAGGCAGTTATCATGAAAAATGAGCGAAAACTTTCCTGTGATGCTATTCAAACTGCCCAATTGATAAATACTTCACACATAGAGAAACCCACAAATTCGAATGAGAGCTCTGAATCTAAAAAAATAAATAAAGATACTGAAAAATCAGATGCTTCACTTGGTGCCACTAAATGTTCTGTTATATTTCCATCCCGGAAAAGATCAATTGACATAAGTCCTTCCCATACTAAAGAAAAGCGTAGGAAAAGTGAATCAGTCTCTCATGACTCTGATAAGCAGAGTCAACACAAACATACAATTGTTAATACTCATGAAAACTCCTCTAAATGTTCCAAAAAAGATGATAAGAGGAACTTTCCCGAAAAACACACTAAACGGAAAGAGTCTCATAAGAAAACAGATTCAAAAGAAAATGAATCACGTAAGAAAATTAGTTCAACAGAGAGCCCAAATTGTAGCTTAAGTCCCAAAGAAAGTAATAGTGTAATTAACAGTAACAAAGTACATAATAAAACAGAGTGCAAAAACACTCTAAAAATGTTTGATATATTTTCAGAACAACCAAAAAAGGTTAATTTACATCAGTCTCATAGAAATACTGCACTACCACTAGTCGACAATTCTAAGACAAGTTCACAGGCAAAAAACAAACCATCAAATAAAGTTTTAAAAAAACATGTCCATATTCAAGTTGAAAAAAAGGTTATGAATAAAGAAATTCAAACAATTGAACAAAGAAGTACAAGCACAAAATTCACACAAACTGATAAGAGGAGGCTTAATGTAAAAGCAACTCAAACTGATGCTGTACTCAGCATTACAAAGAAAGAATCCAGTAGATCAACAGATGCCCTGGAAAGAATGAAAGAAATTGATATGGAAATTCAAGCATTGTTGCAAGAAAAATTCAAGATTTATAGCTCCATAGAGTCTAAAGAGACAGGGACAAATTCACTGCATACTTTAGGTATGGCTGTAGTTAATGTATCTCCTACTGAAGATACAATTGTTGATGATTTCACGAACATACCAGTAGAAGAACTAGAGCAAATAGCATTAGAAAGTATAGAAGAAAAACCTGCCGATTCAAAACCAGAAACTAGAAATAGAAGAAGAGCATTAAGCAAAGAAAAGTCAAAATCCCAAAGTCCAACACCAGTTATTCAAAAGAAGAACAACAAAAAAGGAAAGACTCCCAACATATCATTGATTGAGCAAATAATAAGTGATGATAGACCTATTGAAGACATAATATCCCTTGATGATCTAGAAGAAACAGGTAAATCAAGGGGGAGAAATATAAAATCAAGAAGAAGATTTAAAAGGAGAGGTCCTCTAAGATCCCAATCATCCACACCTACTGTTGAGCCCACTGAGTATGTCCTAAAGGACTGTGCTGTGCTGATAGTACGAGAAGATTTTAGCAAATATTTGGCCACTACAAGTAATGTCGAAGATACACCTCACTCACCTCCTTCACCATGTCCATCAGTTATTAGGTCACAAAATGATATGCCTGTGGAAGAGGTAAATGATATACAATTTGACATGCTTGACGTGTCAGAGGACATTGTAATTGGAGATGTTTGTGAAGTCAAATCCATAGAGGATAAAGAAGATGCCTCTCATTCAGAGGTTCAGTGCATCTCTGAAGAAATTATACTTGACAACAGTCAATCATCACTAGAAGACCAACAAGGAGCAACCTCAGATGCGAAAGAAAATGAATGCAAAATGTTTGACTACTCATCAGATGAGAATTTAAGACAAGACTCCATTATTGTCACTGGAAACGCTGATGCTGTACTTGCTATTGAGGTAGGAATTATTCCTCTACTTATGTTGCTAAGAAATAGATCTTGAAATTCAATGTGCTCCAATATCCATGTTAGTCTCTCTGCAACCCATTAGTAACCCTTTGTAGGATCGGTCTCCCACAATAAAAGGAATGTAGACCTCAGTCCACCACTCTAGACTAATGAGGATGAACTTCACATGCCTTTGAGAACAACATGGAACAATCTCAGACATGTAGGTTTTATAACAAAATTTTCATTCACAGTTATAGCAGATGACATTAAAATTTAATAAATCACACAACTTATAAAGGTGTGAACCCTTAAAGACAAAGTACTCATAATTTATGTATTGTCTTATTACAGAGCATAGAGAACAACTTCCTGGCTGCATGTCTAGATGGTAATGTGTACTACTTCAGTGGAGATGGACAGCTGATCACCACTCTGCGAGGGTCAAACCTTGCAGTCACCTGCCTGACAATAGTCAAGGAGAAGTATGGCACCACTGTGTACACAGGATCATTGGATTCCAGGATACGATACTATGATTTGGATGTGAGTTGGCACTCTTAAATTACATGCAGTCTTCCAAGTTTTTTAATTATATTGTTGCTATAAAAATTGGCAAATTTCTGTAGAGGAAACTTATTGATAGTGGTCCAACATTGGAAAATTGAAAATTCACTAGATCCTGAGAAATGGATACAAAACTACTAAGTACACATTATGAGCAACACCATTATGTTTGCTTTGATACACTAATTGGCATTTAAGCAGCTTACAGAAGTATAAAATTAAATGAACTAATAGAATGACAGTGGAAATACATATATCTGAATTGTATTTTTATAATGTAATTTTCAGACCGGCCTAGAAAAGGGACCAGAGTGCAATGTGTTGAGCCCCATACAGACCATGGATCGAGCGTGGGACACAGTGTTTGTTGGCACTCGGACAGGCTTTGTCTTACAGTTTGAGTGCAAGGTTAGTATCCCTTAGTAGCCACAAATAACGATAGAGTATCTTGATTCCAGATCCTCAATAACCCAAGATTG
Source organism: Erynnis tages (assembly GCA_905147235.1). NCBI lineage: Eukaryota > Metazoa > Arthropoda > Insecta > Lepidoptera > Hesperiidae > Erynnis > Erynnis tages. Next base: position 7,968,742 of record LR990087.1, read on the forward strand.
ACAAGTTAGAACTGAGATTCCCTCAGTGTATTCTACCAAATACTTTTTTTATTTCTTGAAGGCAACATCTTAATTTTGTTTTTACTTGATTTGTAGAACAACATGCTCATCCCAGTCAGCACAGTGCAATTCTCGGACCAGTCGATTCTGGCACTCAGGGCCATGAAGGAGGGTCCTCGAAAGGTGCTTTTGGTGGCTGCCAGGTCTGAAGATGTGACAATAAAGGATGCCCAGACCGGGCTGCTGTTAAGGACACTGGCTGGGCCAAAGATGACAGTATACACGCTGTTGTATGAAGACGGCAAAGTGTACTGTGGCACTAGTAGCAGCCAGATACACGTTTTTGATTATAGTGTGAGTTTACTTGGTTGAAATTTATAATATTTTTATAGGCTGTTGTAGATAAGAAAGAAATATTTCATTTCATGTCATAAGCCTAGTTTTTACTGTGAGCAGAGTTTACTTATTGGGAATTCCTTAAACACAAGCAATACCAAGATGTTGGTAGTGTGTTGCTGTTTTTGAAGGAGAGCTCTATTTAGATGCTTTAATCTTGCTATATAATTTAGCCCTTTGAAATCACATCGGCTGCAAAACCATTCCAAACTCTTTTCAATTTTGCAACTTTATTTATATAGAAGAGAAGAAGATGTACGTACAAAGACAATGCATAATATATTGCATAATATATAAATTGACTAACATTGTTTAGAGCGGGTCCCATGTGGGCGCTCACGAGGGCGGCAAGGGAGCGGTGTGTCTGCGCGCGGCGGGCGGGCTGGTGTTCGCGGGCTGCTACGATGGTTGCGTGTATGTGTACAGGGAGGGCGAGCGTCGGCCCTTCTCGCAGCTTCGCGGCCCTTCCCTAATGCTGCTCTCGCTAGCCGTCGTAGGCACTAAGGTAACCTTTATATTGCAATTTTTCTTCATAATGGAGATTTGCTATGCCTTAAAAGTAAGCATGCTCCATGCTCCTTTTGTATCAACTCTCAGTTTACTGAAGACAAACAAGAAATCAAACGCCTTTGCTATCAGGTGCCAGGTGTATATGGATTGCCATGCTAGTACAGGTTGGTAGGTGGTAGGTAAATATCCGGCATGTGGATAATCTTGAAGGTTTTCTTTATCGTGACATAAGGAATAAAAATGACAAAAAAAAACAATATTCAGAATGAAGCTCCTTAGCTCCTAGCTATACACTAGACTAGTGACTAGAGAGTGGGCTTAATTTACTACTTTTATTTTTTTCTGTAAGCACAATTTCCTTTGACTGTTTTACTTAAGATAATTTTTCTTAGCATTGCCTGAGTAATAAAATTAACAATTATTATTTTTCAGATTATAGCCGGCTATAAGGACAGAAGTTTGTACATATGGAAGATTCCACTTAGTATATTACAAGAAATGATTCTGTAGATTTATTTATTTTCTGTTGTAGATTTACACCAGATACTAATATTCACCATATTTTAATGTGTATTGTGTAAAAATAAAATAAAATTACAAGATTAGTCATTTCTACCCTTATTTTAATGTAGTTTAGGCAGATTAGATAATTTTAAATGTACTATGTGTAAATTTATTTATAAGTATTTGTGCATTGTTAAAGTTTTTCTTGTAATATAACATTATCAACCTTGTTGGTTGTTTTAATAAAGACAAAATTTCTTTTCTATCGTTTTCGCTATTTACGCCAATGTTGCAAAATGACAGTCACGTGATTTCAACCCAAATCTTTACCGAAATTGTGTAGAAAAAACCCCTACAACATTTTACGGTGCGTTTCATTAGCCGATCTTCGGATATGGATAGAGATACATGCTGTTTGGTTGCCAAGATAAAAACTTCGAAGTAACTGACTTTACCTGGCAACCTAACTTATTTGGGGCTTTCTATATTATATAAAACCGGCCCGTACCTATCTATCATTATCCTATTACTATTGTAAATGCGAAAGTTTTTGAGAATGGGTGGATAGATGTTTCTTTCACGCAAAAACAGCTGATCAAATTTGGTAGGTACACGGGTAGATTCATAGATTGTACCCTGAATTCTTAGGTCCACATGGACGACCGACGAAGTCATAGGCGGAAGCTAGTCTAAAATATCTGTTGATTTCGGTGTCATTCTACTCGTCTCTTGTATCGCACACAAAAGTGAGATTCTTATCCAAGCCGCTTTTTGTTTAAGAAAATAAAATTGATCCGGTAATTTAGTACTAGTCTGGTACTGGAATGGTATCTGGTACTATCAGATCCGGTGATCTCACTATCTTCGCATACAGGTGGCATACAGCCACGCCAATATTAGTCTTCTACATGACTGTTATATGATCTGAATCTTGTAGAAATTATAAAATTATATTTAGAAACCATCTGGCTCATAGATTCCAACCAACCGAAACCATATCTCTATAAGTTCTCTAATAGGGCCTTATTGAGGCCAGCGTGTAATGCAACTATAAAATTCCAAGCTCAGTAGTGACATCTATTACAGGTGAATTTACTTATTTTATAATAAGTATGATCTTCTAAGTATTGTAATTTAATATTTAATAAACTATTATAATTTAACGGAACAGTTAAAAGTAGCTAGCGAAATTTTGCTATAAAAAAATATTTTTCTTATTTCTAATTAATTTTCTGAACGTATTTTAATTTTGCCAAGTGGCACTCCTGTCCTGCCATATGTGAATTTGTCTGACTTACGTCAGTGTGGGTGTTTCTGTGTCCGGCGGCCATTATTCTACGTATAATATAATTTTTTTGCTGTTTTGTGGTGAACTATTTTCGAAACAAAGGATTTAATTGTATTCAAGATATTCTTCAACGTAATCATTTTGGCCAGAATACATTTATAGTACAAAATGAACCCTGAATAGTAAGTGTCTTTTTGTATGGTGATGTGTGAACAAGGATGGGCAGATATTTCTTCAATTTAGCACATTCATTTTGTAAACTTACAACAGACTAATCAGAACAGTTCACTAAATATCTCTAACTCTTATCATGGTTTACGCTAATAAGACGCTAAAAAGAAAAGCCTTGCGGTGACTCATTGTGTTCATGGTACCAGACGAAATCAAAAACGAAACGTAATCGTAAAAAAATCATTGAATGGCGCACGAAATTATCACCTATTTCCGCCCTTATTGTGTACAAGTCAAAGCATCCTGTCGTGTCTTTACTCTATAATCGTTATTGGGAGGTCTTCTTTGTTTAATCGAACAAAGATACGCCTCCTAGAGATCGCTGAATCCGTGCGTGTTTATCATTGTAATAGTTCGTTGACGCATCGCGATCGTATAATACATATATTAATTGTAGGGAAGTAATGCTTTTGGTATTTGCTTCATTCCAGCGATTACTTGTTTAAACTCCTGCTGATCGGCGACTCCGGCGTAGGCAAGTCCTGTCTGCTGCTAAGGTTTGCAGATGACACATACACAGAGAGCTATATCAGTACCATTGGAGTGGATTTCAAAATAAGAACTGTAGAGCTAGATGGGAAGACAATAAAGTTACAAATATGGGACACAGCAGGACAGGAGAGATTCAGGACTATCACCTCGTCATATTACAGGGGAGCACATGGAATCATCATCGTATATGATTGTACAGATCAGGTAAGACATCAATATAATTTTATGTATAGACACATCTTGAATGTATGGTATTTACATCTAGAAAAAACAATATTCTGGTAAAATATTATAGGGTGGCAATTTTATGTTACCACAATCATCTGTATACAAAAGCTTAAGAACATTTGTAAGGAGGGCATAAAACTACTTGATGACCTTTTAATAATTCAGGAAGTGATTTAATTATTGATTCTGTATAATGTAGGTACCAATTGGTCAATGTTGCTCTTACTAAAGATTATTTATTAGTTGTATTTTTGATTCTGCTTTTTAACATTAGGGAGGGGCTTTATTTGTCATGTTATCAATGGATCAGTTGTCAGTTTCAAATGGTGGTTAAACCATTAGTTGACCTAACTTTGGTTGACCATTAGCCCATTAGTAGCCATTATCTCAACCAATCTGCATTACACCAGTATGGACTAAAAACAGTTCATTATAATGTAAATATTCTTTATAATTTTACAAAATAGGTGGTGCAAAAAAGATTTCATTTTTCTATCACTAGAAATCTCAGAAATAGAAAGTAGTTTGCTTCAGCAGTATGGAAAAAGACCCTTAATTAGCAGTGGGGTACAAAACAACAGTTGAGCCCAATATTTATAGCTTAAGTAGAAAAAGACTAAAAGAAAGTGTGTACTGTTTTTCTCAGTTTCCTTTTCTGTTAGCCAATTTCCTTTTTTTTGTCACTACTGTGTTGTCAACTTCATATAAATCAAGTTCATATCAACAATGAAGTATATTATTATAAATTCACAGATCAACTTTTAGAAAATTTGCAGATAACTGTCATTTGCTAGTCATTAATATTCATTGCACACATAAAGTTTGGGTACTAAATTTGTTGGAGCTGGCACTTGTCCAAATTACAAAGCACCTATTCAACACTATGTAAACAGATATTTAAGAAGTCATTAGACTTTATCATAAAATAATAACCTACTTAACATAAAAGTTGTGCCATCAATATAGCAAAGAAAAACAAATTAAATCAAAATTAGTGGACAGTGTTTTGTGATAAATTTTATTTTAATCAAACATACATTAACAAAGTACATGAAAATATAATGAGATAATAATACATAATAATGAAAATAAAATAATGTAAAGCATGACCACAATTTTTGTGCTCCTCATGTTGTGGAAAACTAATGAACTTATTATTTTATTGTTAGTGATGACAGTTTTATGTTTTTGAGTCATTAAACTACGAAAAACTTTAATAACAACAAAATAAATTACTATTTCAAAAATGAATGTATTACTGCCATTGGAGAATTTTTTATTTCTCTGGTATGTCTGTAACCCATTAGTGACCCACTGCAGGGACTGGTCTCATCTCACAATGAGAATAATGAAGGCCTTAGTCCACCACACTGGCCTGGTGTGGGTTGATGGACTTTACATGCCTTTAAGAACATTATAGAGAACTCTTAGGCATTCAGGTTTACACCAGGTGATATTTAATTTTATAAAGCACATACGTTTTTTTAAGAAAGTCATTGGTACAGGTCCTAGACTAACAGGTCTAAATAGCCAGCCCAATTCGAAACCACTAGGTTGTCACTGCTTTTCTATTGGGCTATATCCACTGACTAACGTAATATAATTAAACATAATATAATTTACTGACATAAGTATAATGTTTAGTAAGCAATTTAACTGTCACTTATTTAACTGAATTTCAGGATTCCTTCAGCAATGTGAAGCAGTGGTTGGAGGAAATCGATCGTTATGCGTGTGACAACGTAAACAAACTCCTGGTTGGCAACAAGAGTGACCTCACCACAAAGAAAGCTGTTGACTACAACACTGCCAATGTAAGTCAATTGTTTCTTTCTTTTTGGCAGCAATTATTGTATTTTTCTTCAAGCACAGAGATAGCATTATAAGCCAGTAAGGAACAATGAAGATGAATTAATTTGTATGAAAATAGAGGGGTGGATAGGATTTCTAACCCATTTGAGGTTAATGTGCCTGCATCATCCCTTTCCCTCATGCAACCTATTTAGAATCTGGGTATTTTGTAGAATGTGAACATGGTTATATTGTTTAATTTTAGGTGTAAGTGCATAAATACTTTTATTACTTATATTCATTAGAAACCATTGTCTATTTATACATAGTTATATATCATCATCATATCATCAGAATAATAATAATAATGAATGAAAAAAATGAATTGAAACAAGGACTTAAAAATAATAATAAATTGCTTATGACTACAGCTATTGTTTGTCTGGGTTTGTTGGTATTATACATTTTCATGTGATGACTATGCTGCCACATTTACTTGATAAACATACACTATCACATACTTAATTATAACAGAAGTAATGTTGCTTTTAATTAACGTATTATTACGCTCCTTCCCAGCCAAAACAAAAACTTATTTGCACACCATCGTGTGTAGTGAAGCTGGAGAGGTACCTCTCCAAGCATATTATAATTGTTATTATATTACAGTTGGGTCTACATCTACATTACTATGTTAAAAAAAATCATATCTGAGGTTTCATGCCGGTGCTTTGCTATTCATGAGGACTAAGATGTTCGCCTAAAGTATCCCGGGCAACCATACCAGCTGAAACACAAGACATGAAGAATATGGTGCTTTAAGATGGGTTAAGAGCCTGTCTGGCTGGTGAGGTACCTCCCCGACAAGGTACCGAGGCTCCACCACCTAAACTACAAAAAAACAATGGACATTTCAGCAATACGCCGAACAGCTGGGCATCCCGTTCCTGGAGACGTCGGCGAAGAACTCGTCGAACGTGGAGCAGGCGTTCATGACGATGGCGGCGGAGATCAAGAGCCGCGTGGGCCCGCCGTCCGCCGGCTCCGCGCCCGCCGGCGCCTCCGTCAAGATCGACCAGGGACGCCCCATCGACACCGGCAAGTCCTCTTGCTGCTGAACTACACTCACGCGGTAAGTGTTGACCATAACACACTTTATATTATCTATCTTCTATAGTCAGCCATTGTCAGTCCACTGCTGGATATTGGCCCCAAGGCGCGCCGCTGAGTTCATTCCAGTTGCTTCCTGTCACTCGGTGCAGGTCGTCGCGTCACCGTGCTACAGGGCGCCCCAAACCCAGGGTAAATAGCGTGGGATAGTATATATTACAGTACAGTATATGTACTCTTTATACATATGTACCAAACGGACTTACACAAATCTAAAACTATCGTCAAATGTCACCCTTACACGTGAAACAATGACGAAGAAGAATGTGGTTGTGGGTGATTGTATCATCATTATCACTCATCAGGCAGCGTGGTTGGCCTGGGTCTACATCATTGATATATGCAACTTCTAGGGTGTTTAAAATAATTGGTAGCCCTGGTCACCAGGCCAGGCAATGTCAACGGAACGGTGGCTAGGGGTTTCAGCAATGTACGGGTATATAATTAGCAATAAAAAAATATTCTATTAAAATGTATGGTTTTCTTCATTCGCAGGTGAGCAGGTGGGAGCCGCTGGCGCCGGCCGCTTCACCCGTTAATTAAAATGCAATTACCACAACAAGTTTCATGATCGCATCCTTATTATTATAAATGAATATAAAGTATAATTTTGTGTCGAGTGCCGACCGGCTCGTCGTAACGTACATCGTAAGCTAACTTCTCTTAAGTTGCTATCGTCCGATATATTATTATTGTTAGTTAAACGGAACGAGGTGAAATGGATGGGTGTATGATTATACATGTTTATATATATAATGAATATCGTAGGTTAATTTTGTGCTGTATTCCAAGATGATTTAGATGCAGGTCTCTATAGCTGAGAGCGACGCGGTCGTCGCGTGCGAAATTCCCAAGTGTTTTTGTATTGTATGACGATGTACAAGTCCTGGGTCGGATTAAAATTTATGCAGTGAAACAAGCACAACCATCCACATTAAAACTGCATAAGTCGATATATAAACAGTATTTCTAAAATTTCATCATTACAACTCCTTGCGATCTGACCTCGACCAAGTTGGAACGAAGAACAGTGAAGTTTTCGGACGACGATCAGAAGCCTTCGCTGTCCATTACGTTGTTAGGCTTATTTTAGTTTTATTCCAGCTTCTGTTACGTTTTAATCTCAGAACATCACCAAGGTACTAACTTTTTACTTCGTATGCACCGAGTGTTAATATTCCATGTATTTATATTTTATGTATTAATTCATACTGGGGTTGTGCTGTGTTCAAAATTTTGTGTTAGAATTTTCTTTAAAACACTGGTAATTCTTAACACAAAATTGTAGATATAGCTAATTGGCCTTAGAGAATTAGACAGATGTATAGAACTCGTAGCTATCGATTACAGCCCAGCGGGACATAGTGTTAATTAAAAGACATAAATGATATCAGTGTCACAGCAATAATGTGATAATTTTAATGATGGTCCACCGTTTCAAATGTCTGCCTGTTTAATTTCATCTTAAATTATTGTCGTTATATTTACCCTAGATATATTTTGTCTAAGCCGTGATATAGATTGTAGGCACACATTTGAAACGGTGGAGGTGTAAAATTATTTAAATGTTTCTCGGTTTATGTATGTTACACTAGTACGTCGTTATTTTTGTACTATCGTGTCGAGAATTAAGTTTACTTAAATCAGTCCGCTAACCCACTGTAATTCTGTATTAAGGGTTTCTTAGAAATTAAAACAGTATGCTATTATAAGAGCGTTTTATTTAATCTTCTCTTATTTTATGTATTAAATGATAGTTTTTAGTTTTCTACAAATAAGTATAGATTGCCTACTAATTTTAGACAATTACCTGGTGTAAAAAAGGAGTTATATAAGTTCTGTTACATTTTTAGAAGTAAGATGAGACTAGGTAACTTTGGCACAGAAGTTACCTTTGCCTCTTGACTTGTTCACTACTGTAGCTTTCTTGTATTTGCTCATAATTTACAGATTTTTTACATGGACTCCTGAAAATATCGTCAGTTTCCATCAGTCTTATGAATTATTCCTTTTTAGATAATACATAGTAATTGATTGTTAATTAATTTTCCTACTTGGTATAACGTGCCGTCTTAACAACAACATCTCATCATGTACTCGTAGTCATGGCAGAGCCCGTGTATATTGAGTGGACACTGTAGGAACTCTGGACACAGAACTGGCAGCTTATCTGAAACAAATATCAAATAAAAATCTTACATACTACACACAGGAAATATATAGTCATAGAAGTATATTTTATTCTTTATCTTAACAACAGGCGACCTGTGTATACAAGTCGCAATACTTGCATTGACTACTTTGATACAGAGGAATGATTCTTTACTGCTTCCGCTTCTTACAAAATATTTCTACACAAAAATATTCTCTACAAGTATGTAGGTACTTACCATCCGTAAGAAATGACACGCCCGAAAAAGCTTCTTATTTAATTTTCCAAGTGTTTGCCCTAGAAACGAGCTTGGTATTGCTCGTGTCAAGGTGACAATACGGTGTCTCCTGGCCATCAGTTCGGGTTCCTATTTGCCTACTATCTTCGAAATAAAGACTGATTAAAAAAATTTAACATACCTAAAGAACGAGCGCAACCACAACAGAAACCATGTATGATAGCTTCGTCATCTTCGCACCCACTCGGCGGGCAGCCGTTGCACCAAAGACCCATTCCCAGCCAAGGAATGTTCCCTGATGAATAAAGAAAAGAAAACTTTTTTCGCACTAGTGTAGGCATAAAGTTTAAAACTATAAGCATATAATATACTCACTACAAATACGTAATTAAAAATTTAAACTTACTACCGTTTATGTAAATAAATACCCGAAATCATTTATAGCAGCTATTGGTTTTTGACTGTAAACATATTGTTGACATTATGAAATAAATAAATATAGTGATCGATATCAGACTATAATTCCTTACAACTTAAATGTGACAGTAGGTCTGCAGCGCAGCGACCACTTTATAATAATTGACATACTTAGCTTTTATTACACGCTCGATTACTAAAGTTATCTTTACTTACGCAAGTACTGAACTGAAACTAGTTAAGTAAATAGACAGATAATGTGAATTTTAAATAGAAATTAAAAAAGCTAAAACAAACAAAGTGTTACTTACATCTCGGCGCCTTCCTCACACCGATGGCCATTTTATCAGAAGGATGGAGAAACAAACCTCGAACATTGCTCAGAGCCAATGCTAAGTAAATTAACGTGAGGAATTCTCTCTTCCGGTACATTTTGTCAAGTAATCCCTAATGAGTCGAACGAAAGTGTTATATAGGTACCTGTCCTATCCTTCGTTAAGATATTTTTGGGCAATTAGGTGTAGGTCAATGTTTCGAGATAAGGTAATATTTCTGTAATTATGTTCTAGGAAAATATGTCGCACCGATACTTAGAATTATGCATGGCGGTACCATTTTAATTATCGAAGAAGAAATGCTCCCTATCACGCGAAAAAGGAACGTTTCGGTAGCACCATAGACTTAGTACCTAAAGATGGCTGCTGCTAAGCATACTATCGTCACGGAAAGGTACCGTTGTGTAAACGTCCCGGTTTACAACATTTATGTAGGCGATAGCTGCAGATCGACTGAAGAGGTATTTTCGAAGAAACCCAGATTTATGTTCATAAAACGTTTATTAAAAACAAAAACACTTTGGCACATTACAATACTGTTTCATCCATTCAGAATATTAAACAATTTACAAAATAACAATAATATCACAACACATGGAATGTAAAATAACAATGTAAATAAAATTCTAGAATAAACTTGAGAGTTATCCTTATAAATAAATTGATAAGCATAATTGAATATGAAATAACAATGTGTATATTTGACTAGATTAAATTCTTAATAATTATCCTTATATAATAAAATATGTAAGTCATAATCGTAACATAAGTAAATTGTGCAGTTCCTTGGGTAACCCGTGTGCATGAGATCATTACATTTCATATTTTTTTGATTTGGCAGCATAACCTTAATTATTAAGTTTATTATTAGAGCACTAACACATTACACCGGTTCACGTTGATGTATTTTAGAGGTAGACCTACGAGTAAGTATCTAAGCTTGTAGGTACGAACATCAGATATCAACACGACATCTGTGGATAATGTGCAATACACTTAATATACACAATATTGACTACACATTGCCGACTCTATAGGTACTTACAAAGTAGAATATTCCAATTAAAAGTATGTGTATATGTTATCCTAAGTTATTCCTATGAGATCATACTTATTTGAATTTTTGGTACCATAAGGAAACTGATAGAAACGAAAGCCCGTTCAATGCCGTCGGTGGCTATTGTCACGAGCGACGGCGGCATAGGAACAGGTATAGGATACTAAGTTCCGGATACGAGCTAACGTTATTCCGTACCGACACCAGTCTTAACGCATACAACGCCATGCTATAGAAAGAAAACTATCGATACCCTATTACGGCGCGCGTATAAACGTTAAAAAATACAAAAAGAAAGGAGGAAAGGAATAAAAACTCCCAACATTGAATAAGGTGTACCATAGTGATAGCACACATAATACAAAAATAAAAGACATTAGCGCAAGTATCAGTTGCGCGTGCGTTGTGTTGTGTACGTGTTGCGTTGTATGGCTGGAAAATGGACACCGGTTCAAACGGAGGCTCGCTCGATGAGGTCGGTGGCGATGGAATCACGGCGGCGGAGGGAGATGGGCGCGCGCGGCGTGGCCGGCAGCAGCGCGCCGCCCTCGCACTGCTTGTTGCCCAGGCAGTTGCACGAGCACACCTGACACACACACACACACACAAGTCTTATTGTGTGAGGCACAACCAACTTACACTTACCCTTATGTCGCGCTCTTGTACGAATTTAACTCGTGCGTATACATGCGTTCACGCACGAACAATCCCGACCTTTGAAATACTCAAACTCAAAAGCTTTTATTCATTATTAGGTACAATTTGATGATTTGTGCACACTTAATGAAAGTCATACAGATAAATTATACATTCTACATTCATCCGCTTTGATCGCCCCTCAGGCAAAACGTAGACTGGGAGAAAAAAGCGGGCGGAAAAAAACTCCCAGCACTCTTTTAAAAGTAAATAAAACTTAGTCTATAATGCAGTATGGCTAGGTCCAATAAAGGAACACACGTGACAGCTATCGTGTGTGTCAATATCGCCCCATTGCCATCCGCTCACAAATAAAACTGTGGGAGTTAAGTTAAAAGTATGCCATGATGTTTGGGTTCGTGCGTGGACGGTGCTTTACATACTTACGTTGCCTAAGTCGTGCGCACATAACTCGCGCTCACTCTGGGTGCTCTCATAGGAATTTTTGGTCGGGATTGCAATAATTTTGTTTGTAATTTAACGGAGCGAAGCCTGCCGGCTTAGCTAATTAAATTCGTACAAGAACGCGTTCAAACTGAGCACGGCCTTACAACTTAACCTTACCACACCAAACTAACCAAGGCTAGGAAATTCTAATATAAAAGCTTTGCCAGAAAAATAAATAAAAAAGGTGTTCTTTGATTGTCGATGTCAAGTTTTTGCAACCTCATTGGCTCAAATACATGACATTGTCGACATTAGCCAAGCAATATTATCGGTATGAGAAATTAGTTCAAATTTTTTCCGCAACATGGAATTTAAACTATTTTAAGCCATGACAGACTAGCCCTGTGAAGTTTCAGCATAAATAAATAATAAAAGAATCTTTTTATACAATTTAACTGTGGCCGCATAATGATTATGTCTTGTGTTTCAGTCAGAGAGTTCCGTTTGCCATTTTGCTAAAGATTTACTTGAACATAGTTGATTGAATATTTGTGAGTTGCGAGTACTACACACTGAACTGAACCATTGAATTATAAACGAAACACATAAAATGATTAATTTTTCTTACCGAGGCCTGATCGTCATGGGACCTCTGCCTGCCGTTGGCGGCGTGACCGTCGATAGGTAGGAGCGTGCGCGAGCCATCCTTATCTTCATCGCGAGCATTCTCCTCGGCTTGCCTAACAGAGCATTAGTTTTTTCCATAAATAATTAAAACTGGCCACATTTAATTGCGTATTAAACTATTAATTTGCATCGAACCACTGGTGGTCCGACTGCTATTGTTTAACTACTGTGTCTGTTTACTGGACATTCAATAGGTTAAAAAGCCAGGTCTTCATCAAAGAATAATTGCAACTTTTGAGTTGTCTGTCACACATTATTCGAAACTTAAACTAAAGTTAACTTTACTATCCCTTTTTGATGCCAGAAACTCAGAAATGCACTTATAACTATAAATAGCCACTGGCATACTTACATAGTCATGAACCTCAACACAAGTAAGTTGATACTGGCGGCTACAACGGCTAGTCCAAAGAGTATGAAGACCAGACTAAGGGCTACATATCCAGGCTTGCTTGTCAGGGCTTGATCATTCTGGAATAACAACTTCATTATTTAACAGTATTCACATTTATTTACATTCCACAATTTATGTTAATCTAGATACCTGCTTAATTTCGATTTATCAGTATATTCTGCTTCACTTTATTAATGCAATAAACATAAAGAAGGCTGCTTTAATAGATTTTTTACACTAAAAACTAAAATGGTAAATTACCAAGCAGTTTACTTTTACTGTGAGTTTCTGTCTTTCTTGTCTGTGTCTTTCTTTAAACAATGTATATTTAATAGTGTATATATAATAGTCTACTCTTTCTTTGGGCATTAGTTTAAAATAAGCTTTTCTAAGCTAATAGCTGAGCTAATAACCTAAATTGAAATTTATGAGTGTGCAATATGAGTTAAAGTGTCTATAAATTTTTTTGCTCACCTGAAGAGCAACATAATCACCAAATCCAATTGTTGTAAGAGTCACAAAGCAATAATAGAAGCTGTCAAAATAACTCCAACCTTCATACCTAGAGAACACAGCAGCCCCTGTAATGGAAGGAATAAGAAACAGGAATTATATTTACAAATAATAAAATAATACCACATGGACCTTGCTATGCAGTGAATAATGTGATTTATATTCACATGAGGGTCCTCTTTGTTGAGGGACTATGGACACACATGGAGACAATTATGTAAAGTACTAATATATATCCAGATTGTAAACAGAAGTGTAAATTCATTGTTTAAACTTTATCCTCCACAGAGCATTGTACGCAAGACTCTTAGATTGTGGATTCTTCTTGTATTTGAAGCAAGTTTTTACACCCTCCTTTTATTGATATTGGTATTGTGTCTTAACATTAGGCCATGTTCAGTTTGGATGTGATTTTGTACGAATTCAACTTGTGCTTATACATATTTTCATGCACAAACCTTAGAAATTCTTAATAATGTTTGCGCCCACACTGCTTCCGAGTTAGTCGTATGACAAGTGTGAGCGCTCCCATAGTTAACTTCCTTCTATCTTTCAAAATGTAACATAAAGTTAACTATTTTTAGAAATGTATTAGTGATTTAAGAAGTTAAAAACCTCACCAGTGGTTATAATAATTGAGGATAGTAGCCCTGTAGCAAACATGAGGTTCATTTCAGTGGCCTCTGTGGTCTCACACCGCAGGTAGCACTTGGCACGACGTATCACCACCGATGCGAACTTGTTCAAACGCTCACCAATACTTTGGAACATCACCAACCCTAATGGGATCCCAACCTAGAATAATCATAATAGCTTTTATGTGAAAGATAATAAACAGTGTGTCTGGTCTCAAACTATCTAACAAAATAAACTTAATTTCATTGACAAAACACCCTTCATATAGGTCTAACCCTTTTGTTGAAAGCAGCAGGCAGCCATTTGAATTTTGTAATTATAATTTTATATGGGTTTTATAGTGCCAACTAAAAAAATTCCATTATTTTTTTAATTATGTTGTAGGTGTACCTATATGTAATTAAGTGCAGACACAAAAGAGCAATTGTAATGTACAAGCAGACAGTTGCACTAAGACCGCACTCCGCGATAGTGCTCTCTCATTATTACCTCTGTGTGTAACTTGCATTAAATAATTTCATTCTTACAAGGACTTTGTTGTTTTTTCTACATCCTACAAGTCAAGCAGTATCCTACATACCTACATTGGTAACGACCATCCTACATTGGTGACCCCGACGGGTAACGACCGTCCTACAATGTAATACAATATAATTTCATTTCAATTTTTGTGACATAATTTTGGTAGGTTTATATCACATGCTATAAAATACAATACAATACTTTTGTCTGCACTTATCCAATTATAGCATGGGAAGCATAATTATATTGCATTAATTGGCTATTTCTACTATGTTGTAATAGAGAAGATTAAATACATACCATAGCATATGCCATACAGAAAGCTTTTCCGCCAACAGTTACAGGAGTGGAGTGTCCATATCCGATCATGGCAAGGACCACAGTCGCAAAATAAAAGGCTCCCGCAAACTTCCACTGGGGCCCGGCTTTGTGGGGCTTGTTCTCAATTATCACTATTTCTATCATGTGGTAGTCCTCCGGAGTTATGTTGTACTTACGTACCAGACCATTTTTCATGTCTTGAAAGTATTACGAAATTATGAACAATAAATAAAATTTATTAGATAAATAGAAAAATAGAATCAATGTATACCACCAATTTTAACATTATTTAATTAATACTGCTTCACTACTTTTCGTTGAAGAGGTTTTTTAAATGTTAAAAGTTTCCTATAAGATCATTCCCATTTTCATTAATGTCAAAAATAATACTCAATAGAATGTCCCAAATGATCTTAAAATCTTACCTGACAAAACTTCCCATCTTTTGCTCTCGGTATCAGATTCTAAAGCATCAAATACAGCAGCTCCGATCAACAAATACGTAAAAGTACACACTACAAGGGAGAGGGTGCGAACATTTTGTCGCTTCATTTTCATTCCGAGAATGTTAAATTTCTCACTCAGTTTGAAGATATATTATTATATGATCCTTCAAGTACAAATTAATTAGTAGCGGTCATAATTCTTTCTTAATTAATTTATTTTTATATCATTTCCAAAAGAAAATTAACGATACGCTTCACAGTTCACAATAGTTGACATTGATTATTTGATTGACAATTGACATCATTGACAATTAATTTTTTTTAAATTAAATGTCTTAAAATTTGTCAGATATAGTCACAGACGTAAATTAAGCTACAGATAACGAATTCCTGTATTTTGGATATGCAAAGAAATATACAATTTATTTTTGCAAAAATAAACGGTAACTGAAAGCGCTGCTTTCTTTTAGTTCATATTAAAATATAAAAAATATATAACACACTCACTAAATGTGGAGTTTTTTTAATCTGAGATCTAGGCTGAACTAATGAAAACACATGCCTATTGCCTGCCTATTACTTTTTTATATATCTGGGTTACCTGCTTATAGCATTTTTCCTAGCATGAAGTGGAATATTGTCTGAGATTCAATTCAATTGAAATTTTGCAATTATTGTTTTAAATTATACAATATACAGTTCAATTATTAGCAACTTCGTGAGAACCTTTAGCATTTTCACTCATCTTACAGTCGTGAAATAGCACATACCAAATAGGCACGTGGGTCAGCAACGTCTAAGAGACGTGAAAACGTGTAAAATAAAAAGACATAGTAACTCTTGTGTTTATATTTTATAATATTAATGAGGACACTAAAGTATTATTATAATAATTATATTTTTATAAAATTAAATGCATTTTTTGTACGCTTAGGGATAATTATTTTTGTAACTTGGCATTATATTTAAGCGTTTTGACATATTTGACAGTGAAAAGTTGACACCTCTGACCTCTGAGCCTCTGACTGACACCTGTTTAAAGTTAATAAAGTTTAAAAGCGTGTGATAATTTGCCTGCATGCGTGCGTGTGCGTTTCCGGTAGCGCAAGAATCGAATTAATTAGGGGACACGGACAGTTAAATGGTTAAATTTTCTCTTACTTTATAAAAGAATTGAAAATGAAAGTCGCGTGTAACAAATCTATCCCACCCCTAGGTAAACTTATATTTTATAAAGCGTCTATTTTTTGTTTAACATATTATTCTCGTGTCTCCTAAAATAGAATTTCTATTAATTTCACAGGTGGGTTACTCACTCTGGAGTTATACAGAAATACCGTAAAAGATGTAGAGGTTGCCTGGGATTTTGAAGGATCTGTGACTCTCCCGAACTCCTCCAAACGACTATATTACGGGACCAGCAACGATTTGATTCGTATTTTGGAGAATGCCTTCAACAAATCTGCTAGTCCTCTGGAAAGGCTCACGATGAATCATTGGCTGTCCTTCAGCCTGATCCTTGATGATGAAATACCGAAGTCTGTCGAGTATCTGGATAAGGTTCTGGGGCCTCAGACGTACCTGGTTGGCGAAAGCTTATCGGCGTCTGATTTGGCTGTCTTTAGTGTATTGCATGGTAAGTAAAAAAATTAAACAACCTAGAAGTACAATTTATATTATAGTTTATTTTATTGCACATTTATTTTCTATTTTCATAATTTTTACTGAATTGTATTAAGAGATAAGATGATGATATTTTAAAAAAAAGTTGTACAATAATTTTTATCTTAGTTGTCATAAAACATTTAAAGACACTTGTGATAAGATCAATGTTTATTGTAGCTGTTGCCTTTTATTTTTTAGACATGGATTTAGGATTTTAAAAATAATGTAAGATTTCTTATTTCTGCCTTCAAAAAAGAGATTATCAAAATTGGACACATTTGTATGTAATATTAACGGAATTGCACAATATTTACATGTGTTGGTCTATTACAGCTTCCAAACAAGTATACCAAATGTCATGGCTGTGTGTATGTAGATATGTTTGTCCTCGCATATCTCCGAAATTAACTGATGCATCGTGATTATTTTTTTATATTTATTGATATGCTCAAAATTATAATATCTATGTTATTCTCCCAGTTTCCAGTAAATTCGAAGAGTTGGCTGCAAAAAATCCTCCTAAGAACATTCTTCGTTGGATGAAGCTTATACAAGCACAGGAACCCATTGTGAAGGCGCTGAAAGAAATACCAGCAGAGGCAATGGCTGTTTTGACCAAAACTTCATCCAGGTACTGAACATTTTGTTTAAGTTAGTTTCTGCTTTTAAACCTTTGCAGTAAATCTAGCTGATTTTAGAACAATCCTCCTATTATTTGTTCGTCTTTGCACCATAGGGCTCTATCTCTTAAATGTAAATAGGGTCACCTGACATCTTTACAGAATACATGTTACTGCAGCTGACATCACAACAAATAAAACAGTTTATCTCTCATCCTATTTTATTATGTATCGTCAACTTCTCTCCTTAATCAAGGATTTCTGTGATAAGGGGATGCCTACCTTTAACAGTGCAGTTAAGAAGGGTGAATGCATGGATGATTATGAATTAATTAATACTACACCATTTTTATAACAACGTGGTACTGTTTCAGGAGGTTTCCAAACAAGGATGTGGATACAAAACAAGAGGGTAAATTTATTGAGCTTCCACACGCCGAAATGGGCAAGGTGGTGGTCAGGTTCCCTCCAGAAGCATCCGGGTATGTGTGTCTTACCTTTACTCATGAGAGCTTTTGTGGGATAGATGCATGGGTGTTAGTTATATTCTTACTTCAATAGCTGAATAGATCTGAGGTAATTTGGTGCAAGAAAAGTTTATGATGTGAATTAAGAAAACATATAGGATGTTTGTTATCTTTGTTAGAGCTGGTGTCTCTTGTATCGTAACAACAGAAGTTGTGAAGTACATTCTACATGCTACTCCCTTATAAGGCTATGCACGAGGTAACAATTATTTATTTTTAAGTGTCGATGTAACAACTGTTGGTGAACCAAATAAATAAAATAAAAATAAAAAATGTCAACTGTTAAGTGAAATGACCTTGAGACCAGTTGAGACTAAAGTAGGGATAATATTGTGTAATTTTGTGTTGAGCCTAGCTAATGTTTGGTTCATTAGATGATGTAAAGCTGATTGTAATTGTAGTGATATTGTGACATGAATTTATCATTTCATTCAGGGTGTCTAGTGTCTGTCTGTATTATTTTGTTGAAAATGAATCGTTTTGTAAACTTTTTTGATATAATCTCATTTTAACAAACACTTTTAAACGTTCATAACTAAAAGAATTACCAAAGAAGTGATTGTCCATAAAAGGAATTTTGTATACATATTTACTTTTTTAAATTCAAAAGAATAATCTGTTCATACTTTAATAAATTGATATAAATGCTGCAAATGAGCCTTGAGATTATCTCATTATCTCTGAGTTTTGTCATTCATTAATGTTAATATTTTTTACAGGTACCTGCACATTGGCCACGCCAAAGCAGCCCTGCTGAACCAGTACTACCAAAAAGCTTTCCAAGGGAAGCTCATCATGAGGTTCGATGACACCAATCCAGCAAAAGAAAATGCTGACTTCGAAAAGGTTTATTTCATTTATTTAAAAAAATGCTTCACATTCATAGTCCCACTAAGATTTATTCTGTTGTGCCATGAGCCACGGATCATGTGCCTCAGACAGATACAAAGGAGACAAGATTTACACACCGAGGCTAGAAAAAGGAGTTGCACTCATCATTTAAACTTCTACTCCGTTTGGAATTGAACAAAGTATCCTCAACATTTATTATGTAAAGGGTAACAACAGCACATCAATCCTATTATTTTTTTATATCTCAAATTCCATTTCAAAATCTGACATGGATTTGAGGTTTTTGGAATTCAACCCTTTCACCTCTAAAACAAATAAAGTATTTTTGATACATGGCAATTTTATATTTCAAGGTGATACTGGAAGACGTAGAAATGCTAGAGATTAAGCCCGACATGTTCACGCACACGTCCCAATATTTCGACATGATGTTGGCCTTCTGCGAGAAGCTCATCAAGGAGGGCAAAGCGTTCGTGGACGACACGCCCGCAGACCAGATGAAGACTGAGAGGGAGCAGAGAGTAGAGAGCAAGAATAGGAACAACTGTAAGTAGCTTTTTATATGTCATCTTGTTGTGTAGGATTTATGAATTTTCAGGAGAATGCATAGTCCCTCTCCACCAATCCGCATTGGAGCAGCGTGGTGGAGTACGCTCCAGGCCTCTGTAGCCATACTTCATCTTCTCTAAATTTCTTTATTTCATTATTCGGTTACATCATCGACTCGACATTGATCATTCATCGATCCTTGTAAATATTCATTCGATAGTCGCATCAATGTCATATCCATCCCCGTCTCTAGTGCACAACCACGAGCAGCGCGTTGCCTAGAGACGAGATAACAAGGGTCGTCTTTCAGAGATTTTTCCTTACTGTTCGCTATTTTATATTTTCTTGTAATATTGGTTAAATATGAGTTATGTTGCGGTATTATCTTGTAAATGTTATTTTGTAAATAACTACGTGTAAATAAACTGTAAATACTATCAGTGCCCCCTTTCAATTATCTCCAATCACTCCTTCTACAAAAACATAGCGCCATCTCATCCGGCGCTATATTGGTGACCCCGACGTGATCTCGTCTCTAGGCAACGCGCTGCTCGTGGTTGTGCACTAGAGACGGGGATGGATATGACATTGATGCGACTATCGAATGAATATTTACAAGGATATGTAAAAATATATCGATATAATTATATTATATCTGACTCCACAAAATTTAATTACGTCATCGGCCACTTAGACAACCAATACTCCAGGGAGGTGAAGGATATTATTATCAATCCTCCTCCCACTGGAAAGTACGAGAAATTAAAAGCAGAATTGATTAAGCGCCTCACTGATTCTAATGAGAAAAAAATCAAACAACTTCTCATGCACGAGGAACTGGGCGACCGACGACCTTCACAGTTCCTTCGCCATCTGAAAGGTCTCGCTGGCAATAATGTTCCTGATGATTTTTTGAAGACTATTTGGTTGGATCGTCTTCCACAAGGCGTTCAGATTATTATTGCAGGCCAACCAGCGACGACACCTCTCGATGACCTGGCCCAGCTAGCAGATCGCGTTTGTGACCTAACACAGTCCTCACCAAGGATCGCCGCTGTGAATACCGATGTACCGAGCTCTATAGTGCAGGATCTGACGAGAGAAGTCGCAGAACTCCGAAAGCAGGTAGAAATGTTGAGTTCTTCTTCGAAAAATAGCAGGAGACCTCATTCACGGTCTAGCTCGTCTAGGAATAGATCCAGCTCGGGTTCAAGTCGCACCAGGAAGCGTTCACAGTCCAACTATAAACAATACCCCGTATGTTGGTATCATAATAAGTTTGGCGAGAAGGCTGTCAAATGCATCCAGCCCTGTGAATACAAAGCGGAAAACATCCGGGGCAGTCGCTAATGGCGACTGGTGATTGCCCATCAACTCCATCAACTGGTCGCCTGTTTGTCACCGATCGATCATCGAAGACACAGTTCCTGGTCGACACAGGGAGCGACCTCTGTGTTTTCCCGCGGTCGGCGCTACGTGATCGTCGTGCGCGTACTGACTATAGCTTGAGTGCGGCCAATGGTTCTTCTATTGCTACGTATGGTTATGTTTCTCTTAATTTAGATTTCGGTTTAAGACGAATTTTCGTTTGGAGGTTTATTGTAGCGGATGTAAATAGGCCAATTATCGGTGTAGATTTTTTAAATTATTACAATTTGATAGTAGACTGTCGTAATCAACGATTGATTGATAATTTAACTTCTCTTTCAACGTGTGCTACTGTAAATAATTGTAAAAATGTATATTCTGTAAAGGTGCTGATTGGCGATTCTTGTTATCACAAAATCCTTTCAGAATTTCCCGAAATCACCCGACCAGCCGGTAGAGAGCATCCCACACCTCATAACACAGTTCACCACATCCGCACCACACCAGGCCCTCCAGTTTCCGCAAGGCCTCGGCGTTTAGCGCCGGACAAACTAAAAATTGCTCAGAAGGAGTTTCAGTCCATGATCTCCAACGGGACCGCTCGTCCTTCCGAGAGTCCTTGGTCGTCTCCTCTGCATTTGGCCCCTAAAAAGAACAACGGATGGCGTCCTTGCGGGGATTACCGACAATTAAACGCCCGCACGATACCTGACAGGTATCCGATTAAGCACATCCATGATTTTACGCACAGTATTGCTGGGTGCTCTATCTTTAGTACCATAGACCTGGAAAAAGCGTATAATCAGATACCTGTCAGCCCGGATGATATACCGAAGACCGCCATCACGTCGGGGTCACCAATATAGCGCCGGATGGTATGACGCTATTTTCTTGTAATATTGGTTAAATATGAGTTATGTTGCGGTATTATCTTGTAAATGTTATTTTGTAAATAACTACGTGTAAATAAACTGTAAATACTATCAGTGCCCCCTTTCAATTATCTCCAATCACTCCTTCTACAAAAACATAGCGCCATCTCATCCGGCGCTATATTAAATTGTATCTGACATATATTATATTGTATTGTATTTTCCGGCCTACACTGGGCCGTACAAAGTTCTTTCCAGGGAAGACAAAGTTTTTAAAATACTTCTGAATAATAAGGAGGCTACAGTTTCCGTTGACCGATTGAAACCAGCCTTTTTACTTTCAGTTTCAGAAGATAACCCCGTTCCGGAAATACCTCCTGATAATTATGTCAGTCGTGCGGGGCGACGTGTTAAATTTCCGGATTATTATCGCCCTTGACGGTCTCTGGAGGGGGGTGATGTAGCCATACTTCATCTTCTCTAAATTTCTTTATTTCATTATTCGGTTACATCATCGACTCGACATTGATCATTCATCGATCCTTGTAAATATTCATTCGATAGTCGCATCAATGTCATATCCATCCCCGTCTCTAGTGCACAACCACGAGCAGCGCGTTGCCTAGAGACGAGATAACAAGGGTCGTCTTTCAGAGATTTTTCCTTACTGTTCGCTATTTTATATTTTCTTGTAATATTGGTTAAATATGAGTTATGTTGCGGTATTATCTTGTAAATGTTATTTTGTAAATAACTACGTGTAAATAAACTGTAAATACTATCAGTGCCCCCTTTCAATTATCTCCAATCACTCCTTCTACAAAAACATAGCGCCATCTCATCCGGCGCTATACCTCCCTCTGTTGTGGGGAGAGATTCGTGCCATGCCCAACAGTGGGATGTAAAAGGGTTGCATAGTCCTTGCCCATCTTGGCTGTAGCTATTGATTGTCATCAGCGAGTTCATCATGTCCAAATTTCATGGTCTCTGATCATTCTTACCATTAACCCATTCCCTGTCCCAAGAGTCACATGTGATTCATATCCATTGTTTAACTATTGTGTCTATTTACTGGACAGGAAAACTGTTAAAATGAAATGAAATGAAAAACGTTGAGGTATATGGCTTAGATAATGGTCTTACAGGGCATTTTAACCAATCCATGTTCACCTTTTCAAGCTTTGTTGGGGATATGTGTATTCTAGTGTCTACTACTCTATGATGTGTGTTAGTCACTAATGGTTTTGTGCATTAAAGTTTTCATCACATCCAGTGGTGTTTGCTGTTTGAACTTGTTTGATACTTGCAATTTGTGTGGGTCCATGCACTCATTTAATTTTAACCATTATTATATATCATTAATTTCTCTTTCACCCTCAGCTGTAGAGAAGAACCTGCAGCTCTGGGAAGAGATGAAGAAGGGCAGTGACATCGGCATCCAGAACTGCGTCCGCGCCAAGATCGACATGGAGTCCACCAACGGCTGTCTGCGCGACCCCACCATCTACCGCTGCAAGCCCGAGGAACACCCAATGACTGGCACCAAATACAAGTGAGCATCTCTTGTTTGTAGCTGGAGGAGGTCTGGAAACGATGCTGCATTGCAATTATAATTTTCGTCTAATGACTAATCTTTGTCAGATTTAAACTACATCCCATGTTCTCAACCTTTGGGGTTTGGGGACTACAACACAGCTTTAATTTTCTTTGTTCTAATGTCGTTATTCTCATCCATAGGTAACAAATGAGAAATTCTGTAATATTTTTCCATGTTATAATTATAAAATGTATTTTTTACGTTTAGTTTTTAGTTTAGTTTTAAGGTTCGTTTTTAGTTAGGTACCATTGATAACGTTAAATGTGTTGTTAAGCAATTTTATCAATAACAGTTTCAGGGTCGACAGTCTAGTTAAAAGAAGAGGTTCAGAGAGAATAAAGCTTACATTCACTTTTGTTATTACAGAGTATATCCAACGTATGACTTCGCGTGCCCTATAGTGGACTCGGTGGAGGGAGTGACGCACGTCCTGCGTACAATGGAGTATCACGACAGAGATCCACAGTTCTACTGGTTCATCGACGCACTTGGCCTTCGCAAACCTTACATCTGGGAGTACAGTCGGTAGGTGTCCAGTGTCCAGTGTCGTGTTTTTGTTGATTTTCATAATATTATTAGGATAAGTGTTATGCAATATGGTCATATGTGGACTGAGGAGGACCTACATACTTGTCTTTGTTAGAGGAGACCTGACCAATATAACATACCTAGCTAAAATGAAATTATATTCTGGGGTGAGCCTGGTTCTTAAGATGAGATTTCCAAAAAGTTTGAGGCGACACCAAATAACAGGCACCTTCAACCCAACTTTTTTGTTATTTTGAAGGAAAAAAAATTGACTGCAGAACAAATAGTCTTCAGAAACTGCAGCACATAGATTTTAAATTCCATATAATTTTCATGAACAACTTATATTATAAGCATGTTTTATACATAATCTTAATTTTTTTGCTATTTCAGACTAAGTATGACAAACACAGTTTTGTCAAAGAGAAAGCTGACATGGTTTGTGGAACAGAAACTCGTTGATGGATGGTGAGTAGGTATTCTATAATATTTTTCTGGTGTGAAGAAACATTGATTAGGGGAGCTATATGTCCAAAAGTAGACTTCTGAAGGTTGGCGGATAGATTAAAGGCGTAAACAGAACAATTTAGTCTCAATATGCATGGACACATCACTTATAGGTGATAACTTGTTTATGGCATTGATTACAGAAAAAGTGACATCATTTATACAAATAAATAAAATTGGAGTGTCTTGTATGTCTTTGTAATATAAAAATAACCGCTTTTTACTAAAGGCATATACATAATTATATGTATGTATACACAATAAATATATCAAAATCAAATCTTTTACTTTTGAATTCCACGCGGACGAAGTCGCTAGTTTCACATATAAATTTAAGCGATAAATAAATTGAATTGCATTTATACTATTATGGCAGTGAACGTTGTTCTATGTTTATGTAAAGTAGAATTTGAAAATGAAGAAATAACTGTTTTGTTTAACGTCTAAAACGATCAAGGAATTGAAGAAATCGAGCCTTGTTAACTAAAAGTGTCAATTAGCCTGGTATGATTTGTTTGGCGACCACGTTTAGGCAAAAGGAGCACAGGCCGCCCTCCGACCAGGTGGACTGATGACCTGAAGAAGACAGCGGGAAACCGTTGGATACAGAGGGCCCAGGACCGGGCGGAGTGGCGTCGATTAGGGGAGGCCCATGTCCAGCAGTGGACTACTAAGGGCTGAAAGGAAGGAAGGAGGTATGATTTGTTTAATCGGGACGAGTAAGTTATGGTTGGATGCGCTAGGGACGACCCCCGCATGCCGACGGTGCGCGGCGTGCTGCGGCGCGGCATGACGGTGGAGGGGCTGCGGCAGTTCATCGCGGCGCAGGGCTCCAGCCGCTCCGTCGTCTTCATGGAGTGGGACAAGATCTGGGCCATCAATAAGAAGGTACTGTGCCATTGTCTTTGCCTTCTTACTAGACTACAGCGAAAAAAACAAACAAACACAGGTTTACATAGAATACAATATAGAGTTATGATTTTGACTAGTATGTATGCATGTTCATGGGAATGTGTGTGTCATGGGAATGGGAATTAGTCAGCCCATAAATATTTTGTGACAACTTATTACAGGTATAAGTGGTTTTTACAGTAAATAGATATTTTATTTCATTGCCATTTAAAAAGAGAGCCATTTAAAGATAGAAATATCATCAAGTACCTCCTGTACCTTTCTATGTCTTTTAATCATAGCCATAAATTAACAACTAATCCCGTCCAGGTGATTGACCCGATAGCGCCGAGATACACGGTGCTGGAAGCAAAGCCAGTGCCTGTCTTCATTGAAGCCTTCGAAGAGGACAGCACTCTCACCGTCCCTCTCCACCCCAAGAACCCAGCGGTGGGCAACAAGACGGTGTGGGTGTCGAGCAACCTCGTCATTGACTATGAAGATGCCATGCAACTGAAGGAAGGCGAGAATGTCACCTTTATCAACCTCGGGAACATTCTCATTGATAAAATTCACAAGTAAGCTATAAAATTTATTATTCTAATAAATAGACATATGCTATTTCATTCTCTGTCTCGCTCTCTTCGTTCCCGGTCATCGAATAAACTAGACGTGTTTTGTGGTGCTCCATTTGTACAATAAATTGTGAAGAAATTACAATAAACTAAGTGTCCAGAACCAGTGCATCTTCAATCAGACAATATTCCCAGTTTATTTAAGCAAGTGCATTCAATATTAAACATGATTGTGGTCCTTCGAGCCGGATTTGAACCAGCGACCTATGGATTAAAATCAATTCCCTGTGGAATAGGGTAAACCAGAGAGTAATTGCCCAATTCAAATTTTTTTTTGTTAAGAGCAGTTTGGTAAGAATTCGCTACACAGTTCTGTGTGAACTTTTTTAGTACAAATTGGAAGCTTCCTATACATATATTTTAGATATACTCTGTTATTAAACAATATTGCCTATAAGTCCCATCCTTTTCAGAAACTCCTATTCAAAGTAATGTCAGTTTTATTTAAGTCCCTTCCTTTTTATAGGAAACTTCTATACAGAGTATTGTTAAATTTGTTTCCATGACCTTACTTTCAGATCAAAAAGCGGCAAAATTATGAAGATCGACGCCTCACCCAACCTCGAGAACAAGGACTACAAGAAGACACTGAAGATAACATGGCTCGCTGACGTCATAGAAAAGCCGATGATGCCAGTACACTGTGTGTACTTTGACCATATCATATCCAAACCGCTTCTTGGGAAGGACGAGGACTTCAAGCAATATATTGGACACCCAACCAGGGTTAGTAGTCGACGAATTTCGTAGCTCTATTCAAACCCTAGGAATAGGAAATAGATAGAAGGGCTATGGGGGCGGGGTGCAGCATCTTTTGATTGCATTTTTGATGCCACATTATTGAAAAATAAAAATAAAAAAATTAGTCCAAAAAATAAAATAAAAATGTTAGGTGTGGACAATCCTTACCACTTAGGGGTATGAAAAATAGACAGTCGCTGATTCTCAGACCTAGACCTACTAAATATGCATATAAAATATCATAAAAATCGGTCAAGCCGTTTGGAGGAGTATGGTAACTAAAACTGTGACATGAGAATTTCATTCATATATAAGAAGATAAATGTTGTTTTACTCAGTGGGAAGTACCGATGCTGGGCGAGCCGGAGCTGGCCAGGGTGCGCAAGGGCGACGTCATCCAGCTGCAGCGCCGCGGCTTCTTCCGCGTCGACGTGGAGCCGCTGCCCAACTCGCCCTACAGCTACGTAGCGCGCCCGCTGATACTCTTCCACATACCCGACGGCAGCACCAAGGAACCACCGGGCCACGTGAGTTGTTCTCTTTATTGCTGTCACCCTCTTTTTTAACAGCAAAATCATAGAAACAGGCAAAAGGGACACTCGATGGTTAGGGAGACATGCCATGACATTGTCACCTGTTACCTCTGGCTACCTTCGAATGCTGCAACATTTAGCATGTATGTACATAGCGCGCCCGCTGATACTCTTCCACATACCCGACGGCAGCACCAAGGAACCACCGGGCCACGTGAGTCGTTTTCTTCATTGCTTTAATCTGCTTTTTTCAGAGAAACAGGCAAAAAGGACACCTGTTTGTTAAGGAAACTGAGATGCCATGACAATGTCACCCTGGCTACCTTGAACGATATTCACTTTATGAAACAGTAAAGGAAAACATAGCAAGGAAACCTGCATGCCTGAGAGTTCACAATAAAATATTCTCTAAGGCATGTGAAGTGTGAAACAGCAGTAGGCCAGCGTGGTGGACAAAGACCTACATCCCGCTCATTGCGAGAGGAGGCCGACCCTGCAGTGGGTCATTAATGGGTTACAGATACCTTTGAATGCCAAATGTCATGACTGTATCCAGACTCCACATAGTGACTTGTTAGGTTACCGTGAGGCATCCAAATTAGCGATGTTTCCACAAGCGAAATATTCATCTAGGCAAGCGAAGTAACATCTTAATAGCGTGAGGAATTCAGCTAAAATTCTAGCCTTATTTCAGCAATTGGTTTACCTGCAGCCTGGTTTAGAGTTCGATCGGAAAATCGGAACCAGGCTGAAGGTCTAACAAGCTGAAGTTCAACTGACTTGAAATTTTAAGAAAAGTCCTCCTTGCATTTCAGAAGACATTAGATAAGACCTTATAATTTTTAAATAAATGCTTATAAAACATATTTTTGTTTTTAAACTAAGGCCCCTTCCTGTTATTTTTTATTTTTTTATTCGTGTTATAAGTACACATTATTTACACTTCTGTTAATTAAACTCTTGAATACTAGCATCGATTAATCTGGCATTCTGAAACTGTAACTCTGTTTCAATCATTAGGACCGTTTGGTATCTATATAAAAAAAATCTACATAATGTTATATATTTTAAAAACGCATAAATAAAAAAAATACAAAAAAATTACAAGCTTAACATTTTTATTCTCACACAACAGTTCTCACACTTAATAAACTTATAAAAATTAACGAATCAACAGACAAATAAAAAAATATCTTATTCCCTTTTACTACAAAAAAACATACAAATAAACCTTCTTTACTTATTACTTGCACTAATGTAGTAACAATAGGTAATCACGATACTAAGAAACATGATATCCCCACTACCTACCATTGGTGGTAATCATATGCGTCATAAATAAATTGATTTCCATAAACAAACTCTATGGACAATCTGTGCCTTGGGTGAATGACTAACATTTTCTGTAAGAGCTTTACAAAATCATTTAGTTTATTTAAATCTCTAATTCTTTGAGCTTCAGTGCTTCGGTGACTCCAGTTCTTGAAGTAGGCATTGTATATAGAGTCAATGAGTTTAGTGTTTTTTAGAATATCTCTAATGATGCTCACATCCTGAAACAAATAACCTTATATAAACAACCATGATTTTAAACTTAATAAAAAATACATACTTGGCAAAAGTCACCTCAGTGTCAAAACAGATGAGAATCCTTACTAATTTGAAGTTAAAATAAAATTAATATAATTTCTTTATACCTTCGCTGCAGGGCCAATTTTTCTCAAAAACTTTGTTCCTATAAAATGATATCTACTATAGCGAGATTTGTTGATCATATCCAAAGGTACACAGCCCAAACAGCAGGTCTGTTGGAAAAGGATTTCGTTATTGTATCTTCCTGGAAACAGTTTTGTATTGGTGGCCATTTCGAACAAGACCACTCCTGTCGCCCACACGTCGATTTCAAACCCCGCTGAGTATCCTAAAATTACTTCTGGTGCTCTATAATTCGCAGAGCCCATGTTAGGTAGGATTGACAATTTGTTTATGTAACAAAGTCTGTCAAAGCCGCACAGCTTCAAAATATTGTTGCTGCTGTTAATTAGGATGTGCCTTGGTTTGATATCTGCAATAAAAAAAAAATTTTTGTTGTAAATTTACGTCTCCAATATTACATGCATGCTGTGTAATAGAAACCTCAAAAGCTAACGAAAAACAGGTTTAAAGCTATTCCTAAAATTAAACAATTGAACAGGGAAACCCAGAAAAACTGTATGTGGAGTCTAACATTTGTATTTGTTCAACAATTTACAACATCTATCCATCACAAATTGTCACATTTAAATAAATATTTGTATTAAATAAGAGTAGAGGTATTAGTAATTTGGATAATTTAGGTAGTAGTGAAATTGTAAGTAACTTACCTAAATGCACCATATTGTTATTTCTCAAAAACATTACAGCCGTAACTAGCTGTCTCGCGTAAACTTGAACGTCTTCTATGCATAGCGACGTTTTGGCCTCATGCAATACTTCTGCTAAGTTTTTTGGGTAGTACTCCATCAATATATACCACTTTTCTTCAAACATGAAAGCATTTACTAAAAAAACTGTAAATAGGTTATCCCGAGGTATATTCTCTTGAAGAGAATACCACATTCGTTTCTTATTGCCATCCATTGCACTTTTGTGACTAAAAAGTAAAATTACCACCATTATTATTTATCGTAAGTCACAATTATATTTTCCAATCACATGTATGAAAATAAACAAGCGCTGATACATCAAACGACTAAAGGTGGTCGCTTCAATTTTGCTTCTCCGGTAAACAAGTTAAGGGACCAGCCGAAACCACATAATATCAAGAACGTGCTGCTACGTGACGAATTAAGATGGCAACGGTTGGTATCCTCCCGAGTGATATATTGTTCTCCCATTTATTAATGTCTAATTAGAATGAAAAAGGTATACTTTACTGTAATATCTTAAGCGCAAAATAACTTCCAGTGCGATGAATACATTTGAAAACTCTTGAGAATGATCCATTATGAATGAGAGAGCTAATGGAATACTTTGCCCCTAAACATGAGAACATTAAATTTTCTAGTTCTTTCGCCTCAAGCGTTTTCAATGTTTTAGTTTGTTCATAGTTTGATTTGGCGCTTTGAGGTGACAATCCAATAAATGATTTAATTTTTTTATTGTTTTTTTGAATAATGTTCTTTTCTTTATCTTCTTGTGTTTTAGAACTTTGTTTTATTATACTGTTGTCAAATATAGGCTTTTTCTGCTCCTCTTTTTCATTATTATAATTCATAGGCTGATCTGTGACAGTTTTGTCGTTGTTATTAGTAATCTTATCATCAATTTTAACTATCATATCACGTTTTGTAGCCTCTGTTAAATTCGAAATGTTGTGTTTATTTTTTATATGTTCGGGTTGTTCTTTCAACAGAGTTTGGTTATTTATAGAATGATTTACTTTACAATCTCCTTCCTCGTTGGCATTGTTTCGTAAAGTCATCGCATTTGAAATTTGCTCATTGCTGTTTTCGATACATATCGTGTTCTTTTGATCCACATTTTTCGGGTTTTGCTTCTCTTCAATATCAGAAAAATAATTCGATTTGTTAATATTTTCTTTATTTTTATTATTTTTTTCATTTTCTTGATCGACTAATTGTTCCGGTTTCTTAGAATCGTTTACAGATTTTACCGAAATTTCATTCAAATAACGCTCTGTATCAATACTACTTGATTCATTGTTAATATTTTTCTGATTATTGGCTTTTTCTCCTTTGGTCACAGGGTTTCTGATGTTTGGAAGGTTATTGTTATTTTCCACATCGGTTTTGTACTCGGACATTAAATTGATTTTTATTTGGCTTTTATTGGCTTCCACCTGATTTGAGACATTGGAATCATGATAAATTTTAATATCTTGACTACTTTTAGCAGTCGAATCTTTGTTGGGTAATTGAGTCGATGGAGTCGTTGATTGGATATTTTTTGCATGGCTTATTTTTATGCTATCATCTTTATTTTTCTGCATTTCACTACATGAGATCATTTGGTTTGCGTCTGTGAGTGTTTCTTTTTCTTGCTTTATTTTAATAGCCCCCTCCGAATTATCTTGCGATACGTCTGTTTTGTCACATGTCCGTAAATTGTTCAACATACTTGTTTGATCTTTTTGAATATTTTGTCTGAAAACGAATTTTAATTATAATGATACTAAAACTTAATAGTAAGTAAATTTTAGCGAATATAATTAATTTATTATGATGCAAATATTCATATATTACAAATATTATGAAGATCTGAAGACGGCGGTAACATGATTGATGATATATTATTATTTATTACTGATTTAAAGTATACAAAACTGAAATAAATCTTACCCAAAAAACAATTCATTTTGTTTTCCAATGGAATGCCCAATTAAATCATCATCTTCTTCACCTTTTAATATTTTGATTAAATCGATAGCATCAACTTGGGTATCATTATCAAGCGTATTCATTTTTTTGTCTGTTCCGGATATCTCATTTTGCCATTTATTTGGTTGAACATCACATGTGTCTAGGCTCTCTATAATTTCATCAATATTGAAATCATTAAGGAAGTCAAGTTCAACATTTGATGCTGGACTCACCTTGCTGATATCTGTACTTTCACAAGTGTCAATTATTCGAGAATTTGTTTGTGAATGTTCGTTACATATAATATTTATGATGACCTTGATTTTTTTGTAACTTTTTCTTTTCTTTTCTTGCTTCTTAATAGGGGATTTAGATATTTTATTACGCTTAATGCTAGTAGATTTTGGATGAAACTTATCGCTTGAGTGTTTGTTTTTCAAACTTTTATGTGTTTCTTCTTTCTTGTGAGTTACATATTTTTTAGACTGTTTAAACCTTTTTAAGTCCTTGAGATCATATTTCTTAGTGACTTTTACTATACTTTTTACGGAAGTCACACCCTCAATTGTATTTATGTGTTTTTTTAATGTCTTTTTAACGTTATTGCTTATATAACTTGTTGATGGCCGCGATTGCATTTTCTTTATATTTATTTCTCTCGAATTGTCGCTGGATTTTTCTTCATTTTTTTTTGTTTTTGGATTTCTAACAGTCGTAGGTTTTTTTTTACTATCATTATCACTTAGCTTATTTGATGTTATTTTCTTTTGTTTTTGCACGACTTTGGGAGTATCATTTTCAGTCAGTGTGCAATTAGTTTTCACCAGGTTTCTGACCCGGTTCTTTCTTATTTTTTCTACGTTTATTTTTTTGGAAACAGTCATTACGTTTTCTTTTTTCTTTTTATGTAACGAAAAAGCGGTGTCATTATATTCTGAATTGCCTGCATTTTTCTTAGTGATAAGCCTACCATCCTTTGAAATGTTATTACTTTTTTGTTCTTTATTGGCCTTTACATATGTTGATTCTAAAAGCAGCTTACTTTCGTGTCTTGAATTATCTTTTAATTTATTCGTCTCAAGTATTGATTCAGTGTGTTTTTCTAAGATATTGTTTTTAGTACTATTGAGTGAATTATTCAGTTTTGGTGTTGAAGTTTCAGTAGCATTGATAGAAATAATTGATGTTTTAGGCGCGTTTTTTCGTGGTATCTTTTGATGCTGCAAAAAAGAAAATGTAGGTGTACACATTTTTTAATTGTTATTTAGCTGCGAATTATTAAAATGACAAGAAACATATTATGTTTTTCGTTACTGGCAGCTGCGCGAAATTTAAATTGACTCGTCAGTTGGGTACCTATGTAGTACCTAGTTGATGTACTGTTCTACTTGTTGCAGATTTTTTAAAACCCCTTAAATCCTATGAGGAAGGTACTGATGTGCACATTAAATGTGCCTCCAGCGGTCTGACGCATTAAATTACTGAGCGCGCTCGAGTAGTTAAGCTTAAGTTGATCAATCGCTTGCGATTCGTGCCGCGGGCTGAGCGCTGGCGCTAGGGTAAAGTTAAAGGAGAATAGCAAAATTTCTACGTTAAACTTTCACTTGAAAAATAAATCCGTTCCATTAATGTACGATACCTTATTCCACAGCTGTAAAAGTTACTAATCTAATGTGGCTACGATGTTGTCTGTAGCATACACGTGGTTCAAATGGCTGCAAAATGTGAGTGAATGGAATTATTCACCATGATTATTCACAATTATTTAACAATTATTCTACGTGGGCGTCATGGGCGTGTGTGTCACACAATGTGTTTTTGTTGTGGTGTGTTTGTGCTACATGTGTAACAAGCCTTACCTAATCATCATTCTTCTCTTTCGACGAAAATCTTTTTATATAGACCCATAATTTACTATACATGAGGTGACTATATAGTGTCGCCGATTTTAAGTTTTAAACAAAACAAGTTACAAATGTAACGCAACCTGCGTTAAATCTGTTGGTAAGTACGTAAACTTACCCAAATGGACGCACTAGGAGCCAGCCCAATACTCTGCAGATAATTGGAAGCCCAACTTGGTTTTGTGGTTGTATCTATCTTCTTAGGAGCTGTTTTATTTTGAGTCGGCGATTGTTGATGTACTGATTTATTGTCATGGTTTGTGAAGTTGTCGACAATCGGCACTACGATGTTGTTTTCGAATTTTCGTTGCTTAGCGGGCGGAGCATTCGAATCCATGGTTGGAACAATGAGTATGTTCGGACTTACGTATTGCGAGAAATACGATTTCTTGTTCATTTTCAAACTGTAAATAATTGACTTATTCTCATCATGGTTTAAAAATATTTTAGCCTTAGGTTACCTATATAACTCGGGTAAGTACAAGATAGGCGTGGTGTCACTTTCGGTATCCAAATACCTACTTATTATAGATTGTTTCATTAAATTGCCCTAACATATTATGATTAAGGCTTCGTGGACATAGGTTAGCTTTCATTCGATTTAAGTAATACATAATTGGGCGTTTAACATTTTATACTAAAAGGTAAAACGTTTCCTACTAAATCAATCGTATTATTATTAGTATGGGCATGGTCAAAAATGGATATTTTGCATATCCATCTTTGAGCAAATGAAAATTGATTTAGGCCTGGAACATTATTTAAAAAATTCGTATTGTATTGTAGATGGATTATTTAAAATATAGGTACGATTTACAAAATTGCTTAAAAATTAAAGATCAGACCCACCGCCGTCAAAAACCACCTATGACACGAATATTTATTGGCAAAATTATAAAATTATTATGCATAATTTCAGAAAAATTAAGATGTTCAATAAGCTTACAAAAAGACCGTTGGCGGGTCATGGAATTCAGCCAAGCCCTAAATGACGAATCCTCAAACACTCCTCGAAAATGTGTAACAACCCTCCAGCTATTATATATAAAACTTATTTAATATTATAAAACTTACCCGTATCAAACTTTAAGATGCTCGTATTGCAACCGATGTATTCAATGCATTTGCCGACACTTCACTGAGTACTCATTTTTTAAATTAATATAGGACAAAATTATTCGGCGTTGCAAAATTGACAAAACAAGTCAACAGAAAAATTATGACATTGACAAAACAATTTGTCTACCTGGCATTTTTTAATAAATAGGTACACCTACCTACCTACTTCTTTTAAAAGTGTTACATTGCGTTCCGTTTCGGTAGTTCAATGTCTGATTTATATCTTGCGAAAATAAAAAAATACCGCGTCTAAAATTTATTTCAAAAAATTCTTTTTAGGTACCTATATTAATATTCACCCAATCCTTGAGTAGGTATTAAGTATTCGTAAAACGATGTTTAACATACTCGTCATATTTTAATATCAGATTTTAAATTACTAGAGCAGCTGTGCTTCGTAGGTACTAGGAAGTGGAATATGATTTTGAGTTTAATATTTAGTCAGTTAGATTAAACATTAGAAAACAGATACCTATTAGTGTTGCCGCATTGAATCGTGCATAGTAGTCGTAGAGCCCTGTCGGAAGCCCTATGGGCGGTTTGAGAACACCCGACGCGGGTTGGCCACAAGTTTCTCCACCAATTAGTATTGGAACAGCGTGGTGGAGTATGAGTCGACATCCTGTTGTGAGGAGAGACCTCTTTAATACTCTTGATTATATATTTTTTTAAAACGGTTCTAAGAGTTCTCTATAAATTATGTTGAAACGTAAGTTTTAACAACTTTATCATTTATTGTGTCACAATTTAGTCTGTATCAAAAGAATTCAGTGGAAGGGAGTAAATGAAACAATATATTGATTATGTTTTAATCATCTTTTATTTATACACAATTTCCAACACATAATTACACAACGGCCTGCCGGTCTTGTCTGCACTAAGCACCTGCCTATAAAAATAATATTTTTGAGAGAATTCATTTTAAACAGAGTAACAACTTAAATCATGTATAGTATTATCTGTGGGCTATCCCGAAAAATATTACTGAGTTAAGTCATTAAATATTTATAGCAGTGCTACGATTTTAAGTTATGCTTTGTAGAGCATCAGTGCACAGTAGTATCTAAAGCCACATCATTGCACCTATGGGAATTGAAAGAATAGTGGCAAAATAGTTAAAGATTAACAGAATATTTTTAAACTGCCCATAAAGCTTTCGATGAGTGTTGTGATTTTTTTTAAATTATAATCATAAATAAAAACCACACAACAAAATGTGGCCCTGTAAATGGTAGACCAGTATAAGGCCAGCGTAGTCCATTAAGGCCTAATCGTCATTCTCATAGGAGGCCACACCCTGCAGTGGGTCATTAATGGGTTACAGACAGAACTGGCAGATGCACACAATACCCTTAATGATAATATGCACAACATTTAAATAGATATGAGATTCCTTACTCAAATACTAATTAAAATCATTTATCTATGACAAGTAGGTACATACATTATACAGTCTATGATTATCGAATAAATATTACAATAATATTAAATTTATTTAAAATTCGACGTTCAAAAGTACTTGGGATAAGTCCCCATTTAAATAATTTAATAAATCTACCCTTCCAACATCATTATAAATATGAATAAATATTATGAAGATATTTGACATGCAAAATTGCCCAAAAGCATTGCCCGAAATTGCCCCAACAATAAACACTTATGTACATAAAAAATATTTCAAAAAAAGCCTACACAGTGGGTAATGTATTTACTATTTAAACACTAACACTGTATTAGTAATACGAAAAGACTTTATTTAGCATGCATAACATAATACTGTGATAGGCCAATAAATCTTGAGAGGTAATTTGAGCCCAAACACAAACAAAAGTACAACACACAAAGCACAGAATACTTGTTCGATTACATGCTATATTTAGTTTACATTGATTAGATTATAAAATAAACTATAGTCTATTTGTTATTCCAAAAACAAAAATAATAATATATTATGATTTATCTTGTTTCATACAATAAAACAGTTAAATGTTTATACACACTTTATAACTGGAATATAAAATATAACAATGACATTTTACATTCCATACTTAGAAATGATTTCAATCCTTGTGGATATAAACTTAAAATTTAAAGAGTATTTATTCTTCTTGTTAAATTACAAGATCATTTTTCATTCTTGTTAGTGTAAATTAAGACTCGATTTTCATAAATTCTCGCTTGATGGCACAAAATTTGTTACAAAATATTTCCCATGACAATTTATAAACACAATGAAATCTGTAATAAGTAGTTTTATGTCATAGAAAAGGAAGTAAATAGAATTGCTGTTGGTAAAATATTTGTTTCAAATCTACTGTAGAGTTGTAAACCATACTCATTTTATAACTCACTGACAGTTGCAATGACAGTGATTTCTATAAATTTATTATACTGTCTATTTCTATGTTTTATGTAATAATAAATAAATAATAAATTAATGCAGATATTTTTAATTATAAGGGCATTGTTACTCTTCATTATACAGAAGCCTCTAAATAATATGACATTGAAGATCCCACCTTCCCCAATTCCCACCAAACCACTGCTGCTGCATCTCCTGTACAATATACGATTCTACATTCTCAAAAATATAGTGTTTCTATCATTAGTAAATAAATAATATACTGATATATACTTAATAAATGCTTGTGTTGAGATAATGTTCCATAAATACCTTGCATGATATTTCATAGATGGGTGATAATTCACCGTTACTTTTCTTGCTTGATAAACTTAGACTCGGTGATTTTTGTTCAATAATTTCATTATTGTTGCAACATGAAAGTTTTTTATCCTTGTCACTTCCAATATTTGCTGTTTTCTCATAGAACTCCTGAGGACTATTTGGTATTGGGAGTTTATTCTCTAGAACAACAGTGTCCATCGAATGTATAGAGGTGTTACAATCACCATCGGAAACATTCTCATAATCCGCTGTTGTATTTGAAAATGAATTGTTGCATACCACTTTGTCGTCATTCATGCGCTGAAAAGAAAATTTTTAATCAAGTAATTATTATTATTATATTTAAATTAGTTTAATAATTTTTGCTTTAATAATATATAGGGTTCCAATAAAACCTGAATAAATTCACTTGTAGATTAGTTGGTTTTTAAAATTGGATCTCCTGTCCTAGTAAACAAAAACTCTGATCTATATTCTTAGCTACATATACCCTTACCTCTCTTGTGGTCTTTATTAACTGTTCAAGTTCATCGGAATCACTTGAGACTAAACTGACAGAACTGATATTCTCATACTGATCACTACTTGATTTCACAGTGATGGGACTGCATAAAACTCTTGATACAGATAATCTGTCTTCACTTTTTTCCCTTTTTACTTTGCATTTTGTTTCCTGTAAAAGTTTTATTAAAAATTATTACACCTTGGAAGTCCCACAAAGGCCTCCCCCAATAAACATCTCTTCTGTCTTGGGCCTGAAATCAAGTTTCCTGCTGTTCTCTTTAAGTTGTGATTGTGAGTGTAGTTGTCATTATCTCGAATGAAATGAGGAGAAAGCCCACACTTTTCTTCCCTATTTGTTATTGGTCCTTTGAACCATGTAGCAAGTTCATATTTTTAAGAGCTTTCCTATTTAGATTACCTATTTCTATTGCAGCAATGTTGCCACAGGATACCAAGAGAGTGGCCTGCTATCTTGTTTAGTGTAGACACAGGTCACTGAGAAAGTGACACACTATCTTATTTCTTACTTTTTGCATCATCAACATACCTTTTCTTTCGATGTTTCATATCTCCTGTGTTTAGTGTTCTTGCAAGTAGTTCTGTGGTAAAATTGGGCTCTCTTACATCTTTGTCGGTAGCAGAGGGGCACAATACGATCAACTGTCATTCTGGTCAGTTTAACTTTCCTGACACATTCCATTTTGGGTTTTGTCTTCTTCCTTTTCTTTGAACCCACTTCACTCACTTGTATCTCAGTGTCACTGACCACAACAACATCTTGCCTACATATAGTTATTGTGCTAAGTTCCATAATTGCTGCATTACATACACAAAGTCTGTAAGTAATGTGAAATACTGTAACATGTGTAATGTTTTTGTGTTATAAAATGGCAAGCTACGGTCAATAAAGGTTCAAAGATGTGTTGTAGGTTCATTTGAATTTAAACTATTTTTTATAATGCTCAATATAAGATGCTACTAGCTTGCTGACCCAATGTTAAGTGGCAACTACTGCTTATAAACAACAACACTCAAACTAAAAAAACCAAAGTACTGATTGTGATTGTAAGTGGATACTTTGCTTTGCTACTTCTAACTATGGTTTCTCTGACAACCATGCTTAAAACTAATATTGATAGGCATATTTTGTAGTTATTTTTTCATAAGTAAATTTTTCACTGAATTAAGATTCTTCTTCTTGTTTAGGATTGCCTGGCACCTTTAACTTTGCCATTGCCACCATGGGCCATGGCCGGATTACTCCCCTAGATCTGGTTCGTTTTTCCTATTGATCCTATTGGTTTTGCCACTTATAAAAGATTTATCCAAGTTTTAATTTATGAAAATTTAAAACAACTGTCCTTTAAATATTTTCTTCCAGGGCAACAAAAATCGAAAATACACATACTAAATAAGTGAATTAAGTGCTGACTTAAACATGACAGAGACAGAACGGTGTAACATAACAGGATATCAAAATTTTAAAATACTAAGAGACATCGTAAAAATAGTTAAAAGAACACAAATATAAATTCAAAATTAAAATCCACTCAATATTACTTCAAAAAAGTATGTACAACGTATTTTATTTTAAGGGAAGCTAAAGTACCTGCTTTATATATTTTTAAGTCACTATTTTAAAATTCGGTAATCAGAATCAAAATTTCAATTAGAAATAGTTTAAATAACTTGCACGACATGTGCTTTCATTCAAAATATACGGAAACCTTCGCCCCGGCTTCTACCAAGAAGAACTGCGCGCCTAGCGGGTTGAGTTGAGGGTAATCAATGCACTCAATCATCAATATACCTATCCTGTATGTATGTCTATGATCAATTTACATCGCAGGTAGGTACCTACCTAAATGTCCGGCGAATTTTCACTCAAACCTACACTATTGCGTTTATACAAATGCTTTTACGATCTTCTATGTTTACATTTCGCTTTAAAGAGTTTGCGATTTGTCTGAAGTGATATTATTATTGTGGAAATAAATTGTTAAATCGCGATTCAAATGAATTTACGCGCCGGGTCGTTCCTTAAATTTATACATTCACTGTGACATATTGACACAATAATGACATTGACTGACTGAAAAACTTGTGACTGACACTCTGACTGCTCTGTGACGTTCTACTAGATGTAAAAAAGTAAAGTTCACTTCACTGAAACTTATGAAAAGTTGCGTTTGTATATAGCATCATTTCAAATCCTACTCAACGATAGTAGGATCTTACATACATTCTCTTAAAACTGCTGCGAAAGTATGACACATGCGCATTGAGCTCGATAATCGTTTTCACAAGGGTAGGTATTTTAATCTATAGGTATATGAATGGAGCGTAGTTAGTACGTACGTTAGATATAGTTATGTATTATAGATTTGATGTCCGGCGTCCTAGCCCTTGCAATCAAGTGGCACGAGTGCGCTCGTACTGCGCAAGCTCTGCAAGTCCCCGTGTTTCAGAGTCGATAACAGAAACTGTATTACCTTAAATTGATGCTCTATAAATATAGGTATTGTGCCGGCCCACGCACACCTGTTACACAACATGTTTGGGTATATTTGTTGTTGGTTTGATAGTGAATACGTCGAGCCTCCTATTCGGGTCCATATGATTCCACTAAAGACTTGCTACACACTTTATAAAATCATATATCAGTTCTTTGACGTCTTGTTCCCCAAAATGTCCTTATAGGCATGTTAATTTCACCAATCCGCATTAGGCCAGCGTGGTAGTCTAAGGCCTACTATCCTTCTCATTATGAGAGGAGAGTCCCACAGTGGGTCATTAGTGGGTTAGACAATGTAGCTTAATTTTAAAACAATAAGGGTTAGCCCACGTAGCCATAATTTTAACTACGGTTAAAAACAGACAACACTATAGAGCATGGATTCCCCACATCTGTTTCCTGCCTTATTGACCACTAAGCTGCTCAAATATTGGTTGAATTTTCTGTAAACTCGGCTATGTGCAACCATATCGTCAATCGGTCAAGACGAATAATGTATTTTTCCTGGGAAATAATATCATCGCCACTTATAAAACTGATCTACAGCCCATAAATATTGGGTTCTCTAGTTCATATTTTTGCTGCGTAATATTTAAGTACTATTAACTTAAACGCCGTCAGTATTGTGCTCAATCTGTTACTATGCACCCTACCGTCAAAAAGACTATATTATAGGAGTAGACAGCTGTTGTTGAACACCCTAATACGTGTTTGGACTTTGAATATAGCGCTAAGGTCTACAAAAAATATGTTTGTGTGAGGAGGAGATAGTATGTGTCATAATGTCTACTGAAAGCACTCAGTTGGTATTATCAAAAACGTGCCTTATACGAATTAATTACGTAATTTAACAACTCCAACCTGCTC
Organism: Erynnis tages; assembly: GCA_905147235.1. Taxonomy (NCBI): domain Eukaryota; kingdom Metazoa; phylum Arthropoda; class Insecta; order Lepidoptera; family Hesperiidae; genus Erynnis; species Erynnis tages. The sequence continues at coordinate 8,009,994 of LR990087.1, forward strand.
AAATACACAGCGACTATTTCGATCATCAAAATACATTACTGTTTTAGTTTATTCGGTCACTTTGTATGACTAACAAATGTTTCGATGGAGCTAGTACAGCGACTGTTCGTAGACCTTTCCATAATACGAAGTGAAAGGCCTCGTGGTATTCATTGACGTTCTGACAATTTGTGTCCACGTATTATACAAAAAGTAGCTCAAGAAACAGTAGGCACATTTTAGTTTTGCTAAGCGCACGTGTTTTTCTTTCGGGTCTTTCGGTATGTACGATACCATAATTACGACTTTTAAAAAATGTTTTAGGCATGTGTTGGTTGTACGTATTAAAATTAATTGAAACTTGAATTTTATGCATTTATTGAATGAAAGATATTATGATTTTTTTACTTTCCATATGGATCAAAATTGCTGAATTGAAATGTTTTTAGTACATACCCATACATATTATTATTTTAGGTACTAAAAGGTAGAAGAACCTAGTTATAGAATTGGCTTTTGTTAAATTTCAAACCAGTAGTCCATATTCTTTGAGATTGTTTTGATTTAGAACTTTATATGATGCGGTACGGCGGCGATTCATTCATTTGGCGCCCTTTTAAAAATTATATAAATAAATTATTGATAGTCATAATTTTATTGATTTTAGTTTATTACAAAAACTATATAGGTACTTATAGTATATTTTAAATAAGTAATTGATTTATGTTCATGAAAGGTACTTTTTCAATTGAGCGCAAGATTGCTTTTTTTATCACATAGCATATGAGATGCAATACCAGGGTAATGTGATTTCACATAGGTCTAAAAAAACTTTGTAAGTTATAACGTGTGTTATAAGAAGTTTTTTTTTTATATTATGTGTCATCTCACTTTCTACCTTGACAGCAAATAAACCGAGCCACCCGCCATCTGTACCTAATACTTATCAGATTTTCTCAGGAAATATGAAACTTACAGCGATCATATTTATATCTACAGAAAGTGCGTTTTATGCTAATTATCGCCTGTAAATTCGTTGTACCGAAGATCTGCTGATTCGAAGTGTGCGAGCGACCTCGGGTTCGAAGCCTGCTTGAAGTAATGTAAGCTTGAACTGCTTCCTGAGGTGTTGTATCCATTTTTAACCGATAAAGGTGGCATAAGAACACGCGTTTGAGCAAATGATCTAAATAAATGATTAGAAAATTCAACCACATTCAATATCAGTCAAAACAGAGCAAATCGTTATTAAATTTATGGTCATTTTTATTGTTATTAAATACCCTTTCTGTAGGTATGTGTTTGATGGGTGTACGTTTTCTACTTCTTGAGAAAATCGGATTAATGTTATGGGTGGCTCGGTTTAATTGCTGTCCAGTATATATTAACAAAGTAACTAGGTACTAAATTGTTCTTCATACTTATAAATATGAAAGATTGTGACGATGGATGGATGTTTCATAATACCACCTCGACATCAGAATATAACTGTTATTTTTTTATATTATCTGTTTCTAGCCAAAATACGCTAAGGAGAGGAACACAAGTGCCAACGACGAGAAGGGGTTGCACTTCAAGATCGCGCGACAGGGCGACTTGGTGCGCAAGTTGAAGGCCGAGAAGGCGGACAAGGCGAAGATTGACGCAGCGGTCAAGGAACTCCTGCAATACAAGGCACAATTCAAGGAATTGTTTAAAAAGGTAAGGTACAAACTCCTCAATAATTACTCATAAAGATTTTAGATAAGAGGCCCATTCCATGCAGTAAGAAATTTCGTGTCTGAATTCTTAATTCCGCGATCATGTGGATTTGGCCTTATGCAAATAACCGAAAAAATTAGGTTGTTTTGACATTTTTGTTTTGTGACGATAAATGTCTTATTTCAATCTCATGTCATGCAATGTCAAGCAGCAGGGCAGGTTCACTTCACAGGTTGACACTTTGACAGATTTATTTATCGATTCGTAATAATTCATAATAAAAAATTATAATAAATTATTTATTAAAATTAAATACGTTTTAATTATTTTATTAGTGAACATTAATATGAGAGACCTACATAATATAAATCAGTAAGTTATTACAGTTTGTTATTCCAATGTCCCAAATGTTCCAATGTCCAAATCAGTTACCTAGTTATTAGAATGTTATCTATTAGTTATCTAGTTATATGGATCGAAGTCTGGCATTGTCTTTTGAGACCACGTTCATCCTTTAGGCGTTTCATCCTCTGATAATGTTACTTAATTTTTATGGCTACCATCGCCAATGCTAATGTGGAGTACATTAGACTATACTAGCGGTAACGTTCAAAGTTTCTTTTTTGAAGGAGTGGGAGCCCGCCAAGGTCAAAATATCGCAGTCTGATGTTGTGCCCGATCGTGCGCCTGCGCCCGCGCCTGCGACCGGAGAGCTCACTCGCAAACAGATCCTGGAGAATTTGAACCGGGGGATCGACGAACAGAGCGAGATCATCGCCAGGCTTCGAGACGCCAACGCTAGTAAGGCCAGGATCGACGAAGCTCTGCAAGTCCTCTTCGACCTCAAACTAAAGTACAACAGTGAAGCCGAAGATGTAAGTCGAGCTTGCTGCAGTTTTAGAAAAAGTGATATATTTTGTGTCTTAAAAAATTAGGTTATATTCAATGGAATAACTAAACCATCGGGCGGGCCTGTGGCTAATTCATTGGATCGGGCCCCAGTACTTTCTTAATTTCTTTTAAGAAAGTAAGCCCCTTCAGCCCCGGGGCCCGTGGCATTATCCAGCTCTGCCACCCTATAGTTACGCCACTGGTTATATTTAAACAAGCAATATTTGGTAAAGTAAAGTTATTAATTTTTAATAAAGAATAATTTTATATTTCATAATTTAAAGGTATGTAAATTTTACAAAAAATAAATGGTGATGTAAAAATTGAATTTTTTAATAACAGAAAGCTGCAGAACAAGCTGAGCTTCAACAGGAAGTGCTGAATGTCCTGGATGAGATTAAGCAGCAAGGGGATAAAGTGCGGAAGCTCAAGGCAGAAAAAGCTGAGAAGTTAACTGTTGATTGTGCGGTAATTTGATTTTGTTTAAAATTTGATTAACCATTTAGAAACATTTTTAATTTGTAATAGTTGCATCATCCATCCACATATTTTTTATTTACAAAAAGGTTCTTTTGTTGTTAATAAATATTCAACCTATGTTAAACTTCATAAAGGAATGCTATAGTTGCCGTCACGAGTTGTGAGCAGAACTTTCATTGGTCGGTTTGACATTGACTGCGCTGTGGTGCACACGATTGGTTCGACAAACGTCAGTTCGTCAGTGTGCGTCGTCTATTGGTCCAACACGTTTTTTCGGCTGCTGTACATTGGCCAAAAGTATACAATATCCCTACCACTGATAATCTGTGCTCACGACTCATGACGGTTACTATACTTTAGATATGTCTAAAGTAGACAGTAGTATATGGGTGTTTCGTTTACTCATGAATATTCAGAACATGAAGCAATGTTAATAAATAAATATATAATGTTAATAAATAATAAATATATGCAACAAATTCATAAGAATGTAAAGCAGTCATAAGGTTTAACTCGTTTCTTATTGTTTTTTCCCATTTTTCAGGTGAAATACCTAGTGTCTCTTAAAGCTAAATTCAAAGCGAAGACGAACATTGATTGGACGCCTGAAGTTGCTGCATCCTTGATTGAAGAGTTTAAGAATTCACCAAAGCCGGTTTGTTTCTTAAAAATACATTATTGCATAATTTATCACAACTTCTATGCATGCGATATTTATAAAGCACATAGTTATGTGTCTCTATCATTCCTCAGCCAACATCAACAAACATGACTAACTCAAAGGGAGATGCCATCGCAGCCGACATTGTTCGCCAAGGAGACGTCGTTAGGGATCTCAAGTCCAAAAAGGCAGATAAGGTAACATTCAAAAACTACAGTCAAAATTAATTTTCTAAGTCTCATCTACTATTTAAATCAGGAGGTTCATGTGGAACTTATTATACTAAAATTAGTAAATTTACTGCATCTCTGTTGCATTTATTCCTATAGCAATTGAATAATGTGTAAGTAACCTATGTCACTGTGTTTATTTGTAACTAGGCAACAATAGACGCTGAAGTGAAGAAGCTCCTAGAATTGAAAGCAAAATACCAAGCAGAGACGGGCACAGTGTACGCGCCGCCCGGTCAGGCGAAGGATGCTAAAGCTAAAGAAGCCAAGCCTAAGGAAGCCAAGCCTAAGGAAGACAAGCCTAAGGAAGCCAAGCCTAAGGAAGACAAGCCTAAGGAGAAGAAAGACAAGCCCAAAGATGTTAAGAAAGAAGCTAAGGGCAAAGAACAGGTTTGTACAAGTTTTTTTTTGGAAATCTGTCCTAGGTATGTGCTGAGGGTTTTTATTATCATAGAAGTAGCTTTCAATGAATATTGCAGTATTTTTCGTGGGGACCCAAAGTCAGGTTGGGGCCAGCAGAGTTATTCTAACAATTATTCTTGGAGCTAGCCAGCTTCTAGACCTAGGTTAGACTAATTGCTAAATTAACTAATTCCATTCTGCAATTATGGACTGATGACAACGGAATTAGTGGGCATTGTTTGTGGTTAATCGAAAAAAATCAAAAAATATTTATTCAGTTCCATGAAGTAACAATAAGAATCTAAAGGGTTTGTACGGGTTTGCAAGGGTTTGTAGTTTATAAAAATCATATTCTTGAACAACATAGTCAAAAATAACCAACCATTGTTTACTACTATTATTTATGATTATCATAAAATTAATGTTCCAGTCCCCGAAACCAGCCAAAGAGGAACCATCAAGTGGCATAAAGAAGATCACTCGCCTTGGTCTCGAGGCTTGCAAGGAGACAGACTTACCCGAGTGGTACTCACAAGTCATAACCAAAGGTAAACCTCATTGCCCACTTAGTTGCAACAGTAACAGTAGTAATATATTGTACAAACGTTGTGGGATAAACCACAAATAGCTGGCACATCCAGGGAGGTTACATCTTACATTGTTCAAACATTTCAGTTTGGGAAGTGTGGCTGTCAGAAATACTTTAGCTGAATTTGACTCTTACATGTTGTAGGAAATTTTGGAGTTAAAAGATACACAGGTGACCTTTTATTCACTTACAATCAGTTTCAATTTTATCAAGTAACTATAAATTACAGTATAAAGTCAGTCTTTTATTCATTATTGGGTACAAGTGCACATTATAAATATTGCATTATAATTTTCATCCGCTTTGATCACCCCCGGACTAATGTAGGCAAATGTAAAACTTGGAAGTCGTGTCTATTTAAAGATGATCATCGAACATCTACTTATTCATCACTACATACTACATACTACATTGTTACAGCGGAAATGATAGACTACTACGACATCTCCGGGTGCTACATCCTGCGGCCGTGGGCCTTCAGCATCTGGGAAGTGATACGAAGCTTCCTCAGCACACACATCAAGAAGCTCGGCGTCAAGGATGTCTACTTCCCCATATTTGTGTCTAAGGTAGGTCATTGACTGCTGTCCTAAGCAGATAATAAAAAAAAAACGGCCGTGCGGCGCGACTATACGCGCGAAAAATATAACTGACCGCCGCCCTACACTTAGCGTGTATGCGATATACGATGAGCGTGCGATTACCATGAATTTGAAGTCTGTGTATATTTAGAATATTATCAAATTTAGATAGCAGGTTGTGAAAATTACCAAAAAATATTTAGTTTTCATACATATTTTATAAAGATATAAAAAACTCGCACGCCCCCGATATTTAGATAATTCACCAATCGGCATTAGACCAGTGTGGTTGTAGAAGTGACCAGACCCTAGGCTCATAGACTAGACGTTCCTGAAAGACAATTAGAAAAGCAAGCTCTGATTGCATACAGCTACTTAGAACTGCATTAGCATAACACACAAAACTCTCGCTTGTAAATTTTTTCCCATGTATTTTTGACAGTCTTCTGCGTGTTCAGAATTTTTTTGCGGTTGATTTACTTGCCATTCAACTAAAGTCTTCTGCCAAAAATAGCATAATATGAAAATGAGTAGAAATAATCTATTATAATTGATGTTTTAGGCGGCGTTGGAGCGCGAGAAGACCCACATAGCGGACTTCGCCCCCGAAGTGGCGTGGGTGACGCACTCGGGCTCGTCGGAGCTGGCCGAGCCCATCGCCGTGCGGCCCACCTCCGAGACCGTCATGTACCCCGCCTACGCCAAGTGGATCCAGTCTCACCGCGACCTGCCGCTGCGTCTCAACCAATGGAACAATGTTGTGGTGAGTACACTTAGGGTCCTATCTCATCGAGATAGCTGCCTAAGATCCCTTTCTTCAAATGGAGCCAGTCTCCTTGTGACCTACCACTGTATGACGTAGAGATCCACTATATATCTTCTTTGAAAAGGATCGGTCAATCTTGTGTAAAGTTGCTGTATTTAAATCAGTGGAAAGTTGTGAGTATTTAATTAGCCCACACTCAGATAGCGGACGGCCCCCGCTGTGAAAATCTCATTCTGAATGACTGCCACAAATCCAATCCAAATGCAATATTATTTGTCAAATCCAATGTTATTTGTTACAAAAAACTGTATTTGTGTATTACAGAGATGGGAGTTCAAACAACCGCAACCGTTCCTGCGTACCCGCGAGTTCCTGTGGCAAGAGGGCCACACGGCCTTCAGGACACCAGAGGAAGCTGACGAAGAAGTACTACAAATTTTAGGTATTATAATATGATTCTAAAGTTTCAAATCAATCGAGGACTCCATTTAGTGTGACATTCATTTTTTCTGACCATTTTGGTTATAAGAAACCCTCCCTGACTGATGGTTGACTATCTTTGACTTTGAAAAAAAATGTATATGAAAATGTAAAGCACATGGTAACATTGGAAGGCAGGAGAACGCCCTTGCTTAAACTACTATATAATAAATAAATAAATTTATTTTTGAAATCACCTCTACCTCTAAAAGTTAATATTTGTATCGATATTCCCATACAGATTTGTACCGGCGAGTGTACGAGGACCTGCTAGCCATCCCGGTGGTGCGCGGCCGCAAGACTGAGAAGGAGAAGTTCGCCGGCAGCGCCTACACCACCACCGTCGAGGCCTACGTGCCCGCCAGTGGACGCGGTATTCAGGTACGACAAGTTTCGATACTGGTCCATAAAGCTGCAGTTCCGTGGGTAGCGGCCGACGCGACAGAGGCGCGCGACGGTCGCGCTGCGGCTAATGCGACAATACTAAACACTATGAAATGTATGACGCCGCTTCCAAAGCCCATTTGCGGAGAAGCGGCGCCATACATTTCAATTGTTCACGGAACTTCAGCTTAAGAGTGGATAGAAGAATCATAAAGCCACTGTGTTCTATAATCATCAAATATAATATAATGTTGTCGATTTCAAGTTTTTGCAAGAAAAACATCTTTTGTAATTATGCCATTAAAAAAATTACTTATGAACTATTTTCTTCTAATGGCAATTCTATGCAACATATGGGAGGTATACTAAAACTCCAGTTGGACTATTGTATTATTATACAACGCCTCAGGTCCTGACATTGGAAGCTTATTGATAAATCTTATCTTTCTATTTTCCTATTCACAGGGTGCAACAAGCCATCATCTCGGACAGAACTTCTCCAAAATGTTTGAGATCATATACGACGATCCCGACACACAGGAAAAGAAATATGTGTACCAAAACTCATGGGGTCTCACGACAAGAACTATTGGTATGTTTTATCATATGGAAGTTAAATTTGGTAAACTTAAGTTGGTTGTAGATAATTGTAGATTGTAAAGACATCACCACCTGTCTGTTGCACCATGTCTTTTCTTGTTGGTGAGGCTGGAAATACTTATTTTAGGCAAACATCTTAGTCCTAATGTGTAGCAAAGCACCCACATAAGATCTGAGATAGGATTTCCATCCTATTTGAGGTTTGACAAGGGTGTTCACGGCCTGCAGTGACCACAGTAGGTGGCTTGCATGCCCGTTAGCTACTCAAATTCAATAAATAAAAAATACATAATAAAAATACAAACAAACAATAAACTAAGCCTTTTCTTCAGGTGTAATGATCCTGGTCCACGGCGACAACCGAGGCCTGGTCCTGCCGCCTCGTGTTGCCGAGGTCCAGGCCATCGTGGTGCCGTGCGGCATCACCGCCTCCAGCACGCCCGAGGAGCGCAGCAGCCTCATGGACTCGTGCAAGGCGCTGGTCGCTGAACTGGTGGCCGCGGGGATACGAGCCGAGGGAGACTACAGGGACAACTACTCACCGGGGTGGAAGTTCAACCACTGGGAGCTGAAGGTTAGTAATTTTTATCAAGACGATGCTGAGAAGTCGTCATTTGCTGTGAGCCTAATCCACAAGCTCTGACTCGCTCAGAGGGCAATGGAGCTATACTCGGTATTTCTTTACGTGCAAGAGTCAAAAATGATGAAATCATTAGGACAAAGGTGACAGACATAACTCTCACAGTTTGCAAATTAAAGTTGCAATGGGCTGGCCACATTGTTCATAGAACTGACAACTGATAGAGAATAAAGGTCCTCGAATGGTTACCATGTTTACTTTACATACTTTGTATTTGAAATAACTTAACTAAGCTGATCACTAACAGTCCATTTTAAAAGCAAGCAAGTATTGCAAAAAGATAATAATACACAAACATGCTGTATCACACCTATAGTTGGTGTTACTAATTTCAGGGTGTGCCAATCCGAGTGGAACTGGGACCGAAGGACATATCCCGCGGTGAAATCGTGGCAGTGCGTCGGCTGACGGGCGAAAAGATCACCATGAAACGCGACACGGCGGGCAAGGCGCTGACAGAGCTACTGGAGAGAACGCACAAGGAAATGTTTGATAAGTAAGGCATTGGCTTTGCACCTAAAACAGATGTAACGTAATAAGCTGTATGATAGCTTAGGTTGTGTAAGTAAAATATATAAATAAAAGTATATTTATTCCGCAAAACAAAAATGTAGTTTTCTCGTGTGAGTTAAAAGGAATCCTGGGTCAGCCCCACTTGCAGTGTACAATGGTGGAACCATTGTACATTTTACAGCCTCTAAACCAAAAATGAAGCAGCATGTTCGCCATGTCCTGTGTTTAGTGTTCAGTTCCAAAGTTAGAAATGTTTTCTAACTGATCTTTGGAAGACTTTGTTTGAGGCAACCATCTTAGTCTGCGTATTTCAATTAGGCAATATTCGTGTTGTTGTAATATTGTGTTGGTTGTTCGGTCGGTTGTGTCAAGGCCTATTACGATTTAATTTCAATAAAGGAACCAATGTTTTCAGGGCAACAAAGGAGCGCGATGAACGGGTGTCGCATGTGACTAAATGGACAGACTTCACCGCAGCGTTGGACCGCAGACATATCCTGCTCGCGCCCTTCTGCGGGGAACCATCGTGCGAGGAAAACATCAAGACGGATAGCGCAAGGTTAAACATGGTTTTATGACAATTTCCACAACACGTCGAATGATGGCGCCATGGGTATTTTGAACCAGGCTATCGAATTTTTCTAAATTGTCGGCATTTCTGAGGCCCATTCTACTTAACATCAGGGTTTCTTAATTTATGTGTAATAAATATGTTTACCAAAAAATATAATAATGGCAGCTACATTCATCTTTGATATTACCACAAGTTATAGACCAATATCCTTGGACTATACTTTTTCCGTATACCACTTTTACAGCTTATTTAATTTGTTTAAAAACATGACACTGACATTTTATACTTGCCAGTACTAGAAATTAGTTCATAAATGGTGAGGTGATATGTTACAATACTAGTAATTTTGTTTTCAGGGTCCATGATGATCCATTGGCAGAGGTGAAGGGTCCGTCAATGGGTGCTAAATCTTTGTGCATCCCCTTCGACCAGCCCCGTGAGCTCACGAACGAAGACTTGTGCATCCATGACAGGTGCTACCTCAGGGCCAAGTACATCACACTGTTTGGAAGAAGCTATTAATAGCTATTTTTGCATTTGAGTCAATAAATTATTTATTATCTCATCACCTTTTTTTTTACCCACTACTATTATAAATGTGAAAGTTTGTGAGGATGGATGGATGTTTATTTTTTTGCACCAAAACCGCTAAAAAGATTTGGATGTTTTAGTACACAGGTAGATAGTTAACTTATTGAATAATTTTTATCCCTGCGCTGGATCAAACTTTTAATTCCACATGAGTCTAGAGCAAAAGCTAGTAAAATTGTAAAACAATAAATGTCTGAGAGCTAAATATGTTTAGCCGAGAGCCTCAGAACAGATGCTCAAACAGTAAACATATCTCCACAATTTAGGTTGATGGGACTTGAAAAATATAGCAAGATGCTGTTTTAAAAACCCAGTACCAATGTTATGTTTGAATGTGAAAGTTCATAATAACTACAAGATTGATGTTTATTACTCTCACAAAAAAACTGATGTGGCATTGACATCACCAACATAATTATGGTGTAGATATGTATGAGTATAAACGATTGATTATAATATTATTATTATTCTTTTAAATGTTATGGAGATTAGATGTCCAGTATTATAGGAAAACCAATAAATTCTAAATCAGAATGAAAATTGTATTTCCAAAACATTGCGTTTCTTCACCACAAGATATACTCATCTCATCCCTAACAAAATCAGTATTTTACATTTTATCATTTTTTAAACATAGTGTTTATGTCATTCAATAGCAATATTTTGTTTTATAATATGCTCTTCTAATTGCCGAATCCTCTTCTTCTTTTCATTTAAAATTTGAACAAAACGTCCATACAGAGCTGATTCCAAAGATGTTTTGCTTTCAATGATTTCTTCCAATTTCTGTACATATTGTTCTAAGTCATGTTTCACCTCACTGTTTTCTTGATTGACATGCTCAATATCTGAAATAAGTTTTTTATTCTTTTCTAAAAGGATATCTATCAACATATCCTTGGATGATGGATCTTCGTCAAGCTGTAGAGATACAGAACCATGTACTTTGACCGCACCTTCGTATCGTTTTTTCCAAACAAAAGTGGCTGTATTAACATTATCAGAAATTGTGAAATCATAAACATAGTCCTTACTATTTCCACTGAGACTATCCTGTAAATTTGAACGATATTCTTCTGAACTCTCATCCAAACGCTCTCTTCTTTTAGCCGCGGATTCGTTGGATAACCTACCGGTCCAACTGTTATTTTTGTCAAATACTTGGATATGAAATATGTCAATATCGTCGCTTTTCCACTCAACAATAGCATAAACAGGCTTTTTATTTATTATGTCATATTTGGCTATATGAGTAACAGATTCATTCCCCAAACAGGATTCCATAATTATTGCAAAATAAAATTGATTAAAAGTACCCTGGAACACGATTAAATCATATAAAAATTATCTACGCCCACAATAATACAACTCAATTATGCTTCGTTTTCTATCTAATAGAATAGAATAATTTTATTAATATGATTTTTTACTTTTTTTTTGTAAATTTTCTGATTTAATCTTGACTGATTTGTTACAAAAATGAAATCAGTCCAAAAAATCCATGTAAAAATGGTTCAAATCAAAACAAAAATATGTCAATGTCAATTGTCAATATGTCAATGATGCTGTTAAAATAAAATAAAAAAGTCAAATAAAACATAGACAAACGAAAATGTTTTTAAATTACTGGTTGCGACATTGGCAAAGTTTGCTTTACTTTTTATTATTTTGGCGAATCAAGTACCCTGTACCATGGACCCTGCTTAAAGTTATTGTTTTAATTTAATAAAAGACTCTTGCACAAGTGCATTTAAGGCGTTATTATATTGAGACTCATCGTTTAATGGAATGGGAGGAAGTAAATATTAATTTACTGTTATAAGTAATAAATTTACTAAACCACAACGTATGACTAATTTACAAACAATAAACTATATTAATATTAAAACAAATTATTGACATTTTTGTGATTTTTTTAAAACAAGTTTAAGAAGGGAATCAAGGAATGGAACGAAAATATTTTTATGTTTTAGTTTTTTTCTTTATTTTACCGTATTTATTGATCACACAACCATTTTGTAGTTTTCCTAATCTCTCATAGGTTTTATTTTAATGGCATGGTAATCTTATAGTATTATTTATTCGAATGTGGCTTTTCATTTTGATTCTCCTTTTGCATGATTCATTTTTGGAGTCTTGTTATCATCTATTGAACTTGAATTATATGGAATTATTTTTGATTTCTTTAAATGAAGTAAATTCAAAAACTTTTCACTCAGTGCTTTCTCCATTTCAATCTTTAAATTTAAAAACTCTTCTGTGTCTTTTATGCACTTTTCATATTCTGTTTTTATTCTTTTTAATTCAGATTTAATATTATTGAATTTTCCTACTAAATGCTTGTTTAATGCGAGTAGGACTTCAACTAAATCTGGTTGAGCCCTTTTCGGAGATTTATCTGGTTCCACTGGTAGGAAGCCTTCTATTATTATACAGTTATTAATGATTCGTTTCCAATAGAAGAATCCACTTTTCAGTTCATAAAGGTAGTCGTCTCTGTATTGTGAGAGACATTGCTTAACGTTTTTGAAATAAGAATTTTCAGACATTTGTAAATTTCTGCTAAAGCCAGCTAATCTATTAGGAGAGAATCTTCCTTTCCAAAGTTTGTCTTTAGTGTACAAATACATTTCAAAGGAATTACTCTGCCATCCGATCATTAGGTAACTGCTGCCGACTGATGTTTCTAATTTTGTTACTGTAATAGCTTCATCCAAATCCATGATCTTGTTTGTTGATTTTATTACATTTAAATACTTTGTTTCTTTTGTATTATTTTGAATAATGCGATGTTACTGATTGTGTGAAAGTGAAGTGAAATTGAATAATGTCCTAATGTCAAAAAATTTGCATAGGTATGATGCGCGGAAAAAGGACTGTGTACGGAAAAAGACGGACGTGGATGTACAACTTACGTTTAAAAAATGTATAAAAACAACACATTCACGGACGGCGCTAATAATTCAAATTTTTTTACAACATAACGAGGTGAGTAAAAACCATGTTAAAACTCCATTCGGGTTATAAATAAGTTTATGAGATAAATTCAGCTATACATCTATGAACGTACCACTGAAAAGCCGTTAAGGGTTTTTATTCTACAGTCCTATTAAGGAGAAGTAATTTAGAAGAAACCTTTGTCTACCATAGCTTTTTAAGAAAAAAAACAAATTGTCAGTGTCACTGTGTCACTGTCAGTAAAGCAAGTGTCATTATGACAGTCGAACATTATAAAATCTGAAATAACCTTAAAAACAAAACGGCATCTGAAATATTTTAAAGGTCGCAAATTCGCAATAAACCTTATTAAATACAAACAAGCTATTAATATCTAGTTCACACAATGAGTGAAAGTGAGAGTGAAAATCATAGTGATGTGCAAGACGACGACGAAAGGGTAAGGGCAAGATTTTTCATGTACCAAACATGGAACTATCTGATATTTGTCAATACTCAGAGTTGAACTCCCATTTGTTTAAATCACGCGTTCTGCACCTTCCTACGCACTTCTACTTCATTAGGCATTAAAGTAGGTTTACATTACTCAAACCTTAATATTTGTAGACCGTCATCCGCAACGAGCTATCAACTTTATCGTTTGAAGATCTACAAAAACTAAAGGAAAGAATCGGCGCCAAAGTTTACAAGGAGGTGGTATTTGGGAAAAATGATAAAGTCCGCAACGAGAAAAAAGTTTTCAAGAGAGAGAATAAGAACAGGCCCAGAGAGATGAGTTCAAAGAAACCTGTACGTATGTTGTTGGATGTGGTCCCTGTCAAGAAAAAAGAAATCCGGGATCCAAGGTAAGGAAATGTATTCTTATAACAAATATTGTTTAGCTACTAACCAATACTTTTATCAAATTGTCTATTTGTCTGCTAAATGGATTCATAATAGAATCAAAAAAATATTAAATTTACATAAGCATAATAGTTTATATCATAATATATCTTATCAATACGCAATCATAAGTATAAAAGCTGCGATAGCTTGTGGCTTGGAATTCGACCTTGAATCGAAGGGTCCTGGTTCGAATCTCAGTGGCACGCACCAATGACTAAAAAAGATTTGTGTGCTTTATAAAATTAAATATCACCTGCTGTTACGGTGAAGGAAAACATTGTGAGGAAACCTGCATACCAAAAATGTTCTCAAAGGTGTGTGAAGTCCATCAACCCGCAGTAGGCCAGCAGACTCCACCTTGTAGTGGGTCATTAATGGGTTACTGACAAGCTTAATATTTTCACCATTGATGAAACAGGCAATCCTGCCACTCTAGGATTCTTTGTGTCGTGGGTGCAATGGACATAAAATCTAATAATGTTGTTGTGATAGTGTATGAATGAGTGCATAATGTTCATAAAACAAAGTAACAAGCGGTATGTGATAAACCATTTTTATATCTGTTAAATACGTTTTTCTAGATTTGATCCACTCTGCGGAGAATTTGACAAAAAGGAGTTTGCAAACAATTACAATTTTCTCTCCGACATAAGAATGAAAGATATCAAAGCAATAAGAGCGGAACTCAAGCAGACAACGGACGCTGAGCGGGAGCAAAAGCTGCGTAGACTTCTCCAGAGATTGAACGACCAGCACAAGGCCAACAAGAAGTATACGGTGGAGAGAGAAGAGATAGAGAAGCAGAAGAAGGAACTGGAACAGCAGTTTAGAGAAGGAAGGCAGCCCCACTTCAAGAATAAAGGTATGTTTCATAAGTAACATATTTTATTATGACTATGTTTGAGTAGCATTTTCATAAATTTACCCTGGTTTTTATTAAATAATTTGGTCTTTTTGGGTTGATTAAAATGAAATGAAAAAGAGTTAAAAACCCGACGCACCAAATTGGTGTGAGTGTAGTGAATGTGCCAATGTGCATTTGTTAACTGAAGTATGATGTTTAAATACAAATTTCATGTTACTCATAATGTAATTTTTTTATTTTAGCTGAACAACGTGTGGAGTCCTTAGTGAAACAGTATGAAGAATTGAAAAAAGAGGGTGCAGGCCGTATTCAAAGGCACTTGAAGAGACGCCAACAGAAAGTCAAGAAGCGTTCTCACAAGGCTCCCACGGGTGTTAGTTAAGAGTGAATAAATGGATTTAAATTACTATTGGACTTATGTTTTGTATCCACACTATTTTTATTCACATATTGACACATAACAACACTCATTGCTCTTTGAAGTTGTAGTAGAGACTTATCAAAAGATAGTGCCACTGGGTATGCAGAAGTATGCTACATAAATTAAATTATTAATTAACTATTAAAGCAAAACTACTCCTCACGATCTCAAACTGGCGGGAGATCTCCCATAAAAACGTTCTAACTGGAGGTCATGTGCATTAGGTAATCATAATTATCTATCTATAACGCATTTGTGTTGAGGTGTTACATAAAATAGAGCAATCTGCTATATTTTTTCCGTACAAATTCAATGTTTTAAAGTCTTAAAACCATGCTCAAATGTAGAAAGATAGGTAGTTATTCCAGCCAGTAATAAAATAATCCTCAATATCATTTCACTTTATTTCACAAACAATTGTGATTCAAATATTTATGTTCAATTAAAGAGACACCCAAGATACCAAGGTTGGTCTACAAAGTAGATGTGCATGGTGGTGATGGTGGGCTCGTCTGCCAAGTTGTAGAGGCATTGTGGGCCGTGCGGTACAATTGCCTGAAACATAATAAACGAGTGAAATTACTTATTCCAAAACAAAATTTCATGAGACTTGCATGCCATGGTAAAATAATAATGACTGTGATTCCTAATAATAATAAATAAATCAGTCTTCGCTTGTTATTTAAGAAGACATCTGGGGCCCGATTCTGTATGACCATTCACACTCGTAACGTGGCAATGTCGTGTCTTGCCCGTGATAAAAAGTCAAAAAAGGCTTAAAAGTCAAATATCGTGACAATCTATTGTGTGCCTTATAGAAAAGACATTAAGGTTCCTTATCTTGCCGAGTTCATGAAATGACATACGGTTGGATGACACACGATATCGGCACGAAATCTGAATGGTCATACAGAATAAGCCCCCTGAAATAGCAGGCTTTGTTGCAGGTGCACAATTTCTTAATCAAAAATTAATTTCACCCCATTAGGTGGAAAATCTGTTCTTGGGTCTTAGTTTATAAGCTATTTTTGTGTCTATGTTCATAGCTCAAACTTCTCAAGTGCTTTCCAGAATTTGGCAATGATTTATTATTTTAAAATTTGATTCAAAATTTCAAATATACTGAAAAGTATTTTCATAGTCTGAAAAGTAATTTCATAATCTGACTATACATCTGCTTGTTGGGTCAGCTAGTTCAAAATTTAAAACGACAATTAATACCCGAACAGCCAGCCTAGGTGGTCTCTCGAACCAGAATCTTTGCCCCTCCTTCTCTGGAAGAGCTCCGAAGGCTAAGAATCCCATGCCGACCAAGTTGCCACTGTGGACCAGCGGGAACCAATTCAGCAGGGTCTTTTCTGAGCATTCTAGTGTCTCAGTCATGTTGTAGTAGTAGTGACGACCTGTGGATTATTTAAAGACATAAATGTGTTTTGATGATAATTGGTCTGCAATAATACACGCTTAGCTCCGCCGCTTGAGTAGCTCTGCAAGTGAACGAAAAAGATAAGCAACGTCGGGCGCGGTCAGTATCAGGATGGGTGTTCGCTTGTGGCACATTAAATGTGCGCTTCCGTGCTTCAGAGGACTCGTTAAGCCGTCGGTTCCGATTGTTATCGAGAAGAAAGCAGTCGTTAAACCTTGTCGGAGGGCCTATGGGCGGTTTGTAAAAATCATATACGGGTTGGGCACTGACCCGTTTCTGTGCCATTTCGCTGTCAGTGAAGAGAGACCCGTGTCCAATAGTGGGGTATAAAAGGTTGCAGCCAAATGTACAACGAAATATTTAACAGGTATATTGTAGGTATATAAACCATTAATAATGTTACTTTTTATTGGAAATGGAAAATTGACCTATTCACGGTCGAAACACACCCTTAGGTACCTATAATATACCGATCCGGATATACCTATGCCATAGAAAGATAGCGTCATTTACACTTTAAATAAATCACAATCTCTTAATTTTTCCTTTTTATTGAAAATACGCTTATCTTACTTTTTATTAACGGATTGGCAGATAGATAATTTTTATGTTAAGTAAAGATTGTTGTATTGATATATCATGACTGATTATCCAATTAAAATCACTAAAGCGTATCTATCATTGAAAATATTATGGCATTGTGCTTTATTTAAGTAAGATTAAAGTTGACATAATTTTTGTAATAACCAAATAATAGAAAAAGTGTAAATTACCTACTTAGTAACAGCAACTTGCAGTTTCCAACAAACAGAATAATTGCCTTATCATATGCATTAACTTTTCAATTAACACACAACAATCTACCTATTATAAAACTTTCCGTGTTAATTCTGTTGTGATGTAGGTAGGTACAATAATAGTGTACCTATGTATCCAATAAGTGCGGACTTTACTTCCAATTTTTAAGTAAATTTCTTCATCCTTATCGAATTTGTCAAAATCGGCACTTTCAACCCCGCTCTCCCTTACGACCACAGAAATTGGTAGTCGATACCATTACTTTGATGCCGGCAATGCCTTAGAAATTGTTCTGAGGACGAAAATGGTCAGAAACTTCCCGAATAAAATACAAGAATTTTGCTTGCTTTACGGTGGTGTGAGGCGATGATGCCTCTCCAGACCATTTAGGTGAATGGTTCTTTCACATTTAAGATTCCTAATGGCATGCTAGTGGAACACATTAACCTACAATGTAGGAGGTCTCCTACATCATCCTTCCAATGAATTAATATTGCCAACAACTAATGACTATGTCTCTTACCCATCCAAGGAATGCAGGCTTGTTTAGTGAACGCGGTTTTTTCGATTTCTTCCGTGGTGGTAGGAATCCTCATGAGTTCGCGGTTGAATCCTGTAGCATAAATAGCGTCTTCTTGCAGCACCTCTTCGGCCAGCGCTTGCTGCATACGCTCGTCTTTGCTCTTTATCATGGTTTCTGTAAACAAAATTAATAAAGAATTCGATTTACGCAACCTGGACAAAGACTGTCAATTGTTTGTAGTTCGCGCTCATTTTAAGGATGGCATTGGAAATGTTAAGATGGTCTGCAAGGTTGGTGATCCGGTGATGACTTCTAGTCACAGTTGTGACTAATGGACGCAGAGCCCGAACCATCTACATACCTATATGAAATGGGGCTCCGGGCTAAAAACAATATTTTCTACCCTTTAGTGTTACCGGTGATGGCCCTTCTTTCGTTGACGCGAACGGACTCCTTCCGGCCCTCCAAGCCCTTAATTTTGTCGCCTCTCATTTTTGCCCCTCTGACTACTGGTACTCTGGTACTTCATCTGCTGGATCGGGTCCTGGATGGCTGGATGGATAAACCATGTACCTAAGATTAAAAGACTTACCTTCAGAGACGAAGAGGAGTAGCTTGGTCATGTAGGTGACGGACTCAGCACCAGATGCCACCGCTGGGGTCCAGGGAATGTATCCTTGGACATCCCAATCGTATATGGCGTTTGTGAACTCATTCAATGGTAGCTGTAAAATAAAAATATTATGTTATAGATAAATTTTGAAAGTCTCAGTAGACTGTTTGAAATAACGTTTACGTTGAGCTCAAGACTATAACAATCGAGAATTTACCTACCCTTATTTATAAAGAGTTAGTCATCAATTAGCATTGGTAGGAGCGTCTTTGCTTGCCTTGCAATACGAAACTTTTTATTATGTCTCACTGCAAAAGGAAAAGTCTCCCCCCCACTGGGTGCCTGCAGCATACTCCACCACGTTGCTTCAAAGCAAATTGGCGGAACGTAATATGCACTATGGATATCTAAGCCTTGGCGTATTGAAGGCACCACACTGTAGACAATTGCAAAATGATTGCTAAAGGTCGTGTGATTCCTTAGAGTTTTGAAATTTTTTAATATAGTAATTGATTAGCAAAAGGGCATGCAGGCCACCTGACGTTGTCCTTGCAGCACATGGAGGGGCGTCCATTGCATTGGATACAGAGAGCAAAGATTCTATCTGAGGTTGCGTTTGGGTGCTTTGTACTTATGACGGCTCTTCGCCTAAAATAAAGTATCCCCAGGAACCATACTGCTCCAGCCGAAACACAAGTCATGGAGAACATGAGAACATCCTTTTTTGCGACAGTAAGATGCCACCTTAAAAAAATCATTAATCATAAAAACTTACAGCAACTTGCAAGCCTGCCACGAACCGAGTAACAGGGTCGTATAAAGCGCAGACGACTTTCTCAGCTGAGCACCACATCACCAGGTCTGGCAGGGGCCCCTCTGGGCGCTCCGCCTCCGTCCATTCCTTGGCGATGGCATCGTCGATGTGCCGGGGCACGTCGTAAAAGAAGTCCGTACCAGGTCTAAGGCCTATGTTGAACTTTGCTGCAATGCAAATATTAATAAATAATACAATATTCAGGGACAACTTTCACACGGCACATACATATTTAATATAACGTAACGTAACAATAAAAAAATCTTACCTCTTAAACCAGGTCTTGCCGCTGAAATAAAAATAACATTGTCGTATTATTGAAATGGTAATTTTTAATAGTCTATTAATTTATATCTCACTTCAATAATAAAGTAAATTACCAACGCCAATGGCAAGAACTGCCAATATAATAAACTGTTTCATGATGCGGTCTCCGGAGCGTCCTCAGTCTTGGTCTTAACTGCGCTTCATGATCGTAATTCACTTAAATAGCTCCTTTTATCTGATCGCTTGTCTGTTTGATACTATCAAATCCAACGTACTGTACCGACATACGTCAGAAATCAGACTATCGACGAGGTATCGACCATCCTTCCTCCTTCCTTTCTTTCAGCCCTTAGTAGTCAACTGCTGGATATGGGCCTCCCCTAATCGACGCCACTCCGCCCGGTCCTGGGCCCTCTGAATCCAACGGTTTCCCGCTGTCGACCATACGTCCATGGTATCGACGATCTGAAATTTTGATAGGGCCTTATAATTAAGGCGCGTACATGAATACCTACATACATATGTCTAAATATAGATATTATCTAGACTTCTAGAGTTAAAAAAAGACAATCACGCCTCGTTTACCTACCTATCCTCAGAAACGGGACGGGCCATCAGACGGGATTATATACAAAATATATCTTCTAGTTGTAGGTATATTAAGATAATTGATCAGCTAAGGAGATCAATTATCTTCTTTTTCCAGCGTCAGACCTACGATGGTACTACTTAAATATTGTTGGTAACTAATGTTGTCATGAGGCCTTGATAACTGTAAGTACCGATGTTTTAAGGTGGCTGAAAATGTTCAAACTGAACTTGAACCATTCAGCATAAACAGGATCGCAGTATTAAGGTTGTAATGGGATAACTTGCTTTTATTTAAAACTAGCTGACCCAGCAGGCTTCGCTCTGCCAATGATTTTTTTATTTTTTTTAATTTTTATTTAATAGCCTATGTTACTCAGGCTGAATGTAGCTTTCCAATGGTGAAAGAATTTTTGAAATCGGCCCAGTAGTTTTTGAGTTTATTCGTTACAAACATACAAAAATACAAATGTTTCCTCTTTATAATATTAGTATAGAAGTATAGATGAACGCAAACAAGCTACCGTCTACCTACTGGCAACCTGATAACCTCCTATTTGACGTTTAGCTTTAATTGGTTTCGTTCGGCAGGCTATGAAGGTGGCCGTTGACACCTTGATGATATATATTTTTCGGAGGTACTTAATTAGTGTTGTAAGTACCTAAATATTATATTATAACATATAAATTAATTTTTGATCGTTCGATCATGTAACAATTATCTATTAAGTACAATTTATCATAATTATTTGATAAGATGCAGTGTCAGTTATCTATTTTATCATTATCAATAATAACGAAAATAACTTAATCAATTAGGTAAAACCAAAGTTCACCGATTTGCTTATAATAATTACCTATAATAATATAAGCTTTATTTTTACGGACTTCAAAAAAGGAGGTTATCAATTTGACACGTATGTATGTAATATATTTATTTATTTATTTATATTTAATGAAAAAAGTTAAACTGACATCAAAAAAAGTATGAAATAAAATTTGTTAAGTACATACTTTAGGCCTTTTATTTTTTGAGTTTGGTGCCAAAATTTAATAATAGAAACAAAATAAGTACTTGTTACTAAAGACACCAATCTCAAAAAATAGCCTAAGCAAGCTTAGAGTACCTAAGTGACAAATTTTATTTCATACTTTTTGATGTCGGTTTAATTTTTAAATTATTTTTGGTGTAGTTACGATTTTGAAATATGTTGTTTAAGTTTGTTCTCTGATGAAAAATCTTTCGTGACCTAGAGGAGAGACCACTTCGCTTATTGCAGCAATTTCATATCGTACTCTACCCCTAGGTACTCTAAAACAAATGAGGCGCAAAGGGTAAAAATGAAAGGCTATTTTGAATAACATAGATTTTATTACTTATTTATATTTTAGTTTTAATCTCATTCGGTTTATATTTTGTCTTCCGGAGCTCGATAGAACCAAAGCTTAATTTCGTCGTAAATCTTGTTCATGAATTTTAATACATTGAAAATTAGCCTGTTGTCAAGCGATGGGACCTGTATTGAATCCCCAGTTCTGAAAAGAAAAGAAATAAAATTGATAAAACTATAAGCACCTACTACTAATTAACAACATAGGTAATACCAGGAGAAATAAACAAATTGAAAAAAACAAAAAAATATGTCATACTTAATTTTGTCGGTCGAAAGCGCACTAGACGTAAAATTTACATACCTATACATCTACACAATATTATAAAGAGGAAACATTTGTATTTTTGTATGTTTGTAACGAATAAACTCAAAAACTACTGGGCCGATTTCAAAAATTCTTTCACCATTAGAAAGCTACATTCAGCCTGAATAACATAGGCTATATGAAAAAAATGAAAATCCAAGATGGCCGCCGCCACTAAATGGCGGATTACATATTTATTCCGCAACTACCCCAATATGGGTATCAAATGAAAGGGTTTGATTAGAAGAATAGAGCTCACTATAAAAAAATTAAAATCCAAGATGGCTGCCGCCACAAAATGGCGGGTTACATATTTTTTTCCGCACCTACCTCAATATGGGTATTAAATGAAAGGGCTTGATTAGTAGAATAGAGATCACTATTAAAAATGAAAATCCAAGATGGCCGCCGCCACAAAATGGCGGGTTACTTTTTTTTTCCGCACCTACCTCAATATTGGTATCAAATGAAAGGGCTTGATTAGTAGAACAGAGCTCACAATAAAAAAATGAAAATCCAAGATGGCCGCTGCCACAAAATAGCGGGTTACATATTTTTTTCCGCACCTACCTCAATTTGGGTATCAAATGAAAGGGCTTGATTAGTAGAATAGAGCTCACTATAAAAAAATGAAAATCCAAGATGGCCGCCGCCACAAAATGGCGGATTACATTTTTTCCGCAACTACCTCAATATGGGTATCAAATGAAAGGGCCTGATTGGTAGAATAGAGCTCACTATGAAAAATATGAAAATCCAAGATGGCCGCCGCCACAAAATGGCGGGCTAAATATTTTTTCCGCGCCTACATCAATATGGGTATCAAATGAAAGGGCTTGATTAGTAGAATAGATCTCACTATGAAAAATATGAAAATCCAAGATGGCCGCCGCCACAAAATGGCGGGTTACATATTTTTTCCGCACCTACCTCAATATGGGTATCAAATGAAAGGACTTGATTAGTAGAATAGAGCTTACAATAAAA
The DNA here is from genome assembly GCA_905147235.1 of Erynnis tages. Taxonomy (NCBI): domain Eukaryota; kingdom Metazoa; phylum Arthropoda; class Insecta; order Lepidoptera; family Hesperiidae; genus Erynnis; species Erynnis tages. The sequence continues at coordinate 8,032,899 of LR990087.1, forward strand.
AAAATAAAAATCCAAGATGGCCGCCGCCATAAAATGGCGGATTACATTTTTTCTATACATCTATGAACGTACCGCAGAAAAGCCGTTAAGGGTTTTTATTCTACAGTCCTATTAAGGAGAAGTAATTTAGAAGAAACCTTTGTCTACCATAGCTTTTTAAGAAAAGAAAAACAAATTGTCAGTGTCACTGTGTCACTGTCAGTAAAGCAAGTGTCATTATGACAGTCAAACACTATAAAATCTGAAATAACCTTACAAAACAAAACGGCATCTGAAATATTTTAAAGGTCGCAAATTCGCAATAAACCTTATTAAATACAAACAAGGTATTAATATCTAGTTCACACAATGAGTGAAAGTGAGAGTGAAAATCATAGTGATGTGCAAGACGACGATGAAAGGGTAAGGTCAAAACTATAACATAAACTATCTGATATTTGTCAATAGTCAGAGTTGTACTCCCATTTGTTTAAAGCACGCGTTCTGCACCTTCCTACGCACTTCTACTTCATTAGGCATTAAAGTAGGTTTACATTACTCAAACCTTAATATTTGTAGACCGTCATCCGCAACGAGCTATCAACTTTATCGTTTAAGATCTACAAAAACTAAAGGAAAGAATCGGCGCCAAAGTTTACAAGGAGGTGGTATTTGGGAAAAATCATAAAGTCCGCAACGAGAAAAAAGTTTTCAAGAGAGAGAATAAGAGCAGGCCCAGAGAGATGAGTTCAAAGAAACCTGTACATATGTTGTTGGATGTGGTCCCTGTCAAGAAAAAAGAAATCCGGGATCCAAGGTAAGGAAATGTATTCTTATAAAAACAAATATTGTTTAGCTACTAACCAATACTTTTATCAAATTGTCTATTTGTCTGCTAAATGGATTCATAATAGAATCAAAAAAATATTAAATTTACATAAGCATAATAGTTTATATCATAATATATCTTATCAATACGCAATCATAAGTATAAAAGCTGTGATAGCTTGTGGCTTGGAATTCGACCTCGAATCGAAGGGTCCTGGTTCGAATCCCAGTGGCACGCACCAATGACTAAAAAAGTTTTGTGCGCTTTATAAAATTAAATATCACCTGCTGTTATGGTGAAGGAAAACATCGTCAGGAAACCTGCATACCAAAAATGTTTTCAAAGGTGTGTGAAGTCCATCAACCCATCGCAGTAGGCCAGCAGACTGCACCTTGTAGTGGGTCATTAATGGGTTACTGACAAGCATAATAGTTTCACCATTGATGAAACAGGCAATCCTGCCACTCTAGGATTCTTTGTGTCGTGGGTGCAATGGACATAAAATCTAATAATGTTGTTGTGATAGTGTATGAATGAGTGCATAATGTTCATAAAACAAAGTAACAAGCGGTATGTGATAAACCATTTTTATATCTGTTAAATATGTTTTTCTAGATTTGATCCACTCTGCGGAGAATTTGACAAAAAGGAGTTTGCAAACAATTACAATTTTCTCTCCGACATAAGAATGAAAGATATCAAAGCAATAAGAGCGGAACTCAAGCAGACAACGGACGCTGAGTGGGAGCAGAAGCTGCGTAGACTCCTCCAGAGATTGAACGACCAGCACAAGGCCAACAAGAAGTATACGGTGGAGAGAGAAGAGATAGAGAAGCAGAAGAAGGAACTGGAACAGCAGTTTAGAGAAGGCAGGCAGCCCCACTTCAAGAATAAAGGTATGTTTCATAAGTAACATATTATTATTTTATTATGACTATGTTTGAGTAGCATTTTCATAGATTTACCCTGGTTTTTATTAAATAATTTGGTCTTTTTGGGTTGATTAAAATGAAATGAAAAAGAGTTAAAAAACCGACGCACCAAATTGGTGTGAGTGTAGTGAATGTGCCAATGTGCATTTGTTAACTGAAGTATGATGTTTAAATACAAATTTCATGTTACTCATAATGAAATTTTTTTATTTTAGCTGAACAACGTGTGGAGTCCTTAGTGAAACAGTATGAAGAATTGAAAAAAGAGGGTGCAGGCCGTATTCAAAGGCACTTGAAGAGACGCCAACAGAAAGTCAAGAAGCGTTCCCATAAGGCTCCCACGGGTGTTAGTTAAGAGTGAATAAATGGATTTAAATTACTATTGGACTTCTGTTTTATATTCACACTATTTTTATTCACTTTGAAGTTGTAGTAGAGACTTATCAAAAGATAGTGTCACTGGGTATGCAGAAGTATGCTACATAAATTAAATTATTAATTACCTATTAAAGCAAAACTACTCCTCATGATCTCAAACTGGCGGGAGATCTCCCTTAAAAACGTTGTACCTGGAGGTCATGTGCATTAGGTAATCATATCTATCTATAACGCATTTGTGTTGAGGTGTTACATAAAATAGAGCAATCTGCTATTTTGTTTCCGTACAAATTCAATGTTTAAAGTCTTAAAACCATGCTCAAATGTAGAAAGATAGGTAGTTATTCCAGCCAGTAATAAAATAATCCTCAATATCATTTCACTTTATTTCACAAACAATTGTGATTCAAATATTTATGTTCAATTAAAGACACTCAAGATACCAAGGTTGGTCTACAAAGTAGATGTGCATGGTGGTGATGGTGGGCTCGTCTGCCAAGTTGTAGAGGCATTGTGGGCCGTGCGGTACAATTGCCTGAAACATAATAAACGAGTGAAATTACTTATTCCAAAACAAAATTTCATGAGACTTGCATGCCATGGTAAAATAATAATGACTGTCATTCCTAATAATAATAATAAATAAATCAGTCTTCGCTTGTTATCTAAGAAGACATCTGAAATAGCAGGCTTTGTTGCAGGTGCACAATTTCTTAATCAAAAATTAATTTCACCCCTTAGGTGGAAAATCTGTTCTTGGGTCTTAGTTTATAAGCTATTTTTGTGCCTATGTTCATAGCTCAAACTTCTCAAGTGCTTTCCAGAATTTGGCAATGATTTATTAATTTAAAATTTGGTTCAAAATTTCAAATACTATACTGAAAAGTATTTTCAGAGTCTGAAAAGTAATTTCATAATCTGACTAGGTATACATCTGCTTGTTGGGTCAGCTAGTTCAAAATTTAAAACGACAATTAATACCTGAACAGCCAGCGTAGTTGGTCTCTCGAACCAGAATCTTTGCCCCTCCTTCTCTGGAAGAGCTCCGAAGGCTAAGAATCCCATGCCGACCAAGTTGCCACTGTGGACCAGCGGGAACCAATTCAGCAGGGTCTTTTCGGAGCATTCTAGTGTCTCAGTCATGTTGTAGTAGTAGTGAAGACCTGTGGATTATTTAAAGACATAAATGTGGTTTGATGATAATTGATCTGCAGTAAATACACGCTTAGCTCCGCCGCTTGAGTAGCTCTGCAAGTGAACGAAAAAGTTAAGCAACGTCGGGCGCGGTCAGTATCAGGATGGGTGTTCGCTTGTGACACATTAAATGTGCGCTTCCGTGCTTCAGAGGACTCGTTAAGCCGTCGGTTCCGATTGTTATCGATAAGAAAGCAGTCGTTAAACCTTGTCGGAGGGCCTATGGGCGGTTTGTAAAAATCATATACGGGTTGGGCACTGACCCGTTTCTGTGCCATTTCGCTGTCAGTGAAGAGAGACCCGTGTCCAATAGTGGGGTATAAAAGGTTGCAGCCAAATGTACAACGAAATATTTAACAGGTATATTGTAGGTATATAAACCATTAATAATGTTACTTTTTATTGGAAATGGAAATTTGACCTATTCACGGTCGAAACACACCTTAGATACCTATAATATACCGATCCGGATATACCTATGCCATAGAAAGATAGCGTAATTTACACTTTAAATACATCACAATCTCTTAATTTTTCCTTTTTTATTGAAAATACGCTTATCTTACTTTTTATTAACGGATTGGCAGATAGATAATTTTTATGTCAAGTAAAGATTGTTGTATTGATATATCATGACTGATTATCCAATTAAAATCACTAAAGCGTATCTATCATTAAAAATATTATGGCATTGTGCTTTATTTAAGTAAGATTAAAGTTGACATAATTTTTGTAATAACCAAATATGTAATAGAAAAAGTGTTAATTTTCAATTAACACACAATAATCTACCTATTATAAAACTTTCCATTCCACAATTCTGATGTGATGTAGGTAGGTACAATAATAGTGTACCTATGTATCCAATAAGTGCGGACTTCCAATTTCTAAGTAAATTTCTTCACCCTTATCGAATTTGTCAAAATCGGCACTTTCAACCCCGCTCTTCATTACGACCACAGAAATTGGTAGTCGATACCATTACTTTGATGCCGGGAATGCCTTAGAAATTGTTCTGAGGACGAAAATGGTCAGAAACTTCCCGAATAAAATACAAGAATTTTGCTTGCTTTACGGTGGTGTGAGGCGATGATGCCTCTCCAGACCATTTAGGTGAATGGTTCTTTCACATTTAAGATTCCTAATGGCATGCTAGTGGAACACATTAAACTACAATGTAGGAGGTCTCCTACATCATCCTTCCAATGAATTAATATTGCCAACGACTAATGACTATGTCTCTTACCCATCCAAGGAATGCAGGCTTGTTTAGTGAACGCGGTTTTTTCGATTTCTTCCGTGGTGGTGGGAATCCTCATGAGTTCGCGGTTGAATCCTGTAGCATAAATAGCGTCTTCTTGCAGCACCTCGTCGGCCAGCGCTTGCTGCATACGCTCGTCTTTGCTCTTTATCATGGTTTCTGTAAACAAAATTAATAGAGAATTCGATTCACGCAACCTGGACAAAGACCATAAAGACTGTCAATTGTTTGTAGTTCGCGCTCATTTTAACGCTGGCATTGGAAACGTTTAGATGGTCTGCAAGGTTGGTGATCCGGTGATGAGTTTTAGTCACAGTTGTATAGGGCTCCGGGCTAAAAACAATATTTTGTACCCTTTAGTGTTACCGGTGATGACCCTTCTTTCGTTGACGCGAACGGACTCCTTCCGGCCCTCCAAGCCCTTAATTTTGTCGCCTCTCATTTTTGCCCCTCTGACTACTGGTACTCTGGTACTTCATCTGCTGGATCGGGTCCTGGATGGCTGGATGGATAAACCATGTACCTAAGATTAAAAGACTTACCTTCAGAGACGAAGAGGAGTAGCTTGGTCATGTAGGTGACGGACTCAGCACCAGATGCCACCGCTGGGGTCCAGGGAATGTATCCTTGGACATCCCAATCGTATATGGCGTTTGTGAACTCATTCAATGGTAGCTGTAAAATAAAAATATGTTATAGATAAATTTTGAAAGTCTCAGTAGACTGTTTGAAATAACGTGGACGTTGAGCTCAAGACTATAACAATCGAGAATTTACCTACCCTTATTTATAAAGAGTTAGTCATCAATTAGCATTGGTAGGAGCGTCTTTGCTTGCCTTGCAATACGAAACTTTTTATTATGTCTCACTGCAAAAGGAAAAGTCGCCCCCCCCACTGGGGAACGCCTGCAGCATACTACGTTGCTTCAAAGCAAATTGGCGGAACGTAATATGCACTATGGATATCTAAGATTATCTAAGCCTTGTCTACCACACTGTAGACAATTGCAAAATGATTGCTAAAGGTCGTGTGATTCCTTAGAGTTTTGATTTTTTAAAATATAGTAATTGATTAGCAAAAGGGCATGCAGGCCACCTGACGTTGTCCTTGCAGCACATGGAGGGGCGTCCATTGCATTGGATACAGAGAGCAAAGATTCTATCTGAGGTTGTATCTGAGGTTGTGAGCCGTCATAAGTACAAAGCACCCGGCTTTGTACTTATGACGGCTCTTCGTCTAAAATAAAGTATCCCCAGCAACCATACCGCTCCAGCCGAAACACAAGTCATGGAGAACATGAGAACATCCATTTTGCGACAGTAAGATGCCACCTTAAAAAATCATTAATCATAAAAACTTACAGCAACTTGCAAGCCTGCCACGAACCAAGTAACAGGGTCGTATAAAGCGCAGACGACTTTCTCAGCAGAGCACCACATCACCAGGTCAGGCAGGGGCCCCTCTGGGCGCTCCGCCTCCGTCCATTCCTTGGCGATGGCATCGTCGATGTGCCGGGGCACGTCGTAAAAGAAGTCCGTACCAGGTCTAGGGCCTGTGTTGAACGTTGCTGCAGTGAAAATATTAATAAATAATTAAATATTCAGGGACAATTTTCAACCGGCACATACATATTTAATATAACGTAACGTAACAATAAAAAAATCTTACCTCTTAAACCAGGTCTTGCCGCTGAAATAAAAATAACATTGTCGTATTATTGAAATGGTAATTTTTAATAGTCTATTAATTTATATCTCACTTCAATAATAAAGTAAATTACCAACGCCAATGGCAAGAACTGCCAATATAATAAACTGTTTCATGATGCGGTCTCCGGAGCGTCCTCAGTCTTGGTCTTAACTGCGCTAATACCTCTTCATGATCGTAATTCACTTAAATAGCTCCTTTTATCTGATCGCTTGTCTGTTTGATACTATCAAATCCAACGTACTGTACCGACATACGTCAGAAATCAGACTATCGACGAGGTATCGACCATCCTTCCTCCTTCCTTCCTTTCAGCCCTTAGTAGTCCACTGCTGGATATGGGCCTCCCTAATCGACGCCACTCCGCCCGGTCCTGGGCCCTCTGAATCCAACGGTTTTCCGCTGTCGACCATACGTCCATGGTATCGACGATCTGAAATTTTGATAGGGCCTTATAATTAAGGCGCGGACATGAATACCTACATACATATGTCTAAATATAGATATTATCTAGACTTCTAGAGTTAAAAAAAAACAATCACGCCTCGTTTACCTACCTATCCTAGAAACGGAACGGGCCATCAGACGGGATCATTTACAAAATATATCTTCTAGTTGTAGGTATATTAAGATAATTGATCAGCTAAGGAGATCTATTATCTTCTTTTTCCAGCGTCAGACCTGCGATGGTACTACTTAAATATTGTTGGTAACTAATGTTGTCATGAGGCCTTGATAACTGTAAGTACCGATGTTTTAAGGTGGCTGAAAATGTTCAAACTGAACTTGAACCATTCAGCATAAACAGGATCGCAGTATTAAGGTTGTAATGGGATAACTTGCTTTTATTTTAAATGAACGCAAACAAGCATACCGTCTGCCTACAGGCAACCTGATAACCTCCTATTTGACGTTTAGCATTAATTGGTTGACACCTTGATGATATATATTTTTCGTAGGTACTTAATTAGTGTTGTAAGTACCTAAATATTATATTATAGCATATAAATTAATTTTTGATCGTTCGATCAAGTAACAATTATCTATTTAGTACAATTTATCATAATTGTTTGATAAGATGCAGTGTCAGTTATCTATTTTATCATTATCAATAATAACGAAAATAACTTAATCATTTAGGTAAAACCAAAGTTCACCGATTTGCTTATAATACCTATAATAATATAAGCTTTATTTTTACGGACTTCAAAAAAGGAGGTTATCAATTCGACACGTATGTATGTAATTTATTTATTTATTTATTATGTCGGTTTAATTTTTTAAATTATTTTTTGGTGTAGTTACGATTTTGAAATATGTTGTTTAAGTTTGTTCTCTGATGAAAAATCTTTCGTGACCTAGAGGAGAGACCACTTCGCTTATTGCATAGGCAGCAATTTCATACTCTACCCCTAGGTACTCTAAAACAAATGAGGCGCAAAGGGTAAAAATGAAAGGCTATTTTGAATAAGATAGATTTTATAACTTTTTTATATTTTAGTTTTAATCCCATTCGGTTTATATTTTGTCTTCCGGAGCTCGATAGAACCAAAGCTTAATTTCGTCGTAAATCTTGTTCATGAATTTGAATACATTGAAAATTAGCCTGTTGTCAAGCGATGGGACCTGTATTGAATCCCCAGTTCTGAAAAGAAAAGAAATAAAATTGATAAAACTATAAGCACCTACTACTAATTAACAACATAATACCAGGAGAAATAAACAAATTGAATAAAACAAAAAAATATGTCAATACTTAATTTTGTCGGTCGAAAGCGCACTAGACGTAAAATTTACATACCTATACATATATATACTTATACCTATCCAGTTACCTATTGGTACTGTTTGATTGCCAAGACATTCTTTTAAATTGCTTTGAAATAATAGGATGTTGCCTGGCAATTAATCATCAAAATCCAAGATCGATCCAAAGATTAATAACCGAAATCGGCCAATATTCGCCACAGACTATTGGATTAATAAAGATCTAAATTCTCTTCAATCTTCCCTAGAAAAGAAGTAGATTGCTGCGACTTCTACCTTTCGTCGAAAGATGGCACCACGGGTATGCTGAATCGCGGTATCGAAGTTTTCTACATAGCTGACAATGAAACAAACCTACGTCGCAACATGACGTAATCGGAGCACGGCCGCCCCCCAGCATGATCGCCTAGTCTGTGGGAGAGGGGTGGTCCCTTTGCCTTACAATCATGAGAGATAACTAGAATATCATAAGAGATGATTAATTTGCACTTTCAAAAAAATACAAATAAAAAATATTTACCGGCATTGAATTTCCCAGGGCTTGTCGACGTAGTAAATATGAAGTGAAATGGAAGAAAAATTCCCGGCCCACTTGAAGAAGCACTCTGGAGCCCTTGGCGTAATTATCTAGAAAAGAATATGTCAAAGCGATTGTTGATTAATTTCTTTAAAAATGTTGGTACAGTGGCTTAGAGTCCGAGTTTCGACCTCTTTTAATTGAGGACTAAGGCCTACATCCCTTTCTTTGTGAGAGGAGAACCGACCCTGAAGTGGGTGATTAATGGGTTACTGACCTGACATCGTTCTCGATTGGCCGGAGCTCGTTCAAACCAATCCCGGTCGTTTTGCCTCGCCAGCCTTGCAAACACGCTGAAGCCAGTTGCGACCAGGTCACCCCTGGTCGTCATCGCAAACCATGGGTAGTACTCCTCACACCGCATAGCTGGCGTCATGTTGTAAAAGTAATGGGTCCCTGAGAAAAAGAAGAAAATTAAATCATTACCTAACTAACCCAATTTGGACCCAATTTTGTCCAGAGAGAGACACATTATAAATAAGCGGAGAGAAAGACAAAATATAAATTACAAATTATTTATAATAAGATCCAGAATTTTGTTTGAAAGAGTAACAAACGAACTTCATAAACTTTCTCTTTTATAACAGTAGCCGGAATAGGTTCTAGGTAGTAGTAGGATGTTGTTGTCTTAACTTTACGCTAGGATTTTTTCCTGTACTATTAATTAATTCCAATATTAAATAGAAAAAGTCAGAAACACTTTGGAAAAACAAATAGTAGCTACCTATTAGCAACAGTAGCAATTGTCTGCACAGAAAAAATGCTGTAAAGTCATTGGGTCGTCATTGGATTGGATCACTGTTCCGTTATCGTGTTTTGATGATTCCTTGACGTTGAAATAACATTATTTATTTCCCTCAATAAACACCGATATCTTCTTATTGGAAAACTCTACCAGTAATCCTGATTTTGCTATACAAAATATTACCCATGTTTGGCACGCAGTTCTGCTTTTTGAATGATGTGGTGTTGAGCTCAGCCTCTGTGGTGGGAATCCTCATGAGCTTCTTGTCGGGCCCCACCACCCACACGCCACCGTCCTGCAGCGTGGCGCCGTTCTCCATCTGAGGCCCAGCGCCGGCTTTCAACGACTCTATAAAAATAATACGTGTCTCTGTGTGTAGTCTTTGCTTATGCAAACATTACACACACAGATAATTTGCGTGGAAAAATTTTTTTAGAACGAACGGCTGGTTATCTTGGCATTAGTGCCAAGTAAACAACCCAAGTAATTTAATCTATGGCACACACGTGTGTGTATCATGTAGCAGTGACATCGTCCGTGCAACACATGTTCTTATTGCTTTTCAGAAATACACTCACACATAGCACCGTGCGCCAAGATGAGTTAAAGCGTCTTACAACCGACACAGATATCTTCGGTAGGAATGTGACAGTTAGGTACTAAGAAATAAAAGGGCATACAGAGCAACTGATGTTATGTGGCCACTGCAGCTCATGGACGCATCCAACCTCAAATAGAGAAAAAAAATATTATCTGAGGTCGTATGCGGGTGCTTTGCTGCTCATGTAAATAAAGTTTCCCCAGCAACCATACCTTGGGGAGGGATGATTGCTCACTCTTGTGAAGTTATGTAGAACATGCGGATAATCTCTTCGTGTTTGCTAAGTAACATCTTCATTTTACCTTCTGACACGAAGTACTGTGTCGTTGTCCAGTAATCTATGTAGCTGTCGTCTTCCGTCGGCGGAGGGCTCCACTTTACCATGTGCAGTTTTTCCGGAGTCAAACCGTATGTAGTGAATTCCGTTACGGGTAGCTGAAAAAAAATGGCCTTCATTTCATCTCCCAAAATGTGTCTCAAATTTATATAGCTCTAAACTAGTATAAATTGATGTAAGTATATCTTTCCCGGGGACGTTAAGATTAGCTACAAACACCGTCCCTGTCTCTGGGTTCGCTACACACCAACACTATAATATATTATGAATTCGCGACATCGTGTTTCAATCTCTTCCTCATGCAAGTGATTCCAATTCAGCTCTGTCATCGCGATACGGACACGGCGTTTATCTAATTTATTCGAACGAGACAGATCCAGTAGGGTCGAGGACCGTTTACTGCACATACTGACTCATTTCGTTCCAGATGCTTCTTATCTGAATTTAAGAAAGAAAACAATGTTACACTTTACTTTACCCTTCTTACCTACGTTCGAGCACTGAGCACGGCCTAACGGTTTCACGATGGTTTCTCAGCACGTTACTTAGAACATCATTCTATTGAACAACCAGCAAACTTACAGCAATCTGGATGCCCGCAATGAATCCGTTGGCATCGTACAAGGTACAAACGCCCCTGCCGTATGGGCAATAGAGGCGAAGTTCCTTCAGCATCCCCGTGCCGCCCGGAGGCTGTTCCCGGCGCCGCCAGCCCTTCGCCTCCGCTTCCCTCATGGTGCGGGGTATACTGAAGAAGTTGGTTTTATCCGCCAGAGCGCTGGACCACCCGAACTTAACTAAAAAAGGTTTAAGTAAAATAAAAATAAAAAAATCTTTTGTCTTCCTTCCTTCCTTGGTAGTCCACTATTGGACTTGGGCCTCCCCTAATCGACGCCACTCCACCTGGTCCTGGGCCATCTGAATCCAACGGTTTCCCGCTGTCTTCTTCACGTCATATGTCCATCTGGTAAATTCTGGTAGGAGGGCGGCCCGTGCTCCTTTTATCGAAACGTGGTCGCCATTCGAGGAACTCTTTCTTAGAAGTTTACAAGTGCATATATATAACCTTATAAAGAAAGTATAAAATGTATGTTAAAATTGTTAGTATAATTTTTAAGAAGTTGGTTTTTAAAACGTAGAGTTAACTCCGAAAATCCGAATCCCTATGCTAACTTTCAACTACTTACTGCATAACTAATGAAACTAAACGCATGTTTTTAAAATGTAATAAACCAAGCCATAATACGACAATTATTATATGTTGAAAAACTAGTAAGTATCTAACAAATCAATAAAAAAGGAAAGTTCGACGTAAAAAGCGTTTAGGTACCTACCTATAGACGGTTCAAAGTTACCTACAAATATTCAAAGTTACCCAAATTGACCCTATTGAATTTAATATCCTCAACATGTACATCGACCTGAGCTTTGTACTCCTGAACACTAGCAAACACACTGATTAAATAAAGAAACATTTTTCAACGCTTTTAAATTGCACATACCTATCTACTCAGACAAAAGTTTTAAAAAGCGACTTAAGAGAGAAACTAAATTGTGAGTAAATTGTATGACCTGAGCAATTGAACATGATACTGTCGACATAACTTACCTCTAAGTCCATCGTACTGAATACCTGTAATAAATTTAAAAAATAAATAAATAAAAAATAGGTAATTTCAAAACAGAGAGTCCACTTTTCCTAATACCTACTACAGCGACGAATCAATTCAAAGTTCCCTAAAATAAATCGAACTCTATTTATTTAACTTTATGATTCACTTAGGAAATTACCTACTAACGAGGCTATCTAGATTTTCAGGCATATTTAAATAAGATAATAAGAGCAGATAATATCTATTTGTATCCCGCATGATGCCTATGTCCCTTGTTAAATCATCTTATTACGGATTAAGAGGAATTTTTTTTGCAAGAAACTAATAAGATTTAGTAAAACGTTTCACAGTGGAAAGTTTACTCGCCGCGCTAACAGTATAACGCTTGATTGGATCAAATCACTCAATCGAATTGCTCGAGCGTGTTCTACGAATACTTCTGAATTGAATTGTTCAAGACAGATACATTCCGAGGACGTCGAGGGGCTTGATGGACGTGGGAATATCGAGAAATATCTTTTTTTGCGTCTTTTTTAATTCCTTACAAAATTGAGCCCGTGACGGTTTCGGTGTAGGCTTCTGTCTAAGCCGTAAGGAAAATAAATTCTTTTTTGTTTAAAATTATGCTTTTTTTAAATTTCGCCCCCGAAAGAAAGACCTCTTTTGATCTATTGTTATGTACTATTTACCTACTACACTAAAATATTGTAAACGATAAACTTTGAAAGTGCTGAATCAATCTTAATTATACACCATGAGATATAATTTATAATATGCCACTAAAAATAGTGGCTTAGCGGGCCAGAGCGGATCCACCCTTGGTCCAACCTTAAAAAAAGGTTGTACGCACCGACCTGGTTCTGGACCCGAAAAACGGCTAAGCTAGCTTTCTAAATGTTGTCGGCACAGGCACCCATAAATGGCTAAGAACTTATCATGCTTAGAAGGCAGGGAGTACCCACATGATCGAAGTAGATAGGTATTTTATCAACATACCGCAAGCAACTGAAGCAGCGGCCAGTACTGCGATGATTGTCTTCATTTGTCACCGAAACTCCAATATTTACACTCAACAACTGCAGGACAGGAAGTTTACAATGGGCCCAGATTGCCACCGTCCGCCTGTACTGGAGCAGGGAGGCCAACTGATGCGCTTAATACCTACTCAATTGCGGTTTATAGCCATACAAATACATTTTGTAGATATCCTATTAAACATCATGTTTGTTAGAGGGTTCATATTGTTAGGTATGCTTTTGATATGGGTAAGTACAGTGTCTCGGATGGATTTTCGGGATTTCGGGATAGTTAGATAATACTTGTGAAATATCTTATGTCTGAAAGCCATTAGTGATCCAGGGTCGGGTCTCCTCTCACAATAAGAAGAATGTAGCCTACCACGCTAGCCCGCGGGTTAGTGGACTTTACATGCGAATCACTTAACTTTTAGGAAAGTCATTGGTTTGTGCCACTGAGATTCGAATCCGGACCTCTCCATTAAGGTACCCAACTATATATTATATCAGTATCATATACTTGGTACAAAATCTTTTGCGATTAAGCCCTTTTTTGCATTGCTATGTAGCCATCCAGTCTAGCGTATGAACTTTACCCCTGGGAAAACATAATAGTAAAACGCAATTACGCCTAAAGAATCGAGGCGCCTCAGAGGCTTTGTTACTTTAAGATAACTTGGCGCGAAGCCCACCGATAAGTGATGACAGCTTGGTTATTTGGTGCCGAAAAATATGAAATTGAAGAAAAGAAATTCTTATTTTTTTATATGAAGACCAAACAAACGGCCACCTGGCGGTAAATTGTAACCATTTAAAATTTAGCTAGTAAACCTAGCAACCTAGAAACCAGGGTGGACTGGGTGGAGGAAGGTTCTAGCTTGTAGGTAATTAATCCTTAGAAGTGAGTAGGTAGGGGAACTAAGGAACAAATTAAGGACAGCGCGATGCCTACTGGGTTAGTTAGTGATTTATATTTCACTAGATAGCATTGATTCTTGTAAAGATCGTGTAACGTTTTAATAATATTGCAGACAGATTGAATCATGGCATAATCACAAAAGTAATATCATATCCTATGATCATGATTTGCCAACTTGCTGAACATGAATCTATTGTATCGACACGGATAGCTGCTTTATGCTTATCGGTTGTTGAAAATACCTTCTATTATACTTAAATTAGTTCCTGATCCTTATGTAAGTAACAGTGCCGCTTTAATGATGCAAGCAGGGCTGATTCGTCTATTGATGCAATAACGTTGAGTTCTGGTAAGAAGATTATATTTTGTGCTTTAGCTTGAATTACCAAGGAATAGAGTCTAAAATAGATGTTTCAGGAGTTATGATTATAGACGGAGAGTCGGTAGACATTTTGTGGAAGGTTTCGTGGCACAGTCACAGTATGTATAAACTATCTTATATGATTACCTATCTGAATACGATAAAGCAGACCTAAATTGTGCTGTTTAATGTGTATGTTTCTTGTGTGAAAATAAAGAGTAAGACTATGTTTATGAGAACGCGTCGATTTTTTGACAATAATTAGGTATATTCTATGATTTTTTTCTAAATGCCCTAAATAAACGATAACTAAATAAAAGTTTTAGATTAAAAAGTTTAACTGCTTTTAGTCGTCAGTATATTTTTAGCATAAGTAAATGTAAGTATAATTTTTAATGATGGCCTGATTTTGAATTTTTTAAAATTTAAGCTTTAAGCTTTTTCTAAAGGTTAAAACAAAAATTGAAATACCTTTTTAAAAATGTCCGTCAGCTCCTGGAGTATTATAGTGGTATAACACCTAAACTATTACGCTATTGCTACGCTTGGCTTGTCCCATGTCCGGCCGTTGGGAATTAACTGGGATCGGAGGAAAATTGCGAAATGTTTTGTTGCCTTGAGGCCGATTGAATTTCTGTTTCCTAGTAAACTGATGAAATAAACTGAGAGTATCCGTACCTACTATCGTTATTCTCGTGTTAGATCTTTGAGATATTGCCAAATAATGGCATGTGGCTCTTTTAGTCATAAATGACGAATTTAGTCCGGTAGCACATCTCCGCCGCGAAATCGCGAAATATGAATGTTTCGCCCGTATTATCCGTATATTCAGTGGTTTCTTTATTTCGCGGTTTCGCGACGGAGGTGTGCTAACGCGGTCATACTTCGATCGAGAATTTTCATTTCAATTCAATTATGTAATAATGTTATCCCTACCGTTTATTTCAGCCTCTTTGTTAATTATGTAAGGGTGAATATTTCTATATAGGTCTTGGATCTTTTTTGAAAAAGTTTTTTAATATTTTAGCAGTGTTTTGAACACGTTACCTATATCATGATCGTCACCTGCTGTTTGTTTTCAATAAGCGACGAAAGTGCTCTGTAAACACTAGTCTTGCCACTCCTGCACTAGAATGTTTTTACTGTATACCTATCTAGTAGCGTAGATAAGGTTAACAAATTTATTACATATCTACGTACCTGTGTAGGTACCTAATAGTTGTAGGGTTTACCCCACAGTCTAGGGAATTTTTTACTTCAACATTGATTTAAGGGATGCATAATCCAGGCAAGGTATGAACTTGGACGATTTATTTGGTTTAGAGTCTAAGATACTCATAAAATTAAGATCTCTTCGCTTATAACGCCAAATGTAAAGCAGAACTTGGTCCTAGAATACCAAGTCAACTATAATCGTTACGTAATGCGGATTCATTCGTTCTACATATCGTAATTAATACGAATAGCATCCTTCAGAAATACCTAGCAAATACGCGGGCAAATACGCCGGATTCGAAATTGGTGTCATGACTACAATACGTAGTACGTTTAGATTACAGTAGAGGTCTTGCGAACAATGACTCGATGAATGAAACGCGACACTGGGCTTTCCCGTACCTTTGACTAAGCAAGAATATTTTAATGGATACTGTCCGTCAGTTCAAATGTTATGCAACCCTTCGACATTCACGTATGTCCAACCTATGGATATGAGTCCGTATGTAGGTCGTATTTTACTATGTACTATATAATATACTTATGAGGACTGAGATATTCGCTTCAAATAAAGTATTTCCGCCAACCACAGTTGTAGGTATGGATAATTATGAGTAATTCTATCTATGGTTTAATAGTATATCTTCATAGTGGCAGATAGTAATCAATTAGTAAGGGTAATGATAGCACAGTGGCTAAGAATTCGGTCCCTTACTGAAAGCATCTGGCGTGGTGGGCCAACTAAGGCCTACGTCCTTATAATGGGTTACAGACAAGTGTAACAATAGTATAGGTTGCGGAAAACTTCAACTACCTACTGCTCATGTAGAAGAAAAGAAGTCGAATATCATTTATCATTTTGGTAATAGGACTGCGGTGTAAAAGTTTTCCATCCCTGGTTTATTGTTGGTATGTAAGCGCTAATATCATTATTTGTAACTTGCATAATGAACAACTGACATAACATTCGAACAAATGACAAAAGGATGTGGAATAAATTATACGAATTTCCATTCACGGTCGCGCTCTAGTTTTCCATATAACGCTCGTTAACTATAACAACTAGAATATAACCGCTGTTCAAGTGTTTCTTGTTAAGCGTAACACGCATAATGGCTGTAGTTTACAAGGTCGATGGAGTTTGAGACATGCGATTGAACCATTTAGGCCTAAGGCTAAACCGAGTGATTGAACTGTTACTATTTTGGCAAAGGTCTCCAGGTGAGGTGATTATGTAAGAGCGGCCGTGCTTCAATTACCTACGTCATCTTGGAGTTTTATATGCGAGCGAAGTGGAAAACTCCGATAGCGTGATTGAGGTTACCCGTGGCTCCATCTATTGATGAGCGGCGGAAGTCGCCACGCCATTTAAAATACGGATTGTGCATGCAGGCTGATTTAATATCATAGGAAATAGTCATATTAATTCGAGTAATTTGAGCCAAAGCTTGCCTCGAGGCAGTTGTTATCACGATAGAAATGTACGTACTACTTATAATAATGTTGTTTATATATTTGTAAAGAAAATCACAGCACTGGCCGATATACATACTTTATGGTCAGAGCTATGGTTTTCTTCTGAATTATGAAATATGATTTTGATATTCGGGATTTGAAGTCATTGATGAAAATATGTAATTTGTATTTTAAAATAACTATTTATTAATTCATTATTTACATGGAATAAAAACATTAAATGTTGTTTCTTTCGTATTGCAGGTGAGTGTTTATTTTGGTTATTATATAAAATGTATTTTAGTTGTTAGGTATATAATATTTGTAAATAAGTTAAATTATATTTTAAATAAATCTTTCGTATTGCAGAGAAACGCAGAGAAACCAATTAAAGAATATACATTATTATATATTTTTTTGGGGTGTAAAAGACTGGCTTACCTAAAGTCCGTTTTTTTACTCTTGTCCAATAATATAAGTAATTGTTTAAAAAAATATAGTTTATAGAAATATGTTTCAGCATTTATTGACTATTTGTTTTTAATCTATATATTTTATAGTGTCTGCTTTATTTATTAATTGCAAATTAAAATAAAAAGACGCTCTTGTTACCAAAAACGGCAAGTGTAAAATAATGGACTAAGTATAAACATACTCGCGCACCCGGTCTCGCCGCGTGACTTAGGCAGTGACTTTAGAGTAACTTTCTATGCTACGATGACAGGTGTCAGGTAGGTACTTGGAAAAGGTCAAGATATATTCTGGGTTGACTCAACTGCAGCACTCAACCTATTTTTATTGTCGCAGTAGCTATGAGCTTCCAAGTTAACAGTTTAATGGTAGAACGCAGCACATGTATTTATTTCATATCGATAATATTATTTTGTTGCGCCGATAGTTCATACCATAAGTATCATGTAGGTTCGTAAAAGGTAGAGCCATAGTAGCTTGCTCGGGGAGGTACCTTACCGTCATCCTCTAACCGTCCAAAAGTAACATGTTCTTTACGTCCTGTATGTATAAAAGTACTTATTTCGGTCGGTATTATTGCAATAAAGTTGAGATACTTTATTGGAGGCAAAATCTTAGTCCTCATGAGTAGCAAAGCATCCACATTCAACCTTTCTCTCTAATTCCCCATATGTTACAAAAACACACAATAACATAATTATGAATAATTTGCACTCATCACTTTCGACACACGGAACACACTCATGGGACACAGAGACAATTTCTAGCTAGCCATTTTCCGAAAGCACGCTAGATTTGGGAAAGTAGCGACGAATTAGCCTATAATTTTGCCAGCGTGTTGCGTATTCCTACGGATTCAACTAAGTGGTTGAGGAAATTGCTGTGAGCGCCCTAAATGGGGGATGAGTCGGCAACAGCGCTGCACGCGACCTCATCGACCTCGCCGCGGCACGGCGGTGTTATTTTCACCGTTTTTCAGCCTTTTTATTAAGTCTTTATAGTTCACTAGACTTTGCCCGCGGGTTCGTACGCGTGGAATGAATCTTTTTAAAGGATGGCCACAGGGTACCGGCCGGACTAATTATAATGTTTAATACCACTTGCTAAATTTTGGCCTCAAATTAAGCACTTATCTTCGGCACCCACTTCAAGAGAGATATGAAAATACAAGATGACATGAAAAAAGCTCTGTTGGTAAAGGATGGTCGTTAGGTACCTCCTGTAAGAATTACAATGACTCAACCATTTACAAAATATAAAGATCTGTTGTTAAGCATAAAATTGTTGTTATATTATGTATGTCTATAACGAGAGTTAAAGCATTGAATGGAGTAATCCGATTACCATAAGTGTGCGGAGGAGTAAAGCAATTGCAGCACATCGTTATGTTTGGAATAGAATAATAATATGCGAGATACTTTCTACAAGCATCCATCAATAAATAACAAATAACTCGCGACGTTGTTGATCGTCGGAATTGAATTAACATGCGAAAAGTTAAATCAATGTTTTCAAATACTAACACATGTAATTCATTAGTATAAAATGCTTGATACGATAAAATAACATGACTTAAAATAATGTAAGTAAATGTCTTTTTTACTGTTGTTAAATAAATTTAACTAGAATTTATGAAGTGTGTGTATAAGATTACAATTTTGTAAAAAATATGATCAGTCGGAAAACCAATGACGGATTACTATATCGATGACATAAAAACGTGTCATAGATGGTTACCGAAGAATATAGAAATCAATGGTAAATGTCAATCAATGTGCCAACATTGTTACGTTAGTGTTGCCGAACTATCGATAGTAAAACTATCGATAGTTTTCATCTAAAATCATGTACCCTATCGATAGGCCTATCGATAGTATCGATACTATCGATCGGCAACACTATGTTACGTTATATCCTATAACAATAGAAGAGATATGCTTGTTCGTAGTAGTATTCCGATGCCTTCATTCTATTGAATTCTGCATTGAATTAGCATTTAATTTTGAGGAGAAATCGTTGTGTGGGTTTTTGGTTAAAGTACATAATATACCAAATGGGGTCAATTTACAAAACTAAACTTAGGGATAGGATAACAAATTCTATTCATTGAATTAAGGTTTTACACTTGAAGAAGGAATGGACAAAATTTGTTAGATTAGAGATAAATCTGTAAAAAGCAATACGTATCGTCCTAGGTAGCAGTACA
Source organism: Erynnis tages (assembly GCA_905147235.1). Classification (NCBI taxonomy): domain Eukaryota; kingdom Metazoa; phylum Arthropoda; class Insecta; order Lepidoptera; family Hesperiidae; genus Erynnis; species Erynnis tages. The sequence continues at coordinate 8,052,463 of LR990087.1, forward strand.
TCCCATAACGCCAAACCCTGGCAATGGAGAGACATAAATCGTTGAAGCATATTGTAGTCATGGTCTTGGACCTCTGCCATTTAGAATATGTTGTAGTTTCCAAGTTGTTTGGATGACGTGTGATTTATATGGATAAGTTCTTGTTTAGTGCATCCATTCCGGAGCCGAACTATTGATAGGAAAAGAGAGCCAGGTTAAACGAGCTTATGAGAGTTAACTGTTAAATTTTTACTCAATCTTTATTCTGAGTTTGGTAAACTGTTGGTGGCGAACCTTTTCGTATTGCAGTGCATTAAAATACGTAAAGGTTTTGCTAATTAAACTCATACCTCTACTACGTTTTTTTCCAAAGACTACTAATTGAGCACCTACTTACGTGTCGTATCGTTCGTCTTTTTGATCATGTCCGCTTGTTTTTAAGTTACATAATTTACTTAAATCAAAAAATGTCATTAGGATTACGTCACCATTAAATTATTTCAAACTAATAACGTTATTCGGACAATTTTCTGTCCCAGTTTTCGCGTGTTTTTGTTAAAAGAATAAGAATATGATTCGATTTTACGTACTTTTTTGGAAGTATTTTAGTTTGAATAAAGTTTTTCAATTCCAATAAAGAGGAACACGAGCAAGGGAGGAGGAACAATTTTATAGCCAAACTTAAAATTGATGTTATTGAGTTGTCTGTGTAAGTACTCGCCATCAAGTGCCAATGCCATAATGGAACACCCATTAAATTTGCGGTTCATAAATTTTTACTTAAAATGTTACTCTTCTCTTTATAAAAAATACTTATTCATTTGTCGTTTTACTTTTTTCTTTTCCTGTTTTTTCTTAATGTGTGTGGGCTCCCTGTCTTTTTCTTATTCATTTATTTTGTTATTTAGATATTATCCTAATTTTTAAAATTATTGTTCTTTACATTAAGATTGTAGACCCTACCTTTTTCATTTTTGTAAAAAAATATCTTTTATTCAACGTTGCCTCGGATGCCTTACTGTAACTTATTGGCAATTTTGTCTTCCACCCTGTGGGTTCATAATAACGGTATACAATTAACAGCATAGGAATTATAGACATGTGAAGTTCTGCCGTAGCTTTGGCAAGGCTTGTGGACGTTGACATATTGCCGCAAAGCGCTTGAAGCAAGCACCTCATCAATCTTGTGTGCTGCTACCCGCTGTGTTTGCTGTTAGGTATCTGTTCCTATCGCAAACTTCCTTGTTACTATCTATCACGGTATCTTGACTTCGAATGAAGAAAACTTATCTAACTTTAATGGTGTGGTTCAAGCTTATCTTACGTCAGATGTGGTCAATACTTGGGTCAGTGAAACTGCTGGTGGCTTATTTTATGACAGACTGACTAATTGTATTGATTGGTTTTATTAATAGGTTAATACAATATCAATACATAATAATATAAATATTTGCCATGGCTTATCAGCTACAAGTCTCTTCAAATTCGCAAGCATATATGCAAAAACAAAAACGTTTATTGCAGTTAATTTAAATGTACTGGTAATAATAAAATCATACTTTGCTAATATTAACTTCGGACTTTGAATGAAAGCTTTGTAAATGTCTCCGTAAATCTAAATTAAGATTCAATCCGGTTTATTGTAACAGAAAGCTCGCTTCTACTATACATATATATGTATCTGAACGAGATGAATGAGTTCTACTGGATTGATGAGAAAATTTCCTCAAAATTTCTAATAAGGCCCGCAAAGGAATTATTAAACGGGAGCTCTTTACAAGCTCCGCAAAAACGTTCGTCAGTAAATAAATTGTAGGTAAGTTTAATCCTTTGATAGCCGTGCCCGCGTGAATTTATTTACCTGAATCTTTTTCGTTAAATAAATATGCTACTTTTTGCCTTATTATCGGTTTCTAGGAACATGTTGGTAGAAAATAAGAATTAATATTTTGTGAGATACTACTTTTTTATTGTGTATGAGAGACAGACGTGATGTTAACTGGCCACTATAGGATTATGTCGTCTAGGTAGTAGTGAAATTTGTCTTTATCTCTATAAAGAGATAAAGACAGTTAGCTAGCTAGTTGGGAGTTATAAGAAATTTGCCAATTTTAGGCATGTTTTCGCTCAGACATAGCAGCATTGCCGTGGAATAACAGTTTCACTTAGATTTCGAAAATTTCTTCGTTAATATTGCGTTCTATAATTAGTGAAATTGTAATACCTACAAGGTTTCATGTAACAGAAACCTCGTTACCTAAGATAAACGAGTTCTTCAGGATTGATGAGAAAATATCCCCGAAATTATTCGACCCCGAATTTTCTTATAAAGCCCGTCGCGCAATTATTAGACGGAAAATGTTTATAAGCCCCGAAAACTCATCTTCGTGAACCAATTGTAAGTTTAAGCCTTTGAAAGCCTCGTCGGTTCATCGATCTACTGCTATTCTATGTAAAACAGGTAAACAGATGCAAAATGTAAGTATTTTAACGTTTAAGTAAGTACTTAGGGATATAATATATGTATGTAGGTAGAGGAACATCTATGCTGGAGCAAATTTTGTTGCAATATAATAGAAATCATAATATTCCGATAGTTCTCTTTTGTGTATGTTCTTATCTTACAATCCTGTTCTTGCTACTTAAAAGTAGAAAAATAAAACTTAGAGTTAGGACCACTTTATTGTTGCTTCTCGTACTTTAATATTGAACCTTTTATCTTACAGTCTTTTGTGTTGTACAAAAATTATTATGGATATTTGTTTAGAAAGATTCAATGTATTTTCATAAATTTATTTTATATTACGTAACATACTCAAGTAGATACTGTATAAATATGAAGTATATGAAGCTGTATACGTCAACTATTAGGAAACAAAACATCACATTATGTTACTTCATCCACCAATTGTTACGTACTTAAGTAGAAGGTACATCCTAATAGGTCATGCATAACCGCATCGACTTGCATTGCGAAACGCGATCGAAACTGCGATGAGGTCATGTGCGTGACTCTATCGCATCAAAATAGACACACACACCCAGATAACAAAGTAAGGATTCAACCATCCACAATTAAGGATTTTTTATTAGAAGAGCAGGCAAACAGACAGAAAGGGTACGTGTGCCTCGGGCTGCCATTAGTTTGGGAAGATGTCAGATTGACTGACATTTATGGCATACTAATGACTGAAGTTTACCGTACGATTAAAGGCCGAAGACCTTGTCCTAATTGGCTGACAACCGACCAACCAACATGACATAATTCATAAGGACTTTGTTTTGAGCAGTCCTAATTGAATTAAACAACATGCGACAAATGACGTTGTCGTTCGAGCAACTTTTGCGAGCGTCTGGCAATTAATTAAGGTAAGGCAATATCGTAATATCCCCATAGTTTTCACACTGGCGAGTGGCGACAATGACCCGCTAACCGAGACGATACCTACGTCACTTACGGAGCCGGATACCGCAGCTGATGCTTCCACCCTGACCTTTATAATTTCACCGCTCAATTGTTTTGCAATATGCAATATTTTGACTGTTTATTTGTTAAACTTAGTGAGGAACAGTGATGTAATTACTTGTTAAAAATATATTTAACTGTTATATTATCATTAGGTATAATATAAATACTAGTGTAATTTATATTTTTATACAATAAAAACTTCATACTGCCCATTTCTAGGTCTCTATTTGTCTAGGTCTAGGCTCTATTTGTTAAAAAATTGAATAATTTTTCGATCATTTTGGAACCCGTTTACTATTCCAATCTTAGGTACTTGGGCTTTAAATAAAATTCATACCAAATCATACTGGTAATTATTTGGATTACCAGTATGATTTGGTATGAATTTTATTTTTTTTGGTATGAAATAAAAATGTATACAAACACGCAAACAGAAAGGCAGTGACCTCAAAAATATCGCATATTTGTATAAAAATACTCGAAAGCAGCACACGCGCATTTGAGTGGTGAAACCCGCAATCACGGTCTAATATTACAACCTTTTATGACACTACTTTCTTTTTAAATACTTACCCCAATGTTTAATGTTATATCTTATTAAAGCACTTTCCCATTGAATAAATCGCAAGTGACAAAAAATTAAGTATCGATGTGATCGCGGTTAGTACTTGGATGGATTTCAGCTACGGGCAAATAACAGACGCACATCCTGGAGTGCCACACAAGGATGTTAGCGATAAATGTAGGCGTTTTTTTTAAACCTTGGCCTAGGGCCTATGGGGGGTTTGATTGACGGGTCGTCCGTTCTTCAATCAAAAGAACCGCACATCACATTATTCGAAGAAGTCAGCCCTTGCTTGCTAGAACAAGGTCTTATTGAGAAAATTTTCTGCATAATTTTGAACATTGTCTCTTCTCAGTTCACGGGCGGTGGGCGGGCTCGTTACGCGGCTTCTGTGGATGAGTAATGACATATCGTGAACACACCAAATCGATCTTGTTTTTGCTGTAGGGAGCATAGATTTAGATGTAACATATTTTGTAAAAATTAAACTTAGCAGTGCCTACACTCACTCGTTCTATTAAATAGAAGAAGCAAACGTAAGCCCATGGTGAATAGTATTCAACCGTCATTCAAAGGTCACCGTACTATGTGTGGCTAAAAAGAGGGATCTAATTCTATTCCTGCCCATTCCCTGGTTGGCCCTATTGTAGTTTGGTAAATAGGCAAAATCTGTTATTTCAAAGCAATTAATAAGAATTTCTTGGCAACTAAATTGTAGAAGGACGGATATAGATATCTGACGACAAGTTAAGAGACCTACAAATAAAAACAAACATAACCTAACAACAACCACCGTTGAACCGAAAATGGGGTCGTAAGGGATGCTTTGGCATAACGCTAGTTAACGTTAAAAAAAGTTTGCGAAACGAAATTGAAAGCGAAGTTCAAGCCGCCTTGGTTATTAGGTATGCGGTTCGCTAATGCGATAATGCTTCCAAATCTCTAACCTACGAACAACTCTTCATAAGACCCAGTTTGCTTATGGCTCATGTGTAAGGCGTCAGCGTTTCTTTATGCTTATGCTTATGAAACGTAAGTTCATGGTCGAGGCACAGGTGTTTTTTTATGCAGTTTCGTATTGTAATCGTATTGAGCTGTCATTAGTATGGGAAGATGTCAAGACAGACTGACATATTATTATGACATTCTAATAACTGACGTTTACTGAACGAATATTTTAACAACAGTGTTCATGCTCACGGCACTGATGATTGGTCACTGCAGTTACGGTTGAAAATGGAATCGTTCCATTTATGAGAATTAAAATGGTCGTCTTATGTAATAAAGATATTAAAGTTTGAACGCTCTTTTAAGATTAACATTTTACCAATTATGTTTAAATAATAATAATTAATACTTGAGCTATGTTTCGAATTTTGGTTTTTCAATTCCATACAGACTCTACCACTCAACAGTAATTAGTGAAAAATTAATGGGAAAAGGGATAGAAATGTATTAAATGACTTATTACGATACTGGTAAATGATTAATTAATATATTACGAGTATGATTAATTGACTTTTTAATTTCACTGTCACTCTCTATGCACAGTTGTACACTATCTATAATAATTATGTTTATCTGTTTTTGTACCTATGGTCGCAAACAAAAATAAAATTGTTCATATTCTTAAATGAATTTTATTACCTCTACATTTTCGTAACTTAGACCAATCCTTCGGACGTCATCTGCGTTCCTCGTTCATTGTCCCTTTCCGGACCTTTTCCGTCCCTTAATCTCTTGTTTAACGTGTCAAGCCTCGTCATCCTCCGACTCAAAGGCGGTTTCGCCCTTCAATACTCTAAGGATTTAAGGGCGTGTCACTTAGGAAAACCTTCTGACAAAGAAAATGGAAAAGTCCTTCCATTGTCATTCGTATGTTTTTTAAGAAATTTGATTGACTTTTGTGGACAGATACAAAAATTTGAATATAATAATTGGAACGGTTAACACAAACAAGCGGTATTATAAGGATTAGGTAGAGAAGGTAATTAATATAAATAAATTATTTGATATAGTAATTTTGTTATCATCAATGCCGAAAGTCACTGCATCCCAGCGACCATACCGTCCAACCACAAAAAGGACTGAAAAACGGAATGAAATTATGTCTTGCTAATACATAATTATGATTAGGATGACTTTTTTTCTTTAGCAAACATAAAAACTTATCCGAAATACAAGAGCTACAGTTTCTCTACAGATGGAGTAGGACTCTACACGGACTCTACGGTGTCTGACGCCTACATAAAGCTATGAATTGTGAATAGAGTACAATGAATGAATGAGGGTAAAGTAATATTATATTCTAAACTCTTCCATCTTCGAACTGATAAAGTCTCAATGGTGAAAGGATTACATTCAAGTTTAGGGACCTATAAGAAAACCTACATGAAGTAAGTTTCCATTTCGTTAAAGATTCGCTTTGACAAAACAAACTCTGAGAATTTATTTGTGACACCCACACCGTCTTTATATCAGATTCGAAGAAAAAAGGAAACTACGAGTATATTTATATCGTTTTACATAGATAAATAGAATAGTTACATAGAATTGTCTATACATTGCTGAAATACCTGGCTTTTTTACTCTTTTGTGTACTTAGATACAGAAGCCTTACAGTTGTACGTTATTCATAAGAATTTATAAAAAAGCTATAAAAATATAAATAACAGCTTCATAAGATAGGAAAAGCCTTTGTTAACCTTGCTGAAAGATTTTTTAAATACGGTTCTCCGTAAGAGAAATCAAACAATTTTAATAAGACACTTTTAGTCCAAGAAGCATTGATAAATATTCGATAGTGGTTTCTCATTTACACGTTATTTCTTAAGTGTATTATGTTTTATGCACGGGAAAATTATTTACTTCCCCACTTCAAGCGGAATTTCTACGTTTTCAGTTCAAAAGAAAAATAGAAGTGGTGTTTTTATTCCATCCTGTCTTTTCCACAGCATACACTGGCTGAGAGGTTTTTGATACAGAAAATTTACATAAGGACTTTGAAGTATTCCGTCGGGAGCGAGCGAAAATACCTACGCTTCAACATTGTATTGATGTAATTTCCGAGACTAGCACACGTGTACACGTAGACGTAAGGCGCTTTGTCTTGACTCTAAGGTACATTTTGATGATGCTGTAGCGAGCACCAAAAAGTTTTTATTGTTTTGTTAATTTTTATTTCTTTTAATTTCAAATTTCAATTTCAACTCTTTTTTGTTTCTCTTTCTGGTACCTATCAATTTTTTCTTGTTTAGACTTCAAACATGATCTAATGAGTTGGCAAATCAGAAGTCAAAAATAAAATCAAAGTTATTCATATATTTTTGTATTAAAAGAACGGACTTTGTGTGTACTTTTGACAAGGTGAAAGGGTTTGTTTTAGAAAATTTGCTTTGATATTATATAGAAATTCCGCCGGGAGCGAGCAAAATTTCTACGCGTCAACAATGTCTTGATGTACTCGTATAATAATTTTGGAGATTTCGGGACATATTATGTACAGTTTAGAGGCTTTTTGTATGAAGTTATGTTTAGACATTCTACACAATGACATATTATGAAGGGAACTGAACTGATATTTATGTTGCTATTAAAGTGAAGTGAAATTTTGGTGGAGCCATTTAACGCATAAATTTAGCGCATTTATCTTCTTTTTTTAGCTCTTAGTAGTGCACCGTTGGACATGAGCTTCCCCTAATCGACACCACTCAACCTTCGCCTGGGGCCTTTGAATACAACGGCTTTTCGTTGTCTTCTTCAGATCCCGTGAGTCCATAGTTGCGGATTCTGTCGCATAAAGAATTAGGGACCAAGCATAGGTTTATCTATTGCCCTCTTCGTGACTTTGAGCTCAAAGATCAGGTTAAACACAATGGCTCGGTGTCGTAGATCATCGCTGGTGGTACACATTGTTCGCAAACTCTCGACTTCAGGCACTGAGCTGGCTTCAGGGCTTATAAGCAGTATGTCTGGTTTAAAAAAAGGTTTTGGTAACAGTTAAATTTTTAAGACACGTTTCCAAATAAATCCACTCTACATTAATTGTAGTTATTAATCCTTTTTGTGAACTCTCAGGCATGCAGGTTTCCTGACGATGTTTTCCTTCACCGTAACAGCAGGTGTTATTTAATTTTATAAAGCGCACATACTAACTTTTTTTTACAAAGTCATTGCTGCGTGCCACAGGGAGTCGAACCCGGACCCCTCAACAAAGAGGTCAAATTCTAAGCCACTGGGACATCATCGCTATCATCGCTTTAAAAATGTTGTTCAAGGCATGTGAAGTCCACCAACCCGCACTAGGCCAGCGTGGTAGACTAAGGCCTACATCCCTCTCATTGTGAGAGGAGATCCGACCCTGTAGTGTACTGGGTCATAATGGGTTACTGAGAGAAATTAGTCCTTTGTTCAGATGACATTCTCTTTTATGCCTTCATTCCTCAGTTTAGTGCCAGTTGGAAGTGTGATGAAGCCGACGCCATTTATATGAAGGCTCCGAGACATTAAAGCCTTTTGTGTTACGGTATAAATTATTCGTCATTAACCGCGCATTAACGCCCACATAGAGTACGCAATTTATAAAATTAAAATTTAAAGTTAGTAAGTACATCGTTAAGTGGTAGAATCATTGAGTTTACTTGGAGAAAATAATACTATTCTGTTATTATCTATGACTTGGAGTACTACCGCGAGTATACCGCCGTCCTTAAAATTTGCCATGACGTAGGTATCTGCTTTTTACGGTTTTTATGTTTTGTGTCGGTTGGGGGAGTATTGTTGAGGGTTGATGTAGAACTGATCATCTTCTAGGATAAGGACATGTTGGGAAATTGTTAGTCTGTGGTCCGCAAACCATTAGAGACACACTTTGGATCTTTACTCATAATGTTAATTACATAAGTATATAGGCTCCACGGTGCCATCCTGGTTTATTGTGGGCTGGAGGACTGCAGCACGTGTTTTGGGAAAACTTTTCTCTCGGTCTTCTCACAAATTTTTCTTTGCAAATGCACATTAAGTACTTAGACTTTAAAAGTAAGTGATTTAACTCTACAATTTGCAACGTTAGACCCAATTGGGTACCGTAGTTAGGGCTTGTCTCGAAAGTTCAAGTTTCTTCAAGGATAATTAAAGTTTACAATTAACCTTCTTTATAATTTCGCCCATCAAAACGCATCGTCCCAGTTTCCAAGTAATAACCATCTGAACGTACGAGTATGTTGTGATTTCGAAAACCTGCACTACATGTTTATGTCCGTGTTCGGCACAAATTCGGGGACCTTTCCATTTCATCAAACAAATTCGGCGCCGAACCGGTCCGGTCACTTTCCTTCAGCCGACCGGGTATATCGGCGAATCATCTCCGCCGAGTGAGTCAGAGGTGTTCGTTTTTGGGTGCTTTCTCCCACACCTGTCCGAGGCGCACACGGATACGAACACTTTCCACTGGTGGGAAATGGGAGCAGCGTTTTGCATGGCCTTGTTTCAAACTAACCGGCGATGCGGAGGTTGTTCCAATCCACGGCGAACGGCGGAACGGCCAGTCTGTGCTAGACGTTCCGATCAGCTACACGTACCGGTGAAAGCTTTAACCGGCGCGAAAACCGACGCGAGTGACAGCTTCGAAAGTGCCGCAAGTGTGTTGAGTGACTGATCAGTGTTTTGAGGATACCAGGATTAAACGAGCAAATCTGGAGCGATTTCTGTTTTTCTCGAGGTGTGTGCTCTTTTGTTTTGTCGTTCGGCGTTTGTTTTGTTTGTTTTATGAATGCGTGTGAATGCGTTTCGCGGTACTGTCTCGGTCGCCGATATGTTCAAATAACCTGGCTGCAGACATTTCACTGCCTGCCTACGTAAAAAAATGTGAAAGTTATGTCTCGTGAGCAAGATAGAGACAGATTTGTTAGATCGCGATGTGGTCACGGCTGTTGGTTCAGTACCTAACACACGTACGATTTATTTCATTACTTTGAAGTGAGTAATTTGAGCTAATTGGCCGAGCGGAGGATAGAGCTAATTTTATAGATTGGAAAGAGAAATCTTGATTTGTTATTTTTTCTTGTTCTTGTTGAAAAGTACTGAAAGTCTGGTTTTGTTTTTATTTAACTGCTATAATTACCCTACTTTGAACTATGTCCTATAGTATAGGTACTAATTAAATTTAATTTGCAGAACGTTCAAACATTTTTTTATTAATTTGTTTATTTTCTTTCCATTATTATTTATACTACAACGATGGGTAGAATGCCGAATGGTATTTTCTCCCAGTCAACCCAAATATACCTTTTTTTTTTGTGACGGGGGAAACCTTCATAGGTACCCGAGAGCCGTGGGAGCGACTCCGGGTTATGTGGGATTCTTACCCACTAAAACCCCCTCGGTGGCCTGCCTCTGCGCATCTGGGGGGCAACCCAAATATACCTACATTTTATTTAATAAAATGTAAATTTTAAGTTCACTTTCAAAATGAAAGTCCTGTGATGAGCAGTGGTAGGTACTTTAAAAGTTTACCTTTATGAATTTAAATGCCGTACCTACCCAGGTATATTTCACCGACAAAATGTAATCAAAATTAACAAAAGCGGAGCAGTTATTTTAATTATAAAATTAACTACGAGTACCTATTCGAAAGCATTATGTAAATTCGATAACATTTAGGAGAGTGGGCTAAAGTTAATTAAGCTTATGGTTCTATTTTTAGCTCCCGATAAGATCCGGTAAAAGGCAAAAGGATTTTAGCTTATTTAAGAAATCCTTAAATTTTGGGGTAAAAAATGCACAGAAGAGGTAAATACTAAAAAGATTTGATTAGGTGGTAGAGCCATAGCATCTCGTCCGGGGCGAACCTTACCGCCAGCCTCTTAACCCGTCATAAAGCAGGCTGTTCTTCATGTGTTGTATTTCGGCTGGGGAGGTATGGGTGTCGGGGATACTTTATTGAAGGCGAACATAGTCCTTATGAGTAGCAAAGCACCCGCATACAACCTCAGATCAGGGTGTTTTCTTTATTTGAGGTCGGACCACGTAACATCAGGTGCATACCCTTTTGCCACTCAATTACTTATATATGCATAGGTATAGAAAAAACTGTTTGTATATATAAATATAAGTGTTAAAAAAATGTATCTTTTATATCACACAACAGAATACAATGCCTATCGTGAGAGAATAAATAAAGGTGTTGTTTATACTGTTATCGTATCACTTTTAATCCTTTATCGCTTATTCAGTCACAGGTAGGCAAATGGTGAAGCAAAGAAAAACACATCAAAGCGAGTAGGTACAGTAATTAACCGGGAATATCATAAATGGCGCGCTTTTAGCAAAATCATAAAATGACTGCGGTGTAAAAACCTTCGTTACAAGAAGTAGGTGACTGAGTTTAAAAAAACGTTAATTAAACACGGTTCTTAATTGGTTCGGTTTTTTTATTGAACACATAGTCAAATACAAAGAATTGAAGAAAAGAAAAGAGGAAAGGAAAATTTGTTCGACTATAGGTAAGTATAAAGGTTAAGTAAATAAATTAGGGTTTTTTTCCACAAGATTCACAACAGGACGAAGGTGAGAAACCTGAATAAATTTGTAAGGACCTAAATTGTAGAAAATTAAATTTGGAACAACTTTGTGGGTGACCATTTTTCTTGTTAAAACTAAAATGGAAAATAAAAGTGGTAATGCTATACTAAAATTCTTTCTGGTCTAAATCGAAAAATATTGATGCTAGTTAAAAATTGATAAGTAACAGAATTATAGGAAATTAAATTCCAAACCATTTTGGTAACGAACCTTTTTCCCGTAAAATTGAAAATAAACGATTTATTCAATAAACAAAAATTCAACCTCAAATTGCAGACGACGCAACAGGGTGAGAATCCCTAAAATCAAAATGCAGACTGCCAGTAAGAGGTGAGAAACCTGAATAAATTTGTAAGGACCTAAATTGTAGAAAATTAAATTTGGAACAACTTTGTGGGTGACCATTTTTCTTGTTAAAACTAAAATGGAAAATAAAAGTGGTAATGCTATACTAAAATTCTTTCTGGTCTAAATCGAAAAATATTGATGCTAGTTAAAAATTGATAAGTAACAGAATTATAGGAAATTAAATTCCAAACCATTTTGGTAACGAACCTTTTTCCCGTAAAATTGAAAATAAACGATTTATTCAATAAACAGTAAGTAAGCCTCTCTAAAAATCCCGAAGGAAAATTTTTCTTATAATTTTTTCGATGTGAAATTCTAATTCGCTTGGGCTATAATCGATGCCCGGAATATCGTTGGTTTCGTTTAGAAGAACGGAACTTCTTTTGGTGGTTCGGCGTGAAACATAAAAATGTAAATTGTGGCTAAAATATCTAATCTTACTAACCAATTGTAATGTTTACAATCATATAACATTTGTGATTTGACCCGTTAATTTTGCAAAGGTTAAAACTCAGATAATTGCGGCTTTTACCGTCTGAGCGTGGCCGGCCAATTAGTGGAACGCCGGCTAGTAGATTGCGGCAATAAGAAAACAGCATTTCATTTATGAACCCGGAAACGGCCAAGCAAATTGCGGTTTTAATACATTAAACTGAAACAAAATCAATCTTTTAAAGTATTTTTTACGTGTTTTGTGTGAGGATGATTAGGAAGAAGAAGAATAGAAAGAGAAAATTCCATAGCGCCTCATTTTTTCCAATTAATTTTTCTGAAATGAAAGTACTCTTTTTACCCCTTATAACTTCAGATATCAGTTGCATATCTGCAAGTGGGTCTATATAAGTAGCTGAATAATTAAAAACGAAAACGAAAGAACTGCTCTGAAGAACTGAACTGAAGTGATAAGAAAAAAAATGATTTTGACTTACTTATCAATAACATTATGAAGTATAAAAAAATTTATTTAAAGATCCTACGAGTTAGTTATTACATATTAAGATAATTTCTGTAAAAACAGAAAAATCTCCCGTGCCAAGTGCCTACGTAGCTAATTAGCTCACCAGATGGTAGAAACGGGTTATAAGAGTACAGCAGTGTTTAATGTGCCGGGAAGTGGCTAATATAATTGCGAGTTCAACTTATGCACACGTCGTTAAATTTTGCAGAAATTGATCTTCTGGTCTTTCGATTCAAGGTTATGTTTGATATAATTTGATAATTTGTTATAATGTTCTACATACAAGCATTAGGTACCGCCATAGTCATAGTCATATCGTACCTTAAAGCAGACAGCGGCATGTCTTATGTTTCAGTTGCAGCATGTTGTTTGTGTCTTGTATTTACAACCTCAGATAGCATTTCAATCCTATTTGGCTGCAGTGGTCGATTAACATCAAGTGACTTGAATGCTCGTTTGCTACCCATGTACGTGAAAAGTGGTATCCTACCCGAAAATAATTGCAACATTAAATTCTGAGTTTATACCTCACAGACGTTACAACCTCACTGGCCCTTATATATGTACATCTTAACATAGGTACTCATTATAAGCATCAAAAACATACTACACATTTTGCATCTGACCTATCATCATTTTAAAAACGCTCGGCAAAAACCTAATTGCAAGTTAAGTGCTCGTTTTGTGTTAATCCAAGAGAATTCACAAGGATTTATTCGGAGATAGCCCCCATTTGAGATAAGCCCCTGAAGAAATGCTTTTACTCAAGAGCACTTTTTACGATGACATTATAACAGCACGTTCTATGAAGACTTTGTAGAGATTCCCACATTTATTTTGCTTTTTATCGTAGTACGGCATGATAAAAACATTATTGTACTGCCTGTTTGGGCAGTGGCGGCACTTACCGTAGTCCCAGGCGTAAGATCTATGCGAGATCTTTTACGCACATTTTGTAAATAAAAGAACCTTGAACAATAAAACTTATTAATAAATGAATGAAAAAATATTATTAAAACTATGCAAAGGTTTATAAATGATAGTGAGTAGTATAACTTTAATTAGGAGAGAACTTATGATTAGACAATGGTCTTTTCAATCAGCTACCTACGACTTACTCCTGTTAACCTATGAAGTGAAGGCAAAAGGTCAAAACCATAATTTTAATACTGTGCTAAAACCTTGTAATGTAACCAAGAAAAGCAAAAAAATATACGTACGCCATACAGACCGACAGACAGAGATACTCCATGCATTAACTGGGTAAAGAACTACTACCGCTTGTTAAGAGATCGAAGTTGCCTGAAGTATTCTAAACGTACGAGTACCTTCAAAAATAGAAATCGAAATTTTTACCATGGCCGTTCTCCAAGCACGATTTCTTCGTCTAACGAGCTATCTCCTTTTATCAAAGTACTATTTTTGACTGTGTCGCATACATTTTGGTAATGCAATTCCCAAGGGCGGCGCAGAGATAAGTCGGCGCCCGCGATAAGCCCTGCATAAAACGCTTTTACTCAACTCTCAAGCTTTAAAAGCGCGCTCCTCACCTTAAAATTTAAAGCAATTTTACGTGCAATTTTTGTGACATTGTTCACATAAAATTAAAAGAGTTTGTTAAACGAATACATCTGTTAAACGCATAGATAAATCAAAAAGGGAAGATACGGCATATGCTTACTTGTATCAATAATAAAATTAGTCCTCAATTACATATTAGACTCAATTACATAATTTATCTAACTTACACACAGACACGCCTATAAATGAAGTGTCAATCGGGCGAACGAGACAGAGCGGTAAGTTAAAGTTTTATCATAGCGGAAGCGACTCGGAGAGTGCCGCGTCATCTCGCGCGCGGCCGTCTCGCTCACACTCGCTCTTGATAAAAATGGCGAACTACATTTAAAACCATCAGTGATTTTGAAGAAAAATTAAGTTTAAGTGTACTTACGAATGAAAAGAGATGCCGTGGAATATGTATGCATTGTTTTACCTTTTAAACACAGAAAATCCGCGATTATTGTGTTCTAAGCGCACATGTGTAGTTCAATAGCTAGCCAAATTGCGACTAAAGTGAAATTGTGTGCATGGACCTAATTTTAGGTGCGCACTCATGAGACGCTAGTGCCGTATCTTTACTTTTTGATTTAATGTAAGGTTAAACGAGTGAATATAAATGGACACTAATGAATAAACGAACAAGATGTTTGTTTAATGTCGTGGGTAAACTCTTATGTGATCATAAGGTAGTGTTAGCGGCCCTGGCCAGATTAAAAACAGACTTATGTGCTTCTGAATGAACACAGAACAAACACAAGTGTTCGCAACTAAATATTTGTTTTGGGTGAGAATCGAAACCACAATCTTCGACATTATTTTAAGCTTTTTGATAATCTTTTGATTTGTAAAACACATAAGTACCTACCTAATGATTTAAATTTTGTGTTACTACTCAAACGTGCTGCTGGAAATATTTGCAGTAGAATAAAAACAAAAAACTATAAGAGTAAGTACCTACTCTAATTGCGACAAAAACTAATCTCTCTCGCGAACAAATGCTTAAACGCTCTTCGCGCTAAATTATACAATGGAGGCTTCTTATTGTTGATGACTCATTTTAAGAGTAATGCAACAATGAATCGTAGCTTGCTTTCATCTTTTTTAAAAATTATTGTAGGTATTTGTATACCCCTCATAACCGTCGATCTACCCATACATGTCATTAGTTGTCCAATGTTGATGGATCACCCCTGAGGCAAATAATTCCTCTGAATCCTACTTTCTTCATCAGGTCATCATCAAGTCCTCTTAAGCCAAGTACCAAGTGCCAACGTAGTCGCCTCCAATGTCACGCCCAGTTTCCGTAATTGCAACATTTTCCTTAACTTGCTTTGGTTTTTGTCTGTTTGGTATTAACGTTTTCGATTTTAACGACTTCCGGACTTTCTCTAGCTCTTCTAGAGATTGTCTGCTTTGGTTTATAAAACATAAAATGGGCAACTACTACGTTAGTGGGTAAATGTAGCAAGACATTAATCTTTGGGACTTGATGGTAGTCTTAAATCCATCTTTGAAGCACACTTCTTTAATTTAACCGCACACAATTAATGGATTCCTTATTTCACTGTTTGAGAACCGAGCTCCATCTTCTCTGGCAAAGTAACCCAAATTCAGGTAATTCCTTGCCTCATTTCACTTCTATGATGGCGGCTGATATCACATAATAATATAAGGAACCACCTATAAGACTACTCCTTTTAATTAAAGACCACTCTAATTACTGCCGGCGATTGGCAAATTAGCTCAGGAGGCGAGACGAACATTAATTAAAGAGTTGGCTAAAGTTCTCCGCAACAAGAACCGAGGATTCAGTACGACCCTTTTATTCTTTATCGCCCTTTGAAAGTATCCACTTCATTAAATAAACTTATTATTATTAACGCTGTTTTTGAAAGCAGTTTTTTACTACCAGCCAAAAGGAAAAAAAAACACGAAATAACTAGGTACATACTTATACTATGTAGCTTTCACGCTTTTTAGATACTTTTTTATTAATTAAAAACAATTAAGTTTTAAAGAAACATACGTGAAATATACTCGTGCATGTGGAAAATACAAGTGGTACCTGTGCCTACAATTACTCAAAAAGTTGTGATGACCATATATATGGTACAAGTAAATTGAATACATGGAGGTTGATAGTAATTGAATAACCGTGTTATGTGTAAGTTTGCTAGGAAGGAATGTCTTTGTAAAGTCCAATACCTACCTCCTAAGTGATTGGAGCGGTATCATATTGCGTAAAGTACTTGAAACGGTAGTCCGGGAGCCAGGTGCATTTTCGGTCAATCATTTCCTCTCGAGAAAAACTTCGTAAATTGCGTTGCACTTTTCAAGGTACCAGCTGACAAACTTTCCACCGAGATACATCCAGCTGACATTAATTTTCATTCATAGTAGCATATAAACGATCACCAGGTAAATGTTTAGTTGAGAGGAAATCATTGAAAAAAATTTTTTTTTTCATGTTCAAGGAGCCAGCTGACGTATAATCCACCGTGTTATGGTCAGCTGACGATGTTTTTCTTTCAGATTACTAGATTAATTATAATCTGATAAATTTTCAAATGAGAGGAAATGACTAAAAAAAACTTTTTTTTTCTGCATGCCTGGGAGGCTGCCACTGCCCACCCCACCAACGGAGTGGCAGCTGACGGCCGCGAGTATTCGTAGTATAAGTCCCTTATGCATTTCACGAATTTTCGATTGGGAGGGAGTTGGTCATGAGAATCTGTCACTGGCTCCCGGAATAGGTACTTTGCCTACCCCGAATAACTCCCTCACATAAACGTAAAAATAAGTTTATTGAAAGATCAATCTGCAGGCGTCCAAATCGCGTGCATTATGAATGGTAAACGTAAGTGCCCTGGATCCTTGATATTAATCACATCTTTATATATTATGGATTTCTGGTCTCATTAATTGATATGAAATGTAAATTCTTTATGAAAAAAAAGTGAACAATCTGTTACTTACGACTTATTCACTCACTTCTGCTTTTCTTTCTGTTTTTCCATGAGGTCATTTTCCGCAGAAAATAATCTTGAAATTGAATTTGCCTGTCTACAAATATTTTAGTAACTGATAATGAAACATCTAGAATAATTATTCTACATGTTCTATAATTATACGTGAATTTACATGACAGGTACTACTACCCAGCTACCCATTTTATCGCCATCCTTATCATACTTACCTAATCAGACCGAAAGGGCCTATTACCAAAGCGTTCAAAATGCAAATTTTGGTTAATGGTCGGAAAACATTCATTGTTCTCTAGCTCTACAGTTCGTGTATTGTCTAAGATCCTCCCGATGTTTACTGGCGAACTTTAAATAAATTACAAGAAGTATACAATAGAAATTGCGGTAGAAATCGATATGGTACCGCCTGAATTAATTTATCACTCTTGAATATTTAACAGGAGACCCGTTTAATGTAAATTGGCCCTTAATTATAAACAGCTATTGTTTTACAAATATCTTACAATCTACAAATATCAAGTTTTACGAATAGTCCAAATATTTTAGTAATTGTAAACACCCGCTTGTGTCCTGAATTTGCGGGGTTTATGGCCACTTTATGGGTTACCCACGGCTTCATCCGCGTGTATCTATTTCAGAACTTGGTCCAGAGAGGACTAACCTATAACCTATAGGATACTTTTTATATAAGTAATAAAAAGATTTCCAGTTTAGCAGATATTTGAATAATGAGTTAAATTGATGAGTTTAAATTTCTGTTTCTGGTCTAGGTGTGTGTGTACATACATAGGGACTCCTAGTGTAGGGCTATGAGAGTGAAGCGTTATTTTCATTTTATTTAATTTTACACGTATCTAGTGTGTTTTCTAATAAAAGGTTTATTCTACTATAGAAATAGAAAGTCAAAGATAAAGATATCTTTTGCCCCATCTCAAGAAAGAAAACATAGTACTCGTAACCGAAACAAAAGCCACTCAGGGCGATGCATTGCAAGGTGTTTGTTTTGAGATGGCTGTCTATCGCAAACCCCGAGATACATATAACGAGAAAGACGGTTAACTTCGACGGAAATTCTGCTGTTTTTCTTCGAAGTGTGTTTAGTACGCAGTGACAGAATGAACGCAAAGTTTCCGGATAGGTATCTGACATGTAATATATGTAATAAAGTAGGTTTTACTTTATTAAGATTTTTTTTTTTTTTTTTACTACTATTTACCTACTTTATTCCAAATTAATATGAAAATATTAATTTTATGTAAATGTTAGGCAGTGAAAACTAAAGGAAATAATAGCTCTAAATGTTGTTTATCTTTTACAGGTAAGATATGTAGTTTTGGGTAGAAATTTAATCGAAATGTTTATGAGAAATATTAATGTGAAATATATCTTTTACAGATCAACACAATTGTGTTATTATTTTTAAATTATAATAAGTGTTTTAAAAAACACATTATAAAACAACATTTTTATAGCTTAAATACTCTACAATGGAAAAATTAAAATTTGAATTTGTTGTTAAGTCGGGCGAAGACCCAAAAACAAATGTTATATGTATAACTTCGATTACTGACACTGCAGACAATACATTTATTATGCCAGAACATTTACAATCAATGAAACTACATGATACAATTAAAAAAACTCAAGGTTTTTTAAAAGTTAAGAATACACTACAAAATAGACATGAAAAGAGACAAGTGTGGATTTCTTTAACACCAGAGATAGCAGACACTTATATAGATAAAGATGGAAACATGCAATTTAAGGAGTATTTACTAGAAGAAGTTAAGAAAGAAAAAGAACAGGAGATGTCTCCTACAGGTATTTCAGAAACGGTTTTAACGAAAATATTAGAAAATTTTACTAAATTTAAGAACGAAACATCTATTTCCTACACTATGAAACAGCTATCTGATAAATTTGTAATTGAAAAATTTAATAATAAAACCTCAAATGTATCGCAATGGATTGCTATTTTTGAATCTGAATGCAAGCGAATCGGAATTGAAGAAGATACTAAAAAAATTGAAGTCCTCAGATTATTTTTAAATGACTCATCTTTGGACTGGTATGGATCTATGCTTATAAAACATACAATAAACTCAGAATGGGAAGCATGGAAAGGAAGCATGTGTGAAACTTTCGACAATAGAGGGTGGTCACCAGTCAGACATGCAATTTTATTCAAATATAGACAAGGATCATTATTGGAATATGCCTTAAAGAAGGAAAGACTTTTATTGGAGCTGAATAAATCAATGGATAAAGTTACTCTTATTGATTTAATTACTGTGGGATTACCAAATTATATTACCGAAAAAATTGATAGAAATAAGTTAAAAGATGCTGAAGATTTATTTAGTAACATTAGAGGTTTAGAACATTTGGCAAGTAAAAATTATATACAGAAAAAGACAGGATCTATTGAAAATAAAGTAATAGAAAAAAATATAAAAATTCAACCATGCCGAATTTGTGAGAAGGAAAATAAATTTAATAGATATCATTCTGAATCTATATGTTGGTACAATAAAAAACCAAAAGGAGATCAAATAAAAAATGTAAATAACTCTGAATTAGAAACAGAATTAAATGATATGAATCCAAAAAACTTGTAATTCCACCATTAATCAAAATCAAAGTATTGCTAAATGACACCTTGGAAGTTTTAGGAGTTTATGATTCAGGATCAAATGTATCCATAGTAAATTCGAGATTATTATCTCTAAAAAATAATTCAATTAACAAAAATAGTAATAATGCAAACTTAAAAACGATTAATGGTGTGAAAAAAACAATTGGAATGATAACTGTAAACATTAAGATTTTTAATATTGAAAAGAATATGAATGTCTTTGTGATAGATGGACAAACATTTGATTATGATTTTTTAATTGGATTAGACTGTATACAAGAATTTCAACTTGCCCAAAATGAAAAGCTTCAGATAATACAAGTTTTACAAAATTTACAAGAAGAAAATGAAAAGGAAATATACTCCGAGACAAAAAAAAATATAATTCCCGGCTTTACGGGTAGCCAAATAAAACAAAAGGAAATATGTATTGAAAATGAAGTGGAAGAAATTCTCCAAAGAAATACGAACGAGGAAGATGATGAATATAATAATAAATATAAAATAAACTTTAACCAACACATAGAAACCGAAAATTTTGAAATATCAGTAAATCATTTAGATCTTCAAAAACAATCGGAAATCGATGAATTGATTTGTAAATATAAAACATTATTTGCTAAAGATAAGTATGATATTGGCACCGTGCAGGGCTATGAAGCACATATAGATTTAATTATTGAGAAATATTGTTGTAAAAGACCATATAGATGCACGATTGAAGATAAAAAAGAAATAGAACAGCAAATTTCAAAATTATTACAGAAAAACTTAATTGAAGAGTCTTATAGTCCATTCGCAGCCCCTGTCACTCTGGCCTATAAGAAAGAAGAAGGAAGGAGATCAAGGTTATGTATAGATTTTCGTGACCTTAATAAAATTGTCGTTCCTCAATCGCAACCCTTCCCACTAATTGAAGATTTAATGATAAAAACAAGAAATTGTAATTTTTTCTCAACACTTGATATAAATTCAGCATTCTGGTCTATACCCTTAAAAATTGAAGACAGACATAAAACAGCTTTTGTCACTCAGGAAGGACATTATCAATGGACTTGCCTACCATTCGGTTTAAAAACCTCTCCTGCTATTTTTCAGAGAGTATTAAGTAGCATCATAAGGAAACATAAGCTTTCAGATTTCACTGTAAACTACATAGGTGACATTTTAGTTTTTTCAAAAACATTTGAAGAACATATTAAACATTTATCACTGTTATTAGAAGCAATTTCAAAGGAAGGCTTTAGATTGAAATTCACTAAATGCAACTTTGCACAAGATTCGGTGAAGTATCTAGGCCATATAATAAAAAATAACACAGTAACTCCATTGAAGGATAATCTAATTGCTATAAAGAATTTTCCAGTTCCTCAAACTCAAAAAAATGTTCGTCAGTTTTTAGGAAAAATAAATTTTTATGGAAAATATGTTCCAAATATATCAATTATATTAGATCCCCTACATAATTTATTAAGAAAAGGACAAAAATTTGTTTGGACAGAAAAATGTGAAGAATCTTTTGAAACTGTAAAGAAATTACTTTGTTCTAAACCTATTTTAACAATTTTTGACCCGGACCTACCAATACATATTTATACGGATGCTAGTATAGAAGGCTTGGGCGCTGTATTAAAGCAACCACAAGAGAATGGAGATGAAAATCCTTGTGCATATTTTTCAAAAAAATTAAATGATACTCAAAAGAGAAAAAAAGCTATATACTTGGAATGCTTAGCAATAAAAGAGGCTGTTAAATATTGGCAGCACTGGCTCATGGGAAAAAATTTTACAGTTTTTTCAGATCATAAGCCACTGGAGAAGATGAATATAAAAGCTAGAACGGATGAAGAACTAGGAGACTTGGCTTATTATCTCTCGCAATTCAATTTTGATGTGATATACTCCCCTGGAAAGTTTAACTTGGAAGCAGATAGTTTGAGCAGAAACCCTGTATTAGAACCGAATGAAAACCAAGAAGAAAATTTAAAAATAGTTAATCTTATTAAATTAGAAGATATCCTGAATGATCAGAAAGGTAATGAAGACATAAAACAGTACAAAAATGGAATTAAATTAAAGAATGAAATATACTATAAAATGGCTGGAAAGAAGGAAAAGATTTTATTAACAGAAGAATTTAGTAAGGAATTGATTAAAAAAGTACATTATCACTATTGTCATATAGGAGTACAGCAAATGAAAAAAAAGATCAACCCTTTCTATACGGCAAGAAATTTATCATATAATATTAAAAAGATCTGTGAACAGTGTGAGATATGCATTAAAAACAAATCAAGACAAAAATGTAAATTTGGACTACTGTCTCACTTGGGTCCCGCTACTTATCCATTTGAAATAGTTTCTATAGATACCATTGGTGGATTTGGTGGTTCACGGTCTACAAAAACTTATTTACATCTTCTGGTGGATCATTTTACTAGATTTGCTTTTATTTTGACCTCAAAAACACAAAATTCAAATGATTTCATAAAACTCGTTCAAAGGGTTACACAAATAGATAAAATTGGTCTAATTCTGTCTGATCAATATCCTGGGATAAATTCAAAAGAATTCAAACGTTTTTTAAATAATGAAAAAATATCAATTATATTTACTGCAGTAAATGCTCCGTTTTCAAACGGTTTAAACGAAAGGCTTAACCAAACACTGGTTAATAAGATAAGATGTAGAATAAATGAAAATAAAGAAAAAAAAGCCTGGACAACGATTGCTCATGAATGTACTAAAAGATATAATGAAACAGAACACACTGTGACAGGATTTTCTCCAGAATATTTATTAAATGGAAAAAATATCGACACTTTACCAGATGAATTAAAACAGAAAGTAACATATAACAATTTAAAGCAAGATAGAAAAGTGGCACTGGAAAATACAGTAAAATCACACAATTACAATAAAAAACAATTTGACAAAAATAGGATAGATTGTGAATTTAAGGTAGGAGATTATGTTTATGTTGAAAACGGAAACCGGTTGAACAGAAAAAAATTGGATGAACTGAAAATCGGTCCTTATGAAATTGTGGAGAAACTATCGAAGACTGTGTACAGAATAGATACAGGACACAAGAAATGCGAATCAAATCTTTTCCACATTACTAAACTTGTTCCAATAACACATTTAATAGATTTTTTTTCTTTTCAAATGCGGGGGGGGGGGGGGGGGATGTAATAAAGTAGGTTTTACTTTATTAAGATTTTATTTTTTTCGTTTTGATGTTTGAACGTCTATGACACAGAAGACATTATAATTTCTATTTTAATTTTGTTGAACAATAGGATATGAAAATATTAATTTTATGTAAATGTTAGGCAGTGAAAACTAAAGGAAATAATAGCTCTAAATGTTGTTTATCTTTTACAGGTAAGATATGTAGTTTTGGGTAGAAATTTAATCGAAATGTTTATGAGAAATATTAATGTGAAATATATCTTTTACAGATCAACACAATTGTGTTATTATTTTTAAATTATAATAAGTGTTTTAAAAAACACATTATATATACAAGATTTAAATGCGGCGTAATTAGGACCTTCCTAATCATACACCCATTTCATTGTGTTTAAAGAAATTAATGTATTAATATATTTATCATAAGGATTGAACCGTAATAAACGAAATAAAATGAAACGTTTATTTGCATCATTTTCAGAGAGCAATCTAGAATCCAGCAATCTATCTTTCAATTCATCTCATATTCATCTTTTCAGTTGTGCAAATTAAAATAAGAAACGAAAATATAAATATAAAACGATTTTATTATACAATATTTAATTTTGTGTTGACTTAAAGTATATTATATAGTATATGTATAGGTCCAACAAAAAAGAAACGAATGAAATGGTTGAGGTCTTAGAATATCTGGCGTCTTTGTTAAGTCAAGTGGGCACTAGAGCAACATGAGCCAGTCCAAAAACAAAGGCTTTAAAAATTATGACACCAGTCGCAAAGTAGCATTTTCTTCATTTCGGCAGGGGACGTATGGTACTTACTTACTTAAGGCGAACATCTAAGTCTTCATGAGTAGCACACATGAGCACTCGCATACAACCTCAGATAGGATTTCCACTTTGTTTTAAGGTTGGATGTGGGTGTCCATGGGCTGCAGGGACCACTTACCACCAGGTGGCCTGCATGCCCGTAGGCTATAAAAATATAAAAACAATTAGGTACTTACTTTAATTACATACAATAATTATGTTGTCTGTAATCCAACTGCATGCCATGCGTAGTGCGTCATGTACTCGTATTACAATGACAATACACACATTGTGATTTAAATTATTTGCCGTGCACATAATTTTAGCAAATGAACAATACCGAAGCATACACGATACATACAAGGGGATTTTAAAACTTAACTCTTTTGCTGTAAACTTATTAAGTAGATACGTTTATTCGAAACAAAAGTGAATGGGTACCTTCTTGACAAGAGTGATTCATCTCGCTTGTTATAAGGCGAGATCATGGCCGAACGTTTAAAGTTTTTTATCTACCAAATGCGCGTTGATTACTTTTATTGGATTAAGAAAACGTCAAAATATGATCTGAACAAAAGCCGACAGACATTGTTCAGTCTAGTGCTTCATAGTATTAAGTGATTTGAATTCATTTGAATATGTCGTAACAATGGTAAACTAGGCGTCTACATTGTTGGAGATAGAACTGGGTCAATTAAGCGTTGAAGCTAATAGGAGTTCCCGACTTATCGGCTAATCGTACTCAATAGGTTTGAGTCAAACCTCGATAAGCGGTCAGGGCGACATCGCCAGTACGTATGGTGAGTTCGAGTATGCATAAGATAGCATAATAAGCAGGACCTCAAATACTTTGTGTAGACACATTTTTTGTGGTCATTATCATTAGACATGGTCGCAAACAGGATTGTTAGAGCAACACGATCACGCTAATGTAAGTCCCAGAGCCGTTGGCTTATCGTATAATTGAATAGCAGTCTGTCAGCGGGACATTCACGGCTTATGGCGATTGCGAATGCTGCATTAACTCATAATTGCCCGGTAATTGATCCAAGTCTCCTCGCAAATAGCCTTTTACAGGAACTTTTCCTTAAAAATTATCCATGCTTCATAGTACTGCAAATACTACTAACTGAAATTTACTGTATTACCTAGTTAGTTAGCCATATTATATTCTTTCATTTGTCACGGTTTCCTTAAATTCAAAATAAAATATGCATATGAACAAGGTACTATCAAACCAGCGGTGATAGCCCAGTGGCTTAGAATTCAACCTTGAATTAAGGGGTCCGTGTTCGAATCCAAGTGGCATGCAGCAATGATTCTGTAAAAAGTTATGTGCTCTTTATAAAATTAAATATCGCCTGCTGTTACGGTTTAGAAAAACATCGCGAGGAAACCTGCATGCCTGAGAGTTCACAAAAAAATGATGTCAAAGGCATTTGAAGTCCATCTCAAGGCCAGCGTGGTTGACTAAGGCCTACATCCCTCTCATTGTAAGAGGAGACCCGACCCTGTAGTATTAATGGGTAACTGAGGAATATCAAACTACGAGTAACACACCGTTGACCAACTTTTTAAAATCCGTCTTTCAATATTAAAATTCAATGTATTACGAGTACCTATGTAAAATCTTGGTACGATTTTATAAATAGTCGTCATTTATAACTATATTTATACCAAGAAAATTGTTATTGCATTTTATTAACATCGGATTCCATTTCGTCTAAAATAGTGCCATAGTATAAAGGTTTATAAGCTCAGTCTAGACTTGTTTTGTTTATTAAATCAGTTTTATCTAACAGGATTGAATCAAGTTCTATGCGAAGCATGACGTGAAATGTAAGTCCGGCTTACGTATCTTCCAACGAAGATTGTATGGATAAAAATATTGCTTTCTTTCCAAGCGAATAAATATTCCGGATAAAAAATCCCTTTATGTACAGTGAATAGGGGATTTATAACTCTTCCTAAATCCAGTAAATCTCTTTGATTAAACATCTTCGTCTCTTTAAACCAACGATATTCCATAGGAAAGTAAGCTTTCATAATGTGTTTTTGATAATTGAGTAACAAAAATGTATTCAGGCCACCTGGTGTGCTTTGCTACTCATGAGAACTTAGATGTCCGCCTCGAATAAAAAATCCCCGGCAGCTACCTCCCCAGCTACACAAGATATGAAGAACATTCTGCTTTTGGATGGGTTAAGAGGTTCCTCCTCGGACGAGCTGTTATGGATCTACCACCTAAAATGTGTGATAATTATATAAAATCTTTAGAGATGATGTGCGAAATCAAACTGAAAGTATAGGTACAAGAAACACGCGGCGCCATGTCGCCATTGCCGCCAGGAACATTGATGTTGTCAGATTTTGGTGTCGAGCAATTTTTTCGCAATAAATTTTTACAATGAATATGGGACTTTAGTCTTAAAGTGTAATGGTGAATACGTAATACTGCCAGCTTTGCCGGCAGAGTGTAGGAAATCTATGGAATAGGTACTTTGTATCCTAGAGAAACAAAGGAGTCCCCAGGGAACATCTCAACCCACGCGAACTAACTCACAGGCACAAGTTGTACATATATACTGGATTAACATATAGGATACTTTTTATCCGACTCTGGGTCAAATTCTTGGGTCAACGTGGACGAAGTCACAGGTGGAAGATCATAGTGGTATAGGCACTCGTAAAATTATGTCCTCAGATCCTCAAACAAACGTGGTTTAAAATGGTGAAAACATTCCATTCTAATACCTACCTCTCGAGATTTCCTTCCTCGATGAACCCTATACAAAGATTTCTAAAAATTAAATTAATTTATAATGTGAGACACGCCAGTAATAGGCCTCTTTTGTCCCACTATTGTGCCGGTAATGTTTATTAAGGGAACGCACGCGAACGAGTTTCCGCTAATTTCCTCGTCTGCTTTCCGCGACATTATTATCGTTATTTGTAGTTATGGGTCTAGTGCTAATGAATATTTACATTAATATTCATCTTTTATATACCTAATGTGCCTGGTATGGTTAATACGTCGATGCATGAATAATATGGATTCTGTTAAGATTACAATCGATGAGATTGGTGTATTTTTGGTCTGAGCTTTAGTACTTGGGTTCCATTGTTACATGAAGCCCTTGATTTTGATTATAGACTTAATATTATGAAATTCTATTTGACCACATGCACTCGTATATACCTACAGTACTGGACCAAACTCTGGTACACAATGACACATCCGTTTCTCCAGACTGATATCCTCGTGTGGAACCCTGAAAATTATTACGAAAATAAACGAACATTTAAACGTTTAAGTTTTTATTTTAAGCGTAAATTCTGGGCTTTTACATACAGATAGCATCATATTAAACTCTACAGCGATATTGTGTTCTAACCGATATCTTATAATTCTAAGAACCTCCCAGGGATACAAGCAAGCTAGCGCTGACCATCCATATTGACCGTTGCATTTTCCAAACCTGAACTACAATACGAAAGTAACTCCAGATTCTCTTCTAAATGTGTCAAAAGTTATACCCGTATAATTTTCAATTTATGAAATGGGTATAACACACCCATTTATTAAAAAAGTTTATAAAAAAAAAATTTAGGTTTTTTCCTATAAAGAGTTCAGCAAACTTTTCTATTGTATCTCTCTATTATGCTATGAATTTGTCGACGCACGCGATCTATGCTTTTCGCAAATTCCATTAACCGTTCATTGTGCTTCATATACCATTATTATACTCGTAGTTATTAATGGCGATCGACAATGCGACTGTAGGTGACTGTTCCGTTACGATGGCTTGATTTCTTTGTTTGCGTGAGAACTCTACTTTGATAGTGTGACAATTACTCACTGGTAAATAATATAATGAGTTGATTTTGGGATTTAATTAAGATACTCATTAATAATAATATATCACAAAAATTAAATGTCGCATGCTGTAACGGTGAAGGAAAACATGGTGAGCAAAACAGCATGCCTGATAGTTATCTATGTTCATGAACTCCGTTATGTTCTCAAAGGTACGTTAAGTCCACCAACCCTAACTAAGCTAGCGTGGTGGACTACAGCCTATATCCTTCTCACTGGGTGAGGTCACTAATGTAGGTCACTACCCTGCAGTGGGTCACTAATGGGTACACAGACAGCCTCATTAATAACATGTATAATGATCATAAAATAAGATTTTTTATAAGTGACATACACATATTGTTATAAACATTTATAAAGCATACATAAATACATAAGCCTTTAAATATTTAATTTGCCTTATATTTTTTCCATCAAATCGAAATTATAGTACATATTTCTAAATGGACTGGCCGTTATTGCTGCCATAACGTAAATAACAATGACAAAGTGGATGGAATTAGCGAAAGCTCAGATCGCGTGCGTCAGCACATTACCGCGCCGCATTGCCATTGAAAACCCGAGATTTATTCCTTTCCACAAATGTCCAATAACGGCACTGAATGTGTTCACATTTGGAAAAGCAAAATCTTGTAAATTAATATTATTAATTTAATATATTTCTTCTTGCCTCGAATTATGCTATTCCTGGTAAATTTCCGTAAATTTCCAATATGATTTTCCAAACGAAATATGTATATTAATTTGTACACTGTAAAAATAATATGTAAATCTATTAAAGAATAACGGAATAAAAATACTTAAAACACGTACTGAATTTTCGTTTTCGACTGTTTCGAAGAACATTTGACATTAAACTTTGAAAGCAACTTTGGGAAGTTGAGATTGTATTACGACTGTAGTTTATAAACTACAGTAACTTCGAAACAAAGGCCACAGATAATAATACGAGTATGTGCCCTCAACGTGCTCTAATGAAACTATGTAATATGATACTTGTAACTTGTAATTACACTATTATGTACTTATGTTACCCTCAGAGGCTATAAATTTAATATGCTTTTATATAACATTATGTTCTTGCAATGAAATGTAAGTTTTGTCGCGAAACTTTACGTCATGAATGAACCCTTCTAAGAATTTGTACCCAGTGAATTTCTCTTTTCTACAATATTATGAAACAGTACCTGGAAATTTGAATTCGGAAAAAGAAAACCGCTTTACAATCAGGTGGATTGAGGAACTAAGTAAGTCAGCGGAAAAACATATCCCATGTTTTCAGGCACAAGGACGATTAAAATGGTTCCGGCTAATCAGGCTAGAGGCCTATGTTAAGAAAATATAGAATTTTACTGATAGAGAGAGACACTGTATGTAGATCGACCGGGAAAGCACCTTATAACCCGCCTTGAAGCACCACGTTCTTCGTGATTTTTGTTTTGATTGGAAAGATGTGGTTGATGCGTTCTTTTCATGAGTAGCAGCGCACCCACATACGACATCAGATTCTACCCTATTTTAGGTTACACGTGGGAGCCCATCGGATGCGGGGTCTGCAAGCCCGTTGGCTACTCAATTGTTATACCAATAAAATTACATTTAAAATTAAAAAAAACCCCGACACAATAACCTGAGGTCCCTTTAAAAAGTATACACACCATTGAACATATTATTTTGTAATGTGCACGTGATGCGCTTTCATTTGAGACCTCACTCGATTATATTTGCAGACATTTGGTTATTCTTCCCCACTTTCAACCCCCACAACTTTAAACGACTCAACCGATTTTCATCAAACAAATCTAAGAACACTCGCCCCACCTTTCGTACAAAAAAAAAACTAAATTGAAATCGCTTCATCCGTTCGCGAGTTACGGTGCCACGACCAACACAGACAGTTAGAAAGACAGACACGTCAAACTATAACACCCCTCCTTTTGCATCGGTTAAAAAGACAAACGTTTGGGAATTTGTGAGATTAAAATATACAGCTAAACGTATGTTGACAGTTTCTCTTTTCTTAAAAAAATTAGTTGATAAATGGCACCGAAGACAGCGAGACGATTTACTACAGGTGACAGCTCGACCGCCACCGGATATTAGCACGACGACCCGGGGAAATGAGATTTTTGCACCGGAAATAGTATCCGCCTACGTATAGGTTACCTTCTTATGAGGCGAACATTGTTATGTTTTCGTAGACATGGTGTAGAGAGTGTAGAATATAGAGCTACGTATCCGCCTACTTACAGCTAGGTTACCTTCTTATGAGCCGAATATTGTTATGTTTTACTCATAACAGAGTAGAAGGAAGCGGCTTAAGTTTAATTACACTTTTACCTACGTACATGAAATATCTTCTTGAGAAGGATTTTGTTACGAATATCTCATAAAATTCATTCTTTAACATGCATATTTTATAAACGACGCTGGGTCCGCTGGTTCGAAAGTTATGAATTTTTTAATGTTTTTTAGACTCTGGTGTGAAGTAACATTATTCGAGATTCTACAAAATTGCTTTCCAGGGTAGATATACTATACGTTTGCTATTACAATTATACCAATGATATTAATAGTTAAAGTTTGTGTGATGGTAACTCTATAACGCAGTAGTACCGAAACACAATTACCTACCTCAGGAGTCGGGAATGAAATAATCAAATATCGTATAGTGCGATATATTCGAAAATCAACTATGCTCATTTGCGATTGTTGTAAAATAACTTTTACTTTCCGGCACTTGGCTTTAGTTTCGTCGGCAGTATCAATCAATAAATTCAGAATGCCCGAAGTACGTATTGACGAGTGAAACCCGATACAATCTGCCAGTCGTCAGCGCTAAATCGTCCATTAATCATGTGTGTTCATTTATCAATGGCCGCTGGATTAATACTAATACCACTTAGCGTAGGCTGGTTGTCTAAATACGATCCGTACAGGTGGATCTTAAGCTTTGGTTGCGGATTTGCTTTTTAGGTTCGATCCGATTTTATCGATTTTTGATTTTAACGTATCGATTTGGTTCGATCCGAGAGCGATATAAACATAACAGTAACTGACAATATGATATTTATTTCACTGTAAACTCATAATATATTTATCTATTATATTATAAATAAACAGCCAACGTTAATTAAAAATAATTAAGGTAAGTACACCTGCTATTACAGTGCGCATATACACTTTACAGTATTAGCCAATAGAGTCTGAACTTTCAGAGCACACTTTGCATTTCTAAATGAAATTAAACTTCAGTCAGTCAATAATATCTTATCTTATTTTAGTGTAGATACATAGGTAAGCTATTGCGATGCATGCTTTGATTTTACATGTTACTTTAAGTGCAACATGAATAAAAATGTTTCTGATACGCTTTAGAGTTTGTGCCAGTTTACGGTATTACTTCATAGTTTGTCATGTTCGTGGTAGATAGCGATTATGCGCCATTGCTTGGAGCCAAGAACTTCCAATCAACTTGGAAAACTATTCTTGCCAAAGTATCCTTAAAGGCTTTTGTCTAACATGTATGTAAGATGGGTTAATACTATGTCAGCGAAGATAAATTTAGACGTACGATAGAATTTTTACTTCGACAAGAGAAAACTTCTATATAGCTTTGACTGAAATTTGACTGCGCTATGTCTGATGAATCCAAAACTCGCTGAAAGTGGGAAGATAATCTTGCGTTAAATAACTAGCCTTACTAGTTATTTAACGCAATTATTTTATTTTATTAACTGCATAAAGACTTTGGTTTTATGGACGCCTTCGTCCATCAAACCAAAGTCTTTATGCAGATTATAAAATAGGGGTTAAAGGCAATTCACTCTATGATTGAATGAAAAGCAGTCGAAAGCATTAAAAGGGTTCTACTAATTAGTTCTTTTTCTGGCCCACACATCTACAGTCTAATGTATCAGGTCAAAGGGAGTTGGCAATTTGGCACAGGTTCAAATTTAGAATGGCTACAGGTATATTTTTACCTTTTTAATCACTGGTCATGTCAGTACGAACTGTTGACGCAGCCAGCAGCCACGCGTTGTTTAATCAAGCTTGACAAATAAAACTTTTCATTTCCACGCTGAACAGACTTAATAAAAAAACCGTGTTCGTTCCCGTCACACGGCACATGAATGTTTATCTAAGCAGAATGTTTTTAGCGAATTGAACACTTGCAAAGGTTCGAGGGTCTCGTTTAAGAGAACCAACACAGGTAAAAAGGTAGCAATATAAAGTTGAAAAAGAAGAACCTTTAAAGTTGTCACTGTTGTTCCAGGAAAGGACAACAGCCACCCACATAATTTTGTACTAGTAAAGTAAACGTAGTATAGCAAATATATTCTGATACACTTCACATGTCTTTGAGAAAATTATGGAGAATTCTCAAGGTTCCTTGAGATGGTTTCCTCACCTTTACAGGTGGTCGAATTCTATGTGTAATGGTAAAGGTTTAAGACCTGCCGGTGTTAAAGCTGCATTATAGAATGCATCAGGTAATCTGTATTAGG
The DNA here is from genome assembly GCA_905147235.1 of Erynnis tages. NCBI lineage: Eukaryota > Metazoa > Arthropoda > Insecta > Lepidoptera > Hesperiidae > Erynnis > Erynnis tages. The sequence continues at coordinate 8,084,934 of LR990087.1, forward strand.
AGATCTTCAGCACGATTCATATTTCTAAAAAGCTTATGTATACACTGCATACTATATTTTCCGCTGCTTTTAATATACTCGTAAAACCTCGATTCGTTGCACGTTTAAATTGCTATACATCAATCCGGGCAGCGTAACGTTAACTGGTACTGTTTCTACATAAATCTAGACCACCATGTTTGTGGCCACATTTGATACGCCATTTTATTAGGGTCCGATCACATTGAGGTTGTAGAAGTGTTGCGGTTGTGGTAACAGAATTGATAATATATAGAAATGGAATTTTTGCTTAGCTGAATGAACGTTTCAGATAACAGCTTTCATAAACGGATTATGTTTAGTTCCTATTTCATACTTATTTTTCTTACCACTAGGTATATGACAGGAAGAATTGATGGACGTTTATTGGTTATTTTTACTAATTAACGTACTCGTTTGGAATTTTGGTATGCAATGTTTAAATTATTTTGTAAACCCAAAATAACAATGTATTTAATTTTAAAACAGTTCTTACAGTAGGTATTTATAGCATAGGTTAAGTGCATATGCACGTAACCAATCACACCTACTCGTATGTGAAATGTTCAATTGTACCAACATATTTATTCTATATTTTATTTGCTCTGTGGCTGATACAAAATGTATGCATAGTACTGCAGAGGCATTCTTTTTGCGGTTTTTATGATCTAAAATAAACATATCCGCATTCACCACAATACTATGCTGGGAATATTTGGTTTCGAGATAAAAAAGCGTTTGTAGGTGAAAAAGTATGATTACATTTTTATAGCGCACGGAAAACGTCGACGTTTCATGGTTTACCGCAAAATTAAAAATTTTATGACTGCTTTTTCCTAAACCGGGGTCAAACACGGCATCCTCGTGTTTGAGATAAGGTACGAGAAGCACTGTAAAATTAAAAATTAAAAATTCTAAATTTACACGTTACATTTTGAAGATTCGGTTGGGAAGGTATGGTTACCGGAAATGCCTTATTTGAGACGTCCATATCAGTCCTCGTGAGCTCAGATAGGGTAATACTTATCACATAGATGGGAATGATTCGTGAATATTCCGTTGCATACAAAACATGTTGCAAATGTTTCTATAGCTTCAATATAATTTTAAAGAAACTTTCTGTTAGGTACGACTTATATAAGAAAATTACTGTAAAACAATAGTAAAACATTAACGCAACGTAGCGGAGTGGAAGCGCGCCCTCACGCTTCAGCGCTTCCATTTAACCAAACTTCCAGTTGTATCTGTGACTCAAATTACTCAATGCGCATACTCAAATTCGCTTCCATGAATAAAATTATTTCGTGTATCGGAAAGCTAGGACTTCCCGCACACACAAACACACATGACACTATGCAGTATGCACCTACTACCTACGTTCTTATATTGACAGGCGCGCGCCTTATGCGAAGCATTACATCGGAGGCTCTATGTGACGCGAGCGGTTGTCAGCGCCCTTTCACACCCAACACCCGGGTGCACCGCACCCCCTGCACTATAGGTAAAGACGCCCCCGGTTGTTGCTTTGCCACTGAGGCGGGTGCTTTGCCACTCATGAGGACTAAGATGTTTGTCTCTGGCATCCAAACCTCCCCAGTCAAGAACATGCTGTTTTACACCAGACAAGAGGCTGGCGGTAAGGTTACCTCCTCGGGTGACCTTCTGTCGCTCTCCCATCTAAAGAAATTCGTATTTTCACTGTTCTGTACCTATTCAAATTCAATGCCTATCTTCCTACTGTACTTTCTGTGTGTTGTGCTGTGTTGTAGCCGAGGTGTGTTATGCGAGGTCAGTAGCGCGAACCAGTCCGCTAGGTATCGATGCACGCCTTTTCTATTGCAGTTTCTCGTTTAGTAACGGTGCTTCGAGCTAGGGTATTTTACCTATTAGTTTAACTGTTGGTTGATACATTTATTTATACTGCTTTATATAAACTGGCCGACCCAGTCGATGTACTATCGGTAAAGTTGAAGGAAAGTTGGTTGATTCAAGAAATCTTTAAACTTTATCACAGCTATAACTTATCTACGTAATATGTGGTTTTATAGTGAAAATTAACCACTCACTGTCATACACACACATACACTCGCACAGACTCCCATCATTAATAATATATGTATAGATAATAATAGGTAGGTATATACAAGATTATAGAGTACTTACCTAGTAAAATTTGTACATTCGTCTTTGCTAATCCACATTGGGGCAGCGTTGGAGGACTGCACCTGTTGTGAAGAGAGACTTGTGCCAGAAGGAGCCGCGGGACACAAGAAAGAATTGGATCGAATTTTGTGTGCCTCTAAGTTTGGTTGTGACATAATAGCTGAGACCACTCACCTGATTCTAAAAAAAATTTTAACATAATTTGGAATGGGCCTTCTCTTCTCTTTAATCATCAAAGTGACTGAAACCCAAAGAAAAACATACAACCATTCATATTCCACACAAAGTTTAATGAATTTAGTGTTTGTTTGTTACCATTTCGTGGCCAAATATTGACGTCCCTTGTTTATAAAAGTACACAAAAGTCTATACTTGAAGAGATTGGGATTCGCCATTTGTTTATTTTGCCAAAAGAATTAGTATCAAGTGGGTGGAAACCTTGTATCTAAGTTCAGTAAAACTAGTAGCAAGCTTTACATAATAAGCCAATAAGAATCGCAGCACAAAAACACATAAAAATGAAATTTCATTTGAACTATACCGTACAATCGAAAACAGTCAAGAAATAAAGCGAAAATATAAAGTCGGAGAAGAATATCCTGTCTCCATTGTAGTCTGATAAAAGAGAGCCGTTTCCGATAAAAGGAGCAGCCAATACGTGAATATTTCAATAGACATTTCGGACTAAGGCAGGTGTCGCACATGTAAACGATAAATTTACTTAAAACATATGCACCCTAACCTATGGTAAGAGGGATAATAATATATAATACCTAGTGTCATTCTGTGCCCACACATTTCCATCAACGAAGGTTAATATAATTGATGTAGAAATCCGAAGTGGATCCTTGCTTCTGAAACAAGAACTTACCACTTTCTTTTACTCTGTGCAGTCTTCTGTTACTTACAGACTCGAAGATCTGTTCCAACCTAACCAAGATCTGTTCGTACCCTATCCACATGCTTTTGAGAATATTATGGAGGTCTCGAATGTTAGTTTTCTCATGATGTAGCATTTATGAACATAATTCTTAGATTCTTTCATTAGAGCGTGGGATTCTGTCTCTCGAATGAGAGGCCGAACTCTTACTTCTAGAATTCTTACCACCACTTTTGTATTTTATATTTATGTATGCTTTTCTACCACGCGTAAAGACGACCATTAACAGTCACTGCTTGGTTGTTATTAATTTATTAACCTATCGCGAACTCGCTAGCAATACCGAGCTTGTCTGAAGGGTAGGTAATGTAATCGCTGGCCGGCGTCCAAGGAATCCTTTGTCCACACCAAGACAAAGTGGAGAAATAATGGCCGTCAGATTTGCATACTTGGTTTATGCAAGTTTATTGTAAAAATATAGTGTAACTATTTAATTATGTTCTATGTCACTGAACTTTTGTCTCTTTTGAAGTACTCTTAACTCCTTGGATGGTTTAGATTTACATACAATTGAACTCTGTAATCTGTAAATCGCGATAGTATGTTTAAGTCATTTCTTAATAAGCAATAATTGAAGCAAGCAACATTGTTATCTTTTAATTATTATTTAAAATTAAGTTAAAAAAACGGTCATTCGCATTATTTTCATACTGCGATTTAAAGAAAAAAAATGCATGTAACCAAGTTTTAGATCTTTAGAAAACTAAGCTAATTGAAAACCAGTGACCTATAAATGTAACTGTTCAAAAAATCGTCTTATTGGTAGTGCGAGCATCGTACACGTTCATAGGCAAAGTGTCAGGAAAACATGAATAAACAAAGGGTGCAAATACACTTTGTTTATTCATGCTTGTTATGACACAAAGCGACTACGTTCCTTGCCGTATTGTCCACAGGGGAGTGTTTTGCCCTAATTCCAAACACTTTAAGATCCTTTTAGCCGTCTGCTTTTATCTTGGGTTGGGTTGATCCTTTTCTTATTGCTTATGGTCATTTATATAAGAATTAATATTATAAAATAGATAGCTATAACTAACTCCGTTTAATTCTATGTTGTATAGAAATATTTGTTTTTTTAAGAAATAAAAAAACAAAATGGATTCGAAATGGATTACAAGCGTAGCATTTAAAAGCAAAGTTTAGCAAGGATGTACATTAACACTGCAGCAAGAGGCTATGAGGAACTAAGCCGTAGTTCAGGAAAGCATGAATAAACAAAGCGTGCAAATACGAATCCTCGTTATGACACAAAAGCTATGTGTCTTGTCATGTTGCGAAATGCATTGTCCACTAGGAAGCACCATGTTTAAACACAATTTCAAAGTCTCCAAAATCCTTTCTACCATTTCGCTTAACATTATCTCTGTTGCTGAACTTTATACCATTTTTGTAGTTTTAAACTCAATTCATAAATAATAGATTTTGCTTTTTTAGCAAAAAATATTGCGGAACTTAATACACGGTAATAAATTCCACACACATTATTTTTGGGAAAACTTAAGATAAATTTGCATAATTTTTTTTTCTCTAATAGGTTTGTTTGAAGTTCTTAAGTTTTGAAGTTCAACCAAATTTAGATGTATTTCTTTAGCTTAATGTAGGAAGAGCTGAAATGTTAGCTATCGAATATACACAAATTAAGAGCAATTAGAGCAAATAAGATCTTATTTTACCCCCGAAAGGAATGTATGGAATTACCATAACCCTATATGTATGTGAATAATACACGAATAAACAAATCGTGTAAGTACAAATATTTGTTCATGAAACAAAACCCATATCTCTTACTCTAAACTGTAGAGTCCACTAGGGAGGACTGCGTTTCGACCCATTTTTAAACTCTCCAAGATCCTTTCCCATTTCGCTTAACATTATTCTCCGTTGTTGAATTTTACACCGAATTCTACAGTTTTAAGCTGCATTCATAAATAATGGATGCCGTTTTTAAATTAAAAATATTGCGGAAGTTTTTGGAATGTGCTTTTTATAAATATTCATTGCTGTCTGTTGTGTGCGTTTTGAATTATGGTATTCGTAGTTTGTTTTACTTAGTTTTTTTGACCATGATTATTTTTTACTGACACATTATAATACAAAGCTACAAAAAGGTCTTATATCTTGTACACTACAGAAGTGACAAATGAGAATGCAGCCACGGATTTAGACACGGAGACTTCTGTTTAAATCTTTTAAACATAATTTTTATTCGTGATTTTTTTGGCAATCACCACTTCCAAAAGCTTACTTTCTTTACTTACTTCGTAGTTCGAAAACATGGTGGTGTATACAAAATATGTACAAACAAGAACAGACTGCGAAATATAAATGTACCGAAAAACACTTAATTTGGTGATACCTAATGGTCTAGTCTTTACATCCCCATTTATACATATTGTAGTTAATAATACATAGTTGTCAAGTTATTAATGATGTTTTTTCTTTTTCAGGTAATTTGGCTGATATCCTGACGCTTAGCTTAGGTTCATTTCAGGGTTTCAAAAAATAAAAAAGAGCAATACAGTAATTTTTATAAAGATTAGTTCTGCAGCAGTGAACATATTTCGCACAAAAAGTGTAGATAATGATGTCCGGCGCATAGATATAATTTGTAGAACATCGTATCGTCAATATCTTTTCATCACGCATTACCGTATCGTCATCACACACGTCAATCGCCATCATCATATCATGTTTTTTTATCAATATAATCTCTAGAATTTTCATAATGTTCGCAATCAAAATTCACATTGTCACCATCAATTTTTTAACTTTTCAAGGTTCAACGTAAAAACTTACTTAGAACGCTCCAATTCAAGTGCTGTTTCCGAGTTGCCATTAACCGTGAAGCGGAGTGTAAAATGCAAAACTATTTACATTTTAGAGCAATGTGATATATACTCGTATGTCATGCAGATTGCTACGCGCTGCAAGTGAGTATGTCATTTATATGAATGAGAGAGCGATGCACTTCACATATTTTAATTTGTAACTTACTTTTACTTTACTTTTTGTGTTGCTTTATCTAAACCATAATAATATCTGAAAACGAAATTCTAAGTGGTAGAGCATAGTAGCTCACCCGGGGTACCTTATCGCCAGCCTCTTAAACCGACATAAAGTTCTTCATGTCTCGTGTTTCGGCCGGGGAGGTATGATTACCGGAGATACTCCGGAGATATTTCAGGCTAACATTTTAGTCCTCATGAGTAGTTTAGTCCTCATGAGTAGTAGAGTAGTAAGTGCCCTATCCTGGACATAGGCCACCCCCAAGCGCCACTGAGCCCAATCTTCGGCTCTCCTCATCCAGTTACTACACCCGGCGCAGATCGTCGCGCCACCTAGTCGGAAGGTGTCATATAGTACATTACGTTTGCCCTGACATGCTCTCCTCTCTCGTGGAGGCGTAAACTCAACCCAAGCGGCTAAGAAGTTTCAAGTTTTAATATCGCATGTAGTTTTTTAAAAATAAAAGCATAGTATAATAATTTTTATTTCAACAGTACAATTTGATCGCATAGCGTGTTCTCGAACGTTCAAGGGTATATTTTAAACGGCTAGGTGAAATGTTCGCAAGTGAAAACCATTTGAAGTTTCGTGTTAAAAGTTCAAGGTCCCGATTCTGGTAACGGATTAATTTCAGTTTTATTCAAAAATGTACTCCTTTGTAGTACTTTTACTACAAAGGTTAAAGCAGTTAAAACAAGAGTTTTATTTCCTATGTGGTTTAATCATTCATGGTGATAATCCACTGTGTTAACAAACTATTATTTGTACTTTTTGGAAAAATAAAGAAATTTTTCATTTTTCATTTTCATTTTCATAATATCTGTTCATGGCAGTTTGCCCACGACATTGCCCGAGTGGAATATAAATAATAGGTACCTACATTATTATGTTTATTCCGAGGTATGATACAGTATCACTACTACAAGCCATTATAATTGTAAAAGTTGTGAGGAGTTTAGGAGAATGATAGATGTTTGTTACTCTTTAACGCAAAAATGGCAGAACAGATTTCCGTAAAATTTCGATATGCACGTATTTTATAACCTGGATTAAGATATAGGGATGCTTTTTATTCCTCTCTGGACCAAGATATAAAATCAACGCGGACGAAGCTACGGACAAGGTCTAGTAATACATTACAATACAGTGAGCAAGTGTGTAGCATCATTCTCTTTAAAAATATATGAAAATTGTTCCACTACTTATTGAGCCGTTACAAATAACAATAAAGACTTTATTCTTCTCAAAAAGCCTTCAGTCTATTCTCGATAATATAGAGTCGTATAAAGGAGTATAACTAACACGCCGGATGTAGCGATAGGAATCGATTCGATTTCCTTGTAATTAAATGATGAATCTGATGATTCTGATAGTGAGTTTCTAAAGGTAGTTTCAAGCGGTCATTAGCAATTAATCGGCACTAGAGCCACAAGAAATTGTGTTATGGAAAGTGCAAGTGAAAACCGGAAGAATTGTTCCTGATGAGAAAATTATCGATCATCTTTTCATCGCTTTATCATTAATCGGTCTGATATTCCCCTATGATATCCGGGCATGTGGGTGTACCTTGCTGTGTACGAATACACACTTTGGAATACATGCTGAAATAAAACGCATGTAAAATCATGCTGAATTTTTGGAAACAATTTATGTGTAGCTCGTTTCTATGAAGAGGAAAATGTAATCCATTAACTCTTTAAAACCACTTAAACGTTTTTAATACTTTTTCACTATTCAAATCGTTACCCAAAATCTATTTTCATTTGAGCAAATTTATACAATTCACCTTGCTAAAGTAAGTTTACCAAATAGAATTTATCGGCTCGGTACCACTACTGGGTGCCACCTGTAAAATGGTTACGGCTGTAATTGCCATTTTCCTCGCAAAGGTCGCTAGTACGACAACGTCAATGCGTACATTTTGTGTTTAAATTTTGTCGTGTCGGTAGGTCGGTCGGTTATGTCAGCCAATTAGGACAAGGCCTATATTAAACGGTAAATTAATGTTTAACGATAATACGGGACAGGTTGTAGTAAATCGGTACATGTTAATTTATCAGAATAATTATCGTATCGCGTGCAGACGTAACCTTATTACCATAGCTTGCGGGGTACCGTTCGCTGTAGCGTTCTACTGCATTTTACATCAAGATCGGGGCCGGAACTGTTTATCTTCAGTATTCACAAACAATATATACTAAGCATACTCAAACGGAATATAAACGGTTATAAATTTTGGAAAACTTGCTTTTATGACATGAACAACGAAAGTATAATTCAAGTAAAACTTTCTAAGGTCACTATGGTTACCCTTTTTATGAATACAAGGAGTCTATTATAATCTTCAGTTTATCTGCAAATATGATGCGTGCACCGAAACTGCTTCGAAATATCGGGACCTTGTCAACTAAGTGAAAACAATGCGGCAAATATCCCTTACGTCAGTACGAATGATGTTATATAGCTATAGTTAGTTTAGTTTGTGTATTTCCTAGGTGCCTTTACTTTGTTAGTTACCTATCTCAAGGGATTCTGTAGTCGTCAAACCAATTGCATAATATTTCCTTTGGTTACCAGTCACCACCTACGTTCGGCACATCTCATGAGCACTGCATATGCATATTGCATGAGCCGTCGTGGGATAAGGATTTGCATAACGTTTTTGGCACTTAATTTAGTGTGGTGAAATAGGTCGAGATGACATGACGTAGATTTGGGTAGAAAGGTTGCGATGCACTGGACTCACGTATGCTACGCATTCTGATTACCGATTCGTAGTAGGTAGGTACATAGCGGTGATAGCCCAGTGGCTTAGAATTCGACCTCGAATCGAGGGGTCCAGGTTCGAATCCCAGAGGCACGCACCAATGACTTTGTAAAAAAGTTATGTGCGCTTTATAAAATTAAATATCACCTGCTGTTACGGTGAAGGAAAACATCGTGAGGAAACCCGCATGCCTGAGAGTTCACAAAAAAAAATGTTCTCAAAGGTATGTGAAGTCCACCAACCCGCAATAGGCCAGCGTGGTGGACTAAGGCCTACATTCCTCTCATTACGAGAAGGAGACCCGACCCTGTAGTGGGTCATTAATGGGTTACTGGCAAGGTACATAGTAAAAAAGCACGTTTTAAACAAAAAATATCTTCTGGTTGCCTTGAAAACTCGACATGGGAGCACAAAATTTTTTTTTTATTTATGCATGGCCTTTACTTCCATTTTATCAAGCCTTCAAATAGATACGTTTAATCCCTCTAGAAGTACATTAGATGGATAGGATGACTGGGGGACATCCGGGGATATTTTCATACCCTTATAGCATTTAGGATTGTCTCGATATATTTACACTCAGTATTCATGAGCCGTAAATGTAAGACAGTTGTCTACAAATAACTAATTCATCGGCTGTAACGATCACTTACCATCAAGAGGACTGAGGCTCGTTTCCTACTCATTGAAAATAAATAATACACAAATGAATACAGAAGAAATCAAAATGGAATAATCTCATTACATTATATACTTTGCCTTCGCACGTGAGCCCAGTGTGCCCCTTTGTGTTATACTTATGCGTTGATTGTGCGAGCTCAGTATGTCCCTAACCTAATATGGGGTAGTTCTATATGAGCCGATGTAGCGCAAACGTCAGGCTTGCCGGTGGTTAGACGTCAGACAAACCTAAAAGCCTTTGTGTTACAGGTAGCTAAAGAATGATTTCAATATTAAAATTTACTGCTACATCCTACGCTACCTACAGCACGCTTTTGAAACTGCGTTTTTATGACAGTTATAGTAGGTTATAAAGTTTTGTTATGAAACAAACCCTTGGTGGAAAAATATTTCAGTAAACCTCGTATTGTATATTCATAACAAGGTTTTTGTTTTTTTTCCCACGTTCAATGTCTGTAGATATAATATGAGCTTTATTATAGTACCTATGTTTTATTATCATAGTATACTAGCTGACCCCGCAAACGTTGTTTTGCGATATAATTTAAGCGACTATTAAAAATAGAGGTTGTTGATAGAAGGGTGAAAATTTTGGGTTGTATATGTTGTTGTATGTATTTTTGATGCCACATTATTGAAAAATAAAAATAAAAAAATTGTCCAAAAATAAAATTATAATGTTAGGTGTAGACTACCCTTATCACTTAGGGGTATGAAAAATAGACGTTAGCCGATTCTTAGACCTACTGAATATGCATATAAAATTTCATAAAAATCGGTCAAGCCGTTTCGGAGGAGTATGGTAACTAAAACTGTGACATGAGAATTTTATATGTAAGATTATAGCTGTTTGTTTAAGCCGGATCCAATTACTTCCAATACACGTTTATCGGCCGATCTTAACCGAGCTATGGTCCAGCGGCGATGTTATTTGCAATAACGGTAATACGCGATGTGTAAGCGATGCGTCCGCGAGCTACTCGTATCGAGTAACTGCACCCGAGAGAGCTGCATCCGTGCGGTCGCAAGCTGCACCGATATCCCGTTACTGGTGGTGCAAGTGATAGAAAGTTGGGTTGAACTTAAAATTATAAGTTCAATTCAAACAAGGAATACAAAAGCAATACATATTCACAAGTAAAAAGAAAACATCTAAAATTTCATATAATATGTGGCATGTGTGCAAAAAAAGACTAACGTCTACCATCAGAAACATCTAGAAAGACCACTACTTATTTGCTTTATTTAATGCACACATGCATTTTTAAAAATCAAGGAATTACATCAAAATAAAACAAAAATCCGTGTGCATCACAAAGCTTTAGCATTTATAAAAGCTTACCTCAGAATTCCACACCGTATGTTTAAAAATATAACGCTGAATTGTAACGAAATTGAAAGAAAACATTTTCAGTCCTGAATCAACGGACGTATAAATCCGACATTTTAAATGGAAAACTTTGTTTCCTTTGAAATTGAAAAGCGAACTATCGAATGTAATTTGGGTATATCTTGCTCTCTTTATCTGCCCTTACATTAGAACACGTCAGAAAAATTATTTAATAGTTTTTGAAATGAAAACTTGTAAAGAATTAATTATGCAAGATCTATTCCTGTGTCTTGCCTAAAAATTTACTTTATATTATGTAATTGGTAATACTCTACCTCAATATTCCCTGTCGATTAGGTTCTTAGTTCGGTTTGTAGTATACAGTTTGCAGTAGACTAATGTGAAAAGTATAAATCAATTTTTAACAAAAATGTTAACAGACATCAAATTTAACTTAAGTTACATTTACATTAATAATTTAACATACTTTTTAAGTGAGAAATAACTTTACAAACAGAATTCAATTAATAAGGTATTTTTGGAGTCTTTGCAAAGATGAGGCTATCTAATAGAACTTGGCACAGACTCCAAAAATACTTTATTAATGAAGTCTGTTTATAAAGTTATGTCTAATTTATTTATTCTATTCTTTAATTTATTCTAATATATTTTATTCTTTATTTCTAATAATAATTTCAATTCAATCCAATCACAGCCCTCACTTCCCCAACTTGATTACAAGGTAAGCCAATCACAACTCTCGTAACATTTCCGTGGCAGATTTTAGTATGATTTTCTTAGAACGAAAATACAGCTTTTATGATTGTAGTTAATTCTCCACGGATGATACAAAACACAATTGTGCCGATACAGTCAATTTACAATATCCGTTGTCAATCTCAAAGGAATTCTATTACCCGACCGCCGAGGACTCCCGGCCCTTAAATTGGGGCAACTTCGATTAAAGTTCGATATTGAGATTGCAGTTAAACTATTAGCGAAAGCCATTGTAGACGAAGTTCTCTACAATGAGAGTTAATTGGTACCGCCAAATACGCTTTGCGGCACCCATTTTGATACATGTTCTACAATATGACCTTTATTAAAAGCCTTTTGTGGCCTCACCCTTACTCTTTGCGCGAAATAACGAAAAACTTGAAGTATATTTCTTGGTAAGCAATTAACTTGGATTGGTTTCTTATACGATTTTTATGTTTAAATGGGAACAGTTATAAAATTGATGATTTATTTCACACATCTCGACAGCTCCCTGCCACATCTCTTATACCTCATCTTAGTTATACGAGTACCTACACTTATCAAAACTAAATAGTTTGTGTCATTTTATGTACAAACGTGGTTAAAATGAATATAAATATCACAACAAAATGTAAAAGGAGTGAGAGGAGATGATAATAGTAAGATTAGATAATTTGAACCAATGTTAAAAACTCTTATTCGAAAAATCTATTTTTTTGTCGTATAAAATATTTAAGTATGAACAAGGTCTTACGAGGTCATAAAATTTCCTCAATTACGAAGACAACCCGGAGCTATTGGACATAATCGGATCAAAAACCAATAAAAAGAAAATTTTGGCGAAAGTCGTAACTCCTAGTATTAAGTACGATTTGTGCATTAAAACATTATATTTAATCAATATGGTTTTTATTTATTTTAATGTGATTTGTAGTGGTTTATAGTAGGTACGTGCTCGTAGTAATTATGTAGATATAAGTTTTATTACCTATTCAATAAACTTAAAACCAGGTAATGTACTATAAATTGAGGTCGTCTTTATGTTTAAACTGCATTTTCACTACCTCTAGATTTATTAGCTACAGTCATGCCATTAAGCTCGTAAACTTTACACGTGTTTGACCTTTGCCATTCACCAATCTGTGCTATTCCACCGTCTCTAATCGACTAACATTACACTTCATTACGACTCATCCAATGATGAGTTTGGCTGGCAATAATTGGCAATAAGTTCCAAAAAGATCATAAATGAAAATGCGTGAAGACGCATAGGTAAGTGTTTTTTTAAGCATTAGAACCTATGCTAATTATATTCGGTTGTTCTAACAAGCCTGTAGCTATACTGAAATTGAACTTACTGAAAACACCCACTCGCAAAATATTTGGCGTCACACACATAAATACGTCGCTATTATAGAGATACTGATATCAGTTCAGCAAAATGGGAATTTGATAAACATGACATTATTATAAGGCAGGCTATATCTTTTACCAAATAAATTAGATTGTCTTGAAGAGGGAGTACTTAAGTGTCTATATTGATTGGCTATTCGATTATGTAACATACGTGTATCTAAATTCTAAAGGACGATGCGTGTGTCGCGTCGTTACTTAAGTCGCTTATGGTTAAAGTCGCGTCGTAATGACACCTCGTGATTCTTGTCGTGTTGTGACTCTAGTCGCGTCGTGACTCAGGTCACATCCTGACTCAGGTCACATAATGACTAGTGTTGTGACGCGATTTGCATCGTAACTCCTGCCGCGTGCGAATGTCATCGCCTTGTGACTCGTATCACGTCGTGACCGGAGTCGCGTTATGACTTCTGTGGCATTGTGACTTAAGTCCCCTTATAGCTCAAGTCACATCGTGACTTGTGTTTTGATTCGAATCGCCTTGTGACTCGTCTCGTCGTGACTCGATAAATCTCATAAATGTTCATCAAAATCTATTACAGCCCTGCAGAGGTAGGTAGGTGGGTTCGAATCGCCAGCTTCTGTTCACACTTCATCCAATATTGAAATTCCTCAGCGCTGTGTATAGGTTGTTAACGAACGCTTTTCTCGAACGACACGAATTGCATCTGCGAGGTCAACGCACCCTGCAATCTATTGTAAGGGTTGTTACACATGTCAATATTTACCATTCAAAGAAATAAACCGTCATCCTTCCACTGCTTAGAATGTATCACCTACGTCAACACCTTTTCAACTGAAACCCAAGATCACCATGCTGGTTTATGGCGAGATTGGCGGTGACCTATCGTGTGCGAGCTATATTGGCTCTACCACCTACAAAAATACCCTGTATTGCGAGCAGTGACCATTGCCAAGCAATATGAAGGAGTTGCAGTCTATAAATTATTAATCCATTCATCCCAGTAGACCATCAGTAGGCACCGCAAAGCAGCCGTCGTCAAAACGGCCAAAACTCTATTACTTCCATAAAATTAACCTTTCAAATAAGTTCTTATTGTGATATTAAGGAAATTATCACCAAACAGTGAAATGCACATGAAAGGCAATTAAAGATAATGCATAACCTTCAAAGCCAAACAAAGAAGATAATGAGCATAGTATGCAAATTTCCGTGATGAAGTAAGTGTATAAAGCCAGCAGGAAGCGAGGCAACCCCTGAGGCGGACGAGGTACTCGTACTTATTACCGGCGATATGGATGCCAGTCACGTGCCAAGATATCGCTTAAGGTGTGAACATACCTGCGAGCAAAGATTTCGATATGAACACTCACAAGTAAACATAGATAATATAGATCTATATAAAGGTAGAGTCATCAGTTCGTAGTCATTGTAGTATCAAAAAAATGTATATTCGTATGTTAAGATGGAGTGCCAAGATATTTGGCACGAATATTGAGAACAATCTTGTAGACTGCGCTGTAATGTTGGTTTATGCGTTTTGTTCATTATTCAGTGTGTATCCCTATCACTAGTCATTCGTGCTCAATACATGTGACGATATACTACACTAGTAGATCCACTGATATAGATCTAAATGATTTTTATAGTCGTATGTCAACATGGATTGTCAGGATATTCGGCACGAGAGGTGAGCACAATCTTTATTGGTGGTTCACGCGATTGGTTCGTCAATGAGTGTATGTCATCTATTGGTTGCTGTACATTGGCCTAAATGGTATAATATCCCTATCACTAATCCTTTGTGAAATGATCACTACAGTCATGTGATGGTTACTTTACATTTGTAGATATCATCGGTGAGGACTCTACATCATATGATTTGCATAGGTTCATGTTCATTTATCACTTTTCTACCTGACTATGGCGAAGCAAAAATGAGGGTTATGTATTTTTTCATGATTGTACTTATAGTTATCGTACATAGCATATATGTTCGTTTCGGATTCTGCCAGTTTACGACAACTTTACACATGTTTCATGATTAATTGTTGTTTGTAAAGTAAACCGTAAGCGCGTCGTAAGTTTAATTAAATTAATATTAACGTAGGGTAACCTCTTGTGGGACTATTTGTGTAAGAGTTTATATTATGGATAACCATTCAAAGAACTTTGTGCGAAAAATTTGTATATTACAAGCTGGTTAAAACTATTAATAGACTATTAGCTTTCCAGTTATCATGTCCTTATTTTCTCTCTCTTCTCCCATAAATGAGATATATTTATAAACAGCAGCAATATTTTATGAGTCACACTTTGATTCTTATTCTAACGATGTACTTAAGCTTCCCATACATGCACAAGCCTTACTTTGCTCCATTTGGTCCAAGCCTCAACGCCTTCTATCGTTTTCCTCTGCTCTATACTCTCAAACACTTACAAATGTGCTTAAATGTGTAAGAAAACAGATAGTACAAGACTTATTATATCCGTCAGTAGGCAAAGAAAACACATATTATAATTAACTTACCCTATCAGTATCACATCGCGGCTGCCATACTAATAGCTGAGCTCTCTCCGGTTTCACTGCTGCTATGTCGCATAGTCGCATGCAGTGAAAGTGCCCACTCGGTCAGAACGTTTTGTGTGCATTATATTTTATCTGTGCTAATTAAAAAGCGCGCTGTCATAATTGATGCATGACACGCAATTGGCGGGAAACCGACTAAGATGGAGCACGTTCAGTGATGAAGGTACTTTGTATTTACGGTATTATAAGTAAAGAAGAAAGTGTGTATAGTGGTGCGTTAAATCACCCTGCAAAAAGCAATAAGCTGCTCAAACATAAAAGATTGTCATAGTAGGTATTTTACGCACACAACCTCTTTTCACAAATTACCGTTTCCAAATTTATCATGGCAGTGGGTGGGTATTGATAACGCCACGCTGGGCCACGCATATATTAAACCCTTTTATGTTATCCCTTATTAATCGGCACACTCATGACTCTTCGGTCTTATCATGGTGATACACACGAAGGGATTACCTTAATCGAAGGAGAGGGTATGGCGATCGATGTATAAGTATAATTCTTTTAGTATGTTTTTAATTCTTTTTGGGTGAACTACAATATAAAGAATTAGGAACGGAAAAAGCCGTCACCTAAATCACAGCATAAAGATTATAATTGAGATTTTTTTTGTATTTAGGTAGGTAGGTACTGAAATGGCACGCTTCTTATCCTTAGACCAAGTTGTGAAAGTTCCGATGTGATATGATGTGTTCCGCAGTACACCTGTACATAAGTACCTGTCAGAACGCTTTAAAAAGCAACATAATATATTTTCAAGATGTACTACATATGTAAGTAAACATTACTGTAGGTAAACATCTTTTTACAATCCGATAGGAAACTCTATACCTTTTGAACAAACATAGAGAAATGAACAGGGGAGACTCCCTACGTTGTCTCAAAAGGATTACACTGTAGACATCGGTGCTCCAAGGAAACGTTGAAAAATTACAACATGACGACTATGTATGACCTGTCATTTGGATTCGTAGGCAGCGGATCCGAGACGAGATGAGAGTTACGTCACGCACGATGAATCTCTGAGTAGAAGGATATAGATATATTGTGAGAAATTAGATACCTATGATAGCATAAGATAAGTAAGTACTCTGCAATATGGTTTTCATCTCGTCATTCACATTCTTCATATTGTAAATCTCATGTATTAAAGTTATGCTTTGATAAATGGCACACAATTGTACTTAGAATAGACTCCTGAGGAAGCAGGTGTGATTTACTGCTATGAATGTACGTTAAATTGTATAGCTCAGTTCCGTAAGGTAATCTTTTAAATGTACCACCCGCACTCAAATGAATATACCTTGATACCTACGTACCTATAGGTAGGAACATAATGTGTTTTTAACTGAAATAAAAAATTAGCTTAGCAGCGTCAGTCGACTTTAGGAGTATGTTAACGGGTAAGTGACATCCATATATCCAGATGGATATAATTATGGATGACACCTACCCGCTAGGATAGATATCCTTAAACACTTTCGCAGTTAAAATATTAGTGGAGACGATATGAATTCGTTACAAAATACATCGCCCTTTAGTCGATATATTTTGTAACGAATTCGTACTATAGATTTCTGTGTATAGTAAAGTTGAATGACCCGTGAACGTAAGATTACAAAATCTATTTTATCTCGTCATCCGGTTCCTAGACACGACACTTCCTAACAAAGAAAAGTTTTAAGATCCAAACAATGTATGTTTTCTCTTCCTACTGATAATAAAGATGTTTCTATCTGCCACACGGTTTTATGACGGTGTCATGACGGTAACAAATCTGTTGCGGAGAAACCAGTACCTAATTTTGCTGCAATACAACATATTCAACATATTCAGCCTGTGCCTATTGGCACAGGCTGGAGATTTATTAATCTCCAGACTAAAAACCGCAAGTACCTAAATTACTTTACATTAAATGATTTCCTTTTGGAGAAGAAAAACTTGAAATGGACATTCTAAACTCTATTGTTTCTAAAACAAAATATTTGGTGTGACTTATGTACCTACAAAGGTCAAATTTTAAATTTATAAAAGTCCTATACGTATTCCTTTTTTAAAAACTTAACATTTCATTTTTAGTGTTAGATTCAATTCTTCTTCGATTTCCATAGATTCACATTTTTTATCGCAATATTGTAGGTCTATCTATACTTCCTACTGTAAACTCAACGCAACAAAAACAAGTGCATCCAAATGCCGTGCGGAGGCGTGGGAACCAAACCCCTTTATCTACGAGTAGATGTCACACGTAAGTCATTTTGTACTGTAGAGCATGGAAGAGCAAAGACCTTCTTTAGAGTTCAAAGATGATAGCTTTTGAATCAAAGTTTATCCTTTCATAGTTTTCTTTAAACTTATGGAAAGGAGTCAGTAATTTCAGTAACGTATTTTTTTTTGAAAATTAAAGAATGTTGACACTGTAGAAGGTTCCAATTACCTATAGGTATAAAATTTAACAATATTACTAGTTCCGTCCGTACTAAGTAGAAATGACCTTTTTTCATCCCCTTCCGCTCTAGATTCCAATATCCCTCTAGATCAACAAGATACCTAACGCTTCGGAGTCTTGGAACAAAAATAAAATTATGAAAACCGCGTCGCGCGGAGAAATTGAGAAAGCGCACGACGTTGTGCATAAACAGTGATATCAACGACCTCCATGCCGGTGTAACTTTATTCCCTTTCCTGCTACTACTAGAAAAGTTAATTTCGTCACCGTCTTGAATAAGTAGAATGATAGCTGTGATAACTTCTTAAATATACTTACTATGCGAGTCGAAATGAGCTCACTCATGATCGATGGAGTGCATTCTTTCCTACGAGATGTTTACCAAATGTATGACCAATGACGTAGGCCGTGGGGCGAACAGTTGCATGTTTACTAACTTCATATTGTTTTAAAACATTGATAATAATAATATAATTAGTGTCAATAGTCTGTTGACCTCAAATTGTGCCTTCTTACGCCTATTAATGTTGTGGACATGCCCTACACATCGTGCCCACTACGGTGGACCAACTTGGGATCGTCTCCTCTCATGGTCTCCCAATGAGTCATCTACCCATTAGAAGTCGAATCATTTACTAAATGCAACAGGGGGAGAAAGTACCTATTTTAGTCCTGATTGAAATGTATTCGTAAATAAAGTTATTCAGTAACTAATGTTTACACAAAGCTACTTCATTGCAAGTTAGTTACAATGGCATTTATTTTACTAATTGCTCAATAATTAAAAACTGATAAAAGTTTGCGATAACGTTATTTTATTTATAATGAGGGTAATCATAACAAACTTTTTAATAAATTAAACGGATTGAATTTCTAATTAAAAATAAATCTTTATTTTTATACGAATTCTTAAGCTAAATATTTTGTGCAGGTATCATTTTTTGTATTGATGCATTGTTATTAAGTACCTACTACTGCAAAAAACAATTACCTAATGATTATTTACACTTTCTAACAAACAGGACTTTACAAATGTAG
Organism: Erynnis tages; assembly: GCA_905147235.1. NCBI lineage: Eukaryota > Metazoa > Arthropoda > Insecta > Lepidoptera > Hesperiidae > Erynnis > Erynnis tages. Next base: position 8,104,050 of record LR990087.1, read on the forward strand.
GAAAACATTTTAAAATTTTGTTATTTTCTACAAATAAATAAATGCATTCACTCCGCAAATGGAAAAAAATATTTTCCAATTTGCAAAATGCAGACCATAAACTAAGAAACTAACTTTGAAAATTATGGCGCGTTTGCGGAAAGTTGATTATACTAAAACGAAATCGTAAACCATACTCGTATTTTATGTTTTGATTCCTGAACATTCATACGGATTACTTTCCCAACAAAATACTTTTATACATTACCAATATAAGGCAATATGCTTCCGATTTATACAATATATTATGTAATTTTAGTGCAAAAAGGTTATATTGTAAATGTAGTTAATATTTAAAATTTAACTTTTTTGCACAAAAATTTAAGATACCCGGAACGACATCACAACGCTACTCTTTTAACCCGTCGGGAAACAGCATGTTCTTTTGTGTTTAGAGTAGGGCGGTGCGGTTGCCACCACGTTGCCACAAACATTGAAGCCAATCTTAATCCTCATGTACGCATATAATATGTATATTATGTGTTACGTTGACTACTGAATATAAAGGTGGCCTTTATAGTCGTTTGCATCAGGTGGCCCGTCTGCCTGTTTGCCTGCTCTCGTCATTAAAAAAGTATGTAATAAACATCTTATACTTACTAAGTATAGTTTTTTTTGGCAATAAACGCCTAGTTACATTGTGTGGGCAATGACCACTCGTTTAACTGGTAGTTATCACCTTTTCACGCAACATCGCTCATGAGTTATTATCTTCACGAACAATCGCGAAAATTACGATATCAGTACAAAACAACACGAATTTCGGGTATCTGAACTGACGACGCAATTCTGTTTACAATGAAAGACCGAAAGAAATATGTTTTAGGTAAGTATTTAATTTATAAATGTACACACACAAACTTAAAAAGGTGCATCCTTTCATCTGAAAGGGCCTGAAAGGGCCAACATACACATGCAAAGGTCGTTTAATATATGAAACAGATATGTTTAGTTACTACGGAGCTAATTAGTAGAACCGCAAAGGTTAAAAGAGCAGCAGAGTAATTACCGTAATTGCCGGATATAAAGGCAAGTGTATGTTTATTAATAAACACTAGAATATGGACCTGTTAATTAATTAAAGACTAGAACAGTTACTAAGTTTCTCTCTTATTTATTTATAGGCTTATATCTGCAAGTAGTAGAACCGTTGTAACTCATCCAGAAGTTGCCGGAAATACCGCCACCATCTAAACCCGCCGTAAAACAGCATGTTCTTTAAGTCTTTTTTTTCGGTGTATCATTATCTTTTTTTTCTAAATCTAATCTTGTCTAAAATAATTTTCCCAAAATTGAAAAAGATTAGCATTTAGGCTCCTATTCAAGCCGTAATCATTATTTAGGTATTTTATCTATCCATAAATATAATAATGCCAGTACCCATTAATGACCCACTACAGGGTCGGGTCTACTCTCACAATAAGAGGGATGTAGGCCTTAGTCCACCACGCTGGCCTAATGCGGGTTGATGGACTTCACATGCCTTTGAGAACATTTTTTTTTTTGAACTCAGGCATGCAGGTTTCCTCACGATGTTTTCCTTCACCGTAACAGCAGGTGATATTTAATTTTATAAAGCGCACATAACTTTTTTACAAAGTCATTGGTGCGTGCCACAGGGATTCGAACCCGGACCCTCGATTCGAGGTCGAATTCTAAGCCACTGGGCTATCACCGCTTTCTATATAATGAGAACTATATTAAAATACCGACGCCCATCTACTACGCACATATTAAGTAAGTTTATAAAACAGAAAGTTAGTTTATCGCGTTCATCTTAAGTAGCTCGTATGACATGTATGAATTGGTAATAACATTTTTTATATTTGAAAGTGAACTTAAAATATGTCGTGGCAACATCCAATTAATTTAACAATAACAATTTACATACAACAGCGATCATAGTTTTTCTGTGTGTGCCATTACTTCAAGCTCAATGCTTGAAGTAATGGCACACACAATGTCCTCATAATACGAGTAATGGCAGACTTTTAAGTATGTTATTATGACCAGACGGAGTGATAGTACAATAGAGAAAAAGTAAAAGTGGGCTATGTTAACGGTAAAATTAAAAAATAATAATTAAAAAAGGCCGACACGTTTTAGGGACATCATATTTATTTACCGTAATACTTAAGAAAAATATGTTGGTTGTGTATTCTTTAAAAATGCTATAACAGCCTCCCGTCTAAATAAAAGCGGTCTAAAGTGAAATTCTCCTAATCAGGGGAATTTTATTTAAGTTTATTCAGGTTCAATTCCACATTTATTTTTATTTTTATGATGGGTCCGTCGTAATGCATTTTCTTAACTTAATTATTAAACATAATTAGGTATATAGACTACCTACACGCGCTTTTATGATTGTATGATTGAAACATAATCCCAACATAGGTACATGTATAACTAGAGGTACCAACTTGAAAATGGCTTTGAAGTAAGTTACTTAGAGTTAGAGAAGTTACTTACTAAAAGTTTAAAGGTGACGCAAAAAGTTATTTTTCCAACTCTTTCATAGAGTTGAATGACCGCGATTTTTCTATACAAAAGTAAAGTGAAACTGATCACGACTCATTCCAACTAAGTGAGCTGTCATCCTTTGTATTCCATAAATGTAAAACAATAAATTCACTTTCTAATATAGACTGTCTCATTTAAATAGGTATAGGTACTTTAACATATCTTACATATCTCATTAGGCCACCGTGGTGGACTAAGGCCTACATCCTTCTCATTGTGACAGAAGACCCGACCCTGCAGTGGGTCACTAATGGGTTAGAAACAGCAATAACTATGTAACTAAAAGAAATACGATGAGTTTAGAAATGCCATTATTATACTCAATATAGCTCAATATACAGCTCATCATAATAATTTATTACTGAAAAAAATTAAACGATGTGATCGATGAAAGTCTGCCTGCGCAATTAGGCCAATTAAAACTTATTCAATCCCATCAAACGAAACACTTGACTCGATGTTTGCACAAGCAAAATTAATTGGGACATTCATACAATTTGTGTAATGCACTTTTTCAGCATTTTAAATTTACCGATTGATAAGCTATGGTAGACCATATCCAGTGCTATTGACATCGAATGACGGCGTCTGGGTTTTCATTAGCGTACAACATTAGCATAGGTAACCGTTAAAAGGTAATTATGGTATTTTATGCAATACGTGCAATGGTGAATATATTTAGATACTCCCAAACATAGAAGTAATTAACCAACGAGTAGGCCATAGACAACCACATTTAGTCTTTAACAGGACTTAAATACTTTCAAAGGTTGTTCAATAATACACACGAGTTACCTTTCCAAACGACATACAAAATCTTAGCACCTAACAACTTCTTGGCAGAGTATGTATGTACATCCTCGCAAAAGAATCTCAGTCATTAAAGAACCTTTATAACATAGACCTTTTCGAATGGAAGTAACAGGGAAAAGTTACTAATAAAACAAATTTCACAATAATATAGAGAGTCAAGAAAAACAGTTTAAAAAGCAAAGATTGCTTCTTAGGAAACCCAAATACTTCTTAATCAACATTGTTTACCAGCCTTAGTTTGTTGTAGAGACTAGAGGCTAGTCCGGGGATATGTCGCAAGTTTCAAGTGAGTGAACTCCGAGGCTCGGTGACGCAAGAGCTGGCGTGAAGTGAAAGGCGTGAAGTGACGTTGGAGTCGACTACTCCGGCTCTGTGCGTTGCATTGTACTGCTTTCTACACGGATCACATTTAAGTCTCTGTTTACCTACCTAATGTACACTTTTTACATTAAATCTTTAGAGCTTGCCCGGTGTATTTTAGGGCGGCTTGAGGCAAAAGTCATCAGGCAGTCTGGCAGCAATGCTGGAAATACTACTGTCTGTATGATAAAAAGTTAACCCGTTGCTGTCTTACTGCTGGTAAAGAATAAAGCTTATTCGAAATGTTGTGGTAATCAGAATTCCGGGAATTCCCTACTATGGTATTATTCGGGATTAATGAGCCTTGACTAATGTGGGACTCATCCGAGGTCATTCACCCTTTTGCCAATTTCCTCCAACGAGGTCGCGACGGGGGCTCCATTTTTCACATGGTGGGAGGTTATCTAAAACATAGACCTATCAGCGTGGAGCCACCTCGAATGAAGTATCCATATTAGTCAAAATTTCATATTTTACAGAGACAAGACGGCATCTAAAGTATTTTTGTTGTATTAGCATAACTTTAAAAAAAAACGTTTATTTACACTACTATAGGTATACAGTTATTACAAAATTGTTAATGCAAATATATTAAGCAAAAACAAATAAAATTAAGTATTAAACGATACAAGATGATTTTATTTTAACTTTGATTATTTCTTGCACACTCCTTACATGCAGCAAAGATACTATGACAAAACTAGTAAGTTAAATAATAAAAATTAGAAATATTTATATTAATAGAGTTCGGTGACCAGACAACTAATTTGTAATTGAATTGTTTAGTAAGTAGGTAGTGTAAGTATGAACAAGGGAAAGCTACTGATTAGCATGGAAACAATGGTCGCCATGGCATTACATAACGTCCGCTCGACCGCATGGCATTGAGACGAATCGAACCGGTTTTTGCTCACTTCTTATGGGGACGGTTTTATCAGTTTAACGTAATTGTAAATAATTTAATTAATCACACTTCAACGAAGGCATTTTGAGTTTAGGCACACTAGGCAGTTGACACGACAAAATCACTTTTCAACATAAGTTTTAAATCTTATCGAAAAAATTTCGTGGTAGAGAAATCTCATGTAGCTCAAACAGTTTTTCATTTTGCTGTCAAACATACATTCTTATGCTCGCAAAATTTTAGATCAGTCCGAATTTAATCCGAAACTGACGAAAACCGACTAAAATCGAGTCTATATTTATTTATTTGTAATATAGATCTAACAGGATGTGACACTAAGTAAAAGCTTGCATAAAAGTACACAGTGAAACTCCGTAACCGAACGCGTCCTAAACAAATTCCCAACGCAGCCAAATAATCGGGAAAGCCCACGGTCGTAACCGCAAAATGGCGCGAGGACGAACATTGCTGCACACACGAGCTGAATATCTTATAGCATTATCGTTTCACTAATGGCATTGCATTCTCAAGTGTTTCAGATTTTTTCTGTTCGCCTGCCTGTTGCATTGTTTCTTTCACAGAGATAGAAATACCCACAAAGTTTTATAATAATTATGTTAACTTTATTATTTTGTTTATATGTTAACAAAATTTGGGACCCTTTGCAATAAATAAAATTGATGATCAGATAGAGTGACAAATTGATGCGATTCCACTTCATTCTGCTGGTGGAACAAAATAGACTTCTGACGGATATGCTGGTCGACTTTTTCGGTTCGTAGTAGGTAGGTAAGTAGATGAAGTGCACATAATCCTTCAATCAATGAAGATTAAAAAGCTACTCTGACTTTTGTTGCGTTTGGTTGAATATTATTCGGAAAAAAATCCACTGGTCATATTTCTTGCGCGTTTCCATAACCTTAATATACTCGTACCTACAGTAGACATATGCAATACAGTAGACAGTAGAACTACGCAATAAGGGTGGTCGGCAAAGAAACCGACATGGGTTAGTCACAAACAGGCAACAACACAACAACGGTACAAACCCTTTTATGTCCGACAAAAAATATTAGTTTTAGTAAGTATAAGTAATTTATGTCTATAAAAATTTACTGTTTCCACACTAATATTATAAGTAGGAAAAATTTGTATTTTTGTGTGTATGTTTGTAATGAATGAACTCAAAAACTACTGTGCCGATTTCAAATAGTCTTTCACCGTTGGAAAGCTACATTCAGCCTGAGTAAAGAGAAAAGAGCGTAAAAAAAAGTGTCCTAAAACGTCTTTCGTCGCATGCGCTGTGGAAACTATTGATGATAGAACATTTAAGTATGTTCTACAATATTAAAGAACATATCAATATCTACAAAAAACTTCGCGATATTAGTCAAATTAATTGGCAAAGCGAAGCCTGCCGGATCAGCTAGTATTAAATAAATTATTACGTTTATAAATATGGACTGCAAAATGTAGCCCTCGGTGATCAGATGGAAACAACATCGACCTCTTAATTGCACCGACCAAAGAGAACAAATACAATAGCCTTGGGTTTACTGGTTTCTCCGTGTATTTTCACGTTAACTTCTTCGACCATTAAAATGCACTGCAATAGAAATAAACAGTGATTTAAGTCGCATTATTTAAGTTTCAAGTATCGCCTTCAAACATAAACGTTGGTGAAGTCGCACCGACATCAAAAAACTACATAAAAGCTGTAAGCGAACGTACATAAAGACAAAACAAATGACGTACAAACACGGGAGAAGCTTTTGAAGTAGAGCTTTTAAACACTGCTATTCCGCATGAGCTTTTTTCAGTTCATTTGTTCTTTATAGGCCTTTAATATACCTACATAGTATTAGTCGTAAAAATTCAGATTCAGATTCTATTGTTTTATCCCATCATCAGTGACCCACTGCAGGGTTGGGTTCACAATCCGCTGGCCTAGAACATTATAGAGATGTCTCGGGCATCCCTCACGAATTTCAATAACCATTCAACACAGGGTTAACCCGACATTCGCAGTTGTTGGATACCTATTTTTTTTTAATGTTAACGGCTTCCTGCGAACTTTGTGGTACTTTACAACAAAGTTAAGGTACGTTAGTTGGGTTTAAGTTTTTCTTTATTTACCTACCTACCTACGTTTAAGTTTTTCTTTATTTACCTACCTACCTACGTTTAAGTTTTTCTTTATTTACCTACCTAGGTAAATAAAGAAATAAAGTTTTTCTTTATTTACCTAGGTAGGTAAATAAAGAAAAACTTAAACATACAATACATGTTTGTGTAAGCCACATTACGTATATACGTAATGTGGCTTACACACAAACATTTCGTAAAGTGGTTATTTGTTATTCACATCATAAATAGTACAGCATAGATTAATGTTCAAATATTTTTTCATTTGTTGACAGAATTGTTGCAACAATTGCATTAGTATCGCTAATCACATTACTCATATCAAGACACGCAACAAAAATTGTATGTGTCGAACTAGCCTGGGTGATAAAGCGTCTCCTGCAAACAGTCAAGCAAAACTAAGTTCCTTAATAAAGATACCTCCATCACCATCGTCTATAGACATCATCATCACAGCATCAGAAGAGCATTATATAAAGAGAAGAGAAGAGCATTCTTATAAGAAGTGTTAGAATGGCACCCCCACCTGATTTAAAATCACCATCTCCTAGACACGAGCAACATTAGAGGGGACGAAAACGCACCGGCTTTGAAGGAGAGCACCTTTTTTACCCTTTTTGAAGGACTCCAAGTAATAGTCCTGCGAAAGTACATCAACAAGAAAAATGTTGCCTCAACCATATATTGAAGGTTGTTTTACATAACCCTCATTTTTGCGTAGGCACACGCATGGATGACACGCGTGAAATATAAATATTATTGCGACGCGACATATCAATTCAAAGATGATTGATTCGCGCACGCATTAGCATCCTTGGCCTTAATGCACGGAACTGAAGGAAATGTTACATTCTTATCGGTAAAGGCTGGGTAAGTAAGGTTATTGTAGTTTGCGAGGGAAGGTACCTACCGCAGTCCTTATAACACGCCCTGAATTAATTCAGCTTTTTTTTTTGGTATTCTGTTGAGGTCGTGTTTGATGGAAAGGCGGATAGGTTTGTTTGAGGCCCAATGAGTTTCTAGTTTTCTAAATTATGTGCTGTGTGCTGTGCGGAGGGTCCTGGGTTCGATTCCCAGCAGAGCAGAGATTTGAATGATGAATTTGAATTTCTGTTTCTGGTCTGGGTGTGTTGTGTTCTTGTCTTGTGTGTGTCTAGTGAGGGGCTATGTGAAGGGCTATGGGCTAGTGTGAAGCGTTATATATTTATTCGCTTTAACGGTGGTCGGTGAGGGAAAAAACCGTGCGCGAACTCTTATAATGTTCTTAAGGACATGTGAAGTCCACCATCGCGCTAGGTCAACGTTGTGGACTAAACCATACATCCTTCTCATTGAGAGGACACGCAATGACTTGCAGACGGCGACTTGCTTAACACTGACAGCACTTCAAGTAAAAACGTAGGATTTAATTCTCATACTTTGCATTAAATATCGTCCATTTTATATCTTCTCGTCCACATAAATCTCGGCAACCAAAGATCGAAGATCGATTATTGAAACCTACCGTAAATGACTTAGGTAACCTGGGTCGCACCACTTTACTCGATGCAAGTAACGGATAATAACTAAGAATAGTCAGAGAAAGCGAGTCCCGTTCCTACTGACACACTTGGGAGTGCAGTAAAATTTATTGCTTTTAGTTTTATTTTCCTTATCTGTATTCATGGTTTTCTAGAATTTCGTTTTGAAATTTATTAGCGATCTAACCTAGATTGCAGAAATGTAGCTAACAAGACTTCCTATATGTATGGGTGGTCCGTTTCAACAACAATCGGTTCAACGATACATTACTTTGTTACGCCCATAGTGAAGATATGGAATAGACACGTTCTTTGCACTTTATCGCATGTTTGGTTCCAACCCTTGGAAGATAATAACCCATTGCAGAGTCGGGTCTCGTCTCACTATAAGGATGTAGGCCTTAGTCCACCACTTGACTGGACATTCCCTTGAAAACTTAGTCAATGGTGGGTGCCACCGCTTCTTCGCATAATATTTAATTTCAGATTTCTGAAATACCAACAACAACGCTTTCGATATTCGGATGAGCCGCTCGTCACGTTGGCACGATAAGCCATCGGTCCCGGTCGTTATCGATAACATAGCGGTCGTTAAATCTTGTCGGAGGCCCCATGTGCGGTTTAAAAACGTCTAACAGGGGTTAGCCATTTCTCCCATCTATCCGCACCTGTTGTGGGAAGAGGCCCGAGCCCTTCGGTGGGCCATAAAAGGGTTGCAGCCAGCCAATTGATTTAATAAAAAAACTGAATCTCATAATATGTCAATTCTCCAAGATGCAATTAAGACTGGTTGACACATCTGCAACTTCTAGAGTCTGCTTGAAATCTAGTTGTGGCTGATTATGCAATATCAGTCTGAGTACTCTATCCTTTTGTCCATTCAAGAATTTAGCTAAACTTATTTAATCCTGAAGACGTTTGAAATTGTACATGGATGAGTTGCTACGTCGATCATTATGATGATCAGAATACTTGATATGAAATACCAAAATTCATGGTTTCTGATGATCCCTCCCCTTCTAATGTTACCTTCCCTTCCGCTTTCTGACCAATGTTCTACCATATTCACAGACTTGTTATTAATCGATCAAGTCAGTCTACAAGGCTGGCCACATAAAGCTCGGAGTATTTAACAGTAGTGCATAATGACTCACGTTCAAACCTTCCAGCCTAAACACACGAGACGAATAACAATCAGATGTTCCATTTTTGGAACCAGTATTGTCGATATAAACAATGCAAGTATTGTGTACTCCACAATGTCTTGGTTTTAATTCTCAATCTTGAACAGTCTCCATTACATATTTATCAATCTTTCCTGATTGGAAATAAACAGGGAAGAACTTATTAAGCGCGCTAGACAGCTAACTTCTCCAATTTATTCTCCTTAGCCTCTTGAAGTTTGTGAATGTAAACTAGCTATTGTGAATGTATTCAAATTTTTCCATTTCAAAAGAATGAAAAATCTTTTAATCACATCTTCTTTCATACGCAACAAATTTCATGATATTCTCTGGTTAAGCAGATATTGGATATCATCCATAGTCGAATGTTCTGCTAGCCACACAGGCTAAAATTATTCATAAAATACCGCTTGCGCGATGAAATCCATTTATTTTAGAAATCAAGAATTAACCTTCGATAAACGAAATTAAAAGTGCTATGCTAAATTACATACGTAAAAGTGAATCTCGTAATAAAATGGTCACCAACTTGGTGTCAATGTGACGTGAATAGACGATGAAGTTGGTAACGTTTACTTGTAATCAGCGCACTGGAAATCACTTAACTTGTAATTGATATTCTGATCGGGAACCAAAGTGATTTCTTCAAGAAGCATTAGTTAAAATAACATACGGAGTGGGTTGTCGAAGTTAATTTATTTGGTATGTCTGGTTGTCGACAAAGGAGGATCTAACGGAGTCAATAATAGATTTAAAGTGCGGATCGGAATCCAAACTTTAAACAATTGCTTCAAAATGTTTTCGCTGGTTAATTAAGTTACGACCTTTTCTTAAAGTGTTTCTTTATACGCAGGTATACAAAGGATTTCTATGGATTAATGAACCAGTGGACTATCGTCCTGAAGAGAACAGCGGGTGATTCAGAGAGCTTTGGATCAAATGGAGTGGCGTCGATTTGGGGAGGCTTATGACCAGCAGTAGATTTCCAAAAACTGATAGATAATTTGTTACATACGAAAAGAAATACGAATACAATAGATCGACCTATACGAATAATATAGGTACATAGCAAAACATATTATAATTATGTTTTTGTTACAGTGTCCGCGGGTGTAATGCAGCGATGGGACCGCGCGCGGTGAGGGCGGCACTGCTCTGCGCCTACGTGTTGTTCCTTCATCATGGTAACATCAAAAATCTTTGTTTCTAAAAAGCTTTAAAATAATTTACATTTAAATAGATGCCGAGTCCCGTTACAAGGTCCAGCTTAAGTTCTGTTTAAATATGGTCAAGTGAAAATCAAGTAAGTATCTAGATACCTATGTCACAGCTTTGATCCTGCCGGTCGGACAATCGTTATAATGCCTTGTAAAATTGAAGGAGTATAGAAGGTAATGAGAAAATCACTTTTCAAAAAATGTTATCATAAAAATTAAAGAGCTTATAAGTTTAATTATAAACTAGATAGCACTTCTAGCCAACATACCTTGCCTGGCGCGCATCTTTGAATAGTCTTTAAACTTATAGTAAAGCTACATATAAGCTGTGTTAAGATTGTAATGGCGTGGTAATGGTGATCAATTTGTATTGTCCACAGTGAGCGCGGAACTGAGAGGAAGATGCCCGGCTGAGGGCGCGTGCCCAGCGCGGGCCACGCCTTGCAACACCGACGAGGACTGTGGTGAACAAATCTGCTGCACAACCTCTTGTGGACGGGCCTGCGTCGATCCTCTATTTACTGGTGAGTTTGCCATCATTGAAAATCGGAAAAGTTTGACAAGTTGTTAACACCTACTTAGTACTTACACTTTTTAATAACTTGTCATGGTTGCATCATTTTTCTGTTCTCCGACGTAACACGAATTCGTTACATGAATAAATATTTAAATATAGTAATGTATTGGGTGGAGCATCATTTAAAGTGCTTCTCCTTAAACATATTTCACTTTTCAGAGTATTTCCGACTGATAAAAAAGGACTCTGATATAATAGAGCACGTATCCTTGGGTATACAACATTACAATGGTAATAAAAAACGGACGGCACTTTATTTATTTGACAGCTTATTTCATCCACTGTAATGGAAAGTAATATATTTTGAGAAATTTACGACTATGAGCTGGATTTTGCGAGAAATATTACCAATTCTAATTGGCCCCACTTTAGCAGAGAAAAATGGGATTTAAGTCATAGATACTTAATCAAAGTAATTATAAACATTTGTATTTCTAAAGTAATTTTTGTTATTATTGATATGGATGTTTAATGGTTATATTTATCATGCATGTTCCTTTAATAACCATGTTTCGAGCGCAAAAGTACCTATCTGATTGTTGTAAAAACAGAAAGCAGCAAAATTAACCAACAATAATAATTATATACCTCGTTACAACCAAGTAAATAATTTAAAGTTGAATCTGGGGATAAGATTCGCAGACTCAGCTATGTCTGTGTCCGAGAATCTTATTTCATAGGTTTCATTACCTACAAAGAAATTACTGGTTGTAGAATAAGGTAGGTGCTCAGACATACTTTAGAATGAACATTACCTATACATAATATTCAATAGATACACATCTACTTATCTCCTTTAAAACTAACATCGTTACGTTATTATTCAAACAGCCATGACATAATCCCTGGCATCTGTGGTGCAATGACACCCCAAGTGTTTACAAAGATGAACAGTTCAACGATCACTGTTGATATAAGTGTTTACATTATCATCGAGTGTTCATTCGTTTATTGTTTGTCTTCCTACGTAAGTCTTCAATATCTTCTTTTAGATCTATTGAATAGGCTCCAATATTGTATCTGTGTGGGAAACCCCAACCAAAATATGCTGGAAAATTTAAAGATTTTTTTGTAATTAAAGACACAAAACTTTACGTCGTTTGCCAGTGCCACCCAGTGTAGATATGGTTGGTATCGTCTTTACCTTAAGCCTATAAGATATACTAGTATTGGTGCTTGCAAATAATCTGATAACATTTTTTAGACGTGTTAAATATCGAAGATAAAGTTCTAATTTATTACGAAACTCTATAACCTGATAACAATAAGCCTACTTTGAATACTGTGGCGCCATCTCTGGTGGAGCAGCGGAAAATCAACACAAATAAATGTTACACAATCGAATCACTCCACACAGAATTAAAGGAATTGCCAAGTAATTTTATAAGAAACTAGCTGACCGGCAGGCTTCGCTCTGCCAATTAATTTGACTAAATCTAGCAATAAATATAGCCTATGTTACTCAGGGTGAATGTAGCTTTCCAATGGTGAAGGAATTTTTGAAATCGGCACAGTAGTTTTTGAGTTTATTCATTACAAACATGTACACACAAAAATACAAATTTTTCCTCTTTATAATATTAGTGTAGATAGAACCATTGGACTTCGCATAGAGGTGTAGTCTTCACCCTCATAACCCGTCGTGACGTAGCGAGTTCTTCATTTCTTGTGTCTCTAGCTTCATTAAAAAAGCTTGTTTTTGTCAACAGGTTGTGAAAACGTGAAGTTATCATCCGAAAGAATATCGCGAGCGTTAGCGGCAGAGAACAGCAGAAGCGGTCGAGGAGCCCTACGGTCTGTGAGGTCGCCTCGCTGCCGCGTCTCCGATGGCGAGTTCGAGGAGATCCAGTGCGACAATGAGATCGTCAGCAGCTGCTGGTGTGTCGACGCTGCTGGGTTTGAGGTAAACATCAGTGTTATTTTTGCATCGTAGCGGCACAGAACAGCAGAAGCGCTCAAGGAACTCTACGGACTGTGAGGTTGCCTCATTTGCGCGTCTCCGATCTCCGTCTCCAAAATAATTATCGTTCATTTCCATCACCCAGGTGGCAGGCACACGCGCCCCCGCCGCGGCGTTAGTGAACTGCACGCGATCAGCGGCGTGCGCGGCCCACACCTGTCGCATGCTGTGTCCTCTCGGTTTCGAACTGGACGCCCGGGGGTGCCCGCTCTGCAAGTGCCGGGATCCCTGCTCTGGCATCACCTGCCCTGGACAACTGTCCTGCCAGCTGGAGGAAACCCCCTGCTTGAGGCCGCCTTGCCCGCCTGTTCCTACTTGTAAGTATTATTGTGACTATTATACGTACATCATCATTATTATCGATGACCCAAGAACCGCACGAAGGATGGGTTCGATTCCTAACAGACAGGGATTTGAATGATGAATTTTAAACTATTAATTTGCATCGAACCACCGGTGGTCCGACTGCTATTGTTTAACTATTGTGTCTGTTTACTGGACATTCAATAGGTTAATGTCTGTTTCTGGTTGTTTCTTGTTGTGTTCTTGTCTTGTCCATGATGATGGTAGCCACGACACAGGAAATCCTAGTCTGACTTATGAATGTGAAGCGTTACCTATCATCATCAGCCCTTGTCTGTCCACTGCTGGACATAGGGACCATTGAGCCTGGTCTTCGGCTCCATCCAGTTACTTACCGCTACTCGGCGAAGATCGTGGCGCCCTCTTGCTGCAGGACGTTTCACACTACGTTTGCCTAAACACGGTCTACTCTAATAATAAACGTTTACTTTAACGATTGTCCAACGTCTCCTGAAAGGCCTTCTCGTTCCGGATTTTATCCTCGAGAGGCACACCGCGAAGCAGCCTCGGATAAAAGCTCGCTGAGCTACTTTGTTGAATTAAACCTACTGTTTTTAAATTATTCTACTCTTTTACAGGCAAACGAGGGAGAAGTCTCCAAAACATATGCCCAGTCGGAGAACCAATTCTTATATCCGAGACGAGTCGGCCATTCCTATGTGGTACTGACCCTGGAAAACCCAATTGCCCACCACTCCACAGATGTCTCGTGGAACCAGGTACGCTGTACGCATACATTATTGGATGTCCTTTGATCGTTCAGACGTTCAGAAAATATTTGACAGGGTTTGTTGAACATTTTTGTTACTTACCTACTGATTTACTTACCTTACTGGGAAATATTCAGGAAATGACTACGGCGTCTGCTGCCCTGCGTCTCTCGAACTGCAGAAAGCAGGAACTTGCCCTGCTGCTACTTCAACAGAAGAATGTGGCACGCCTTGTGCCCACGACTTGGAATGTCCCTCTATGCAGAAGTGTTGTAACGGCGGCGACTGCGGAAGACATTGCACGCTCCCGCATAACGTGACGATGTGCACTCAGCAGAAGATGTTGGCAGAACTCCTGGTCGTCAGCGAGAGAGAAGGAAGGGGTTACGTTCCGCAGTGCGATGGGAACGGGGCCTTCGTATCTAAGCAGTGTTCGAGGAATGGACTTGTTTGCTGGTTAGTACTATTTGTAAACTAGTTAACCTTGTACATGAGAGCTATTAATAAGATGTGGTATGCTGAATTAGCTGCTAGCTGCAATCCTTATAATTACCTACTCATAAGCGCAGGTTTCTGCCATGGCCATACGTCACAAAAATCTACCATATCTCATGCAAATTGGGAAAGCAAAATTATACGCTAATAATTTATTTATAAGAAGTAGACTTAAGAAATAATCTCAAGAAGATCACGGTTATGTGTATCCACATGATGTCTTATCTTGCATAAATGTGTTTTCTTCTGTTTTTCTTAAAACAAGTTTGTGTCTACCAGCTGAGAGTCAAGACACGTTTACAAAAACAACATTTAAATTCCAGGTGCGTTGACACAGATGGCAACAAGCTGCGTGGTTCCATGGGACCCTCTGCTCAAGTACAGTGCTCAGAAACTCCCCGCCCAGCTCGCACAGGCGGCAGAAGTCTGAGCTCCTGTGCTCGAGCCCTCTGCGCTGGTGTCTGTGAATACGGCTACAAGTCTGGCTCTGATGGATGCCCCACGTGCGAGTGCGATGACCCATGTGCAGGATTCCCTTGCGGAGATGGCGAAGAGTGTGTGAGGGTTAAAGACGCTGACTGCTCTGGTGACTTCTGCACTGGATACCCCGTGTGTGAGTAAAAGATATTTATCATTAATCTCATTAACATAGTTGTCTAGCTGAAGGCCAATATCAGCCCTCGCCAAAAGATGAGCAACCACAACTCTAACAAGCAAGGGTTGTAGGTAATCCTTTTATTGAAACAAAAGATTTTCAGTTTTGGCTAAGTTGCTTTTTCACAAAGAAATTTTCACGAGTGAAGAAACTAACATTAAATTTGTTTAATATAGAAACTTCAACTGTCTACAATTATTTTATAAAAATCTCTTTTGTAGTGTGAGTATATAAGCCAACTCGCAATTAGCAAGCAAACAAATACAGTTTTAGTTAAATATATAAAAACATGCATGTTGTTGTGCCTGTGTTAAAAGAACCTTTCACAAACTTTCATTCGGCAGGTCGCCCCCGTATATCCTACGACAACCCCTGCGAAGAAGGCACCCCAGCAACTGATGATGATGGGTCCGTTGTGGCCTGTGGAACAGACCAGGACTGTCCGGGCGGCCACTTGTGTTCGATGGCCCGGCGGAGCGGCGCCGCCGTGTGCTGCCCAGATCCTCAGTATGCTGACAACTCTACTGAGACTGATGTTATGGAGGTATTTCCATTATTTTGGCTTCCCAAAATTTTGGCTTTATCCAGGGGAGTTGCTCTTGCCTGGGGATAGTCAATGTTCCGATTACGTTATGTTGAAGTTTTCTATATGCCAGTGATGTAAAAAACTTTGTTAGTGTGATTCAGGATACCTATGGCGGCATCTCTTGATGAGTGACGGATATCGCCACACAACTACTGATCGATCTACTAATGTTTTAGTACTTAACAGTCTGATGTGATTGAATGGAATTCAATTTAATGTGAATATTAGATGCTGGTATTTCTATAGGATAGAGGTATATTGAGGGTAACAAATAAGCAAATCTAGGTGGCAAAGGGTCAAACCCATGTACAAGAACATCCTAGGTCCTATAAGGCTGTAAACAGATGCTTTTCTACAGTATCCACACAGTAATTTGATAGTTCCAATGTTTGAAATAATCAATAATTTTATTCTAGATTAATTTCGAGTCCTGTGGCCCAGAGGCTGAAGCAGTTTGTGGAATGAACTCAACCAGCGCTTGCCCTGAGGGTGTGTGTGAAGAAGGCCTAGTGTGTTGCTCAACCTCATCATGTGGACCAGTGTGTGTTGATGCTGCGAAGTTGAGGCTACAGTCCGATCGTGTTGATGATACTCCGACCAGTAAGTAGAATTCTGTATTGTATTCTGTAATGAATAAAGATAAAAATTTAGAAAATGGAGGACCGTAGCAGCTTGTCAGGTCTGTATGTACGTTTGACGAGCGAACGAATCCATTTTAAATCATGAATGTGTAAGAATGACTTGGAGCTGCACATTACATGGTCCTTTGTAGACAAAGATTTTATATTGAGATTGTACAGTGTGACAGTATCCTGCCAAACAAACATATTAGATAAATTAGAACCAAATACTTCATAAACTGAAGTAAAATATTTTTTATTCTTGGATAACCGCTTAAGTCTCTGATTCTAAAAAAATTTCTTAAAGATTCACAAACTATCATGATTAAGAGGCAAAAATATTTTTGAATTTAAAAATACGGGTAAAGCATTATTTATTTACTATGCTAAAACTGTTTAAAATCGTTCAGTTCAGTTCTTTACAGTTTCTCTTTTATTGCCACACATTAATCTAAACATAACTTCTCTGTTTATTGCAGTGTGTGAATACCTCCGAGACTTCGACGACAAGATGGAGGGTACAGTCGACGGCATGAAGCTAGCCCTACCAGCGCCCACCTGCGGCCGAGATGGGGCCTTCACTCCCCAACAGTGTGCCAATGGACGCTGCTGGTGTGTTGACTCCTTCGGCACAGAAATACCGGAGACAAGCACCACTAATGCTTCTTCGGTGGATTGTGATAAGTAAGTTTTTGCTATAGTCATAAAGATTTAGTTATTTTTTGTTATCTGTATGTAGTACATGGGCATGCAGGCATAATTATGTGGATGGACTGTGATGGTCGTTTTAAAAACAGTATCTCCTGTAATCACGCCTCCCAACCTTAAGAACAGGCTTTTGTTTCTGTTACGGCAGATTAAATGGGGCACAAATTATATGGTTGACCACTAGCTATTATCACGTCGTCTGATGGGAGATCTCCCTTTGTGGAACTTGTGACCCGTTATTCACATTATTTTGAGCCTTTCTATCTTTTCATATTAAAATAACAAAGAGGAGTAACAAATTTTGAGTTGACCTCCTAGTCTTATTACATCAGGGTTTTGACTCATTAACACCTGATGTGTTCTTCCACCTACACCACAAGTTGGGTACTTGGAAATATATAAAAATAAAATATTTTTCTCCAGAGTCCGCTCAGAACTCTCCTGCCTGGACCTGACATGCAGGATGGGCTGCGACTACGGCTTCGAGTTGGGCGCTGAACGGTGTCCCACTTGCCGCTGTAGAGACCCTTGTGCTGGAGTCACCTGCCCGAGTGGGAGGGCCTGTGCCTTAGTCGATGTCGCCTGTGATGCTGACTACTGCCCCCCTGTGCCTGCTTGTAAGTAATTTGAGCACAGCACTTAACATAGCAAGTATTGTCGTTTGTAGATATGGAGTTTGTAAAGTACACACTCGAGTGATAGTGACTCAGTAATACATTTAAGTCCTGGTTGATATCGGTGAATGAGGTTGCATGAGAGTGTGTTCTGTAATATGGTAATTCTATGGGCTGAAGAAAAACTTACCATCAAAACACTTGGATTTTAAAGTTTAACTAAAATCTGTCTATAAATCTATTATCTATTCAGAATCAACCATAAAATTAAATGGTGTCAATTCAGTCAGTTCTTTTCTCTCTCTCTCTCACTTATGGTTCAAATGTAAAGTTGAAATATAACTGAACCATCGCACCTACCCTTACTCCAATTTTTTCCCACCAGGTTTACCCAGACGCGCGGGTCAATGTCCATACCTCGTGCCTTGGTCGGGTGCATGCGAGTGGGCGTGTCGGACCGACACCGAGTGTGGACCCTCCCAGCGCTGCTGCCCGACGGGCTGTGGGACCGCCTGCACCAATACACTGCACCAGACTGCTTGCCAGCAGAGAAGGTGAGATTAACACACTAATGTGGGAATCAATGTCTGTATCCCATACCGTGGTCGAGAGCATATGAGCGAGCACGAACTGACCGAATGTGCAGCAATGGATTACAAAGGGTTGAAAGATAGTTGTCTAAGGTCTAATAAAGTAGTCTAGTAAGAAGGTAAGGTCTTACAGATCCCTTCTGCTCAAGTGGGTGTTTTTAATCATTTTAGACATACCTATTTATACACCTACTACACTTTTTTGTGCCCAATTGCAAATTTGATGAAAAGAGTATGTTATACAGTAAACCAAGAAATAGCAATGTTTATTTATATAGAATAACAGTATAGAATAGTGGACTAATTTATTTCACCACTAATCCAAAATTATGTCTTTCAGAGCTTTAGCACTGCACACCGCAGCAGAAAGTGGCAGTCCACCGTCATGGACTTGGGTCCCAGAGTGCAAAGAAGATGGAGCCTATGAAAGAGTTCAATGCCAAGGATCCAACAAGGTCTGCTGGTGTGTTGACGCCGCTGGTAATGAGGTCAGTATCTATTAATTGACTATACGAGGTTTGTAGAATAATCCTAGAATCTTCACTTATATCTCAAAAATACTTGAATGTAGATTTTTATGGGAGGATCATCTTCTAGAAGTTAACCCTGCCCTTGGTTTTTTCTCGGTTAATTGAAAGTGGCTCTCACGCTAACCTAATTTTAACCATTAAAATTTATAATCATAGAAAACCAGAGGATAATGTCATCTTAAAAATCCTATCAGATATCCTCCTTTTATCCTTATTCTAATTATTGTTGCAATTATTGTTACAATTATTGTTGTATTAATTCCAAATGTAATCTTTCAGGTTCCTGGCACCCGCGCAACCAACTCCACGCCAACCTGCGACATGCCAACCCAGTGCCCTGAACCCAACTGCAACTCGGAGGAGATATGCCCTCACGGAAGAGTTCTGGACAACAAAGGCTGCCCGACTTGCGACTGCCGAGACCCTTGCGCTGAAGCCAAGTGCCGACCTGATGAGACCTGCGAGCTGGTGCCTTTGGATTGCGAGGTATCCATTTCGATTAATTTATGTGATTTATATTAATATTTCACACAACCAATAATTGTTAGTTGTAAATGTCTTTATAGGAACTTTACAGGAATATTTAGAAAAGTGCTAACATCTGTACAGGTATTCAACATTGTGTTGTTCGGATGAAGGCCTAACTTAACACTTTGCAATCCTTTTACGAATCTACTTTCGTACACCACTTTTATAGAAGTGTGACACTTCTATCAACTTGTTAACAGGCGTGAACAAAGTTAAAAAAAAACTTGCAAGTTCTTCTTGTGGAGCCATCTTGTGCCGGAGATGATGTGCTATCATTAGACCTATACTTATTACATGCTTTTTTATTTTAAGTCTTAAAACAGTATTCTGATGCTTATGCTGAACCAGGTTTGCATATTTTTGAGTCATGAGGTACCTAAGTCTTGGCTGTATTTTAACTCATTATATTTCCCGAATACTGATGATTCCAGATATGATCCTAACTTCCATGCTCCTAGTACTACTATTGTACTTTATAAAAAAATCTCAAGGGCCTGTAAAATGCGTCCAATAAATACCTGTTCAATTATCCAGGGTGAATCGTGTCCCCCGCTAGCGCGTTGCGCGCCCTCGCCGCAGTGTCCCAATGGGGAGCCGCTCCAAGCGCCGGATGGTTCGGGAGTGCTGTCGTGCGGGCCCAACGCCGCCGCCTGCCCCTCCACGCACGCGTGCCGCTTCGCCCCACACGACTCGAGGCCGTCAGTGTGCTGTCCTAAGCCACGTAAGTACTACCTCGTTAAAAACTATTCGTCCTATGTTCCATTAATAACAAATAGTATATATATTTTTTTGTTATAGGTATTTATTTAATTGTTAGTTAGAATAGGTATTAAATGTAATTTATGCGAATCGTTACTTGATAATGCAATTACTCCACTATTTCCCCTTCCTTTCTAAAGTGTTTTAAGCTTCTCTAAGGCGCTGAGATTGCTGCCTTTTGTGTCCAAAAGTGTGTCTAATGGGGATTTGGCAAAAGGAGAACTTCCACTAGAAAGTGAGCATGCCTAGAGAGCTGTTATTAATGCCAGCGATGGGAGTTTTGTATATATGCGAGTGATGTAGAAAACTTCGTAAGCGTTATTCAGGAACAACCCTGGCGCGATCACTTGACACTATTCGTCGTTTTTTTCGCTCAAGTAGAAGATTTTCGGTTGCTTTACGCGACAAACTGTCAATTACTAGAAGCAGTGTTGGTACAGGTGTAAATAAAATTCACCGGGACACAACATTGACTTCAACAGGAACGGTCTGCTTCGAGAGCAAAGACGAGGGCATCTGCGAAGGCGCAGAAGCCGACGGCGGAGTGGGGGTCCTCAACACCACCCGCTGGTACTTCAGGCACGAGCGCAACCGCTGCGAGCGCTTCCGCTACCACGGCTGCTCCGGCAACCACAACAACTTCCGCACTAAGGACGAGTGCAACTCCGTGTGCCCCGGTGAGGACTGAGGACTGGCTGTAGTTAACTGACATTTTAAGACAGGTTTCAATAACCTTTTAATACAGGTTTCAATAACAGTCTGTCGCGTTTGTTTTAAGATGGGTTTCAATAACATACCGTCGGGTATGGATAGCTGTATTACAATTTGGTTAGTCAACGTCTGTTATTTCAAAGCAAAGAACAAGAATATCTCAGTTCCATAACCATCATATGTTACTATTATAATTATAGTGATGTTATGAACTTCTGCACACAAAAACCTATGTCCGCTTTCTGCTAAACTAAGTAGTAGTTTATGTAGAAAGAATTCCTTAAAAATTAGTGATAAAAATATATATTTTTGTCGTACGTCTTCATAATACTGAAAATCTTACCACATCCCACTTATTAAATAAAATAAAACTAAAATTTTGGAAAGAGGTTAAAAATATTGTTATATAGATAGATGACTGCGCCACACATTCAGTTTAAGAATAGATTTTAAAATTAATGCTAATTTTGAAACAGTGGACGGTGAAACCGCAAAACTATCAGAGAAGAAAGGACGAATCCACACGGAAGCTGGAGGCATGTCTAAAATGATTCAAATAATCAGATACCTAAATGTGTTGTAATTGCTAAAGGTGTTACAATTATTGTCATGTCTGTGGATGCACATATAAAGGTCCATTTATATCTACCATTGCGTAGCGGGTCCAGAAGGTAACGTGGCAGACACAGCACAGACAACAGTTTTTATAGTTTCTAAGAACATTTTGTTGAAATTGCTGGCCCATGTCTACCCGGGCACGCTCAGCGTTTTTGGTTTGATGTGAATACACCTTATACATCTAAAAGAAAATGTTTCTGTCTGCCACTGCACGTGTCTGGCACGCTCAATATCTGTAGATGTGAATGGAGAGTTATACTAAAGACGAGTAAATAACAAGCATGCATGAGAAATATGGGAAACTAATTTCACCCCATGTTCTAAACTTTTTTATTATTATCATTAGTAACTTCTAACCGTCACAATAATTGCACTATACGGTATGCTTACAATGGTTATTCAAAAATTATCATCCCAATGAATTATAATTTAAATCATTTAATAAAGTAGGAAGTATCACAGTGACTAATGCACGACAATAGGGACTTAAGCACATATATAATGTTGAGTAACATAACAAGTACAAAAAAGATGAAAACTAAATTTCTAAGATCTAGTTGAACATAAGTACATAGAGTCTTATAGGTATAAATTCCATACATTTGCAACAATAAACCAATAATAAATATATTTATATGTTGTAATGAATATTATTGTAACAGTCCTGAGCCCCTGCGAGAGACTGCGTGAGAAGAACGAAGCAGCGGCCCAGAAGTATGGCAAGGGTACTTTCGTGCCCGCGTGTGACGCTTCGGGCGCCTGGGAGCCTGTGCAGTGCATGTCGCATATTGGTGAGTACATTTGTTTCTATACACCAACAGATGAGGAATGATGCATGCATTCCTGTCCGAAAATTATTCAACTCTCTATTATATATAGATATATATCTCTTACATTGATAAATAATAATCCTATAATAACAATACAGTCCAGTACAGACTCAGTAGTGATGTGACATTGTCTAAACGCCCTACTCCTTAACATGATATATTTGTAATAAGCTCCTTTATTTGTTGCAGATGTATGCTGGTGTGTGAGTACTCGAGGAGAGCCCCAGAAAGGCTCCCTGGTGCGCGGCGCGAAACCAACTTGCAACTTCAGACAAGCCAGGAAGTGGGTGCGAAGGGATCCGTTGGACGAACGGGCCAGAGCTGACGAAGGTAAGAAAAACATAGGTGGTACTTTGAAATCTCTTTACTTCTATAAAAGTTCTAAAAGTTCCAATTTAGTATCCTTGCTTTTTGACCATGACCGACCAGAATCAGATGTTATAAAATGCTTAAAGTCAGATGAGTATGACTGCTTCGACAGCATATCTCAACAAAACCGAAACCCCCATATCTCCCAGATGCCATTGGGTAGGAATTCGGTTGGATATGTAATCTGCAGGTAGTGGTCTCGCCTATCCAAGTGTTGACCTCGTACGAAAATAGCATTATCTGAAAGGCAACCTGCATCAATCTGGAGGCTATGCATACTTTGACAACATATTTTCATGCCATAGCAAAGACCATTTCATGCCATCCATTTATCGATCAATTTTCTTTTATTCTAGTGCTAGAGGAACTAATAAGACAGATGACGACCTATCGAGTCGAAGAGTTCGAGGACGATGACGAAGATTTCGACGCCGGTGATCTAGAAGCAGAACATCGTATGATCAGCGTATCAGACCCTACATCTCACGAAGAAATGATGTCCAAAGACGACAGCTCAGTGCTAGTGTCGGAAGTGGTGGAACCTAAACCAGCCGACACAACCAGGAGGAAACAAGAACCTGTACATGTGGAAACAGAAAGAATAGACTTCAAGACCAAGTGTCAACTGATGCAGGAAGAAATCGAAAATGGTAAGGATGTTAAAAATTCATTGGTAAAATGGTGAAATCCAATTACCAAAGTTCAAATGTTTCTGATGGTACCCAAACATGAAGCAAGCCAAAGCAAGTCTAATGTTACATTGGAACTGGTGCTATACCAAAATATACAAGTCTTAAAAACTTTGACCCTCTTATAGGTTTTTCTAATTTTGGATATAAGATGGAAGATTTATGATTTCTGTGTACTCATATACCTAGTGGTGCCTAAAAACAAAGAAAACTAAACAGCACTCTACCTAAGCTGGCTATGCACCAGCATCCCTCCTGGTGTTGCCTGTGTTCTTTTGCAATTATGATCACTTACGATCGGGTGGCGATTTTCTGTTCTTTTTTGTATAAAAAAACTGCGCTCAGCATTATTTTCATTGTCCTTATATTTTTAGGTGGAGAAGGTTTCCGGCCGAGATGCCTGTCCGACGGTTCATTCTCCCCGCGGCAGTGCTCGCGCGGCCGCTGCTGGTGCGTGGACGCGACCGGTCAGCGCCGCGCGCAGCCGCTCACTGTGCCCGATTTGCCCGATGCAGATCCCTGCGGTGAGTAGAGTGCCTTTTGTCATGTTTGCTAGCAAGCAAGTAAGAAAGAGATGAAGTGAAACCAAGAAGCAAGCTGAATTCGCAATACACAGAGCTGCAGGAAGTTACTGCAGGATGAGAACACAGAATAACTAGGCCGAATTTACAAAACCGTGCGGCGACGCGCATTGGATGCGTGACGGACTTCTTTCGGAAATACAGCGGTATCGCGTGGTAATGTAAACGATCGTACATTGGTAGATCTTATGTTCTACCAACTCGGCCTTACGAGTCCCTGCTGCCTATAGTTGCCGATATGGTAATTTAGTTCGGATAGATGGTGTAAGACCACGGCTATCCTCTTACCATCAAGTATTTATAATAACGTACAAATAATTTGCATTACAGAGGTGACCCACGTGGAATCAGCGCTACTAGAGCTGGAGCTGATCGGGGCTGAAGGTTTGGAGGGCGAGAAGGCTCGCGCGGCGCTGGAGGCGCGGCTGCGAGCGATCGGCGCGCGCGTGCCGCTGTCCGCCACCAGGGAACGCGGCGTGCTCAAGCTGCGGACGGTGCTGCTGGGGCCGAGGGCCGCCGACCTCGTCTACCGTTTCGAGACTATGGTGAGTTGCTAAGCACTACTAGCAGGTTCGAGGGCTGCTGACCTCGTGTACCACCTCGAGACTATGGTAAGTTACTATCTTATTAGGACAGTTAGGGCTGGGCAATTTGGTAACTTACCAGGACACTTGCTCGCAACCTTACCGTGGCCTGAAGCTTTTGGTTGTACAATAAATACCCACCTCGGTATTCTGTTTATAACTCTTTATAAGCCTGTTCATTGCGATCTGATGCCTGCCATTCCGTTTTGGGAGTACAGCACGCCTCAGCTCGGACTCGGGCCGGGGCAGTCCTCTTCTTCTGTGTTCTGTGAGCTTCATCCTTGCTTCAACATACTAAAATGATTATACAGAGCACAAGTCTGTCTAATAATTTCAGCATGAGTGGCAAGTAGTCTACCCAGACAGCTCTTAAAACAAAATTAAAATTATGCCTGAAATATCTAAGACATGTATGTGGATATTATGATTTCCAGACCTTTGCGACCATAAAACAACTAATATATCACTTCATACACTAAGTATAAAAAATGTATTCACAGTTAAAGAAAGAGAAACTAGCCGGCACAAGCAAATCTGAAGATGGAGGATTGGGGGTGGACGTGATCCGAAGCGAGTACAGACTAGCAGCGCCCGTCCCCGCCATGCAACGAGAAATACTCAGCGAGTCTACCGTAAGAACTTTTATACAGCTTCTATGTAAAATAAAATGTTACTATTCTTGCTAAATTAAAACATCTCGTAAAGCTATGTGCTGATTCCTGTCATTCGACAGGAAATAGCGCCACGGGACCCATCGAAATAAAATAATAGAAAATACTAGGACCCTTGACGTAAAAAGGCCCGTAAGAGAAGTTAGTGACATCAGTCTATTGCTTTGTTTTACTGCCAATTAGGTACAAACACACTTTCACATTTTTTATTTTATGGATACAGATTTAACTAAAATCCACACAATGTTACTGTTGTATTATTCGGTGATCTAATGTACGGGCCTGATCGTATCACTCCATTGCTGCTAGATCTCCACCAACGCTACAGTATCACAAGACAATTCCAAAGACTAGTGCTTTGGGATCATTTTGCATTTTTGTGTCTAATAACAATCAGAAAGTGAGTCGATCGAGTCGTTCATCCCACAGGTCTCCGCAGCGACATCGTACCACACGGCGCTGATAGTGCTCGCGGCGACCTCGGCCTTCATCATCAGCGTGCTCTGCGTGCTGCTGATGCTGTACCGCGCGCGGCTGCAGCGGGAGCCCCACAAGGCGGAGCGCTTCCTTCCCGCGGCGCCCCCGGTGTACGTCCTCTCGGCCGATGAGAAGGCGGAACTGGCGAGGGTGCTCCACGCGCCGCCTCCGCCCGTCCTACCCACGAACGACGACCACTCCAGAGTGTAGACAGCGAACTAACTTTACGCGAGACTACTAGCAACTCAACGAAAGGGGCGACAATTGATTACAGTCCGATCGGAGTTTTTAAACATCTCGCCATGTTGTGGTAAAATTTTTAACTAAATTCTATAACAGGCTCGAATAATTACAATGTCGTGTTTTAGAGTCAACGAGCTTGTAAAATTGACGTTGGCAACGTTATAGAATACAGACATTGGTATGGCCATATCAACGGTGAATGTAGCATTTTTGACGCTATGGTTTGAGTTTTTTTGGGGAAACGCGCTCATGGAATTCAAGAAATGAATTTTCCGAAAAACTTTTATAAACTTTCCGAAGAAAACCCAGTTTGTGAACTCGCAAGTGAGCTTGAGAGATAAGATGGGGGAGGGGGTTGAGCAAAATCGCACGAGGGGAGAAGAGGAGGTCGAAAAATCACCTCACGTAATTAATGGGTGCCCCCAAATAGGCGCTAAACCAAAATGGCAAAAATAAATGTCAATTATTTTCCAGCTAAATTACTACTACGAGTAATTGGAGTTGCAGGTAGATTTCTAAAAGCGTTAAAATATTAAGGGAATACCCTCATTTACAGAGACTGCCTATTTCTTAGCGATCAAGCGGCCTTACGGTCACACCTTCTTCGGGACTCAATTTTCAATAACCTTTGCATATTATTATAGTGAAAATTTAGTGATTGCTAGAATATGGCCTGTTTTTTACCTTACCGAAAGAAATATTTAAATTTTACGTCGATAAAAAACGATCGGACACGCGTCCATTAAATATTTACAAATATTATAGGAAACTAAACATCGGGTCCAAATTCTAATTTCAGTCACGAGTGACGTTGATTCCTGTAATTGCAAATTTGGCGTGTGGCGTTCTGTGAATTTAGTAGGTTATCCTGTTAAGTTTTGTGGGTAAATTTATTAGGGTAGTTAAATAAATAAACATAATAATCTTAAAAAACAACATGTCTAGTGACTCTAGTAGACTAGTATTTTGTTTTTTTAGTTGAAACCAGTCCTCATCTCAGGAAGAAGACTAGTGCCCAATGGGGGGACAATAATGGGATGAAGGTGATAAGGTCTTCCAAAAAATACGAGGGCTAACTTTTTAATGGTCACATGACAAGCGTAATTTTGTACGTCGCATTCCTTTTCAATCAACTATTCAATCAAAATGAAAAAATATCTAATACCTAGTGCAATAAAAATAACCTAACACAAATAAAGATTTTGATGCATTCATCTGTTTGGAACTTTTGGAATGCGATGTACAAAACTAGATTAAGTTATTTTAAACTTTGTAAGTTTTGCACTTCTCCTTTATCTTTAGCCTATGTTTCATTATGTGCAAAGTTTTCAAAGTAACTTAACTTGTAGATATCGGTAACTTTAAATTTAGTGTAGTTATTCTATTAAGCAAGCGCAGTGGCGTGCGTCGAGTCGTCGACTAAAGCGACGAACGCCTATACGCTCTTTAGTTCCTGTCGTCGAGCCTTAGCTTTAAAATAAAACTATTCAGGTTATTTACAGGTACAGGTTGTCGATTTGTTTTATTCACGGAGAAATGGCTCGATGATGAACTAATCTAGTCTGTTTTTCAACAATTGAGGTCTATTTCTATATCATCAAATCTATACACAATCTTCTAACTCCTCACGAAATTGTAAATATTGTAACAAATTCACGTACTCTTCGTATTTAATATAAATGGATGTAAATTATCTTCAGATT
This sequence comes from Erynnis tages, assembly GCA_905147235.1. NCBI lineage: Eukaryota > Metazoa > Arthropoda > Insecta > Lepidoptera > Hesperiidae > Erynnis > Erynnis tages. The sequence continues at coordinate 8,131,923 of LR990087.1, forward strand.
TATCTTGTCTAGATTGTATCTATTGTACAACGTGATTATGTTATTGTGTAGGATTAATGAAAGACTTTATTTCCCCCGTAATATTTACCTTTTTGACAAATCTATCTATTATTGTAACTAAATAAAATTATCTTAATTGAAATGTATGAACTTTACTTAAAATAAATAAATTTTGTTTTTTAATAATTATGTTTTATTCAATTCCTGCCCTACCAAAACTACCATTTTCGCAGATATACATAATGTCCCATATAAATAATGGATATAAATGATAGATTTAAAAATATGATAGATTAAATATTATGTATCTCAATATTCCCATATTTTCATTACGAAAAATATGTTATTCCGTTGTAAAAGCATTACTTATTGCAAAGTTTCATCAAAATGTGCAGAATATTCGCATTCAGTTAGAACGAGATATTAGACCTGTGCGAATATAGATCTTTATTTAAGAAAATTAATAACAATAATTATTAATAAACATATAATATAATAATTATTTATAAAAAGGATTTTGCCATCCAATAGCTCCGCTTGTGGCATGGCAAGGCATGGTGCCCAGAACGCTGTCAGCATTACCGCGTTGAACGCTCAGGCTAATTTTTTGAGCGAAATAGCAAATAGAATATTTGCGGCGCTTGAGAAACTGCGCGTGGTCGGATGCAGCACCGGCCCTAGTGCTAGTGTCATGCACATAATTATGTAGGGGCCAGGGTATCTATACAATAAGTGAAGTCCCACACCAAGGCACGACCCAATCGCCATGGCACCAACGTAGCTCCATCAGGTATCTTCCCATCGTCTCTAGACTAACCATAAGGTTCAAGTGTGCCCGGTATAGAGATGGTGACAAGAGATCTGCGGACCAAATCATTGATTGTACCATGACGACAGAAACGGCCAGCACTCTTGGTGCACGACAAGCCATGTCTTCCAAACCTACCCACGAATCGGCCACACAAACAATGATATAATTATATCATATGTGCGAATATTATTATATTATTATGATATGATAAGAGTTTTGCGCTCGCGCACCTCTTCGGCGGAATATTACGGAAAATAAAACATTTTTTTATATTGGCAATATTTTTCACTTAGACTAAGGCCACATTATCCTACTAAAATTCATTGCAGGTATCCGAACGTGTTTTAGCCAAATACCTGGAATCAAAGTCATTGCCCATCAAAATAAAAGTTAAACTTTGACGTCTCTATCAATCAAGTTGACATTAGTTGTCAGTCGTGGGCGTAGGGGCCGGCCTCAGAAAGAAATTATTTCAGAATGAATTTAGAAGGCGTACTTGCTTGTTGCGCCGTTTGCAACCAGCAAACGTATCGAAGATGTGGTCGTTGTCTCAATATTTACTATTGTAACACAGAACATCAACGACAAGACTGGAGAAGACATAAAAGTGATTGCGCACCCAAGTCTCAAAAACAAGGATTGCAAAAGGATAAAGTGGGTGACCGTTCAACTTCTGGCGCGGAGGATTCAAAGAATGTCAAACAGAAAGACCTCATAATTCAAACTTCAGAAGATAAGGACCCAAAGCAGGAAGTTGAAACGAAACAATCAAAAAAGTCGAAGAGGAAAAACGCGAGAAAGGAGGGTAGGGTCGGTGCTAGTGATATTAATACCTCGCAAACTGAGAACGTTGCTCAAAGTGTTCAAAACGAGTTTAGTACGGAACCAAGTGAAACTGATCAGACGTTAAAGGAAAAGAGTGTTATATCTAGTGTAGTGTATACGAATAAGGACTTGACGAAGCAGAGTGCGATAGTTCACGAGGGCTCGTCGGAGCAAGAAATCCTGAGCGAGTCTGCTCAGCAGCTCAGTACGTTGGACTTCGCTGCGGCGGGGACTTCTAATGTCCTTAAAGCATTGAACAGAACCGATAGTAAGATGCTTGCGATACCGGGGTATAATACGGAGCAGGAGATGAGAACTAGAGAGTATCCAGAGGCTTCCGTGAGGAGTAGTGTAGCTCCGTTCAACAATGTACTGAACAGCTACTACATGGACCCTGCGGACCCTAGCTATGACATCTGTCAGCAGGTTATACAGGACATGACTCAGTATGGTGTGTGTGTTTTGAACAATTTCCTCGGGAAGGAGCGAGGTCTATTAGTGTTAAAAGAAGTGCTAAAAATGTATAGATCCGGCATATTTACAGTAAGTACGCTATTTGGATTCACTATTTACAGCATAAAGATTGTTAACACAGTTTGTAAGAACAACAATAGATAGGTACCATTTTTTCTTTGAGACTTAACTTTGCTTTGCCCCACACCAAACTTAATTTCAACAAGATATTATTTATCTATAACAAAATAAATATACCTATATTATGTTTTGACAAACTATAAATTGATCCTACAAACTTCTTTGTTGACTATATTACACTCGTTACTCTTATGATTTTATTTATTAACTTTAAACAAGACTTTTCAGTACTTTGCCTACATATACTGTCAATAGTGTGGTAGGTAGTGTGTAGTGGTGTCAATTAGGATGCAAACCCAGAGTGTGAGCTGTTTGCGATGAATGGAGGAATATATTGTTAGCCTGTCTTAATTAATGTTACTGGTTTTGTACCAATTAAAGTTTAAATAAATAAATAATTTATAAATAAATTAACATCATGAACTTGCATGCATGTTGCAATTAGTGTGAACAACATTGCATTGGAACCTTGTATAGTTGCACAATGCACTTCTGGCATAACCGCATAAGTGTGATCTAACAAATCTGGTTTCCTGGTGTTATTAGCAAAATCACATGCAGTGTGGGTGATAGAGCCAATGTCGCTCTTCCTACCGTGTTATCTTCTGCTGCCTCATGTGCCGGCGTAAACCAATTACACAATAACCTCTTCCTTTTTTGAAGTCGGTTAAAACAGCTCTCCTTCAAAGCTGGCAAAGTCCTGGCGGCTCTTGTGGTGTTGCTCGCATCAATAAGCGAAAGTGGCCACTTACCGTCGATAAGCCTGTAGTGATTGTTTGCATGTTGGCTTGGTCTCTTAAATTTATATAAAAAAACAGTAATAAATTAATTACTAAATTAGGTATGTGACAATAGTCACGAATTCGCAGAGTCATTAAAGTGGGATTGTGGTTAGGAATAAAAGCCTAATTTAATAGTGGTTTTAATCTTACTCATTCCATTGTTGGCCCATGGCCCATAATTAGTTATAACACCACAATGAAAACTGTAGATTGAACGTTTCAGAGGATGTCATAGCTTTACCTCACAATAATAGTCTTTTTATGTATCAAAAGATCTGTGAATACGAATAACTATGTGAAGACACCCAGTGTCAGGATATTAGGTGTTGGGACACCTAAAAGGGTTTTATTCTTACCCAGTTGATAGCCCAAGAATGTTGCTGAAATCAAGTTAAATTATATATACTGAGGGTCCCATATTTTTCTTGTCGTGTTCTGGTATCACACTTTAGATTAGGTATCTTTTCGGGTCGGTTATTATGCCTATCTCGAAGGTATTAAAATAGCAATTCAAACGCAAACTTAGATCTATATTTTCATTAGCTAAATTACACTTATTAACTTACAACAGAAATGCGGGGAATATTCCCTGCTATGATGCTTTTATTTGCTCTTTAACTGCCATTCCTGTCCAACGTGTCCATCCACTTAGCAATAGGTACCAATGAAAATCGCTAACTGTTTGACCTGTTCGAGTTTGTGCTTATTGCACTCCAGACCATTAGTGATCCATTGCAGATTCGGTCTCTTACAATGACAAGTTTGTAGGCCTTAGTCCTATATAGGTCTCGCGTTGCGGTAGAATACCAAAAACGTACATTTAACTGTTATGAATAAAGTACTGTATTGTATCTTCCACAGGCAGGTCAATTAGTGTCAAACCCAGGAAGCACAGAAGCGCAAACCGTCCGGAGCGATAGGATAACGTGGATCGATGGCAAGGAACCGCACTGCTACCACATCGGTCAACTAATTAGTCAAGTAAGTGATTATCAGATTCACGGTTTACTAGGTGGGAAAGCCATTGTAGCTCGCTGCGGATCCTACCTTACTTTACCGCAAACTTGTCAATGTCAACCCTTCGTAAAAGCAGACATGTTCTTCATGTCTTGTGTTTCAGCTGCGATGGTATAGCGAACATCTTAGTCCTCATGAGTAGCAGAGCGTCCGAATATTACGCAAATTTCTTCGCTATTTGAGGTCGGATGTGGGTGGGTGTTCATGGGCTGTATTGACCACTTAACATCAGGTGACGAGCCCGTTTGCTACTCAATTACCTACTTTAAGAAAAACTTCATCCATATTTTTAATTTTTATGATTGAAGCTAGCTTCTAACTAGTCTAGAAGCTAACTAGATTAGATGCTAGCTTCATAATGGACAGTTGAGTGCGATCATTTCGATTAATCGTATTAGGTGTTAATTCATAGTGCTTTGTTTTTTTGTTTCTGACGGATCTTTTTAAATCAAAGGTTGCGCCTTATTTTGGCTAAAATATTCTGTAAATCCAATTAAATTTTGCACACTCGCACGTAGGCTAACAAAATACCAAACTGATAAAGCTATCAACGCGCTAACTGTTGTACTGATAATGATTTGATAGGGGCCGAATGGCGCCATTGATCAATGGTTGTAAAGGTGGGCCAATACCTCACTGCACAGGACTGAAGGTCAATATGCGCTTGCGCAAAACCTATTGACGCATATACCTTTTGTAAAAAGTGTTTCGTCAAATGTGATATCGAAGTGGGAGGAACAAAGAATTGGAATCGAGAAACATATTTCCAAAAAAGTGTAGTGAATAACAAATCATGCAAAAAGTTGTGCGCACAGTTATTTCAAATGTTTGCAGATTGTTAAAAGCTGTTCGAAAACAGTTCATCTAGGGTTATTTAAAATATTTTATGAGAAGCACGGAGCTATGGGGAATTTTACAAAAAACAAACAAACGTACGGATCAGTGCCGTGCCTTGGGGAAGACCAATATCCAACTGCATATGGGCTGATGTTAGAAAAGCTATCCAGTTTTTTAAAATATTACAAGATTTACCGAATTGTAGAGATACTTATGAGTATTTTGATAAGTTTTAACTTAAAAACGAAAACAATGCATTATTTAATTGCCAAAGCCAAAACTAGCTTAATCTATAGACGTTGTATTTTTTCAATCCCGATAAATTCATTATACATTGTTAGAAACCATCAAAATGTCAATCACAGCAAGCTTAAAGTACGAAAAACAAGAATAAAGAACCTTATAGGAATTCAAATATAAGTTCAGACACTGAACCGAACTTTGTAAAGACCAAATCGTACTTGCAGCCGGTGTTTTTCCACGATCTAATCGTCGCGTACATTATGCATGGAGATCACAATTAAAATGCTATTAAAACTTTTGTATTCCAGGTTGACAATATAATACTGAAGGCGAACAAAATGGCCAACAACGGGAAGATGGGCAATTACATCATCAATGGGAGGACGAAGGTAATTTGCTGTTTCATATTCATTGAAGGGACAAAGGAAAGTACCTATTTAATTTGACAACATTTTATTTAATCCACCGAGCAATTAGTGGTGGGAAATACGCTTAAGGGCACAGAGTTATATGGACTAGAGGACGCAAGTCTCTCATTACCTGTATAAAAACAAGCGTGCCATTTTTTGTATAGAAACCAAGCGTGCCATTTTAATAACAAAATGACTTACCGATGAAAGGTAACGTTTCCGGAATCTCGTCCGCCTTTTTTGTGTATTTTTTACAACTTAATTATTACAACAAGGCATTTTTCTCCGTTTTCGATCAAATCTGCATTCGAGAACGGTATAAAGTGGCGCTAAAAGAAGACAATTTGTCTCCTTAGTTACACGCGAAGTACATACACTTGCGTCCTCTAGTCCATATAGCTCTGTGCTTAAGGGTAAAATATATTTGACTGCATATTTCACCCTGGTATACGCCCTTAGTTCAAATCAACCTAACTAAGACCTAGTTAGGTTGATTTTATGTTCCAAATTTAGACCTAGACTAGGGTTGGTTGTAACTTGTACCTTCAAAGGTGACGCTACATTCACCTTTAATATTGCCACAGTAATATCTGTCTTCTATCGCGTTGTTAATGTCAATATTTTGCATTCTCATTGACCAAAAACATGTCATTGTTCTATTCGAGCAGTTACTAGTAGTATACGTATTCGTTCAGTAAAACATGGTGAGGTGTGACAAAACATTGGTCGAACTATTACAGGTTTATCCTTCTATATTACGAAAGCAGAATCAAAACAAGTGTTTAATTCCATATTCCTCATAACATTGTATTATTAGTCTATGATTAGTTGTCCGTTACTTTTAATAAATAACGGGAAGATCCTAGTGATTGTACAGCTGTCGTCTGCGTCATGCCACAGATATCACTAAACGGAAGCTCAATGCAAGCTTACACTCTTAATACGATAACACTATTTGTCTTGTCTTGTTTGGTCGCAAAATATGTTTAGGCGATTAAATTCTTTATTAATCGTACAAGATAATGATAATTAAAATGATAAATGATAAACTATCAATTCTGTTGGATATCGACTAAAATCCTCCTTATGTTATATGGTCGCAACAGTTCATAAACAACGATATCTGCCCTTAAACACGCGTAACACCACCGAAGCACTACCTTTGTTCCTTACAAAGTTGTTATGTATTAGTGACCCACTGCAGGTCAGGCCTATACGTCAGGACAGGGTCAGGACTCACGAATGAAGGAAGAAGGATGTAGATCTTAGTCCACCACTCTGGCCGTTTGCGGGTTTGTGGTCTTCCCGTGGCACGTGCCCTTGAGAATACTATGGAGAATTCTCAGGCATGCAGGTTTCCTCACGATATTTTCCTTTACCGTGACAGCAGCTGATGTTTAGTTTAAATAAACGCTGGTTGTACGGTCCCTCCCAGCGAGCTATTATGGCTCTGCCGCCTAACTGAGCCTGTAACCTCCCATAGGTTACCCACCACATATGTAACGTTCATTATCTATTTGTTCCTATTTCGTCAATTTTCTAAGAAACCGTGCTAAACCCTACTCTTCGCTAATCGCCACAAACAACTTTCTCTTTCAAATGTTCCGGTCATATTGTGATGGCCCGTCCCGTTGTTATTACGGCACTTGTATAACAGTAACTTGACTAAAACCTGTCTAAAACGTGTCTTATGTTGAACCAATTCTGACATGATGAGTACAATAAATAGGGCAGCGTAGGACCGGCGATCTTGCAACACCAGGTCTATCGCCTATTAACGTTATGTGATCTTATAAATGATGCCTTCCGTAGGTAACGATGAAGAGAAATATCGTGAGGAAACCTGAATGCTTTGGAGTTAGCTCTCCATATTGTTATCAAAGGCATATGAAGTCCACAATAGCCAAATGCGGGTCTTAAAATCGTTGCCAACATGCTACGCATTACGAGAGGAGAGTCGATCCTGCAGCGGGTCAATAATAGGTTAGACCTTTCATATTAAACAAGAGCTTTAAATCCAAAATTGGAAATAGATTTCGCATTGACGAATTCGTTCGTGGTTTAATCGACCACGAGTCACTCAAAGTGTGCCAATGTTCAAGACTTTCTTCGCTTCGGAATGCGCCTTATGTCCTCCGAGGTTGTATCGAGAGGCAAATTGTTCACTGTTCATAATAAAATTATAGAAAAATACGCAAATGTAACATGACGTTTTCACTAATCATTAATCTATTTTTAGTATGCAAATGTGTAGAATGTTAATATTATTAACTTTGCAATGGAAGCAGTTTAGCGAAGAAAAGAAAATTTGGTGTTTATCCGATACTGAGTGGACACAAAAAAAGATTTAAATGTTGCTCTTTAATTAATTATATTTTCCTGAAAGAGGTATAAAATGGGTCGATCCAAATGTATTGAAACAAAATGTAACATTTCTAGGCAAATAATGTTTTTTAATACTATTTCAATTGTTAAATTAGAATTTAACACAAATACAAAAGAAATTTAATATTTCGTACTTATTAACATTCACGTGCGGCTTCAAGCAATTTAAATAAAGAGAAAAAGTCCAAAACATAACACTAAGATGTTAAAATTTGCAAAAATCTTATTACAAAATTATATTATGTATTATGAATCACCCTTGATACTAGGGTAACCATGTTGACGGTTGACGGGAAAAGCGTCTCATCAGACACGACTCGCGAATCCGACGGCGACTCCGGAAATGTGACGCGCTAACACAAAAATTCACAATACTATTATTATTTTACAAATTTCTATACATATAATTAAAATATAGTAAATAATTAAAATATAAAAAGAGATAAATTATAGCGAATTTAAGCAAATTCGCCATCAATGTTGTACAACCGTTGACAATCATAGCTATTGGAGCGAGTACTATCGTACAGAATGGATCGTAGCGTCGCGCGTCGAAAATCTATTCTAGTACACAAACGCGTATACAATGTTATCAATGCCGTGGGTATCGCGCAGTTAGAATCAGCGTGATAAAAAAAAGTCGGAAATAAACGCACGCGTAACATGCTGATAACGTACTCACTTTTAAAAATTTTCTGTAGGTACTACCTATGTGTAATTAAAAACTTAATATTGATGATATGAATTTCAACTATAGTTTAAAAAAATCAAAATTAATTCAGCTTTAATTTAATAGTTAAGATTAAGAATGCCATGCTAGCGCCTTTATTGATTTTTTTTTGTTTTTTACTTAATCTTTAGTTTTCTTTCATAGATGTAACCAAAAAATATTTGAGTATTTCACACTAACGCGGTAATTGACATTTTTTATTCATACTTCTAGACTCCTCATCACTCCTGCAAAAACTATAAAGAGCTTTGTATAGTTTTTTTGTATCAATACTACTTGAATATACTCAAATTTTAATAATTTCTGTAACGACTTAACACATTTAAAATATCTATATACACAAGTATAAGCTTCCAGGGGCGCTTGATTACTCTCAATCCACAAAAGTAAGGCCGCCTAAATGAATACAAAGACATACTTTAAAAACAATCGTTAAATATTCTAATAACTGTTTTAATCACCACCGATTTTTACATTAGAATTAACCTGTTACAGTTCACAATAGTAGAATTATTGCTAGCATTGTAACCTCCAAGTAAGTCATTACCTTTACGCGGTGGGCGCATGCGCGCTGTTCGCTTTGCGTACGTGATCGACGGCATGGCGCTCGGGGGGCGCGACGCGGGGGCTAAAGCTATCACCCTAGTGTGAAGACGAGGCGGTTCATGCCAACACTAACTATTACTCATTGTTTTCACAACACAACGTACGACGCACTTTTCAGGTGATATTATGACAGGTATGTCCAATGTTTGTCTTGTGTTTTGGTTCCGTTGCAGGTCTGTTGGTCTTCGTAGCTGTAATGTTAATTACTATCCGAAATTGGTCAGATTTAAAATTTAAGATTAATTCGAATTAATCCTAAATTAGGAAATGTTATAATTCTTTAGAACGATAAAATATCATGATAATCTCAAAAAAAAAATTTTAAGAACTTCTACCCTCAGCTTAACCTGCCAGAAAGTCAGTTGTAGCAGCGTGATTTAAAGTAATCCATAACCTATGCCAAGAATTGGGCGTTCGAGTGTAAGAATTAAAAAAGAACAATTTTTCTGAGATTAACAAACTGAAACCAACTTTAGATATAGGTTATTATAAATTTACCTCATCTCATGACATGAACCTATATCTGTCAAAATAATTTCAGCACTACTTGCCAGTACTACATAGTGTCGTATTATCAAACAAATTCATTTCAGCTATAGCTTATAAATATCTTACAATCTGGCTGGCACAACATAATGTAACGAACAGTCGATCCTTAGGTAAACCAACACTTAAGATTTAGATTAGCGTTGATACGCCAGTTGCCATGAACACCTATATCTGTCAAAATAAATTCGCAGTACTTGCCTATTGTCATATTTTTATAATATTTTATTTCAGGTACAGCGCATAAATCTCTAAACATCATCATTTAAATCTCTTCTAATCCTACTGCTATTAGTAGGCATACTCGTATGTTTGGCTCACACAATGTAAACACAAGCGATCCTCGCAACGTGCGAGCCCACGCCTCCCGCTCGGTTTGTTTACAAGCTTCACTTGACGTAACCACTATACATTGACCCACCCCCACTATAACTGCGTTATGACCTTTTCTTCTTCGCTTATATTATTAGATTAGTTTCGGTAAACTCAAGTAATTTGAATTAACATATATTTTCTATTGTTACGTTTAAGGTCGCATGTTCTTAAATTAGGTCATCTATTTATAAACAGTACTATGTATTTCTCTTCTCAATTCGTTAGAATATTTAGCTTATCCTTTGTTTCCTGTACAATTAACGCCAGTTTTACCCAAGAGCCGACTTATTCGTCAGTGATGTAGTTTTTTTGTTAACATGCCAACCTTGGGTAGGTTGGGTTGGGATTACCTAATTGTTGGCAATTTACATTATTATTTTAACGAAAATTCAACCACCACAGAAGAACCATTTATCGACTATTTGAAGTCCAATGTTAAAATCAGTAGGTCTATCTAAAAGCCTAAATATAGTGGGATTTCATTTGTGTTGAGTCATAACTTTCTCTAAATTATTACGCTACAAATCCTCCGCTGTGCAACAGTTTATGAAATACTGAGTTAGTTTTCATAACAATGGAGCGTTTAACTAACGCTCGTGTTTGAAAACATGGGATATTTCTATGAAACGGAAAGCTATTATCATTTCATGTCAAGTCGTGACGTTTATAAACTGGTAAGTACATTGAAGTACAAGTGTTTTTACTGAGTGCAAAACCACAAAACGTTATGTACTTATACTTTCCGTAATAAAATAAGCATTTGAAACAAGTGCCTAATGTATTAACTAATAACGATTTAAAATTATTTTTTTGCATTATCGCTGAATTGCTATTGGTTTGGGTATCTGTATTCTGTATCTCTTTGGAACACTATACCTCTGAAAAAATATTGTAGTCTGTGCAATTTTCCTAGTAGTAAAATTATCATAGCATAGTTAAAGGTTATATCGGGCTGTATCAGGTTAGTTTGATGCTATTTTACTGCGTGAGGGAAAACCCCATCAAACACTTAATTATGAGACCAAAACGGTGGATTATTTATTTAATAACTAGGTGATAAAACGCTTTAAGTTGAATGTTATCTCAACTTTGCTATAAATACGTGACAAAATAACAACGGCCTCAATTACATCCTTTTGTATCATTAATAATTTATAATCGTCTGTTTCTTTAGAACCAGTAGATACAATATATAAAAATACTTATATTAACTTTTCAGTGCCCATTCTAATGATTTCTCCCAACTAGGTGATCACAAGTCTTACAATTCTAGTTCACAGCCAAGTGGCAAATTGACATTAGCAATGTCAACTTCGAACGGTGATCTTATATTTACTTTTCCAAATGGATATACTATAATTCAATCTCATAGTTCTGGGTAAATTGAATAAACCGTTTATGAGAGTTCCAAATGCAAATTTATTATTTATCTGTTAAAGATTTTTGTGGCCTGTGACTCCTAAATCGTCTCCTGGAATATTAAAATCTAAGGAATATAATTTATTTCAACAAGTATCAAGTAAATTACTTGTCCTTAAATTTATCTTCTGTAAAGCTAATATAGTTGCCGTCACGAGTGGTGAGCAGAACTTTCATTGATCGGTTTGACATTGACTGCGCTGCGGTGCACACGATTGGTTCGACAAACGTCAGTTCGTCACTGTGCGTCGTCTATTGGTCCAGCACGTTTTTTCGGCTGCTGTACATTGGTCGAAAGTATACAATATCCCTACCACTGATAGTCTGTGCTCACGACTCATGGCAGTTACTATACTATATCTTTAAACAAACATTATCGTTACAAATCAAGTGTTAAGCAATTGTGTTACAGTTATTCCCTTAATAGTGGCGAAGCTATGTTAAGCATGCAGAATGTAATACTAAACGTCAATATAGGCTCAACAGCTAATGCAAATATATACTGAAACACCATCACGAGAAACATTCCTCAATATAACGAGTTCAAAGCGCTCCTCGGTAAGTACCCTCGGTACATCTCAATGGAAGCCATAAACGTTACACGTTCATAACATTATTTTTGTATGAATCATCTTAATGGCTTGATGTGTGTTGACAGTGTTATATTTGGCCTCTTCAAGGTTTGCACTTGAATATCGAAGAAAACACGTTTTGCGAAAATTTCGGCCATCGTTTTTGTATTTAAGTATTTATATTAAAATCAGATCAAGGTCATATCGGTGGCGGAACAAGCATAAAAAACGCACTTAGACGTAGAACAGACTAATAAAAGTAGAAATTCATATTGCATACTTCTGCTTTGATAGGACACCACTTCCATTAGAGGCATGGCAAACTCTATCGCCGGAAATTAATATAATCGATCTTCAGATTATGGAGTTGCCAGGCAACATTTGTTTTTTCAAAGAAATTATAGTATTTTGTAAGTTAGAAATTATAGTAGAGTATTTTGAGTATTTTGGCAACTAAAGAGTACCTATCAATCTCAATTCATAATCTGAACATCGGTTATTAATTTCGGGCGTAAGAGTTCGCCGATATCTTAGCTATTACCCAAAATATCAGTATTGAATGGTCTCAGGAAGCGATTACTGAGAGAGCCTTGGTCCGCTGAGCTGAATATATCCAACGACCCTACACATTCGCCTGACCCCGATTCAGTGACGCAACGCCCTGACATAGACATTAATTTCTTTTCATAAGTCGAAAAACAACTAACCCGTTCAATTGTATTGCACCAGTCAAACAAGTACCTCTGTTTTCACAGTCTTATTGTAACAAAAAGATCATGATACAATATGCACGTATGAAGTACTGTTAACATTTATCGCATTCCTGCAAACATTCCTGCTATACAATAGTGTACCTAGCTTGTAGTACCTAGTAGGTAGTATACTAATTAGATTGAATTCCATGAGAAATATAGAAAATAACGTATTTTTTAGAAACTGACTCTCTATTTACTTATTTAGAAAAATACCATAAAAATATATCCGATTTTAAATCAAAGTAATGGTGACCTTATTTCTGGAACGGATTCTCTATGAAAAATAAACACGTCACCTTGAAAAATATGCTTCGCTAATCAATGTTAAACGATTTTAACCGTGAAATGCTTTAAAGGTAGTTACTTTAAAGTTTTACTACGCTTTTAACAATACAAAACTAATTGCAAGTAATGAGTGTTCTTTACAAAGACAAGTTATTACGTATTATACAACTCTAATTTTGCTAATAAACTAGTTAAGCATAAATTAAATATTATTCACCACAAGAAATTTATTGCTTATTTTTTATCGTCGTACTTAAATAACTGTGTTTAAAATTAAAGGGATTTATTATGCGCTATATCGTCAATTCATCGCTTGCGTAAAAATATAAACTCGTTAACTAAAAATGAACATACATTTACATGTACACAATATAAAGTTTAGATAGAAGATTCATGAATGGAGTTGCAAATACTGCAACAAATAGTAGCAAATGAATTTACACGGAAACCATAAGGTCTTTCTGAGAAAGCGCCGTAACCATTCAGATTACGCGCTCACGTGACGTGAGCCCTTGCACGTTGTAGCGTGTAGTTGCGTAAGGTCGCGCACGTGGCCCTTCGCCGGAAGCAACATGTTAGTGTATCATACATACTACCATAAACGGGGACTACATAGGTAATTTAAACTTCACACAAAGCGCGATTCAACTAAACAGCATTGTATTGTATAGTCCGGTCCGGTCCTTTGCGTACCTCGGCCATGTTGCGGTACACTTTTGAACCAACTTCTTTTTCTGGCAACTATGTGAACGATGACAATGTCAATTATATTTTAGCCACCACCAACCTCAAAAACTAGTAGGCCTAAAGTATGTAACAAATTTTATTTCATACTTTTTTGATGTCGGTTTAATTTTTTAAAATTATTTTTTCATATTAAAACTGTCTAGGAATCTTCGACTTTGAAACGACACCTACTATGGTTTTGCTAGGCACCGATACAATACCTGCCTAGATCGATACTCGATGCTCCGTTTATGGGTTAATACCATTTTTTGGTATGATTTGCTTGCTTATTAATTGGATGTTTTTCATCTTCTAATTTCATCAACTACAAAACTTCGCATCAACAGCTAATGCTGCTATAATAATAATATGTTACGTATGAAAGAATGGTGTGAAAAGACATTAATAAATAATTTGGAGAGGACATTCATTAATATTATACTTTATAGCTTTATGTGTGTCGCTTTTTCAGCGAACAACATTATTATTGTAGCAATAAAAACAAACAACCTCTCAAAGCAAATATTATTCGCAATCACACGGCTTATTAGTTTCTAGAACAATGCAAAGATTCTTATCACTACTTATCGTAAATTAATTGTAATCTATGGAGTGTTGGTAAATGAGGAAAAGTCGCCCGATACCTTTCAGATGGTAATGGCGATTCCGAGTATGCACTCACGCTACGTAGTTAAGGGTTGTCGTCTATTACTAAAAGGGCAACCCATAGAATAAAATGCGTCACACGAATTTCATGTTTTTTGACCCTTCGTCCTTGTTATCGCGTTGGGAAGAGAAATCTCAAGCACTAAATGTGTCAGATGTCAGATGTCTCTAGTTTGATGTTACACATTATTTTGCAGTTTTGCACCTAGGATTTATTAATCCAAAGTAGTAGGAAATATCTTAAATACATGCGCGAAAATTTTGACTTTTAAAAATTTGTAATGACTGCGACGTCACAAAATTTGGAAGTCCTCCCATAGTTATAATGAACTTGCATTGCTTTTTGTATGAGACAGTCACAAATATCCATCTATCCATGCTCACAAACTCACGTTTATAATAATAGTAGGATAGTAGGATGCAGGACAATGTTTTCAAAGTGCTAACCCTAGCTATGCGCTATAGCTCTATAAAAGAGAACCAGTTACGATGTGCTCCGGGGAAATACCTCGGTCTATTGCGTGTTGCTTTTATGGCCGGCACACAAGTTGTGCAAATAAATCGATTGCTAAAAGGAAAACTGTGTAGCAGCTGCAGTTTTTGTATATGAGTCGACGTGGAAATTTTAAAGATAAAACAGCGGGTAACTGTTGGATTCAAAGAGATCCAATTCAAGGGATCAAATTTAGTTTGCAAGATTTCACCTACACTAACTAATTAAATAACATAGTAGTGATGGTCCCGTAGCTAAGAATCCGGCATTTACCTGCGGGGTTCGGGTTCGAATGCAAGTGGCATGCACCAAAAACTTTGTAAAATTAAACAGCTGTAAGGGTGGTGGAAAACAACATAAGGAAACTCGCATGCCTGAGAGTTTTCCGTAACGATTTCAAAGGCATGTAAAGTCCACCAACGCGCACTAGTCCACCAGGACTACGGCCTATATCCTCTTCATTGTCAGAGAAGACCCGACCCTGCAAATGACAGCAGTTCCCGGCGAAAGCGAATTAAAAATAAAAGGACGCTTATTTTAGGAGTCTCATTTTTGATGTGCTCACACTACATCTGGAAAATAAATCTTTGCATGTAACATAGAGTTTTATTTTAGTATTATTGATTTATTTTCCAGGCGATGGTGGCCTGCTACCCAGGCTCGGGCACGCACTACGTGAAGCACGTGGACAACCCCAACAAGGACGGCAGGTGCATCACCGCCATCTACTACCTGAATCTCGACTGGGACAAGGACCGCCACGGTGGTTTGCTCAGGTACTCATCAATAAATGCTAATCTGTGTGGCGACTTCTACCACGCGTCAAGAGATGGCGCTACGGGTACTCTGAATCACGCTATCGAAGTTCAATACGTCATCACAAAACTCCAAAATACCGTAATCGGAGCACGACCGTCCCCAAGCATGATCATCAAAATTTTAAATTAAAACAAAACATCAATTCTTTTTGATGGTTTTAGGAGTTTGTAGTAACCCCCCTGAGTGGCGCAGTGGTTAAGACACTGGTGCGCTGCGCGACGGGTCCTGGGTTCGATTTCCAGCACAGCAGATATTTGAATGATGAATTTGAATTTCTGTTTCTGGTCTGGGTGTGTGTACTTGTCTTGTGTGTGTCCATGGCACCCACGACACAGGGAATCCTAGTGTGGGGCTGTGAGTGTGAATCGTTCTTTATTTATTTATCCCTTGTAGTGTCACATTGTTGACCCACTTTGTTGGGTTTCCCCCACGCTAACTAAAATAACGCTTTACACTCATAGCCCCACACTAGGATTCCCTGTGTCGTGGGTGCCATAGACACACACAAGACAAGAACACACCACACCCAGACCAGAAACAGAAATTCAAATTCATCATTCAAATCTCTGCTCTGCTGGGAATCGAACCCAGGACCCTCAGCGCAGCGAACCGGTGTCTTAACCACTGCGCCACTCAGGTCGTCGTTAGCGGCATCATGAGCAATATGAGCCCGTGTTTGTAATATGACACCAATATTGTTGAACTGTGTTTTCCAGGGTGTTCCCCGAGGGCACGGACAAGGTGGCGGACATCGAGCCCATATTCGACAGGATGCTGTTCTTCTGGTCGGACAGGCGGAACCCACACGAGGTGCAGCCAGCTTATGCAACGAGGTAATTTTTTATATTATATTTTATATGAGCAACAAACGTGCACAGGCCATCTAATGCTTTTTGTCACTGCAAATGGTGTACATTACTGTACATGTATAGTAGTCGGCAAAAGTCGTGAGCACAATTATTATTGGTCGGTTTGATGTTACTGCGCTGCGGTTCACGCGATTGGTTAGTCAGTCGTCAGCTCGTTAGTGGTTCGTCGTGTATTGGTTTAACGCGTTTTTCGGCAGCTGTTTATTGGCCGAAAATTACAATACCAATACAATACCACCGATTGTCTAAGTACATACTAAATTGAAATTAATTTTGTTTATAGATACGCCATCACTTTGTGGTATTTCGATGCCAAGGAGAGGGAAGAAGCTAGACGAAATTTTAGTAAGTTTTTCTTTCATTGGTTAAATTTGAAAATAAGATTTTTGTTTACTTTTAAGTTTTGTTTTGCTTACTTCTTTGAATTCTGTTATTCCACTTGAACCCTTAGGTGACATTATCTATCTATTCATGTATTTCATGTACCTAATAAATCTTGCAACTCTTATAAAATTTTGCATCGCAATTAAATTTCTATGATAGTACAATACTATGATATCACTTTGGTAACTAAAATTACACAGTCATCTCTTAGTTTTGGAACTAAAGTTTATTGTTAAAATTGGAATCTACATTTATAAGGTTAAAATCAAAATTGGACACTATTAAAGAGGTTAAAAATTAGTCAACAACAAAGAATAGTTCAAATATTTGTTTTGTATTGTTTTATTTCTTCCGCCCAATATTCCCGCCTAAACACAGTTTAACACACTTCATGTGTTCTTCCAGAAAGGGTCCAGCCATCGTCCAGCTAGTGACGGCGGGACACGCGGCGTGTGTTCGCCGCACTCGTCACGCGTCACACCCGTTGCCTACCGCCAGCCCTCGGCTAGCCCTGAACCCTTCAGAAGGTGACGTTAGGCTTATACTTATGACCCCCGAGAATGTCCAAAAGAAATTATTAATTATTATCCTACTTATATTGTAAATGTTTAAAAATCATTCGAATCAAGCTGGTGTGATCATAGCATGATTAATTGTTACTTAAATGCAAGCGAATGCCTTTTTAATCTGGCATATCCAATTAAAGCAATGTAATGTAATGTAAACAAAACAATTTTTACTTATAAAGAAATCAAAGGTAAGTCTTTAATAGCATAAAAGTCGAAAAATCGCTATTCGTGAATGTAGTGGTATCCCGGTATGGCGTACGTCAAACGGTTATTAACGCAATAAAGTTGACAACTCCTAGAACTAAATATATACCTTTGCTCGTTTCGTTTGTCTGATATTTAATAATTGCAAAGGGTACAATCAGGGGTTCTGTTTATGTGTGTGAACTTGTGACAGATATCACTTATATCTTCTAGTTGGTAGAGCCATATAGCTCGGGTACCTTACCGCCGGCGTCCTAACTCGTCGTAAAGCAGCATGTTCTTTATTTCATGTGTTTCGGCTGGGGAGGTATGGTTGCCGGAAACACTTTGTCCTCATGAGTAGCAAAGCACCCGCAAACAACCTCAAATAAGATTTTCTGACTATTTGAGGTTGGATGTGGGAGTCCATGGACTGCAGTGGCCGCTATACATCAGGTGGCCTGCATGCCTGTTTGCTACTCAATTTTCGATTTGATCTACCCATACCAGACAATGATTTTTTGAAGTCTCAATGTTAGTTAATAATTACGTTATATAAGTATAGGTGATGCTTTAATTGGATCATCCCAGAGAAAAATGATTAAACCTTCTAAACACTCGATAAAGAAATTTGTCTTGCTTTTTTTAACTGATTTGAAGGCGTTAGGATGTGATGCCGCAAGATATTGAGATTGTAGTAGTTATGTTATTTTCTTTTGAACAGTATTTCCTGTTAGATGGATTTATGTTAAGGCATATTTGTAAATTTGCAAAGGACTTGTACTAAGAACACTGCTATAATCTAGTAAAAGTTATGTTTTTAAAATTGTTTGCAATTACGAATTGAGAGATACGTGAGAGATACCTACAGTGACCTACACTCTAGCTACTGGTTGGTTCAAAGTATTTGGCATATTGAAAGCCGGGTTCAATGACGTATCGTCAGGTACGAATAGCACTACCACAGTTTTGTTGTTTTTTTTTATAAATGGAGCAAGCAAACAGACAGACGGGCCACCGATGGTAAGTGGTCACCGTCGCCTACTGACACGTGCAACACCAGGGGGTCGCCAGTGCGTTGCCGGCTATGAAGGAGACTTTTTTTTATGCCCTTGAAGAACCCCATGTCATAGTCCTGCGGGAATACATCAGCCGGAAGACTGGTCCAAAGTTTGCATGTACGAGGCAAAAACGTACGTGAAAAACGGACTGTGGACTGTTTAAATAGGTTTTATTTTGTACTACACTACTACAGTCATTGGTGCGTGCCACTGGGATTCGAAGCCGGACCCCTCGATTCGAGGTCGAATTCTAAGCCACTGGGCTATCACCACCGTTTTGTTACTATGATATTATCCTTATTCATTGCTTTGAAATAACAGTGCCGTGAGCACGAACACTATGATATCATCAAAGTATTCGTATAGTTATCGTGTACCATTAGTATGGGAAGATGTCGGACAGACTGACACCGGCCTTTGTATACCAGACAGTATGTTATTGAAACTGGCCGTAAATAAAATTTTTGACTAGCATGCTAACCCTTTGTTTTTGTCCAACCAAAATGAAATCTATACCTGTTATTTATAATTGTTTTAAATTAGTCCAGTTACTATACAGGTACTTAGTACCGTGTACTATGTTTAGGATAGAACCATTATAGAACCAACACACCTGTCACTGGACAGACGAGTCATAGTTTTAGCAATAGTTGATGTGAAATAGTTTAAATAGTTTTTATTTTGTTAGAATACAATTCGTTATATCAATCTTGAGTATTATATTTGTTCTTAAATTATTCTACAAATAGTTGATATCGAATTTTTAAGTTGCTTTATTTAGTTCGCTGGTGTTTACCTGCTAATACTTTGCGCGAATACTATTGACTTTGTTGGTTTTTTTCTTTTAAGTTGTAAGAGTATGTCCACAATCCAACCAAAAAAGTGAGGTAACTGTACTTTAATCTTTTCATAGAATTACGGAATAATCTTCTTCTAATTATTATTCATCTTCTGAAACAGCTTATGATCTTACGTCTCCGAAGGTTTTTTAAAAAGCCTCACGTCTGATTTCTTTTAGCTGCTATTGAAATAAGTTTTAAGGTTTTTTAAATTTAAACTTTTATATCATTAAACGTTCTTAATTACGTTGTTTTCTTACATGACTCTTGTATTTTTTCATTATTTATCATACTATCTACTTTCTTACTAATTGAACCAGTTAACACCAGTGAACACTATTGTCGTAAGACTGAATAACGATACAAAATCAACGTTATGATCCTTTCACATTTATTTATGATTATTTAACTTGAATTTGTTATATTTTATCTGTAAATAGTTTTAATTTTTAAGTTCAAAATGTTTTACGCTATTACATACATATAAATATTTCGGTGTATACAGCAACACGATGTTTTATATTTGCAATAACATTACTCACTTATATAATAGGTTATAACTTCACTACCAACCTAAAATTGTCCTTTTTTTTAGTCTGTCACAAAGTACTGGTGAAATTCGGATTTCTTTATCTCTTCAACTTCGACCTTTTCATCAAAATTACATTTTAAATATCACAAATTTGGGTATATAGGAACAGAATAAAATATACAATGTTATTTACTGTAGAATGTGTGTAAAAATAAAGTATTGAATTTTATACAATGTAGATAGATTGTTAAAAATAAGATTATGATTTTCCTACTATATTTCCTAGAGGTAAGTTAATTTAGAGTTGTCGATAATTTAACATTTGTGATGTTAAACACGGTTTTAAACTGTATCTACGATGATTCTTGATGTGGTTGTCTTTCGAAATTGTTTTTTATTTAAAGTTCTAAAAACAATGAAAAGTCATAAATTATTTTGTACGCTTCTGGTATTAAAGTTTACTAGACGAATTGATATCTTTTATTTTGCTTCACCCTTAAACATGACAAATAATCTATATAGAAGTTTATGCTTGTTTCTTCTAAAAGCTCAGTCTAATCTAACGTTTTGAGCGTGTTAAAATTACGTTAAAAGATTCCGTTGTACATATACGTACAGATATGGTATAGGCGAAGCCTCTTTGTAGTTAAAGACCTGTAAAATGGCCAGAGAGTAGAAGCTAGAGCTAAAATAATTGGCCACAAACTTTTATTTTTCTCTCTGCTGGCCACTATAATAATTATAATACTAAAAAATAAACAATGGCATATAGTGTCAAAATGTACACACGTTTTTAAGTTGTCTTTTTAACTCCACTTTTGATGAATTTTATTTATATTTATTTTGTATGTGTTTTTTATGTAAAAAATGTTTAGTAGTCACTCCAGCGTCGCAGTCGCAGGCCCTTGGACTCGCCAGGTCCCACTGAGTAAGACTTCTTTGGGACGTGAGGTGTATGAGGTATTTGAGGGATTCATTTTTATCTAGAACCTATAAATGACCCACGGCGGGGTCCGGTCGGCCAAAACACATAGGCGGACATGAAATTAGCTAACAAACTTACTTCATGGACTTACCCAGTAATTACTGATTTACCCCAGACACCTACGCTGGAAGCTAGTGTCTGCCAACTGCGACTGCAATCGCTAAAGATTTATTATGATATATATAAGTTATTCCACATCTATAATATAAGTACCTACATGTTTTTGTCTTCTCAGGATCTGGGTGACGACATAGTTTCTTTACCAACAGTACTTATTTCAACGTAAGAATCTTCTACGATGTCCTGCACGTATGAACTTATTTAATTACTCTGGCATTAGTCAAAACTTATTAGAAACGTTTAATAAAGTAGAAGTTGAATAACTAAAAGTACGGAATTCAGTAAGTATATAGTGGATTATATTTTTATTTACATAGACCAACTCACCAATTATGTTTTTATTTAATTTAAAGAAATGTAAAAAATATTTTATACATAAAAAAATATTTTTTATAATTTATATTATTTTAATTAATTAATCTTAGTCTGGACAGTTTTCTTTCAGTTATTTTTACTCACAAATTGAATGCATACCTACGTAATAGTTGCGCTGTATGAGCAAAATATTACAAGTTGTTTATCTAATTTCAGAATTGTTTTCAGATTAACATTTTTCCAGGCATCTTTATTCGCAGAAGTATTGGAGGATGCGATTTCCCAGTTACGTATACTTGGTACGTGTTAGGTTCACTTTTAGTGTTGCATATTATTAGGGTGCATTTCCGCTGACGCAGAGCTGGGCGGAGTGCAGAGGCTGGCCGTGAATTGGCCAATCACAATGCTTGAAACCTGCACTCCGCATCAGCGGAAACTGTTAAGTAGACCAGCACTGTGTAAGAAGCTGAGCGGACTTTCAAATAAAATGTATGAACGGCGGCTTCTAGCCGGACAGAACGGAGTATAACATCTTGTGATGTTGAGATGATGATCTGAGGAAATAAACGGGAAGCAACACTGGATTTTCGGCCGTCCTCCAAGCGAAATGGCTCTGATTGAAAGTAGGCTACGTCCTGCAGCAGACTTTAAAAGATAGGATGGATGATTGGAAATATAATAACAGTCACGTAATTACCATACCAGATATTTTATTATTTTGAACTCTGAATTGTAGGAATCTGAATTATGCCCTGAATTTGCAGAGGAATGCAACAATCCAATACGAGTTGACAAAGCAATGTACGGTATGAATTTACTGCTAGCCAAAAAGTATGAGGTCCCTAAAAAGACGATAGGAGACGATCTCGATGGCATTAACCCCAAGAAACTGCACTGTATCGAATATAAGATGCAGAAGCTAGAAGATGACAGGTGATGTCCACATAATATATGTAAATTTTAATGCTATGTAAATGGCGGGCAAACAAACAAGCAGACGGAACACCCACCCATCAACACTGCCCATGGATATTTTTAACACTATCTATCTAACAGGTGTCACTGATGCGTTGGTTGGTAAACCAAGGATGTAATTATGAACTCGCTTATTCTTAAATGAAATGCCTTCATTTTGCTATTGTAGACCAGTAGCATCAGCCAGAAAGTAACAAATGTTGCTTAATTTTGAAAGGTATACGAGTAAATTAAATCATTAAAGGATTTCGCTAAGAATTTGCTCCGGTTGTTTTAAATCCGAAGCTAAAAAAACATAGGCGTGACAGATGTTTAGAAGATCGCGAATTTAGGTACGTTGGCGCCGTGTATAAACTCTCAATTATTGAAAGAATCAACTGTTAAATTCAATGTTACCTACATTGAATTTAACCTAGATGAATCTTGGGTGCATCGAACGTAATCTAGGATTTTGCTTTTACCAGGCGCGTAAAACGCAGACAAATACATCAGAATTAATTTTATTCAATTAAGTTTAGTAGTTACGGCCTTACGGTAACTGAATAGAAATAACTTAAATAAAAATAAATTTCTTTAACAGGAAATATCTTGAGAAAGTACTTAGTGCAACATACGTTGAACTGAGTCTGGGAAGGCGGTTTAGATACCTAAGGGAGCACGTAAGGGAGACGATAGACCGATACAATTCCAGACAAAAGCTGATTCAAGAGGAATCCGCCAATAGAATGTTAGTTGCAATTTCTCGCTTTAGTTTTGCGTGGCTGCTTTCAGGTGGTAGAGCCAGCCTCTTACCGCCAGCCCCTTAACCCTTCATAAAGCAGCATGTTCTTTATGTCATATACATATTTCGGCTAAGCTATGAAAACTGTTACCGCAAGGGCCCTACTGCATACGATACTTTTCACATATTTCATAATTATATTTCAGTCTTCGAAGGGAACTAAATCGTCAGATAAGGTACCAGCGAAACCGCATCAAATCCGGTTACTACGAAACTCAAGTTGTATTAGAGGGACTCATAACGGAAGTAGAGGTCTGAATCTTTATTTTGTCTCAGTACTAGGTACCTACACCAGAATTTCGCACAATTGATTTGAATAAGATAGATTACTTTATTAATGAGGTACTTACCTATACTGACGTACCTACGTAAATTTTGACCAAGTAGTATTTAACTACAATATTGTCAGTTGCATCCCATGGTTTTATACACAATATATACTACACACAGTTATAGAATTTTTTTTTTTTATACTACAATACTGGATTTCCAACTATCTTACATTCTAAATTTCAGACCAGTAGGTTCAGTCATTTTTAGTAGATTTTTTTATACACTTGAACGCTCACGACAGTACGCATAGCCTAGTTTCCCTTGTGTTGATCCGCCGTGATCTTCACGTTGCTGACAACATTGTTAGACGCAATTTCGTGAAGTCAGTAATTTCTGATTCCTGAAATCAGTAAAATGTCGTTCCAGGACGCAAACCTGAACGCAAACATCCGCAGACGGTACGTAGACAATTGGCAGAAGGCGCGCACGGAGCAACAGAAGCACCTCATCCAGGGCAAGGAGTCGAAGCCTCTGGACAACATCGTGCTGTACAAGCAACGCTCTGACCAAGAACACAGGGTGCACTCGGAAGTGGAGCTGCTCACGAATCTTTGTATTAATGTAATTTTACAGTCATATTAATGCGTGAAGCAACATTTTGGGTACAATTCACCGCTGCACGAACCGAACAGTTTGAAATTTGGCACAATTAAAGTTTATATGGAGAAGATCTTTTTTAGTTTGAGTATTTTGACATGCACACACAGACAAACATGACATAAGTATACGTACCATCCGTTACGTGTCTGATTCAAATATCAATCAATTAAAGTTTCGAATTTCGACTACCTACTTGGCCATCTCTAGGTTTCATTAATTTCATATGGGCTATTGTCGAGTAAGGTTTTTGAATCATCAACATATGTTTTTTTATGATTAGGAAACTCTAGAAAAGGTTGAACAATGGATGAACAAATATGACAAAGATATGGAAGCTATTGATCTGAGAATACAAAGAAAAAAGAACCAATATGAAGATATGCTTATTAAAAATGAGAATCTTGAAAAAACGGTAGGTGTCCATCTTGTTACTTTTAAAATTTAAATGAGAGTGTCAGTTTGTATGTTTGTATATTCTTTGAATGAAGTTATTTTACTAAAATGAATGATTGTATATTAGTAACAGAGCACGATATCGCAGCGCACGACATTAGGTTTTTAAATAAGGATGTAAAGGAGCTCTTTGAAAGCCGGCAATGCACTCTCCTAATGTTGCGTGTGTCACATAAAATCAAGTGACTCGTATTCCGGTTACTACTGATTTATCTACTGGCTTTGCACATTAAAAAAACTTTTGCTGCCAATTAAAAATTAATTGCATTTTTTACTTTGTGTTCAAACTGAAAAGTCCATTTCTTTCGCAGATCGAAGAACACAAGAAATCTTCCGAGAACTGGTTGCAGTTCAAAGAAGAAAGGGAGAAGGCGCGATTGTACCGAGAGAAGATGAACGAAGCCGCGATATGCGTACAGGCTTGGTGGCGCGGGCTGCTCGTGAGGAACCAGCTGGGGCCGTACAAGATAGTCAAGAAAAAGCCAGAAGCTGGGAAGAAAAAGAAGAAGTAACTTCTTTCAAGGGCTTTCTTCAACCTACAGGGGATTTATCATGGTGCTAGGTTTAGTTCTCAAGGAAAGTAGTGCGTTAGTGCCTCGGTATTTACGAAGTTTTATTCTGTCTTTGAGATTGTAAGGCTGCGCTCAGTTTGAACGCGTTTTCGTACGAATTTAGCTCGTGCGTGTAGGTACGTTAAATTCGTACGAATAGGTACGCTTTCAGATTTAGCGCAGCCTAAAGGATTTCATAGGTAGATATTATTATTGTTTTCGAGATCTCGATTTCCACTTTGTTCTGCCTCTTGTTTGTTTAAAATTTTAGTTTATTTTTTACACTTTAGGCACTTTGATTGTATTTATTTTAGAGGAATTTATTTTTAGTTTTCTTAGTTTTCTTTTTTATTTGTATTATGACTATAATATTTTATTTTACTTTGTTACGAAATTATTCTATTTTAAATAAGTATTTTACTTAAATAAATGTTTGAACGTATCTAATTGTTTTATTTGTATCCTAACTAAACTTAGATCAAAACCACAAGTACCTTTAGACATTAACATTCAAATAAACGAACGGAACAAGGCGACACGCACAAAAACAAAAAGATCATAGTGGACATCAATAATTTATAAACGAAATCTTCATAAATCCATGCATTGTTCTCAACTCATATCAACCAATAAGTTTTTCTTATACTGACTTAACTACCTTTGCTTTTTTTGCTTTATAAATACTGGCTATAGGTATAGTCATGAACTTATGACAGGTCTGTAATGTAAAAATATTAAATTGTAGATAATTGTCATTTAGAAAGATCACGCTCTAAGTCATTGATAGTTGTTTATGTTTACTCATTATTCAAGACAAAATATTTATTCAAACTAAAGCATTTTATTTATGTAGGAGCAATATAATTATACAAGATGCAACGTCAACGAATAGTAAGCGTAGTGCAAGACACCTGGGGATGCGGTATTATTTACGGCGACGTGCAGGATCCAAGCAAGCCAAATGATGTAAGGACAAATTCTACCATTCATTCCATACTTCCGTTTAAAATTCAATACGCAATTGTATCCAACCAGTCGACTTACTGGTCGATCAACCAATCAACGAAATAGAAGTTCAACTAGTCGTCCTATCCGTCGTCCAACTAGTCGTTAAACCAGTCATACAACTAGTCGTCTGACCAATCGTGCAACTGTCAAACTTTTACTTCCGTGACTTCCGTCCGTCCACTAGTCGCCTAACTAACCACCAGTTGCCCAACTGTGTTCCCACCGGTCGACGGTCGGTAGGTACACCCCTACTTCCGAAAAGCGCACCGCATGCATACCGCCAATGAATCTGAAGTTTGGTATAATAACGTATTTTGGCCTTCTAATCATGAATATCATAACGAAATTTTATGGCAACTTAATAAGCCAAGTGATTGGAGACGCGTGGACTTGTTGTCGACAGTCCGCTTTTCACCTTTTTCACGCTAGTTTCTTACTTACACAGACGCTATGCACAGATCATGGCACAGACGTGTAAACTATGCAATAGTGTAACGCCCGCCCGAGGTATGTTCGCAGGACTCTTACATAAAAAAAATACCTACCGACCCGACAGTCATTGTCGGGTCGGTAGGTACCATGGTGTCATAGCACATAATTGTCTTATATTGATTGCTGGTGGTATTCGTTTAAATATTATTACTCCACTCAGTTTACCCACTAGGCCACTATGCCCAAAGAGTAGAATAAGTATACTATGCACACTATTGCCCACTCCTTTCAAGTCCCTTGTCCCTTCTATGACTTCTTTCTAGCAATTTAGTGATGCGAATTGATGGGATCCATACAAATTATTCGAAATATCGATTTACATACACATATTTTATTTTATAAAATATCGTTTTATTAATTAATCTTAATTAATTATCAGGATGTACCTATTGAAATGCAAGAAAAACTTATGGAATCTACAACATCATTTCATGAAGTAGGACAGTGTCCTGACAATATGGATGATAATATGGTAAATGAACAAAAAGGAACTGAAAATAGGTAAAATAAATACAGAAAATGTATCAGTAGAAGGTTCCTAGAGAACCTTTATTTTGAATCAAATTAAAACGAGATTAATAACAATAATAAATAACCATGACGACACCATCATTATTTTGTTACTTTTATTTTAAAGAGGAAAAAAACTATATATTTTTTAAATTTTGTCACCGTTTACATTTTCCTTAGATTTACACAAACATTTTGAAATCAAAATTAGCTCCAGCCAGTCTCACGTTTTAGCGAGACTAACTATTACGGTTCCTTTTTATATAATAACATATTATTATATAGATGATAGATTAGATAATGATTATTAATTCAGTAATATTTTCAGTTTTACTTATTTACAAGCGTCATTATTCGCAACTGTACTAGAAGATGCAATTATAGAAGTTCGTATACTTAGTAAGCAACATTTTATTACATTAATATAAATTATGAGTTATCTTAACCCAAAAGCGACGAACTTGTGCCTTGGATTAAAAATTAAGTAATCAATTTTTACAACCTTGTCTTCACTATTTTTCCTGAGTATAATTGTCTGTTTTTCATGATTTTTCTTATTTTTTCATTTCTAATGCACTTGTACCTATATTATACCTTTAAATACATCATATTTACTAATACTTTTTTTGGATTGTCTGGATATTTAAAATTTTTATTATAACATCTTTAATAAAATAAAATTAATTTTCTCTAGTGGAATGTAATAATGAATTGCGAGTTATAAAAACAAGTGTTGACTGGAGCAAGTTAATTGCCAAAAAATTTGAAATTGCTCAACCTGATACTATAGATGAATTAGAAGGAATTGATCCCCATATGTTAGGGTGCAATGATTATAAACTAAATAAACTTGAAGCGGATAGGCAAGTTAAATGTTATAAATTTATACGATATAATATATTATATTTATTATATTCATTCAAACTTCTATAATAGTACAAAATTAAATATTTTTTGTTATTTTACAGGAAATACTTCACAGAGGTAGTTATGACGTTATATACTCAAATGACGTTGAATAAAAATTTCGGAGTATTAAAGGATTACATAAATGATATTATTGATAAAGAAAATGAACGACTATTTATTATTGAACATGAAGCTAAAAACAGATTGTACGTTTATATTATACATACATAGCAACGCATACAATTTTATAAATACCATCCCAAATAGTCACCATGAATCTCAAAATAAATTTTCTTTGTAGGCTGCGCCGTGAACTCAATAAACAATTGAGACAGCAACGTAATCATATTAAATCCGTTATTTACGATACTGATGCTACTATTAATGATCTGAAATCACAAGTTGAAGTACGCAGTATTTGTTAATTTTACCAATGTAAATAAATGAGTTAAATTTATCATAATTTTCAATATCTTACCTTAAAAGCAGATAAACATCGTATTGTGAAGCAATAAAGAATCAGTAAATTTATTCACAATAATTAAAATTCAAACACAATAATTTCAGGACGCTACGTTAAATGCTGAAATTCGTAGTAGATACGTCGAAAACTGGCAGCGTGCTCGTACGGAACAACATTTACAAACTATTGGAGATAAGGAGGCCCAGCCATCTGTTGTTATAGAATATTATAAACGAAGAACTGATTATGAACAAAGAGTTCATTCAGAAGTCGAACTTTTAGTCAATATTGCTATAAATGTAAATTTTACACCATAGGAATGTCGAAATCACTGTTAATTTTATTTATTGTCATGATAATTTTTTTGTATCTATTTACAGGAAACATTAGAAAAAGTTGAAAACTGGATGGAAAAGTACGATAAAGACATGGAAAGGCTTGATTTGAAAATACAAATAAAGAAAAATGATTATCAAAATATGCTTGACAGGAGAATTGATCTGGAGAATACGGTCCGTAAATATATCTTCATTTTGAAATTAAACTTTGTATCCTCATATATTTCTTACACGTGTATTTTTTTGCAGATTGAAAAACATGATATAAAGATGAAGGAATGGATTCACTTTAAAGATGAACGTGAAAAAGCCCGTCAGTATCATGAAAAGATGACCAATTCTGCAATAATAGTTCAGGCATGGTGGAGAGGATTACTGGTACGACGGCAGTTGGGACCTTACAAAGTTGCTAAGACGAAGGGTGGCAAGAAAAAATAGCTTTCGTAAATATAATAGTTGTTTTAGTAGGTATTTATTTTTATGTGCTTTTTTATTACTTTTAATATAATAATATGAATAATGCTTTGTTGATACGATAAATAAATGTTATAAAAGAAACAATTTTAATATTTTATTGAACTTTAATATAAATGTTCTACTTATTATTTTCATTAAAAAAAATTCTTTAAATAATTAAGTTTGTATGGAGTAATTTTACTTTAGTGTTTTTATTCTTATAGCATAGGAAAATAATGGTAATTACTCAGACAGTCTTAAATCACTAATAGATAAAACAATCACACATTTAACTCCGGAATCATAACAGAAGTCTACAAGTAATGTCTCGTGTAATACAATCGATTAAAGTAAAAACGAACAAAACGGTCCACTTGACATCACTATTCTCCGGCGTTGAAATTGAAAACGTCAATGGCGACATGGAGTCACGTGACCGTTTTAACCAATCACAACAGAGCTTGTTTGACATACATAAACTAACTTCATGAGATTGATTAAGATTAATGTAAAAGTTAATTTTCCGCTTTATTTACTAACTTTTAAATACTTATGCCGAAAAAAGAGGTGAGTTCGTAAACGGCAAAAATTTAATTTCTTTACAAAACGATGACAAAACGTCGAAATATCGCGTGATTACGTGTTGAACAAACGTATAATATCAGTGTTGCGGCGTTTCGGATACGCTTGACTCAGATAATACTTAACCATGCCATGCCATGTCAGTTCGTTTTCGTTTATGGTATGCGGTTCAGCATAATTTACGTGTGTAAAATTGTCGCTTATTCGTGAATCACGCTAAATATCGGTGGTGTGATAGTTTCTAGTGAGGACTGTTGTTTACAGGAGGCGATGAAGACTAAAATTGATAAAAACAAGAACGGAGACAGTGACACGGAGGTAAGTTGTTTATAACGTAATTTGATAAACATTTTTCGTTAACGCTTGTTAGAATGCACAACTTCCTCAATCTTTCCGTATAGTTTAGATAATTCGCTCTTACAATAAAAATTGTATAGGACACCGTAGCCTACTTATAATATTCGATTTTCTTTCGAAGTTTGACAGATGGGTTGTGATGTAATTTATTTTTAGTTTCATTCATGATCAGGTGTTGTGGTTGAATTTTTCTGTAATGCTGGCTTTAATTCAATGCAGAAGCATGCCTTACCGATTATTATATCATATGAATTTTCTTTGGCCTATAATCTTTAGGGCAAACAAACAAGCCAACCTAGATCTCAAATATTGTTAAATGCTAAGATATTTATTTTAAGTATCGGTACCCTATAAATTGTGTAAAAGTGTATAAAAATGTGACTATTGTATTTTGTAGCATAGATATGCAAGAAACACAACAAGGGATATTATAGAGAAGCAGCACATAAATGTTTAAAATAACCTTTCTGTCTTGCTTAGTAATAATAAATAAATGCTTCACGCTCAAAGCCCCACATTATATGCCAGTAAATAAGGCATTTAACCTCGCACTAAATTTCCGATCCAATTTTATTTATTTTTTTAGGTTAAGGGTCACTTACTGACCATAAAAACACAAAATGCTGATGGATCCAGGTGGAGCTTTTAATAACTTTTGCCCTAAAGTGCATAGTTTCCGAGATATCGGCCAAAAACTTGACTTCAAGATTGTGATTGAAGCTCCACCTGGATCTGTCAGCATTTTGTGTTTTTTTGGTCAGTAAGTGACCCTCAACCTAAAAAAAAATTGAATCGCAAATTTAGTGCGAGGTTGACTAAAAAAATGGCTTTATTTAATGGCCTATTAGGGTACTTTATGTGAGGGTGCCATGACCATGAATACAAATCCAGACCAGAAACAGAAATTTAAACTTTTAAAAATCACAGTCTGAAAAGTATTAAACTAGAAATTCATCTGAAATTGCTTGTATTTTAAATAAGCTATTTCACATGTTATAATTTTTTTAATGAATAGAAAAAATTCATGTATGTCACCTTATAAACATTATCACTGCAGCCCATGGGCACCCACATCCATCCACAATTGGAAAAGAAATACTAGCATGTATGCATATTGCATGTGCTTTGTCACAGATAAGGAATAAGATGTGTCAAAGTATTAAAAACCCAGCTACCACACCAAACCACAACCAAAATACAAGAAATGATGGTAAGGTATTCAGCAACAAGGTAGCTGTAATACAAACATTCTTGTTATTAAAAGGTTCTGGAGTAACATTTAATATTTTACTAATAATATGGAAACCCCCATTGTGGGTCATAGTTTGCTGACATGTTTGTGTCCATAACAATACTGCAAAAGATAATGACAGATTGACTTTAAAATTTAACACAGTATGTATTTCATTTATTGCAGAAACAGCCTCTATATCTATCTATATCTGGAGATCTGTTATTGACACCCACTAAACCCCCTGTTTAGAGTGTTCATGTACTTTTTTTATCCCAATATTATCCCTGGGTAAATAACAGTAGAATAAGCTAGAAAAGAATAGTTAGCTGGGTTGTACATATCTGGGAACTAAATATTTCTAATCAATATAAGCAATTTCTATTCTATTTCATTCACCTAATTTTGAACATAATGGTGTGTCTTTTAATTTTTGTTTGTCTTGATCGAACTAAATATTTACTAAATATGAATGAAGAAAGACAAATTCTGTTGTCTCATCACACAACCTTCTTCTCCAAGATTGGTCGTAGTAACAGTCATGTTTATTATGCACCAAACAAACCCATCATCGAATTATATAATATCTTACTTATGTCATTACGATAATGAGCGTTGTACAGTATTATAAGTGTCAATAGTAAACGAAGTTAACAATGTGTATTATATAGGTACAAGGATTTGGCACGACTCTCTATTTGATACGCAGTTCGTGCGGCGCCGGGCGTGCGTTCGAATCGCGCGCACATTCGCGTAATTCAATTTAAAAAATTATATTATCTCAGTTTTAAAGCGCGCAAGTGTGGGTGTGTCACCATTGTTTATGTACGTGCGAATACGTGCCCACTACTGTGGGAAAACCGCGTTCGTAGACTGTATACTTTTGTAATAACGGCTTTGGCAGGATACCTACTGAAATTTTGTTACCTCAAAAATACAATGGGATTTGCGTGAATTGCTGATAAATGCACTTGTCTTGCCCAAATCGCGTGCGTATTAATTAACGAACCTTGGACGGTTTTAGATCTGTGTCAATACACAGGGTTTTAGAAAGCATAAAAGCAAAAATAGTTCCGAATTTTTGCATTTTGGTACCTATTAGAAAGATTAAAGTTTAAATTTTTAAAAATTTTATGCGTCTTAGAGTTTTGAACATGATTAAGCAATCATAATACTTATTAAACCTAACATTAAGAAGAACCTAACAGAATTACAAAATCTTATTAGGTAGGTACATCTTGTGTCTTATTATTAGGTAGATTGGAGTTCATATTTTTGTTATAAGTAAAATATGGAACAAGTGTTTCCAATATTACCACAGGTGGTAGGTTTTCATACCACCTTGCAATGTTCGTAACGTAAATAAATACATAATTTATTATACAATAGGATTACAAGTGAGTTCTTGCAATGATTACAAGAAAGTATTAAATGGATCTGTTAACGCAATTAGTGCCTGAAGTCTAGAAAGTGAACGCTGCCAACGGCTGAAGTAAATTTTAGTTATGTACCTATTGGGTATTACTTACATACTTCTTTCATGTACGAGTTAATTTCTTTGGGGAATAACATCGAACTACATGATTGTGTTTGATATTTGTGAACAAAGCAAATAATATCGCAATATCGATACACGATACTTTATAACCATAGAAAACAGAACAGAACAGTTTATAACATTACTACATATTAAACATAGAAGAAACAATTGAACCAAAATCAACATTTCCAACATCCAAACTCAAACGAGAAGGTACTGTTTAATTTATAGGTGGATGCATTGCTGCCACACTTGTCAATGAACACAACTAATGAACACCTAAACTGTTTATGCTACTTTACGGCTTGGTTATGAGACTGAGCAATTGAGCATCCCCTTGTCCTAATTGGCATGTCGTTCGCAAAAGTTGCTCGTACGGAGATGTGATTGAGTACATTTGTCGCATGTCAGTGCGTATTTCAATAAGGACAGCTCCATACTGAGCCCTGTGTTTAAATTGTGTAGCGTTGGTCGGTCGGTCGGTTATGTCGGCCAATTAGCACAAGGCCTAAAACGTGCGCCCTGGGAATTCTTCAATAATCCACCATCTATAAAAACCAAATAAAAAATAACGATCTAAACAACAGCCTTATTAAATGTTTATTTGCAACAATATGAAAACACAGTCTGAAGCACTAGTACTATTCAAATAGCTGCAGTAAAGAAAACTAAGCATGAAGGCTAGTTTCTACAATTACTATGCTGCGTCGGACTACGGCTAGCTATAGCCGCGCATTCGTAGCGAACGATTCGCAACGCATTTTTGGGCGATAAAATACCGGTTTTTGTTCGGAAATGCCACTACATTGCTGGAAAATTCTTTGTTATTGGAAACGGCGTATTTTTGAAGTTGTAGCAAACGAGCGTCTTGAACCTGATCCTGCAGGTCGTATAGACGTCAAAAAAGAATTTATTTTCTATACTAGGTTTTTAAACAGCGTGTAGGATTAAGTTTTGACTGTCAACCTCCGACAACTATCGTCTAAATATTCGTATAGTAAACGTCAGTCATTAGTAGGTATGACACATTGTCTGTTTTTTAACGTTTTCCCATACTAATAGCAGCTCGATATCAAGTTCATGCTCACAGCACAACACCTTACCTTCTACGTCAGAAGACTTTAGTGGTCTTCGTATATATATTACTCAAAAAAAGTCAAGGCATTAAAATTTACATGACATGCTCTAAGATGTTTTAAAAAGGACATGCTACTTCACGGCGAGTTACGTGGACGTCCGTAGGCACCGGGTGACTCGAATGTGTAAATATCATAGGAAAAATACCGGCATAATTTATCCGGCATAGTTTATTATTTAAAACTTAAGTAATATAATTTTAGAATGATGCTTTCATAGCTTTGTACTCGTTTGCAAATACATATTGTTTGTGGAGCGTATCTATTTTCAGACATCTTAGGATAAATGTAATCTGCCAGCGCTCCGTTGGGCTCCGAGGTCGGAATCTGATGTATTCCTCCTGCGGGATTCCTCTCGCTTACACGAACTCCAACCTCGTTTCTTCCTTTTATACACTACCTTTTTGGTTATATAACCTTCCAAATTTTCCCTCATGCTTACATGAAGTACGTGATATGTAGTAAGAAATAATCTGGAAATAGAATGGTCGATTATAGTTAGCCTTTGAAATCTGTTGTACACATTGCAGACATTTTTTATTTATTTAATTTGAGATGGTCTTATATCTTCTCGGTATCTTCTCGGGTTTCCTTTCGATGTTTTCCTTCAGCATGAACACTATCGTCAAAGTATTCGTATAGTTAACGTGTGTCATTAGTATGGGAATGTACAGACTCTACAGACGCTATCTCTTTCCCATACTAATGATACGCGATACCTACACCAGTCGTACACCAGTAGGTATCAAGTTTGAGCATCTCAATAATTAAAGTATACTAAGCAAAATGGATGTAAATTTCCCACTACCCTGAACTATTTAACTTGCATGGTACTCGATGCGATCGCACCATTCCCGCGGGGATACCTTTTGCAAGGGCGTATTACGTAAGTGCTATCGCTGCTTGCTAACAAATTAAGCTAATTGCACTTTAATTATTTGTAGGTCTGGGTCGTGTAACGCTAATTCGATCCAAGATTGATGCGACGACTGAAATCTATGAATTTTATGTGTGTTTATTGGCAGAATAAGATTACCTTTCGTTAGTCAGCCTTTAGGGTTCTTAAAAAAAGGCGTCACAAGAGCACTTTTCCTGTGCCGTCAACGCGAAAGCCTGATTTTGTGAAGGTCCACACATGTAAATGGGTGTTTTGTGTAAAAACCTCCAAAAGAATATAAGTATAAGAGTGTATAAATCCTTCAGATATCACTTATTTTCTAAAAACGCCTATTAAGCTCGCGTCATAAAAACGAGGTGAAAAGAACACGTTATAGAATTTGTTCTTAGCTATAAAAATACTGTATAATAGATAATAATATTTAATTAAAATTTTAGTAATTAAAACAAAGTATCTCGACCGTAATGGTAACGGTGAGATGAAATGAGATCATTATGTCAAGATAATTTAATTTGTGATAACAACTGCCTAATTATCTCTTAACGTATGTTATCTTTGCCATAATATAATATTTCATAAAGTATATTCATAAAGTATCTTTGAATTAGATTCTTAATAATAACTTAATGTTTCATTTGAATCTGCGATTTCAGCCACTGGGATATCACCATTAGTATTTATGTACTTGCATAATATTAGTCAATTTATAGAAGCGCATCATTGTTTACTTTCTCTACGGCACGTGGGTGCGCCGCTGACGTTAATTGCGCCTGCGCTGGTCATCTGCTTTATTTTGGTGGTAGCTTTTTGGGGGATTACATTTCAATTACAAATAAATATAAATTATTCTATTCTTAAAGGTAATGTGTTGTGTTGTCTTCAGCTTTATTTCAACACATATATCGCGGAGCTAAACTTCGTTTTGAAGCCAAAAAGTTAAACGTGACTGTTTTTTGAATGAACTAATTACTTTTAGGTAACAAAAATAGAAAAATCTGTAACACTAACAACCCATCCAAATCACCAAATATAAATGTTTAATACGTTGTACAAATAACATAATTAAGTAAGATAGATCAAAATAGACTTACTATTTTGCATGACTTCACATGTCTTTGAGAACAGTTAGTTCTTCATAACTCTCAGATATGCAAATTCCAATTTTTCTTCACCGTTACAGCTGTTGAGATTTAATTTTTGAATAGCAGGGAAATTAAATTTAAGCTTGTTGATACCGGTCAGTCCCTGAAGGGAAGGTTGAATATTTCGATGTTTCACCCACTCGCGATGGGCTTTGACGATAAACATATTGATATTGCTAATGCTTTATCGATTGCGATGTTGGTGGTCCTGCACTGGAGATATTATTCTGTCATTACGTCCCCGTTTACGTTTACGAGTTGGTGAATCACATTCAGGGTTGAGAGAATATTCTAGATATATATCTATACCAATATTACCGGTATGAGAAAGTAAGGAAAAAACTTTGATGATACACATTTTGATCGTCTGTGTTATTCATTCGTTACGTGAAAGTTCAAGGTTGGCAGTCCTAAAAGAAGTCCTAAAGTTATATACATACAGTGGGTATGTATCAGTGTCAATGTCTGAAAGTGATTTATCATAATTATGCTACGAAATTATAATTGTAACGAACACAAATACAGTTTTTTTCCCAGTAATTTCTTCGATCTTCGATTGGCCATATGAATGAATATATTATTTGATTGGCCTTCTCGCGTTGTTTTACATTATGAAACTGGTCCGGCAACCCTGTTTGTGCTGGGTCGCAAGTCCAACATCGATGTCATTGCCGCCTTGTCACTATATCCAGATTTCCCATGCGCTTGCTTCTGTAGGCTTTAAAATACAATCGCTATTTTACCTCAGATCTCGGTTGTTTTAAATTTATTTTCAGTGTCATTATTTGCTTAATGAGACACACTATACTATAAAGACAAACATGGACAAAGTCTTCCGATTTAACCTGTCAGAGATTCAAATGTAAGTGCTTTTTAATAACGTAGTTTAAAAACATAAGCTGTGTCGCTAAATAACATACACAGCGATAGCAATTAGTAACAAAATAATAACTGTAATACCACAGTAGTTTCATGTTTTTACCCGAATTCAAAAAAAGGTTCTCAATGCGTTTGTAACAATGTTTATTTTTAATTTAATAATCTAATGTAACCCAAAAGCGTCTATAGTAGATATGAGCGCCGGTGGCCAATCAGTCGACTTTAGGTCGGCCAAACAGTTGTGCGACTCGTCGGCCAAACAGTTGTGCAACTTGTCGGCCAACCAGTTGTGCTACTCGTCGGCCAACCAGTTGTGCAACTAGTCCGTGCAACTTGTCGGCCAGTACGTCGTGCAACTTGGCCAAACAGTTGTGCAACCAGTCGTGCAACTTGTCGGCCAACCAGTTGTTCAACTAGTCGTGCAACTTGTCGGCCGAACAGTTGTGCCACTCCGTCTATAGTAGTAAGTAGAAGAATCATATTACTGCTAAGATATCCATCGTTTAATACAAAAAATTAATGCAGTGTCAAGTCAACGTGCCTATGATAGACCTAAAAAGATTTGATTCTAAAAGAATTTGGTCCCTTAATCCCATTTTTGTTTAAAAGTATTGTTATGAAAACTAAAATAGCAGCCCTGCGAATGGTAAAACATACATGATTGTGCTATCTGAACTCGATTTCTTGTAAGCGACGAATGATTTACGAAGGACTCTACTATACGCCCGATAAGATTCATGTTTATCGTTGTATCATCAAACCTCAAACCAAACATACTCGCTGAATTTCACGCGTAAGTACGCCTGAAAATTTTTAAATTTACCTTATGTGTTCAAAAGTTTTTTTATATATAAAATGGGACACTTATATTTAGCGTCCTTTTATTTTTAGGTCAGTTTTTTAGACGGGAACTGCAGTCAAGCCTCTTTAAGTGATACGTACAACGAGATACATACAAGCTCTACGAACACAATTATTTTCCCAAGTTTTAGGAAAATTTTCTGTCTAGGGTGTGTCTAATAGGCCTCGGCCTTTTTTATTTTTATTTTATCAATTATACCTAGTGTCACTCTGACTGTTGAAGTCGTTGGTTGTATCATGAAACCTCAAATCACACATATTTGCCAAATTTCACGCGCAAAAAGCGAGGCATTTTATGTTTCGGTTTGATGATGGTTTATTGTTATCAAATAAATAAGAGCCAATTTGCAGTAAGAGATATCGTGAGACAAATGAGAATGTGTGCTGTGTTTTCTACAAATATTGCTGGTATTTAGGTACTTTAACAATAGATACCTTGTTAAAGTTCTAATATATTTCTCATATTTAAAGGTTAGGTATTAAAACTCTTCTATAAAAAGCCTGAAGGGCTTAAAGGCCGATTGCCCCGTTGATTGATACTACCATTGATACTATACTACTACCGTAGATATCTTTTGGGAAGTGTGTGGGTGTCAGTTGCCAAGCATACAATAACTTGACTCGAAAAACCCGACAGAAATAAACGTGACCTTGTGTACAATACAATGTCTCCGATTCCCTCTAATGTTGACATGAGTCACTGTTTACCAACATTTGCACCGATAACGCGATGCGACCTTGCAAATCTCACTGCGGACGTCTTAATTGCATTGTGCCTGTTATCAGTACATTCATCGCCTCCTATACTATTTATTTACTACACTGGCGATGCTATGTAAACATTACTGATACACATGTTACTTTTTATCTTTTGCGCTACAATGTGCCTTTGTAAAAGGATGATGTAAAAAACGGTGAAATTTGAAAAAATGTTGATGGACCTTGGGTTCAGACACACAAATGAGGACACAATAAAGCAGTACTCTGATAATGGCAATATGAGGTTAAATTATCTCAGATTATGGCTGAGGTTTTGTCTTAATTGCCTGCCGCAAACCGACACAACCGACTGACTAACAAACGCGACAAATTCTAACATTTGTACGTTCCTACGTTCTGACATGCGACAAATTAATGTAATGAAAAGCGACCGATTTTGTCGGCGCAGTTAAAACAGGGTTAAATTTTAACTGCACATTCTTCTCACCGAGACAGTTCTTAACTGTTGAATCGGTGGTGCTGTTGTCGTTAGATTCTGTACGAAGTAAACAGTCGTGCTTTATTTCTTTTTAGTGTATTTTCTTTTGAGTAGGAAATTTAAAGGTAATTTCAACTTGCTCCAAATCCAATGTCCTCTTTCTTCATGTGACATCATTTTGCTTCAGTGCAAGTTATTTTCATTATATTTTTAGCACAAGGCTAATCTTGTGTAGAGATAACTTTATGCATAAAATGTTCCAGTTTAATTTTAGTTTATGGCTTCTGATGATGTCAATGCGAGTATCGGGTCTTGTAAATACCTACATAGTAGAAGATAGCGTTGCTCGGCAGATTAATATTCGCTAGAGTCGTAAACCTTGAATTAAAAGAGATTTGAATATGTTAAAAAGAAGAGGCAGAAAAGTTGCAAGACTGCCGCATGATAAGTTTTTGGCCATGATTTTGTAGGTGGTAGACCCATTGTAGCTTGTAACACCTTCCTAACCGAAGATGTGAAGAACACGCTGCTTTAGGACTGGTTATAGGTATAACTTATAAGGGTAGTGGTAGATAGGTATACTGGTACATCCTCGGGCACACGAGTCGAAGTATCGGGGAGAAAGTTCGCGTATTTGGGCAAAACAAGAAAAGTGATTGCGACAACATTTCAAACATTGGCAGCCTCAAGTGAAACTGAGTGTGACAAATTGCTAATTTTGGATGACCTATATGAAGTTTCACCTTGATACGTCTCAGGTTTCAAATAGATTCTATCTGGCTATCTTAATTTTTTTATAAAATTATACTTAATAATTTATTGACGCTATGAATTAAACAGTGTGCGCAATCATACGTTTGTCAGGGAACTTTTAAATGGGACCGTTATCATCTGAAGACTTCACGTCAGTTTTCAAAGTGTTTAAAATGTTAGTGTCTGCGGCGTCTGCTAATTTGAGCAGACAGACCCTGTCAACAATGATCCAAGGGCGACGAATCCTCCCGGTAAGTTTTCATTTGCACCTAGTTGATAAACCTTTCAGGTCTTTGACTGCCGTTTTGGGCCAATGTTTATCTTTTGAGCCTCATATAACATTTAATTTTCCATTTTGTCTTTGGTCTTTGATGACGGAATAACTATTAGTACACTTGGTATAAATAAAAACAATTAAACAATAGGAAATTACCCCTCTAAGTCACTACGATCCCAGGACACTAATTAAAACAAATAAATTGTACATTAATTATTTATGACTGTTATAAATAAATCCTTTGTTTAATTTATGTTCATAAAAATGAAGCTGAACATAAATATTCAAAGAGCTTTGCAGGAATAATTTGCAAAGGTGAATTTTCTCCACTGACCTGTATTCTACGTTGATAGTAGCCAATCTTGTTGGCACCACGAATTTATAATAAGACGGTTAGCCCTGATATTGGAATAATGTAAAACCAACCCGCGAACTTCAGAAATAAGGGGGAGTTTCTAGAATGAGTTCAAATGTACACGCGTCAGTTCATTCATAAGAATTCCATCATGAGCCCTTCGAAGTCGACTGTTGTGCAGCAAACAGCAGCCTAATCTAGTTTTTTAATCATTTCATCAAGTAGGGGTTCGCTGTTCGTTGACCTTTCTTCTTCATTGCATTCGTTATTATACAGGTGAATTGTTATGTGACGTATTCCCATACTTACACTTAGCGTCACATAACAAATTATCTATAGAAATAATACTATAGGTTCACCAGCGTAAGAGCGTCGCCTTAAAGAATGTATCTTCTGTTTATAGTTAAACGTTTTCTTAATGTGAACAAGATAACGGTATATAGCGTCACCCCACCTCACCTTCAAGTTTTTTCGTCTTATGACGACCTCGATTTGTAATATAATTTCACAGAAAGCATAAATTATAATACTGATATGGTATTCTAGATTGTCTATATTTTGCCCGAATAAAGATCCATAACTCGTTTGGTCAGTAGATATCTAATTTTTAAGATTTCTAGAGAATCGGATTTTTATATGTAATACTATGGCACTTAGCGGTGTTAACAATATTTAAAGCATTCAAGATTCCCGAAATTCTCATAAGTTCTATTTAGAAACAGTTCTAATGGATGTTAACAAGCAAGCGTGATTTTTTACACTCATCGTTTTAGAACAAAAAGCATTCCCCTTATATGTCATTTGACTTAGGTACCACCTATGGAAGAAGACTTATTTTTATGTAAAAATAAGTTCTTTCAATTTGCTATTTACAATTAAGTACTTCAAAGATTTACATATAAAGGAGCCTTCTACAAAACTTATACTCATAAATGGGGTCACTTCATTTACTAAATATTAAAAATAAACAAACTTTTGGTAGGTAGTCTTGTCAATAAGTGTTTTTATTTTTTACGTCACAGTGATAAGTATCTAAAAGAAGCAACTAGAGACGAGCCAATTTAACGATCGAGATACGTACGCCTTGGGAAAAGTCCAGCAGTGGACTAATGTTGGCTGAACACAATAGAAAAGAAGATTTTAACTGTGAAACTTTTTTTAAGTAATTCTAGTGACACAAGCGGAGTGTAAGTCTTGTAATGTAAGAGATGCATGCATTTGTTCGAAAATATTTCAAGTAGCTATTATTGGAAACGACCTTCACAAATTTCAAAAGATGTCCGGTTAATTACCTCAAAGCGGGCTCGACATTAACAAAATGGCTTCACATTAGACAACT
Organism: Erynnis tages; assembly: GCA_905147235.1. Lineage (NCBI taxonomy): Eukaryota > Metazoa > Arthropoda > Insecta > Lepidoptera > Hesperiidae > Erynnis > Erynnis tages. Next base: position 8,174,093 of record LR990087.1, read on the forward strand.
ATATAGAAGAATCTTGGCTCCGTATATTTGTTTAGTTTTTAATGTAACAATACGATAGAATTGGTTCGTCGATAACTACCGAAATTGTTTCTTAAATAAATAGTTTTTGCTCAGTGTTTATATGTCCAAAATTGTGTGTATTAAACGGTATTGGTGTTCTTCGCTTTATGGCTGCTTATGCCCCTCTATTAAGCACGGGTCTCTTTTCTCCCGCAGTATGATTGAAGCATCGCTACGTTGCTCCAATGTAATGCAGTCAATATCTATATTTTCATAATGGCAAATATTCATTTTTCACTTTACAAATTGCATTAGCATTACTGTTTTCAATTCATTTTAAACAATGTATTCGCGCTCATTTTAATCCCACACATGTTACTTTAACACTCGTCGATTTATGAAATGCAAATGAAAAGATAATTAGTGTCACCTCTTTAGCCTTTCAACTGGCACGCTTCCAAGCCCAGTTGATGCATCACGTTTGAAGTTAAATTCCTCGTTTACGTCAAAACATTTTTCTCTTGATGTTCTGTTCTGGATGACGCAGGAATAACAAATATTCGGTGTCGTCAAAAACTCTAACGAATGGTGTTACCGAATGTAGCTGTTGATGTGCGTATGCGAATTTTTGACCTATTTGTGTGGATTTCTCCTCTTTGATGATAAATGAGTCTGAACGCCAGTGAGAATGATTGCTACGTAATGCTAATCTCAACTTGGCTTAGAAAGCCCATACCTTTATTGACAAAAGGCTTACTCGGCATGGTCTTTGACGGTGATAGAAGGATGGCGTTGTTTATCGGCCGCGATCCTATTACCCCGGAGTGTTAAGGGAATCAAACAAGTTCGACTTTCAGTTGATGTGTGATAGGCAAGCTAGCATCAGTTAGAAATAGTTACATATTTTACTGAGGACTAAAACATTTTAGTCCTCATTAAAATATGTAAGTTCTACCTGAGACACGTTTATGATTGGCTGTGATAGCCCACCCTAAAATGCTAAGAAATCCTTACAAACAACTTCTATATTACTATTGGTAAAGGTGCGATGTTTTGCCGTTCTATCAAGATCATCACGAGAGGTTAATGTTGAGTCAATTAGGAAATCATCACATATGCATAATTTTCTCGTTAGCCGTGGTCTTGCTATGGTCCTGTCATAATCCCTCTTGTTCCGTGTCCGCGACAAAGATGACATTAAAGTAACACTACATAATTGGTAATAACGTTTTGTGGCTTCTCTGTAAGGCGCCTTGCGACCTTGGACGAGCTGGTTCAATAAGTACCAAGCAAGTATAGTGCTAATTGACCAACAGTTTTACTTACAGTGGTATTGATTGTATTGTCAGTTTTACTACTTGTAGAAACTTGACAGGTTCGAGCATTATGGGTTTTAGTTAATGGTGTTTAACACAATTTTGGACAAGACGCTGTTTTCTAGTTTATTTTTAATAGAAAACTGGAAGGAGGTACACATACAAATTTCAAATATTTTTATCCACTGTTAAGATTTTTGTTGTTGTCGTCATCTTGAAAATGTCAAGAAATAGAATGAAACATTTAGAATTTTGGAATGCTAAATCAATGTAATACAACCATTTCGGCATGTCATGCACATGTGAACTATATATAGCCCCATATAGGGGCTTCCCATATTATGGCATCAATTTACATATTTCAAGGTTTTTGTACGTAAATAGTTTCTTTTCTTATTACTTTGTTTATCTTTAGGATAGTTTTCTTTTACAGTGGGCGTCATTGAGGAAAACCGTACTTAGATTGGTGACCAGGCTGGGTCAGTCATCCAAATTGTAATAGCGCTATTCATAACCAACGATAAGTATTAACCCACAGTTAGTCTAGATTAATTGGAAGCTGCTTTAATTCTTCTAAATGTTAATGATAATTAAAGCATGATGAATAAATAAATCAGCGAGATTTCTTTTGTTAATGATGAATAAATCATGGTTAATCGGAGAATGGTTTTCGATCGAAAGAGGTTACCTACAGAGATTTTAACTACGATGTGCTGATTTAAACTTTATTTTAGTAAAAACGTTGTTGTTAAAGACTTCGAAATAACATGAAAACCAGCGTGACTACTAATTTGTGATCAAATGATTACGGCCAAACATCTTTCGTGTCAATGAATTCTGCTTCTCCAACTTTCAATGGTGACCAAACAAGATCGTTTTCATAACAAGCCTCTAATAAGTACCTGTTGCTTGTAAACAACCTGATCACCGTACACCGACGACATCGCTAAGTGATCGTGAATTCCCGCCGTCCATCTAATGGCGTCTATAAATAAACAGTCATTAATGCCGACTGAGTGGCTCCTGTCAGACTGCCGTGTATCATTGACATTGACATCCCCGCACGTATCATATTCGCTGGCGTGACCTACTTGCGACATTTTTCATCTGTTCCAAAGAATTTTCTGGGGTTCATTGTAAACATAATAAATTCAGGAAATCATCCGCTGAAACAAAATGCGCTTAGTTAGCGAAATTGGGACTTTCCATTTCATAGATCTTCTTTCTTGGATTTTCAAAAGGAGATCTGCTAGCTTCTTTCTCAAAGTTCGAGCATTCAATCTCTTCTTGAAATTGACAAGTTTTATAAATTCGTTTATATCTCTCCTGTCAAACATAGTTTATTGTTGACATCCCTACAAGTATCGTCTTTGCCAGCATGACCTACTTAGTTTACGATACTAATTCTATTTAAACGTCTCGAGTGTCATTGCAGCAGAACAAATGAAGATTGCGTAATTTTCTCCCTCAAAGCACAGGATTTTCTTAAACAAAACATCTCAACTTTTTTATCATGGTCTTCTGCTTTTCAAATTTTGCAAATATGTCGTTTTCCATTGATCAGTACAAAATTAACGGTAAGTGAGTAAATCTGCAATAGAATCCATGGCTTCTATCTGTTGCGTATTATTGACATTGACATCCCAACACGGGTCGTATTCGCTTACGTGACCTACTTGCAACACTATTCATCCCTTTATTCAATAGAATGATGCTTGGCTACCGTTCAATTGCTTGTTCCGGCCGGAGTTTAATCCCGGGACCCTTGTTCATAGATCCAATTACGTGACTAAGCAGAACATCTGGACTAAGTGGACTTATTTATCCCACATCTTACAGATACCCACTTAAGACCGCGGAAAGTTTAATTACTTTGAAAACTTTTGGCATTTCATGGTGCTAGTTTGGAGATAATTAAAATGCTCGCGCTTAGATTTTTCTGTTTTCTTAGGATCTAACCTAAGCAGTAGAATGCTCGGTATTTTTGAGAACGAGTACGCTATTTTCTTACTTGTAATCTTGTCTTAGGAGTATGTAGAGTTTGGATGAAAATAAAACATAATGGGTATATACTTCTGCAGAAAGACAGGTGTGCTAAGCCGGTACTAATCCTATTACTAACGAGTGTACCTAAGTGTAATAGTATAATGAGGCGTTTAGGTATAGCCATTCGAATGAGGAATTGTAAGCATTTTGTTTAAAACTATATTTATTGTGACAAATATTGTCTCGACGTTTTTTATTAGATTTAAGCTTATTCATGATGTTATTATATTACTATTCCTGACATGAACCAGTTTAAAGGGAAGGCAAAATTTAGCAGCAGTATCAAATCTTACTACGAGAGAAATCTCAACATAAAAACATTTATCCTTGTAAAATGCAAAATCAGGAGCGTATAAGTAGGTATGAAATGAAATATTTCCTTATTTATATTTTCTTTACTATTATAATCTTTATAAACTAAAACCTATTTCGTTACTTTGCAAATGTTTAGTTATATGACTGCCTTTCATTGCCCATATTCTTGCGACTATTCTTCAAAAATCTTTGTCGAACATTTGGTGTCATCAGAGAACGAGAAACTTGCAATCTAATATAGATTAGAATTGCGTGCTATACATGCTTTTACATGAAGGTATATTCTAAGATTGCAACTCTATTTTACGGTCTCTGTCTCCTGGCGTCTTCCTGCACCATATCCGTCACGCCACTCAGTGTCATTTGCATCTCGGTGCCTTGGGAAATTGCCTTTTTAAAAATATTGCTCGCTGTACTCACGGCTTCTTCTTTAAAAATAAGATTTTTAACTTCTCGCTTCCAAGATAGGGAAGTTCGTGATTTCGGTTTGATTGTCGGTCTCCGATGTATTTTTCATCAGGTCTCCATATTTTGTAGTCCTTGGAAGCTATTCTCATTGTTCCCATCAAGACGCCCGAACGTGTGTAAACAACATTTGACTTTAAAGTTGTCTACATCGTTTTCTGTTGTTTCTAGAACTTATCTACTTCGTTAAATGGTTTTGTAATATAAAATTAACTAGTTGCTTTTATGAAACATTTACATCCTCTATCGAACAATTATCCATCCAGTCAGTCTATCTTTTGTTGCTGAATATGTGGTTGTAGGTGTGTATGTACGTCCATATCCTTTTTTTGTGACGGGGGGGAAACCTTCATAGGTGCCCGAGAGCCGTGGGAGCGACTCCGGGTTATGTGGGATTCTTACCCACTAAAACCCCCTCGGTGGCCTGCCTCTGCGCATGTGGGGGGATCCGGGATCTCCAGTGGAACGCACCGGTGCGTACCTCCATATCCTGCCCAACCGCTTGGCTCATTTGCGTCTTCACTCCGGAGATTGCTTCTGAGATTACATGTATACGTTTCATATTAAATGTCTTCAATGTCTATTTTGAGCGTTCTATTTTACGCTTTAGTTTGTAATTAAAATATTGGTTTAGTATTTTTAATGTTAAGTTCAAGGCTATCAATGTCCAATATCATATCAATATACGGAAGCCAAAGAATGTTTTTATTAAATTATAGTTATGACAGTCGTCTGAGCAACTTTTAAAATGTTTGAACATAATTTATTCCATCTTTATTGTTATGGACTTCTTTTGAAACTGCGGGGCTTCGTTTGCGTGGATTTTAGAAATTAGTTCGTTCAGAGCGAGATTAAAAGTATAAAGTAGGATTATTACCTTCCCGAATCGAAATGCAATCATCCATCACACATCCCAAACTTTCGCATTTATAAAGCTAAATATGATTAGTTCGTTATTTTCCGACATAAACATATTTTTAATATATTCCATTAAGCTTGTTTTGGTCATGTGTAATGTTGTTGACTGGGTCAACCTGCTGTTATATTTTATTTATATTTGTAACTTTCTATTTTTATCTAATATCAATCGAGATGAAAGTGTATGCATTTGATAGCATCGGTCTTTTTATTTAAAAGTAATCGAATCAATGTTTTGCTGGCTTATGTAAAAACAGACGTTAAATAAGTAAGTAATTTAAATAAAGGAAAACTTATTTTGTCATGTCATCAACAGTAGCCTTAAATTTGTCATATTTAACATATGAAGGTGTATCTAAGGCTATATTTAAGGATTTTCCCATCTTTTATATCGGTATTTCATACCTTAAATCAAGCTTTAAATAGAGACCTTGTCTTTGCATTATTTTTCCACAAGCCATACATAACTTCCCAGAAGAATCTTCGCATAACTGCTCAAGATTTACAAACCAGAACAAAGTCAGTATAATTTGAATTCGCTTGCTATAATTAAAACTCTCAAGTCTTTCTTCTTGTCGCTTTGTTATTTTGTGCTCTTGAATGTAATTGCGAACTTTACATACCTCAAAGGCAAAACAATTTGCTTTATTGTTACGTTACAAATGACTGTGAACTTTGAACGTGAAGTAGTATTAGAAATATAATTTTCATTTAAAGTTAATATTGCTCGTAGTATGTAAAAGATTATGTCAATTGACAGCTCGTATTTTCTTTTTAAGTCTGTTAGATTAAGACTACTCTTAATAGGTGGTAGAACGATCTGTATATCTTGACGTCATCATGTTCTTCATGACCTGTGTTTGGGTTGGGGAAAAGATGCCGGAAATACTTTATTTGAAACGACCATTTTAATATTAGTGAGTAGTTGCCCATCCACGTACGACTTATGGTTGGAGTTCTATCTTATGTCAGGCTGGACAATAAACACCCACTGGATTGCAGTGACCCCTAACATTAAGTGTCCTGCACTTTTGCTCACTATAACAAAGGAATCTAGTTATAATTTAACATAATTTACACCCGAAATTATTTTGTCCCCAGACTCGACCAGAAAAAGCGCCTCCAGTAGGAACCCGCCCACCGCCCCCAGCACCAATAGTACCTCGCTCAGCAGACGGACCACGACCTCCGGGGTGGAACGGCCAGCCGAGAAGACATGGCTCCAGCAGGTTCAACGTACACAATCACAACCAGGAGCTGGTCAAACTACCGCCTATTAAAGGTATGTGTGAAAATTACCAATGTAATAGTTTAAGCGGAAGGTTTCACTGTCATTTAAGCAACATGCGCACAAGAGAAAGGGTTTAGCATGTTTCACAAGTGGAAGAAGCAATGGAATTAAGGATCCCTATGGACCGCAAAGCAGCAAATTCAAAGGCCGGTCATCCTTAGTTCGTTTTCCTGCTAGTTTTTGTCGCTTACGTGCAAACTTGGAGCGGTCTTCCAGTCGATGTATTTCTATCCTGATCTTTCTCAAAAAATTTGCTTCATCCCTTGTGTTTCGGTTAGGGAGATGAGTTTGGTTAGGGGGAGGTCTAAGAAGTCCTCAGAGGTAGCATCCATTTGTGTACGGCCGCTTGAGGTAAGAGATAACTAATCTACCACTTTATCTAGTTATTACAACTCTTTTTTGTCAAAAACTACAAATAAGAATGAATATGCTAGTTGTCGATGTTATTTACTTATAATTTTAATCAGTCGTCACAAATTTTCTAAACTTTTGCGAAATTAATTAAAATTCATGCCGGTATTGTTCAGAGACAGAACTTTCCTAACTTCGGAAGAGCTGGAAACGTTGGACTCTTGCACAAACTTCGTAACATGGAATGAACAGTTCTCTCATTCACTTTGGACACAAAGCACGTAGTCATTATATGAGTTCCTGCAGAATTACAACTAATGCACATGCCTCTGCTGCGTTTGTTTATTGTGGTTTTCCTTATCAGAATTATTGAGAAAACTAATTAAAGATTAATTAACAACAAAGGAAATCTCAATTAAAACCACCTCGTTGGTTCTAGCTTTAACCCGAGACATATCCAATTGTACCTTACAAATTACGAGATATCCAATTTTCCATCTCCTTAATTGCGGTTATACTCGTATCTGTGTAGATGTGCCAAATATCATTCAAATTTGTTCAGTAGTTTTTGCGAAAGAGAATATCAAGAATTATACCCAATCATCCTAACAAGCTTTTACATTTATAGCATCAATAGAGAATAGGCACAAAGGGAAATATGAACAGGGAAAATCTTGATTACCGAAACTTGTCTCAGATGTCACATAAACTTGAAATATGCGTACGAATCAATCAACATAGATAACCAAAACAAAAGTACCTAGTAAAATCAACGCCCCAATGAGTAAAATAGTTATGTTTCCTAGATAGGTCGGGGTTTTTGCGATATTTCTCGTGTGACTTGCACAGCTCGATCAAACCTCTTATAGAACTGATGTTTAATTGATGACTACGGCTATAATATGAAACTGTCTGTTTCATTGCAGGATCTTCTTAATCGCTCACTCTTGTCGTGATCGTGGTTGTTCTGATGGTGGCAGTAGTCGGTTAGCTTGCCCTTGATTAGTGTTGATGCTTTTCAAACTATTCATCTCCATTTGTTGCGATTCACCGCGTTTCGTGTGTACTGGATCATGAGGGCTTGGGCGGAGATTTTTATTTGATCCGTTCAGCGAGTTGGTATCTGTCCTCTTGAGTATATTCCCTCTATCTGGCCCTGCACTCTGACACTGCACTTGAACGATTTCATCTTTTAAATATCCCGGTTGTAACTCTCTTTATATCCCATTGTTGAGCGCAGGTCTCTAACCAACACGAGGGGAGGCCTCGAGCTTACTGCCCCACTCTGTTCCTAACCGCATTGGTTGATTGGAGATTAGTGGAATGGCCAACCCGTGTCGGGCGTCTTTCTAACAGTAGTAATACAGTCCATAGGGCATTCCACAAGGTTTAACGACTACTATCTACCGATAACATCTGGGACCTATTGCTAAATGCGCCCTCAGCAAGGAAGCGTGCATGTAATACACCACCGGTTCAGTGCTATCCGTTCCCCATATGTTTTAATATTTTTAATCGCTTGCAATCTGCTCGAGCAGAGGGCCTTTGAATCTGCCATAAAAGTTTATAAATCAAATTAATGTAGCCACATAGATACTAAGTCATTTTATCTTACCAAATCTCTAATGAACTTGCTCTATCTAATTATATTTAAATGAATTCATGCAACTGCACGACCAAATCTTATATAAGTTTCTATTTGTCACCTCCAGCTCATGTCACCTGTTTATGAGTACGTTGAACCTGTTCAACTCTATCAACTTTATTCGGTTTGAATAAAGTTTTATTACATATGAGATTTATTACTAATATTACTATTGTCATTCTATTTATCACTGGGAACGTAAATCTTAATTTATTTGATTAAATAATTATCTTATTGCAGACATTTTAATTCTCATTTCAATGTCCAATTGTTATTATATTTTTAATTACTAACAATTTTCTAATATGTAACCATTATTTTAAAACGACCTAAGGAAGACAGCGGGAAACCGTTGGATTCAGAGGGCCCAGGACCGGGTGGAGTGGCGTCGATTAGGGGAGGCCCATGTCCAGCACCACTGCTGGACATGGGCCTCCCCTAATGGCAGTCCACACTGCCAAGGGCTGAAAAGAAGGAAGGAAGGGTTTTAAAACTGAATATTTTAGGACTTGTTTTATTATTGTCTTGTGAACATTTTCTACGAATATTGAGGAAGAGTTGTATCAAGATTACTTGATTGATTTCGCTACCCATTGTACGAGAAGTTAAAGTTTACTAAGGCATCACATATAAAAATTAATAAAGTACATAAACATTTTCTACAAAAAATACAGTAGCTTTTGCCAAAATAAGAATTGTCCAATCTCTTGGAGATGGTCCGAGGGATAAGCTTGATTACCTATATGTGAGTCTTGTTTACGTATATCTGCGTATATCCATAATATTACAGATTTACGAGCTGTGCCCGCGACTCTGTTCAGGTTGAGCTTAATTTGTGGATATTTAATGTGCTAACAGAATTGTATTGGTAGTTAAAAATATCCCTTGTCCTTCATATCAGGGTAGATTTCTGATGAATGATCGTGATCCCGTAAAAATGTTAACGTTTTTTCCAATTTAATATATGCCATGGAGAAACAACGGTCAAATTTGAGATAACATCTCAAGATAACTGCGAACTTTCTACCTTTTTATACCATCTATAATATAAATGAGACGAATTAGATTTAAGAAGAAAACATTAAACTTGCTTAGTTTTATTTACCGTATTATCATATACGAGTAAAATGAATTTTTAACGAATCATTATCTCTTCTGTCTGCAATGTCTTTATAGTCTTGAATTTTAATTAATTTAAGTTTTGCACGTGAGGTAGATTTTTCGTGTAATCAGCTGACGGTGTACTTAGTGTTTTATTTATTATACGAGTATTTTATACACCATTTAGTTTATAGCGATATATTTATTCTGAATTGTGTCAAATGCTTGCTTTTGAATCAGTTTAATTCGAATGATTTCTGTCTAGTTTTCACATTGAGGAAAACATGCATGTTTAAGATAGGTTCTTCTACTTTTGTAACTTACAGAAGAACTGCTATAAGTTACAATTTCAACAAATGAAATTTGAATTGAATTTTAAAAAAATAAGTTGGAGTCTGCTGAAATCTAAAGTCACCACAGACAGTGATTAGAATTTTTACACCACACTTAAATTTCATTTCCATTTAAGACGTATACTATGACTCATAGTATTTATTCCAAACTTCCCACTAGCTATCTCCATTGATACACAATTAGATATCATTATTTAAGTACCTACATAATAAATGGTAAAGCCAAAGCAAGCCTAGTTTAGTAGTTTCTATAATAATATGATTAAAGGACTATTGACAGTTGGTCTGATGACAAATTTTTTTTGCCCAAATCGGACACGAAATATCGTAATGAATAATATCGGCAGGTAGACCAAGCTTTCTCACCCGTCGATATTTTGGTCACATGTCACCAATGTACATACAATTAAACCGATACTTTACCGATACTTTTTTTGATGTCGGTTTAATTTTTTAAAATTATTTTTTATTATGTAGATTGTAGGTATAGGTTAAATGTCTCTTGGCCTTACGTGAATAAAGAGCAAATTAAGCCTGCCGTAATGCATGCCATTGCAATGATTTACGCTCAACTTTGAACCACAATCATCATTACAGCCTCGTCGCACGCTAATTGTATATTTTTCACTTCAGTTACGTGCACACAATGTCGCATGCAATTATTGTGACGAATTATGAAGTATTTACCCACTAATGCATGTTCGTGATTGTAGCAGTGCCTTTATTTTTAGAACAGTTAATAATTCTGTCAGTTTTTACTACAAAACAGTTTCCTTAGTCAGTTATGGGATTTCTTTTTAAATTTTATTCACTAGGTACTGGAGTGTTAATAGGTTGAGCAAAGATAAAGATTGAATAATAATAAAGCAGATAGTAGAAAATTTGTTATGCGCCCTTGATGTACATATCTTCACTGTTATAGTGATACTTTTTATACGGCGGCGTTCAATTCGATGTGACCTAAGGTTATAACAGTCCTCAAAATTAGCAATGTATCTATTTACATCTTTAAACATTACTTTAAGTCTTTCTATACAATTCTCAGAATACCTGCTCACAGTGATTGCTCTATTTTAGAATACTTGCCTACTGCGAGTAAAACTTTACTCGTAAGTTAAGACGCTCGTCGCTTCAAGAATCCATAAGCTTACTGATGTAACCTCCATCTATGGATGTAATCAATTCGACGCAATGAATAGTAAACAAATATATTAAGGCAGCATAGTTGACTCTCTAAATAGTTACCGCATAGTTAATAAATTGATATTTAACGCTGTCGTGACGTTAATACCGTTCTTGCGGTTTACATAGCCTTGTGTCGCGATTTGTAGGCAATGTTGTAGTTATAAAGAGCAGCCTAGCCTATGTTCAAAATGGTGTCGGTACGCAAAAACGTGAGCACCGAGGCCGATCTCGATGCGCGTCGGAATATGATGGTCTATTCAAATTCAAAAGCTTTATGCAGCACACTTAATGAACGTCATGCATATTGCATCATAAATTTTATAGATTCATCTGTTTTGATCACCCCTCAGGCAAAACGTAGTCTGGGAGAAAAAGTCGGTTTTCTGCTGTAGAATTATTATTATGTTGAGTAGATAACTCTATGTTGTATCTATAGTTACTATACACTTTGAAGATAGTGCAATCTCGAGCGCACTTCCGCTTCCTACGCCTTCCAGTGCTCCTGAAGTGGCGTTCTATCCAAGAAATGTACGAACGACGAGAATTTAGTATTAAATATAAGTCTATACTTGAAGTCATTTTTATATGTGAGTTATTTATAATCGTCACAACCAGAGTCTTTTGTTTGAAGTTGAACCAGGTGCTTTCGATTCCCCAATCTAATCATGCCGACCAACTCAACCGACTAACCCACAAGACCAAATTTAAACACAGGATTTTGTATGAACCTGTCCTACATAATTGAAATACACACTGACATGCGATATGTATGCAATGACGTTGTCGTACGAACAACTTTTGCATGCGAAATGGCAATTAGGACACGGGGTTAAAAGAATTTATAAGATTTTAATAGCTAATGGTTGCACTTGTAATCTTATAATATTAAAGCCTAATTTTTTCTTCTGAAGCAGTTAAGAGTACCAATGACGAACGACATGACCCCGGTAACTTTGTAACAGAAAATATTGCTGCTATTAATTTATATCAATTTGTGATATTTTGTTCCAGTTACATAAAATAAAATAGCTTTGTCTCTATTCATTGCGTTTACTCCACGTGTTTATCCCATTAAAGCTATTATAGTTGACACTTGACATTTCCACCCCTTACAAATGTCATTTACTAGGTTTTTAAGAAACTCGTTTCCTTCATGTTATTATGTTCTTGTCCGCTAGTTTCATGGAATCTGTTCTTATAGCACATTTGGTTTCAGATTAGGCTTTGGTGTCCACTACTTCGTCCTTTACTTCTTTTATATTATAACATCTTTCTTAACTTATTCCACTTACTGTCTCATGAGTCATATGTGATACATAGGCATTGTATTGTGTCTACGTTTACCGGCAAAGTGTTAACGTTTGTTCACTCTACACAGCTCAGCTTCCGATACTTATTGAATTAGGTTAAAGGTCATTGCCGTACCTACTGCTTTAATAGGGTCTAACTTCATCCATTAGCTGTTAATGCTCTTCTCTCATCAAAATTACGTGAGATCTTGCTTAGTGCCTCAGATCCGTTTCACCACTTTACTCGGGATCCTCAAACGCTATTCAATTCTCTTCAGTGTTATTCAATTTGCGCTCTATACTTAACTTACTTCTTATGGACTTTACATTCCCTCTATCATTTCTTACATTTCATCACGTACAATTTATTATTTCTTTACTATTATAAATTAACATATTTTTGGGTGGTAGAACCATAGTAGATCCCCCAGGGAGGTGCCTTATTAATCATCATGTCTTGTGTTTCGGCTGGGGAGGTATGGTTGTTGGAGATACTTTATTTGGGGCGAACATCTAAGTCCTCAGGAGTAGCAAAGCACTCGCCAATACAACCTTAGATTGACAGATCAAATTTGGGAGAGTCGCGCTTATGAATAAAATATGTCTGCATATGTAAGATTTATGTGTTTTAATGAACATTATTTTTGTCTATTAGATAAACTCATCTTCGTCTTAAATCTTCTTTTAATTAGGTGAAAGGTCGTCAACACTACGATTATAATCGGGTCTAACTTCGTCAACAGACCGCTTTTATCTTAATTACCAGCGGCCTTGTAAAGTGCTCTGTATTTTAGCGGGGCTTTGCCACTAAGCTGAGGCTTATACGCGGTCTTCTAATGCAGCTCTCTTCACAGTATTAAATTGGAATATTCGTTGTTTATTAAATAAGAAAGCATCAACATTTTCATTAATCGAAAGAGTCTAAATTTCTTGGCGTTTATTTTAGGTTTCATTCACATCATCTTATCAAGCATTAGCCTCATCTGTTGATACTATTTTTATTATTTCATATTTAACATCATCTGTGGTGTATGTAGGTAACCCTTCGATCAACAATACACTAGATATCGGGTCACGTACAAAATCAAAACTTATACTGTCCGCGTGAATACATACTTATACATCTTCATTTGTTTACTAACGAAATAAGAGAAACGTTTTAAAACAGTTGTAAGTTCAACCTAATTACAACCATGACGCCTAGCAATAAGGTAGCAATTCTTCAAAATATTATTTTTCTTACAATCATTCGTCACGAAAAACGAGCAAAGCAATAAATTACTCCCGTCACTTAGAAATGAAAAGACATAAGTTAAACAACATTTTATGTGAAATTAACCTTAACGAGCTATAAATAAAGTACTTTTTCCCGTTATTACCTTGCGAGTTACATCCTTTGGTTTCGTTTCAGTTTGCTTCCTCAAATTTAACTACAGAAGGTATGGAGTCGCATTGAACACAAAAATAATTTAGTATATTATTATGCACGAAAGTTTAGTTACAATTATTTATATTGTGGGCATCTACGAGTATGTTTGATAGTATACATACATATATGTTATTTTGTTACCGTTTTGTTGTGTGTATGTTTATTTATGTGTATGTATTATATGTTTTTGGCCAAGGTGTCTATCGCTGTTGTAGCTAGTAGGTACCTTAGTATTGTAGTCGTATTTAGGCATACTGTGTACAGATGTGGATGAATGTGAACAAAGGGATTCTTCTGGGTTTTAGGGTATCACAAACCGTAATATTGAAAGTACGGTCGTGTTTAGACATACTTTGTGCAGATGTGGATGAATGGGAACAAAGGGTGGTAAAAGTGCGAATCGACAATAGTTTTTGTCACAAATAAAAATATCACTAAATTCCACAATATCTTTATATTCATGTTTACAATCTTCATAATACATGTACAGTTTAGTGCAATAATTATATCAAAATAATAATTAAATATCGGTAGCTTTTTTACATATATAATGTAACCTGACGTCAATAAATTTTTGAACCACTGATTTGAGTAAATAATTTCGTGATTGTGTTTATCTCCTCCAGGAAACACATTCTTGTCAATATATAATTTTAAAACTGATGTCCATAGAAAGTCGAGATCCATTCTGCACACGTGAACGGATTGCTCGGAAAGCTATAATAAAAAAAGGAAAGCTAAAGTTTGTATTAACCAATTTTAAAAATCTAGTAACAAATAAATTATTACAGTACAAATCTACTCCATGCATCTATTGTTCTGTTACACACACTTTTGCGCCAACGTTGGTCAAACATTTGTAGCGGTGATATAAAATCGGTAATTTTGATTTAAATTTGATATTATATGTTAGTTTAAAGCTTAAAATACAACTTATTCTACATGTACTTACCGAAAGTAAGACACTCCGGCCGTTAAATTGTTCCTTCGGGCATTATTTTTGCAACTTTTGAATGCACATTGCGGCATTGTGACACGTGTTTACATTGGCTCTTTTACAAGCGAACTAAATAAAATTAGAGCTCACATTTCAAGTGAGCTGTTATTCACCGAGACGTATTTTTTGCGCCGACCCGAAATCTAGTGTATTGTTGATCGAAGAGGTAACCTTAATAAACACAAATTAAAATAATGTACGTTCACTTTATTATATCCTGTGCTACGCATGTAACTTGACTGGTTTAATAGTGTGCTCGTAGTGAAAATCTGTAGTCTACGGTACAAATTTAAAATTTAAATGTTGTTATTTATAGTAATTATATGTATGTACCTACTCGTAGTTGTTATTTATTACATTTAATCATTTTCATTCGCTAATTTGTCATGTTCTTCACACGTATTTTTAAAGGGCACATGTTAAAGGTCGTCGGCATTACGCATAATATAATCAGTTCTAATTATGTTCGTTAACCGCTAATCCGTCTATTTCTCTCAATACCACAGATAAAGATCTGAATAGACGACGCAAGTTCGCGCATAAGTATAAAAACCGAACGTACAGCTTTTTTACTAATTTTTACTACTTACTGAGACAAAAAAAATTAGCGAGTAAAATGAATTATGCAATTAATTACTCATCATCATTCGAATTGATCGTCATAATGGTGAGTATGTACTTATCAAAGAAACTGATTTTATTCAAGTTATTGGATTTTTCAGTGCAGACTAAATGAAACTGTGATAACGGTTGTACAATGTACATTACACAAACTTTTTAAATATTGACACTGAAAGGACTTACATTTGCGTGATCTATTTAGATCTATGTCTCTACACAACACGGCATACTGTGGCCTTGTCCACTGACCTTAAGGGACGAAGCTTCGATACGTTACATACAAGCGTCGGTGTCTGACGTTACTTGTGTTTCACCTTCTATTGTGATCAAAGGAGAATTTTTCACGCATGACCAAGCTGTGGAGGCCTCATATGGGTTTTAATTAGCGGTGACCCACCCAAGTGACACGTATGACTAATTCCGTCCTCATAATCTTGGCTTTATTAGCAAGTGATTATTGGAAGGTTACTTGAAACATAAAACATAGTCACTGAAATGTTTGATCTTCCAGATTATTTTCAAACGAACTTTGTCAAGTGCGGATATGTTTGTTTGCATTATTCAGTGTTTTAGCATTTTTTATAAAATCACATTTTAGCAATTTTTCAGCGTGTCTACAGTTGGAGTGGCTGGTTGTGTAATAAACCACATAATTCTCAATATTGTGATAAAACTTCCCCAGTAATTGTTTACGTTATAGATTGCGCTAATAACAATAACGGACGGTTGCGTATAAATATAACCATATCATTATGTAACTGCAAGGTCGCCTGCATCACCTGCATTCAATTTTATAGCTTAAATATTTTCATTATTATTTAGAATGTACTTACGAGTTGTTTATGTGTTTTAGCTTTGACATCAATAGTTCAGTAGTTAGTTTCAAATAATTGAACTATAAATTGTAATGAAATGTATATTTTGCTTTTTAAACTGTGTTTAGTTATGAACTGTGAAACCGTTAGTTGTTCGTATTGCTCCATTTGGAATTCATAAAAGTAAGTGTAACTTGATGATAAGCTAAACCCAATTATAATTTGTTTTGCATTTTAGCACGCGTTTATTTTAATCTTTTAAATTTTCCCGAAAAGTGATTGCATGAACAATGGCATTGTCCCTATCCACTGGCAATGTTGTCTTAATGGAATGTTTCCATAACATCTTGTCAGTAACCCATTAATGACCCACTACAGGGTCGGGTCTCCTCTCACAATGAGAGGGATGTAGACCTTCCACCACGCTGGCCTACTGCGGGTTGGTGGACTTCACATACCTTTGAGAACATTTTTTTTTTGAACTCTTCCTGGTTTCCTCACGATGTTTTCCTTCCGTAACAGGGGGTGAAATTTAATTTTATAAAGCGCACACAACTTTTTTTACAAAGTCATTGGTCATGCGTTTACAAAGCCACTGGGATTCGAACCCGGACCCCTCGATTCGAGGTCGAATTCTAAAGTACGATATGTACGTTTGCGCTACTGGTTTCTACTTAGTCTTATCATATTAACTGCTCTCCAAATAACTGTAACTGATAACACCTAGAAACTAAAGGTAGGTCAAACGATGATAGTGGACTCATTGCCAATTGTATCGGGTTGAATTTATCTGATTATGGGACCAACATAATGGCCTTGCGATAAGATAGCGTGTCTTCCGGAGGCAAATAGAAGGCGGGCTTACAAATGATGTGATTGCTGTGATTAAGACCCTCCTTTAAATGATTAATTTTATACTAAACTCCTTGTGTTTTTAATCCTTCTTCACCGAAACAGGAACAGGATGTTGTAACATGATGTAAATAAAGCACACTTTCCACAACCTTAATTGGCTACACACTTCATAATTTTCCATTCATACACAATTAACGATATCAACAATTAATATTGAAAATAATTATTGCAACCATTAATGTTGACAAGTGCCTACTGAGTGAGTCATTCGATTTGATAACAATTAAGAATCGATCGCGTATAAGGAGGAGTGATGTGTCTGGCGGGAATTCGGCTGCCGTAGGGTGCCGTGCTTTAGGGGAGCACTCACGGTCATGCCACCGAGCCGAATGGAATGATATACGGCCATATTACATGGTGGATTCTGCGGAAGGTCTACACGGGCTGTCTTCGGATTTTCAGCTCAGCAAGACCTTTTCGTAATGAGTATATAGACGTCTCTACATATACCTCATAATAATATGTTTAATTTCTTTTATTCAAGTATGCCTTCGTAGTAATGCCTTCTCTTTCTGCGGGGATTTCATAAGTGTCCGGCACTTTCTATTTTCGTCTCTCATTTCTGCCGCTCTGGGCAATTGCCCTAGAAAGATCCTGTTCATCATGGTGTCATGCCTTTGAACCGTGAAGGAGCGAAACTACATATTATGCCTATTTTAGTTTACTCCAAGCGGAGACGTCGTTTGTGTAAAAAAATTGATTGAACATGAATGGTGATATTTGTTTGACTTAAGGCGTTTGGAACCAAGCCAAATGGCGAGATCGTGAATGACCTTTACCGCGTAGTTTTCCCCTAAGGCTTACCGACAAGGTCCCCCTACGTTTGTGGAAATTCTCTGTGTGCGTGGAAATGATGTATGGACAATGCGAATTTTGGGGATCCTTAGTACCTACTGCCTAAGATTATGGCTTATTATCGACTTAAAAAAGGAGGTTAGAATACAAAATTTAAATTTCGTTCCCTAAGAGTTCCATACTCGTACATATCCTGTGAATACCGACGCGGTCGGTGCCGGTCGCGCGTACTGCCGATACTACAAACGTAGGCTTAAACATGTGTTCAAGATACATACCTATGGTACATATAAAAATGCAATAGAAAAATTGTCGTTTATTTAAGAGCTTTCCACTGTTTATTAATTGTACAACATGGTCTTCCAATGGTACATCCATTAAGACGCACCTTTATCGCAAAGCAAAGAAAGTTTGGTAAGACTGTCACTAAATTCATTTGAATTTTAACTTCCAAAGAGAAACCATTAGCACATTGAAGGTACCCTCTAGGCTACTTCCTATTTGGTGGACCAGCTACAATTATTTATACGAGTATATTCGGAACCCTCCGTTTCTCGCTCACGCTTGACGTTATTCGAAAGTTTTGAATGCAATGGGTTGCGGCGTCGAACCTTTTCGTGACTATTATGATGATGCGGAAAGGGGACGCTTCGAGGCTTTTGCGGGTGCTTTATGTTTTCCTTTTGGAAACGTTCATTTGTCTTTCTGGAAGTTGATACAGTGTATTATATAACTGCTTAAATATTACACTGCTTATGACATTTCTTGAATGTTCGGCTTTTGACGCTTTGCCTTGCTTTTGCTTTTTTGACTTCGATCGGTCAATTACAATTCTGTTTTTGAGAGAATATTTTAGTAAAGAAACTTTCATTTCGAAACTGAAACACTGAAAGCGGTTTACGGTATCATGTTGCTATTGTGAAAGCTTACTAACTACGTGAAGTATTAATTTAGCCTAGAACATGTGTATTCATGTATAATCCGCTTATTCTTGCTAAATATGTTATGTATTAGGATCGTCTTAAATATTTCATATATTAAACAGTGATGTCATGGGAATACGTAATCAGGGAAGTTTCGGCTATATATTCAAGTTTATCGCTCGAATAGTCGACCCTACTGTTTCTTACACCCCAATAGAACCCCCGGTCATAATTTTGTCTGTCAAGATTCTTTTTTCGAAGTGAAATCATAGTTACACAACAGAAGCAAACCGATGTAACCTTCGGGGTAAGAAATGAGATCAGTAGACTGAATTTTGAAGAAAAATAGGTACCTACATGTCTGCTGTTGTAGACCTACTTGCCTGTACTGTGATGTTACGTACCTACGCTGAAGGAAAACAGCGTGAGGAAATCTTCATGCCCGAGAGTTATATAAATTAAAACATTATAGAGAATAATATAGATAATATAGATACCAATCCGCATTGGAGCAGCGTGGTGGAGTATGCCGCCAGGCCTCTTGTGGGGAGAGACCCCTCCCCAACATTGGACCATGATAGGGGCAGCCATGGATATTACAGAGAGTAAGATGAGACGAGCCGGAGATCGGGCTCAGTGGCGCGCCTTGAGAGAGGCCTATGTCCAGCAGTGGACTACCGTTGGCTGAGAAAGTGAGAGAGAATATTAAGGTTCGCGATGGCCGATTGCCGCAATGGAGGACTAAGGCCTTCCTTCCTTCTATTCTGAGGCGAGACTAGAACACTATCGTCAAAGTATTCATACGGTAAATGTCAGTCATTAGTATGTCATATTATTATGTCAGTCTGTCTGACATTGGCAGCTCAATACGATCACTATACGAAACTGCGTAAGTTCATGTACGAGGCATAGACCCTACAGCGGGTACTTTCTAGACATAGCATTAGAAGAATGTAGTCTTATTCTTAAATTACCCAGAAAATGTGTAAAATAATATCTTGTCTAACACATTCAAGAGATACAACGTCTCATGAATGGGTCATGAGACGTTGTATCTCTTGAATGTGTTCTGATACGTCATCATTCACTTGAATGAAGCATATTTTGAGCGCAGTACTGTGAAGGTGGTTTCAACAAGTATAATTAGCTGCTGCGAAGCCGGGGCATTACAGAGAACTCCATCTGAAAGGAACCAGCGTCGCTCCACGCGAATATAATATGGGTCAGACTCTGACATCAGAATGTGAAATGTGTATTCGTATTATGATGCTATAACTGCTTTGAAATCTTTTTTGGTGTTAAGACCGCGCTCAGTTTGGACGCTGATGACAATGCCAGAGCTGATCGTAGTCAGATTTTCGACTCAGAAGAAAACAAATAAACAAATAACAGTACTTTCAAGTTCGTGAACTCTATATTTAACTATAAACTACCAGCCTTTGATGTTTTGTGTTCGGAACACATCAGCTGATTGGATGATCGCGGTATTGGACGCCGAGTTTGTTTATTGTCCCAAAAAGAGGCCGCGGCGGCGCGTGCCGACCCCTGACCTCAGTCGAAATATACAGTGATACGCCATCACCAGGGCTGACGCATCATTGATGAAGGCAATAAGCCCAATCAGCGTGTAATTATTAAAAATACGAAGCAATAAAGAAAACGTCGATGTTGTTATCTTTTCAAGAGGATTCATAGTCACATGGATACGAACATCGTGCATAGTTCAAAAAATTGGTTTAGGACTTCGTTTGATATTCATACAAACTATAACCTACACATTGTTATCGTTAGGTCTATAAGGTTTTGGTCTAAATAAGGATCTCATATTTTGATCAAATTATGAAAGCACCGCAAAGCTTTACACAAATTGTAATCTTTGAAAGGAGTTCGAACTATATCAAATGTTTATCATTAGCCCTTTGCGTTAAGGTCTGTAAGGTCTTTTTTGGTAAATCGTCGAGAGCGCTGGACAGCCCTAGTATAGGTTGCATAGCGCGATTGCGTGTGCGGGAGGCTTGCGGGGCGGCGAGGCGTGCGCGCGCAGTCAGAGCGACGTCGCGGCGGAGGGTCGCGGCGCGTGCCAGTCCGGCCGCCCCCGCAGCTCGCTCCGGTCCCGGCGCTGCCGGCTCCCGTTCGGATGCCGCTGCCGGCCGCCGCCTGCGATGGTCCACGCCGGGCCGGCCGCGCGCGCGCCTTCACGCGCGATGTTCACCGCCGCTGAGAGCAAGCCGCGTCGTGCCGTCTCGCCGCTCGGTATCCCCAAGTCCCCCTCGTTCCACTCCGGCCTCGATCTCGTCGCGAGCCAGACCACCAAGCGCTCCGAGAGCGTCACCGACGTAGCCCGCGCGTTTCGCTTCGCCCTGTTCGGCATGGAGGGCCAGGGGCCGCCGCAGAAGGCGCCGTCGCCGCCGGACGCGCGCTCCCCGCCGCCCCTTCCCGCCGCCTCGCCCGAGCGCTCGCCGGCACCCGCCGCCGACAAGGAGAGTCTGATGGTGCAGCTGCCCCTTCTCAAAGGTTCGTTCCCAACGGCGTGTGTACGCGACTCCGCGCTTCCACCGCCCACGAGCCGGAACACGCCTGTGTTTACAAACCGAACGCGTCGTATTCAACCTTCAAATATCCGCTCGCAAAACGATCGGGTCTATTTCGATCGCAAGTTCAATAAATTATTGCGGCCATAGGGAATCGCCCGTAACGGACTCTCTTATCACAACCGCGCGTCCGTGACGTCGATATCGAGCAAGAAGGAACGCGCTATGCATGATGACTAAATCAGAGTAGGTATTTACCAGTCTCCACTAAGCTGAAAAACACATGAAAAATTCGGTCACATGGCCGAAATGTCCGAATACACCATTTCGGCATCAGCAGTATTATTCATAGCGATGTAATGTTGTAGCCGGTAATGGCGAAAACGCCGCAGAAATATATCGACCCACAGGCGGCCGGTGGTCGCCGGCTAACTGTACAAGCACACACCATGGGAAATTAAATGCGACATTACCATGACCTGCAATACATATGGATTTCCGATTAGTATTGTTCGTGCATCGTAATATCTAGGTTAAGAGTTGCTCCGAGTATGAAATAGAATCTTTCCTTATCATCCACATTAATTTTCAAGGTGTAGCTTACATTGTTAGTCATTAAAATTAAGCGAGAATAGGCCGGTGATAAGCCTGTTTTCGCTTACATTGTTTATTGTTAGATTTTCTCACGTCCGGCTAATCTCTTAAGATTTAGTGCACATCTCCTGTACCTACTATCTTTTTAATTACTAATTTTACATTTTTTTAAATGTAGTAAGTCTTAGGGGCAAACATTTAATAAAGCCAACTGCACCTGTCTGTCACCTAATAAACTGCTCAGAATTTGTCTTGTACCTTCTTAGTACCTACTTCTAACATTTCAATGTGAGCACTTGCCTTTGATTGTAGCAGGATTCTTAAATGAGGTCACATCCGATAAAGGGTTTAATCGTCGACACATCGTAAAGGCTGCTTGTACGAGGAGGTATTATGTCGTCAATGTCGTCACGTAGAGCGATATCTCTTAAGATATTACTCGTGCTTACTTCCGCAACAGTTATGACATTGAACCCTCCAGTCTCCCATGTGAGTGGGTTTAAGGTTGAAAATAATAAATTAATGTTATTACTTGGCGTACCTACTTATATGGCGGTGATAGCCCAACGTGGTGGACTGAGGCCTACATGCCTCTCATTGTGAAAGGACACCCGACCCTGTGGTGGGTCATAATGGTGGGTAATGGGTTACTGACACTGACACTTACTTAGCGCGCACATAATATAATTCGCCTTAAAGCTCCATGTTCTGTGGCTCATGTCTTGTGTACCTTGGTAAGGAGGGAGGTGTGGTTGCCGGTACCTTATTAGCTTACCTTAGGCGAGCATCATTATCGTTATGAAAAGCAATGCGGTCACGGACGATTTCAAAAATTAAGTAGGTACTTCTATTTGAGATTTACTTGGGTTTTGGGACTATACGTGGCTTCAACGACTATCATTGAAAAGGTGGAGGTTTAGTCGACAGCCTATCGGCGAAAAGAGTTCCAGCCCTTTGTGATATTTGAGACAAGCAGAGTGTATCCAAGATGCAAATTCCGATACTAAAAAAATGGGTGACCACTCGTTTACTACCAATATAACGGATTTTCTGGTTTACTACTGATTTATAAATTTTCCTTTATTTTCCTAAGAGGTATGATGTCTAATATGTTTAAGATTAGACGTGGGTGTCTAAGGGCTGCAGTGGCAATGCTCGTTTACTACGGATATATGTATAAAGAATGTTTTTACTGCGACCAATCAAGCGTGTCTATCGAGCACGGAGCTAGTTGGCCATCAATGAGTCGCGACCACGCTGAAATTGAATCAGTTCACATACGGCTGATCAGACGATATATCTTTTATCGTCTCTAAGCAAATAAAACAAATAAGCTCTTTTAAAGTACTATAACAAACTAAGTGCTCTCCGGAAGCTTTCAAATTCGAAGCGATTCGTAGATAAGGATATTGATTTTTATTTGACCAGCAGACTGTGAATTTTATCATCGCTTGCGTCATAAGGGTTGTTTGAAACATGAGTGCAGTACAGTGGTAAAGTGTCGTTTAGGGTCATTGAAAGGATCTATTTATCTATCTTTAGAAACTCAACGTTTGTGATTTGTGTCCTCTTGGATTTTTGTGTGTGATTATTATCTGATAGTTTGTTGTACGTAGTGTTATCTGTCTATGCCCGATAGATGAAGCGAAAGTTATTGTACCAGTAAACGGTAGAGGTAAGGACGAGATCTATTTATATATATTTAGAAACTCCACGTTTGTGATTTGTGTCCTCTTGGATTTTTGTGTGTGATTATTTATTATCTGATAGTTTGTTGTACGTAGTGTTATCTGTCTATACCCGATAGATGAAGCGAAAGTTATTGTTCCAGTAAACGGGAGAGGTAAGGACTGTTGTAACTGGCACATCAGTCTACTGCGCGGGGAAACCATTTTGTCTTCAACCCATTAGTGACTCACAGGCATGCAGATTTGTTCGCCATATTTTTACTGTAAATTCTAGTGGGCCTGGAAGAAAAACAAAATTTAATCTTGCGAAACACTCATTAATAGAGCCAATTGGCACGTGCCACTTGGATTCGGATTCGGACCTCCGAATCAGAGACCGAGTTATTGCCTACTGACTTGAGCTATCAACGCTTCAAGAAACTTTAGGTTTAGAGAAAGAAATTTTTATATAAAACAACTTAAATTAATACTAAGGAAATTAAATATTTTATTTTATTATAAAACAATATAATATAATAATATATGTATAATAATAATAATTAAAGAACAATATGGGGATTACAACAGATTTCATTTACCTTTTCCTAAAATTGCAAAAGAAATTCAAAGGAAAGAAATAACAAATACTTGGATTCCTCTCCCTGTCCGAGTTGAGAAATTAAATTTGTGAAAGTATGCGGGACTCCGGCGTTTTCACAGAATCTCAGACTAAAAATTCAATATAACTATGCGCAGTCCTTCGCTACACCTTTGTGATGGAATTTAGAATATGCGTCTGCTAGTAAAATTTGCCTTTTTGGAAATAGAAAGAAAATTTTTGGACATAGAAATAGAGGAATCTAAAAGTGGTTACTACACGTATTCAAAAGTGAAAACATTTTGCTTTAACGCTATAGGATTACAATATATTCAAAGTTTTAAAGTATTTCTTGTGTATCTAAATGCTACATGTAAAAAAGTAAATTTTAAGTACCTACTTGCTTTATTTTGTTGTGTGAGAAGGCCCACTTGATGTGACATCAAACATGGTTAATGGACACTTGTAACTATCGTACTTGTAGGTTTCGTACTCAAAGGTGCAAACAAAATCCTGAGGCTCACCCCTTGTCCTTATGGCCATGAGGCACGCAAAAGTTGCTTGTACGACAACATCACTGTATACATTTTATCACATGTCAGTGTGTATTTCAGTTAGAACGGTTACGTACAGAGCCACGTGTTGGTTGGTTTTTTCAGAAAATTATGACAATATCTTAGACATAAATAGGTCCGCATATGCCTTCATAATCTACATTTCTAAAATCATAACAATTGTACTGTCACGATTCATAAACCTTGTTAGATATATTTAAACTACTAACTCAAGTTAAATTGACCGAGAAAACATTGAATAATTCATGTGATTCTACTTTCGTTATTTCTCATTTAGCATGCAATTTATCTTCATAAGCACCTTGACTATGAACTGTTGTACCTTTAAATTCATGCTAATGCAAAATAGTAGGTTTTGCAACCTCTTATTATTTCTATTATATACCTACTAATAGTCTAAGATACCTAATAGAAATAACTTTCACCCATCGTTTAATGGATGAAAATCTTTGTATATTAATCTCGAAATTCATCAATTAGCTGAATTAGCTGACGAAATCTGTCCAGATTGTTTTATTTTTCGACACTCTTAGATGTTGACAGTACCAACTTCCAATGACTAATGATCAGTTAGATAGCATTCTGTTCTACTAAAATTTGGTCACCAGGCAACATCTGTATTTTCAAACCCATTTATAATCTTAGATAGTATATCGTATTCAGGGTTAACCCCTTAGAGAAATGATCAAATCACGGATGATGTTAAATTACAACTCTTGTACGGTCATTTCCCTAACAAAAATGAGTAATTTGATCAAATATTTAAAATTATTAAACGTATCGTCAGGTATCATTTCACTAAAACAAGTGAAATGATACCTGACGATACGTTAAGGAAACCTGCCTTAAACGAAGACTGTCAGCCTTTGATCGAACAATTTCATTAAATTCTGCCGCTACTCCGACACGCATTCTATTTTAACGAAAATTGTACTCGGAGACTGTCGTGATTCGCGCATACGCCTCATTTCATCGAACTGATAAAACGAGTATTCTATGCGACACTGTTCGGTTTTCGGAGAGAATGTTTAATTGGATTCGACCCAATTTGCCGGGATCCATTCGCGCAGATCAGAATACTATGGAACGATGATAACTTTTCATAAAAGCTCGGACAATTCAAATTACACGCAGCGGATTTTGGTTCAATCAAGCGTGGCGGTTTTCAGTTGACTTGAATTGAAATACGAGTACCTACCGGTGCAATTGAAAATGATGAAATTTTGTCAAAGACTTAAAAGTGCTAATGTTATATAGATGCAAAGGTCTTTAAATATGGGTGCTTGTTTATTTCAAGCGAAAAGAGGAACGGATTTGGATGAAAGTTGGTAAACATTATGTTGGTGTATTATTTAGCTCTTCCTCGACCCAACTCTAAAGTTGACATGGAATAATTAAGGGACAGATCTAGTTTATAATATTTAAACCTGACCGAGGTCTTGATTATATGAAATTGAATATTTAAGCGTCTGAATTTGAACTTTGAAAAAGCTCTGTTGTGAAATACACACAACAGATCACAAACGTTCTTTATCATTAACCGTTCCCCTTTATTTTCTGGCTCTTGTTTTTTTGTTTGTTGTAGTATTTCCGTATATACTTAACATTTTCTTCAAATTTCCGTATCATTGTCCCCAGATGCGCCGGCCGCCGAACGCGAACAGTTATTCGTACAGAAGTTGCGCCAATGCTGTCTCCTGTTCGACTTCGCGGACGAGCCGCTGTCGGACCTCAAATGGAAGGAGGTGAAGCGCGCCGCCCTCCTGGAGATGGTGGAGTACGTGACGTCACAGCGTGGCGTCATCACGGAGGCGATATACCCGGAGGCTGTTAATATGGTAAGCAGCGTTTCGTTATGATATTCCTTCTTTCCCTCCTTCTCTTAGGATAGGCCTTTAAAGACGTGCCACTGAGTTCGATCTTCAGCTCTTCTCATCCAGTCCCATTTGAATCTATTATTATTGTATACATAATTTTGTACATTGAAACAAAATTAGGTCAAAGATAGATCAAAAATATTTGACTCATTTTCATGTGGATGAATCCCATCTATTATAAACCAAGATATCTGAGTTCAGAGCGCACAGCAAACCGCAATATGAAGGTATCACAGCATATGGAGGATTAATCGGATTATCCCCCGCCTGTCCCCTCTAGTGGAGGCTGTATCCGGCCTATGATTGGCCGGAGTTTATACATCTTAACGCGATATTTCGATTAGTGCTGAAGGGGGGGTGACGGAGGGACTTTGATGAAGGGTTGAATTATTTTGATAGCGGTCGCGTCCCGTCGTTTAGGAAACCACACTCTAATATTTAGTAGAATTGTTAATAGACGGAAGATGGTGTTGGGAATGAGATAGCTAGCCACATCGTTTGAAGGACTGATTACCCATAATTGTCCATTTCTAGGACAAGCTATGTAACATAGCGTTTAACGTTATACGTAAGAAACGTTTTATTTATTTAATATTTCTGTACACAACACACAATATTATTAGAAGATGATAGAAGCGACACGTATTGGTTCAAACGTTCTGCTTGTTTCAAATTGAAATTTTTCCAGCAGAGCTAGGGTAGGAGAAATAATACTAGAATAAAAAAGCAATTCTTGAGGGAAAGTTTTTCTCAAATAGAGTTACTTATTCTACCACCTGAAGACAGTATAACACCTGTTACAGTGTCTTATATGGGCCAAATACCTACTTATTTATAATATACTTTTGGCATAGCATAGCTAACGTGCTAAAACTTTTCTACTATATGTATGAATATGAACTAAGTCACTCGTTTTTACAATAGAATGGCCACTTGTGATGTGATGGCGACGTTGTTTACCCGCACGGCGGTGAAAGCGCCTGACGTCATCGCTTGAAGCGCCTTAGGGCTAGCACCACTAGCTGGGTCATTACCTGCATCGTGCATTTTTAATACCTTGATTGTTGATGTAGTTTGACCACACTAAGTTTTATCCCACTAATATTATAAGTCGTTTCGAAAGTTTGTGAGAGTATATGAACGGATGGATGGATAGGTAGGATATTTGTCTTACCCCTGTAGCTAGGGATTAGAATTCCTACGCTACGGTATCTCCTGCCTGTCGTAAGGGGCGACTAAAGGGAACTTTAGGGCTGCGGCAAGACTAAGAGCTCGAACCGTCTAGCAAGCAAACTCGGCAAGGACGGCGGTGTGTAAGTGCATATCGTCATAAACAGTTTCCCACGGGATGAGTCCGTCAAGGGCGCTCCATTGGAGATCCCGGAGCTCCCCACTAACATCTTCGAACTAAAAATGTGGTAGGTATAAAATTAAATTGTGTTGCCATCATTAGTTATATGTTATTATAGTACGGGACCCGCAAGATTCTGTTCTATTATACGCGAGATAGCGAGTAGACATTCTAGGAGCGCGACTGCTATGTCCTCGCCGCGTTGATCTATTTTATGTTACAACTAACATCGGATATAAAGCACATCCACCCAAGATTGTCCATAAATCCTTTACGGCGAGGTTTAGTGGCACATTCGCTTTGAACGTAGCTAGTTCATGTAGGTGTACCCTGGGGCAATATCCAGGTCACACGTCTCGCTCATTCATTTGATGTAAAGCCCGGCTTTCAGCTTAACAACGTCGTTGAACTGCGAAGAGACGCAGTTAAATCTTGTTTTGGAAATGGAATCGTATCTGTGATTTTGTATGCATTGGGTCTATAAAGATCGCCCGATGAAGTTTCGTCTGCAACCCTCTGCCAGCCATATGGGAAGGAGGTAGGTACTCGAAGCGATCATGGTAGTGGTTTGAAACGAAGCTCTTCTTCTGAGAAGTAAGATGCTACTTTCATTTACTTTACACCTTGGGTTCGATTCCTAGCAAAACAAGTTTATTTTTCTGGTCTGAGAGTTGTATGATGGTCCTGTTTGGGGTCCATGGAAACTACGACGAAGGGAACTCTTGCTTGGGGCTATGAGTATGATGCTTTATGTTTAATGGAAGACTCAATCTTTTTACCCCAAAGTACTCGGCAAACTTTGTTTGTGCTGAGCAGTTTATGCTCTGGTTAAATCCAATATTATTCTTCTTTCGCAGTTTGCAATCAACCTATTCCGGACGTTGCCGCCGTCGTCGAACCCCAACGGCGCGGAGTTCGACCCCGAGGAGGACGAGCCCACGCTGGAGGCCGCCTGGCCGCACCTGCAGCTCGTGTACGAGCTGTTCCTGAGGTTCCTGGAGTCGCCAGACTTCCAGCCCAACATTGCCAAGAAGTACATCGACCAGAAGTTCGTCTTACAGGTATGTTGGCACACGACAATAGAATAGACAAACATTTCTTGAGCTGGAACCCGCTGTAGGCCGCGTGGCTGAACCTGCAGCTCGTATACGAGCTGTTCCTGAGGTTCCTGGAGTCACCAGACTTCCAGCCCAACTGCCAAGAAGTTGGGCTGGATGGCTGAATTATTTTCTCCTGAAAAATGTAATAAGCCATAATGGTAAAATGACAGTCAATAGTCACATCAAATTATGTAATAACTTATTTAAAAATACATGGGCACATGCGGGTAGCTTTAACGATGCTGCTAAATGATTTGTAAATAAAATTGTATTTTCGGTACCGTAACGTGTTCTTGTGTTTACTTTTTTGATGCCAAAATTCTTGGTTGAATGACATATTGCCACATAACGGAAAATTAACAAACAAATTATGTACAGGCTGTGAAAAACGAGCGATCGAAGCATAAAGAAAAATTTGGTGTTGCTATGCAGAAATGTGGGGCCATCTATAAATTAAATTTTTGGCTTCCCGTTTCGGCGGTATATGAGCCAGAAGTGCATACCGCAGGTGTTGTTAATGTTTAACATGCTTTAATCTTTACTGCCGCGGCAATAAGTAATAACCGTCGAGGTAATAATGCGACCGCTGCTAGCCTGCTATCCATTAATCATGGCCGCCGGGAGCCATGTCAAAACAAACTTAGGCTCGGTCGGCGTGTTGTCTACCGGAGCGAGGTAAAAATATAACCTTACATAAATAATGCCTCACGCTTTATACGAGGATTTCCTGTGTCGCGCGTGCCGTGGACTCGGTCGGAATAAAAGTATCTGATGAAGCGTGAGATGGATTATGTCGCTACAGAAAAATAAACACATTGATGTCCCTTTATTAATTTTGTGCAAGCTATCGTGCGTGGTGGACTAAGGCCAAAGGTCCCTCTTATTGTCTGTCTTTATCGGACCCTACAGTGAATCACTAGAGTCATTGGGTTAAAAAGGGGACGTGGCCCGATTTGTTTTAAGAATGTTTATGATATCATTAAACCTATTGATAAACGCTTAAACAAGCTTATTTGATTGAAGAATCGAAAACCTTTTTTAAAACTTTCTCCGTTCCACCACTTACAACTGGGTCACGCAAGAACACAATTCACCTAGAAGGACGAGAGGAGACTAGAATATATTATAATTAACTAGACTTACCCTGACTGAATCATATCGTTAATGAAATCCCAATTTGTTCCCTGATGGTCTTATTACTTACAACCCTCAATATAGACTACACATTACACCCTTCACCTACATATATATCGAACACGTACAACAAAACCCTCTGAACTTTCGCGAGAACGCCGTCCTATAATTAGGCCAGAGCGAATTCGACGCTAATTTACTTTCGCAAATATCAAAGAGCCACGCCGTGCCTCCAAGCTACCGAAGCCGAGAGCCGATACACACCCAATCCGATACATGCTCCGTCGCGTTTGTCGCCGATCCTCGGGAAAATCAATAGGGCTTGGGGCTGCTTGCTATAGCTCAACCGTCACCAGTAGTCAATACTGATATTAGTGGTAGCGACATTGAAGATAAACCATTTATTCGCACATGAAAATACACGACTCAAAAATGCATGAAAATTGAATAAGAAAATTATTTTAATAAATTAGAATCATTTTTAAATAATAATCTTAAATGAATAAATGTGCTGCAACATATCCGTGAAGACACAGACACAGGGTCAGACAGGGAATCTCAGGGAATCTTATATATGAATGGGTCTGTATTGTAACAGTATTATCACCTTACCAATATTTCAAACAATCATTTAGCTGATGAGGATTCGTAGTAGGTAGTGTCTGTTTCAATTAGTTGATGATGACCTGTAATTGTGACTAATTGTGTCTGTATACAATGTCTTGTCACCACAGTTATGCATTCACTCTAATTCAGTGTGTGTTCATTAATGACACTATGATTTGAGGACCTCTCATTAGTATCGAACGCTTATTCAGTTCCATTTCAATAAAGAACTTAGGCTCAGTTCAATTGAATTGCCGCCAGTTTTAATGTTCGTTGGAAGAGACGAAATCATTCCTGTCGAAGTTTTTATAGGGATAAGAAATTTGTAGGATAACGTTTGACTTTTTCCTAGTACCTACTGTTATAAGGAAAATCATTATCCACCATTCTGACTTTATAATTGTGATGATGAAGTTGACATTTCCCGAAATAAACTCTAGCTGCCGAGGACGCTGCAATTTCAAGCTAAATGATTAAAACGTGCCTTATATACAGCTGACAGGCTTATTGCCTATCGAGAAATTACAATCTTCGATATAAGAATGGAATGAAGTTGACATTTTTCGAAATGGAAAATATCAATTTTGCAATCGCAATTAGCCGCGCATTTCGCCTTGAAAGCTTCTCAAACCATTTTAATATTTAACTACGCGCTTTGAAGACGAATTATTAAGATGTACATTATCCACAGCTTGTGGACTAATGGCGATAATAATATAATAATCTTTGGAATAATGGGGTAATGAATCAAAACGTACAATTATCAGCTCTTTTAGTCAAGCTTCTAAATCTCAATCTTTTAAATTGTTTCTTACATAAGACCAAAAGCGTTTTGGAAGACGTTCCTGAATCTGCCTCAACCATAGTTTACAGATTAACTATATTCAAATATTCACTGTATGTCGTAAATAATGTAGACCAATATGTAGGTTGTCTATTACACCGGTGCGGTCCACTGGATATCCTGGAGTCCTCCGTAACTGCTGAAGAAGGCACGAGGGGGTTTCAGTGGGTAGAATACCTGTTTAAAGTCTTATCATGCCTTTGGGAACATTACAATGTGACATGCAGTCATGTTTCTCTACACCGTTACAGCGTGTGGTGACATTTGATTTTTGCAAAACGCAACAACTAGGATTCGATCACAGATCTCTTGAGGAAGAGAACCTCTCGAGAAAAAGACCGAATTCTTACCCACTGGGCTATCCCTTCTAAAAGGACAGTCTCAGGTTGTCCTAATGATCATTAGTTTGTCACTCCCCGTCTGAAGCGAAACACGCAAAAACCAACTAAAGCTAAATAGATAATGAGTGTGTTCGGGGCTCGGACACTCATAAAGTATTTAAACGCTGTCCGGTAACTGTACACCGCGGCCTACGTGTGCGCCCTTGACCGTCACGCGAGCGATCGAACTGAAGGAAACGCACCTGACTTATACAAACGTAATGAGTGCCATCGATTTGTATGTGTGCTCAAGTAGACTTTGGTAGATAGGCGTAGGCATAGAAAAATTCGGATGTTCAGAGGTTGGGCACTCATAAAGTATTTAAACGCTGTCCGGTAACCGTACACCGCGGCATACGTGTGCGCCCTTGACCGTCTCACGGGAGCGAATTAGCTGGTAACGAATAATAAACCAGCATGTCTGTACTAAATTAAGACACCTGGCGGTTATCAAGCTTTACTCAAGTACGAGGGATATTGAATTACTCGATGCTTGAACGCTCGCTGTTGTAATGGAATCAAAGCTCGTTGAATATTGCGAGGTAAAAGGGGTTTTGCAGCATTTCAATCGGGCGTCTTTTGATGGCGGTTGTAAAAATTAATAATTTGATGGTTTATTTGGGGCGTTGTCGATGTTTTTGTTGGAGCAGGTGCCAGTGCAATTTTAATATGCACATGATTTCTCAATTGAGGTCCGACCTTCGAGTTTAGCAGACAGGTTCGTGTAGAGTTAAAAAGTTCCTTTTATGTCTGGTAGATGTTAGAGCCATAGAAGCTCAGGGAGGACCTTACCACCACCCTTTTAACTGACGTGAAGCAGCGTAGAATGAATTGGGAGAATGTGCCACTATATTGCAAAAGATCTAGCCATCAAATATCGTCTATTTAATATAGGTACTCCGTAAAGAAGAAGAAAGTTTCTTTTACGTAGAAATATTTGAAAGGAAACAGTGCCGTCTTCTTTTAAATGATACGCAAATTAACGTTGTACAAAATGAGCTCAATAAAAGTTCTTCGTTAACTGTTTAAACGTAGAATACGAGTGGGGAAATAATACAATCAAGTCTCCAGTCAAGTTTCCAGTCTGTGGTGCTATCGTCACTTAAATGGCAGACTTGGAAAGGAAGTTAATTAATAAGCTCGATTAAATTTTTATAAATTGCTACTATAAAGTATGGCTGAGGGAACTAAGTGAGGCTATTGTATCGTTAAATGAAACATAAAAAAAGAAAAAACGAAATATCTTTGACGTAAAAAAGACAATACGGCTGTTTTTAAAAAATTACGGAATTTAGCTTCGTAAAGTATTTAACCGCAAAAATAACTCAATTTCAGCCATTCCCAGCCTGTGTAGCTGTCACTCAGTTAATTGGCGGACTGGGAAACGAACTGTAGTGTAGAACTTTAATCAATTTATACAATCGCATTGCAGAGAAGATCTTTGTACACTGTTTTAATCGCAGAATACGAGTGTGGAGAACAATACAATTTCACGCCGCCTTCACAGAATAATACAGTGTAGTCTTTTGTAGATTATTCTTTTAACTGGGAGTCAGAAAGTGCCCCTAGCATGAACACTAGTATTCGTATAGAAGACGTGTGCCATAAGTTTGGAAAGGTTTTATTGAAGGAAGTATTATAGAAGTGTAATCTACTCATTTTAATGGGATTAGACTATTTTTAACTTTCAATGACTAAGGAAGAAGAGGGCTATTTTGACCACATACAACCAATCTGCTTGCTCTGCATAGCGGTGATGTGATGGCCCAGTGGCTTAGAATTCGACCTTCGAGGGGTCTGGGTTCGAATCCCAGTGGCAGGCATCAATGACTTTGTAAAAAAGTTATGTGCGCTTTATAAAAATTAAATATCACCTGCTCTTAATGATGTGTCCATTGCAAATTTAGCTTACTTACTTTGAGGATTATGTCGGTTAATTTAGTTCATCGACGGATATCATCGCTTTGGAATGATTCGGTAGTAGAGAATTGTCAAGTACGTAACTCTCTCCGAGGCCTTTACTTCTTAAGATAAGAGAAATATAAATCATGAGTGTTGCCAAGCAGAGCCCTTTTTAAAGTCTTCTTATGACAGGAAACTTGTCGGTTATCGTGGTTCACAAATTGCTCTCACGTGAATTCTCAAGTTGCGAAGTGATCTTACTAGGTTGGCACTGGACGATGACACGTGATTCAATATCCTTTAACCGCCTATTTCCTGATTAACCGACGAATAAGCTGAACGGGTGGAACGAAGTCACATGGTAGGTCACAGATCTTGGTGATATTGTTTATGGGCCAATAGGAATTGCAATTTATAATATAGGGAATGTTTAAGTTTTCATTTTCTTTTAAAAAGTGATAAATTTACGCTTTATCAATTTAAATCTTTCTTGCTGTAACGGTGGAGGAATACATCATGAGGAAACATGCCATGCCAGATGCCACTGAGAGTTCACATCAAAATATTTTCAAAGCATGTGACTTCAACTTACCCCTATTAGGCCAGTGTGGTGGGCTAAGAGTCTTGGCCCACTGGCCTAATGGGGGTGAGTAGCCTAAGACTTACATCCTTCACATTGTGCGAGGAGACCTGACCCTGCAGTGAGTCACTAATGGGACAAAGAGTAAATATTTTATCCATACATTTTATGTTTCGCAGTTGCTGGAGTTATTCGACACGGAAGACCCCAGAGAGCGCGACTTCCTGAAGACGACGCTCCACAGGATATACGGAAAATTCCTAGTTCTACGCGCCTACATAAGGAAACAGATAAACAACGTATTCTATAGGTGAGTCAACAGATCTGAGTGTAATGTATTAAGCCACAGAGCGTTAAAATAAACGTAGTACAGGCGGTAAAAAATCACCTGAGTCACTAAATTTGACCGATGAAAATAACCTACAACTAGCGTGGCTAAGTACATTACAGACGCTCATAAGTATATCTGAGTAGCATTGTTTTTCATAGTTACATGTTTATAGTTAAAGGCAAAATGATAAAGGACATTTGTACGTTTTGTTGTATCGCTGGACATATTTCAAGTACCTATGTGATCATTGGGTAAATGTATATTTACTCAATACTCTGGAGCCTTCTCGTAATCTGGAGTGAGATGTATACCCTTACAGGGATATGGGAAAAGTTTTACAATTTTAGTAACATAGTTCTAAATATTTATTATTTTACGGATTTAAGCCACAGGCTCGTTGGATTTATACTATCACTTATACGATTTAAAATAATTTGTTCTATAAATAATTCATGATAAAATATAAATATCGCTTGAAACAGTGACGTGACTGCAGTTGTTAATTGAAATTATTTGAGAAAAACTAATTATTTATAAATATGTAATTAGTGACAGACAGTAATAAGCTTTGAAGACAATTGACGACGTCTTAATCTCGCGTAGCAATTCAGACGCTTATTAAATCACAAATCATACATATTACCGAAAAAATACACACACAAAAAGGGTTCGTTCCAACGCCCGACGAATAAGCAATTACGATCCATAATTAGTTGTACACAAAAACGATTTTCCCATGATTTAGTTGGTGCGGCGACAATGGGCGGTAAAAACAAGTGTTCGAGAAAAGCGATCGATAATGATGGGTCCTCATTAGTGATTAGTTTTTTTTTTCACAATCCGCCATTGCGTCGCACGACAGCTGTTTGAAGATATCCGGTTGCAGTTTTTCAACACCATTGTAGGTGAAACATTTGTACGTTAAATGGTGATTATGTAGCGCGGAAATTAAAGACGTTTTTGTGTTACCTATGTGAAGCCAGATTTCAAGGTTTGTAATCAAAACAATAACTCTAAAGAATTCGTGCGTGATTGATCCAATTGGCAAGATTCCTATGAAGTAAACGAGCCAAAATGTGAGTATGAACTCAAGATTGTATCAAACAAGGCCCCTTTGGGCACGAAAACCCCAGAAAACAGTAGAACAAGCAGCAGCATTCTAAATTTAGTGTTTTTCCAATCCAGATTAGTTCATAAAAATCCAGATCATATGATTGCTGTAATTAAAATTGAAATTCATTTCTTGAGCTTTGGCCTCCTGAAATTACTCCGAAGGTTCGATATTTCCCACTAGCTTCGCAATGAATTGGTACTCCGCCAGAGCTTCGCAAAATAGCACCAGTGATTTGCTTTAAAATCAAAGGATAAAATTTCATCTTGTGCCCAAACTGCGTGTAGGCAGGCACTTGTATCTTGTGATAGGCGTATCTCCTCTGCGTTGTTTTCGAAGTGGTCCATTATTGAACCTGCATGACGCTGGAGGGTGTTCCTTTGCATGCCACGTACCTTTCCAATCTTGCGTCGGAAAATTGCAAGTTCATGCTTTTTTCAGAAGGGGCGGCTTTTAATTATTTTGTGGCACTTTAAACAACGTGGGGTCGTACGAACGCGGTTTTAGGACTGAGCAAGGAAAATTGTTTTGAAGTAGATACTCGAACGATTTTGTATAATTTTTCGGTTCACAATAAACCGCCGTGAAGTAATCAAATCACGGTGTTGTGAATGATGAAAACGTGAAATAACATTATTTCTCCAAACAATCAAATTCTGAAATTATGTTCACTTCCCGATCTTTAAATTATTTTAAGATTTATTTCATCGTGTTCATAAAAATTGGAATATTCCCATTGCAGTTTTTTTACTTTCATGGCTCTCAAGTCTCACGCCTTAAATAATCGTAAAAATGTATAATAAACTTTCGTTCAAACTTTCAAAATAGGAAAGGTATTAATTCATAGAATTGACGGTCAAACTAGGAAAATAGGAAAACACCAATAAATGTCCTTAGTAACTCTGTCAACGCAAAGTTCAAGCTTGTTGTCTAAAAAAATTCACTACTGCCAGGACACTAACTAAATTAGTTCATACATTTTCTACGACATGGCAATTACGCACGAACTCTGGTCAGGCTATAATGTGAAACTTTTGTTTATTTATTTGTCATTGTCCCAGGTTCATATACGAGACGGAACATCACAACGGCATCGCGGAGCTGCTGGAGATTCTCGGCTCCATCATCAACGGGTTCGCGCTGCCGCTCAAGGAGGAACACAAGCTGTTCCTGCTTCGGGTATGTGCATAAAAACAAAGTGAATTAAACGGCAATAATAACATGTTTGTTCCGAATCCAGACAACTGCATTCGCGCCCTAAACTCCTATCACCTCAGTCGCGAGGAGAGCGATAGAATGAGCTAATATGCGCTCAGTTGAGCACAATCTAGTAGTACGCTTGTCCCACCCACATAGCCGTACCGTTTACTTCTTTTTTCTATGGGTATGTCAATTAATCGACGCCACTCGGGCCTGGGCCGTCTGAATCCACGGTTTTGCGCTAACTTCTTCAAGTTATAAGTCTTCCTGGTGGCAAAGCGGCCTGTACTCCCTTTGACGGCATATCTTTTAAAATTCCATATTTGAGCAGAGTATGCTTCAAACCGTCTCCTGTTTGGGGTCCATCTATGCCATTATGTACAAGGTTGTTCTGCTGGTTGTCATAGGGACAGAAATTGTTGGTAACTTCTCAGTTATATGAAACAACTCATACAGGTAACCACATAAAAATGCAAACAACCCTTCGACTAATGAATGAGTGCGTACGTGCCTGGCAGCACGCTCTTTCGCGGGCGTTTGTTTTGTTTGGACTCCGAGATTGCTTGTTGAAGTTTTTGCTATTTATAAGTAGAATAGAAATAGAATTCAAAATTAAATCCGGTTTGTAATAGTGGGTTACTCCCACAGCCGGGTTTTACTACCACTCCAAAAATATCAACAGCATGATTCCTGTAGGCAGTCTACACTATGGATTGATTGCTAATCTACTTTTACACTACAGTTATTGTTAACTCAAATTCTTCTTTATTTTTCCCAAAATATTCACAAACAATCACAGAAAACACTTGATTATCCTGATCGTAATCCGTAAAGTAATTTAGCGTGATGTAGTGTGGATGACCCAGAGGCAAGAGTGTCGCCCATGGCCCAGGGGGGCAAGTTGCTATGGGGAATGAGAAAAGTATGAATTGTAGGTAAAATCGAAAGCACGTTAAGCTTTTCACTTGTAGTACGAGCCCTACATCTACGGCGATTGTAATAATAACGCGATCAAGCAAGTCAAGTCAATGACTTTAACGCTTCACACTCATAGCCCCACACTAGGATTCCCTGTGTCGTGGGTGCCATGGACACACACAAGACAAGAACACGTATTGTGTTCTACCCAGACCAGAAACAGAAATTCAAATTCATCATTCGAACCTTTGCTCTGCTGGGAATCGAACCCAGGACCCTCCGCGTAGCGCACCGGTGTCTTAACCACTGCGCCACTCGGGTTGGTTTGGTTGCTTTATTTACATTTTGCAACTTTTTTATAATCTCTAGGGGGGCAGGTGCCCCTCCCTACCCCCCCTTGGCGACGCCCTTGCCCAGAGGGCATTTGAATTTGTAGGGATTTGGTTTGAATAGCTTTTTGGAAATGGTCGACGTCTTTGTTCTCCAGATTTAAATATTGAAATTCCAAATTGTTCTTTTTTACCTTTTTAAATAGAAAATTGTTAATATAAAATTTTCTATTTTCAATTAACAAACATTTCATTAAGATAAATAAAACATGATGTGTCCTCAAATATTTCCAATCCGATATTAATGGAATGGCTTTAGTATCTAAACAATGTCCAATTTTATTTCCAGGTACTACTACCGTTGCACAAAGTGAAGTCGCTATCGGTGTACCACCCGCAGCTCGCGTACTGCGTCGTCCAGTTCCTCGAGAAGGACCCGTCACTAACACAACCTGTAGTTAGGTAAGTCACCTTTCAAATGCGCTATGTGTATAACCCGGCCAGCGCTATTGTACTCCTTCTAAGGCGGTGCCACATTCAGCTTTCATGTGGTCTTCTATTGTCGGTGTCGAATTTTCGCACGCATCTACTTATCTTAATTAATCAATTATCTTACTTTCAACCTCAGGAAATCGTTTGCTGTAGTTTGAAATTGAATGGAGTTGTTCATAAGCTCCAGTAACCTGCGTCAACAACTTACACTGATAAAAAGATTATTCCTCGTATTTAGACTATTGTGTGTTTGTATACGCATGAGCGTACGTACGTGTGTACGCGTATGTGTGTGTGAATTAGTTCACAGTTTACTAGACAAAAATAGCTGTGTTTGTCTCGTAAAGATTTCTTCAACTAATAAAATGCTGTCATGTGTCATTCTATTTCAGAGCACTACTAAAATATTGGCCAAAGACCCATTCGCCGAAGGAGGTGATGTTCCTCAACGAGATGGAGGAGATTCTGGACGTGATCGAGCCGGCGGAGTTCCAGAAAATTATGGACCCGCTGTTCCGGCAACTGGCTAAGTGCGTCTCCAGCCCACACTTTCAGGTTTGTTAAAAGCTTTTATTTATCTTGCAATGTATGTAGGTATGTTTGTTCGGGTGGGTATGTTAGTTCAGGTGGAATATTTGAACTCGATTTTGAAGTAGATATCTTCAACCGATTGAGCTGAAATTACGTATACACGTTTAGTTTGGATGACAATACACGGTATGGTTTATGACGTCATTCTAAATACAATATGGCGGACCATCCAAGATATCGGAATAGTTATTTTTAATGATTTCTACAATATGGATATCAAATGAAAGGGTTTGTTAAGAGTAACTCGAAAAAATAAAAGCTTTTTTTTAAGTTTTTAACTTATAACTTATATCTTTGACAGTCGAATGACATTCGGGTAGGTTTAGTTACATTTTTGTACGGTAAAAAACTATGGAGGAGCAACATTATAAGTTTGCTATTATCTGAGATATATAAAACAGATTCCTGACTTTTCCATATGATATCGAAAAACCCTAACAAGTTTTGATTGAAGCATCTTAATATAAAAGAAACTAACAAATTTTATTGCCAAAGCATTATTGCCAAATGCCCAGCTGTCATATTTTTGTTAAAAAAAACTTCAACTAAGGCCTCATGCTCATTGAAAGCCTAATAATACATATAATCTAAAATTGGCTCCTACCATTTCAGGTGGCAGAACGAGCGCTGTACTACTGGAACAACGAATACATAATGTCGCTAATATCGGACAACGCGACGCACATCCTGCCGATCATGTTCCCTTCGCTGTACCGCAACACCAAGAGCCATTGGAACAAAACTATCCACGGGCTGGTGTACAACGCGCTGAAACTCTTCATGGAGATGAATCAGAAGCTGTTCGACGAATGCACGCAGCAGTACAAACAGGAGAAACAGAAGTGAGTTGTCTTTGCTTGTTTCACTAATTAATATGATGGGGACACCTAGAATTGCTCCTAAAGGGAAAGTAAAAAGTAAAAAGGTTTTTATTCATTAAACTTAGTCAACACAATCAGTGGCTAGGGCCTGTATAAAAACCTGTGTTACGGGGTGCCCCGCTCAACCTCCGAGGCAAAACAATGTCATAAAACTTACATTTTTCTTGACCTCGAGCGCATCCGTAAGTCGATGGCAACACGCTCAATTTGGCATGGACCAAACTTTAGCCAATGCACCAAAAGTATCAACGTGTGCTATGAGCATACAGTTCAAACAGAAGAAATAGTAGAAAGTAAAATTTGTTATGATAAGAATCGAAGAACATTAATCTAAATTAAATTCTTAATCTATATATTATAAGTTCGATACTCCTCACCGAAATCTGTGAGGTTGGTTTGAAAATATTCAACAATTCTTCTGAACCATAATTATTGATTAAATCACTTATTTACTAAACAGGGAGCGTGAGAGACTACTGCAGCGCGAGGAGCTGTGGCAGCGGCTGGAGGCGCGGGCGGCGGCCAACCCCGCGGCGCGAGGCATCCTGCCGCCGCCCGCCGCAGCCGCCGCCGCGCCGCACGACGCCGGGGAGCCGCACGACCCCGCGCCCGACCTCACGCCGCTGCGGCTCGAGAACAACACTGACGTAAGTGTACACACGCCTATACATATACAGTTTGTTGGTATTGAACGTCCCTTGGAAGACACTACCCGCCAGCACTCGACCTCACACCATTGCGGCGAAAATAATCCTAGACTCATAGCATAGTTTATAGCTATTCAATCGATCAGTTAGGTGGGTTATAAAAGGGAATCTAAAAAAAGGACCAAATCCAGATGTTGATATCACGTTTGGCTTGAAGATTTTCATTTTACGGCGCTGGAACACATGCTCAAACATTTTGTTTTCTTTTTTGAAGGTCATCCTAACTTGAGCAATACTAAATATGCTTGCCGCGTGTCAGATGCTTAATTTTTTTCCCCTTTAAATTTAGGCTCGCAAGAACTACAACGCGAGCAAGCCGCTGCTGCGCAAGAAGTCGGAGCTGCCGCCCGACGCCGGCACCCTGCGCGCCCTCGCCGACCACGCGCGCGCCGACCCCGCGCTGCCGCCCCTGCCGCCCCACCCCGCGCACACCCCGCACGCCCCGCACACCCCGCACGCCGACAGGTGCTAGCCCCGCCGTACACGCCCCTCCCCTCCCCCGCGTCGAGAAACATGTACTTCACCTCCGAATAGAGTGCCTACAGGTAATGGCTCGTGGGCCAGACTCGTCCTTCCGGGCCAGTAACTTTGTACATACAGGTGCGATGGGTACGGCTAGTGCCGTGCTGTCGCTGCTGCCTCCCCACAATTCACACATCCCTACAGATGCAAGCCATACACACACCCTTTCCCAAACATATGCAACAACGCACTCTGAATAAGACATATGGGTAATAAATGTAGGCTAGACTACGAAAGAGCGAATGTAACGCACGACACGCCGCCCGACCGGTGCTAGCCGTGCTTTCACATCCCACCCCCATGCACACGCTCTAAACCAGACTAAGTGAACATAGAAGTCGACATCTGACCGCCGTCACCCACCCCACGCATCTTTCCCACCCGATAGATGCTGCGCGTACACACGAACACACACACACACACACACCCCTACACACATACAATGTATAATAAACCGTCTCCGAGTCGGCTTATTCATTGGTGGTGGTGGTGGTGGTGGGCACGCGCACAGATCTTGTCCTACCGCTATAAAACTATGGCTATGGTCATGCATCATCACCATAGCCGTTTTAATAATAACAATAACGATTATGTTATTCATTCGATAGCTTCGATAGGTATAAACGATTTCCCTTATAGTGAAGTCGGAGCCGCCGCCCGATGCCGGCGCCGTGTGCGACCCCCTATGCCCCCATCCCATACACCCATAACATCCCGACAGACACTAGCCGCACACACCCACCCTCAAAGGATTATGAATTATGAGTAGGCTAGACTAGGAAACAAGCAATGTAACGCTAGGAAAAGAATAAATGAGCACACTCGCAGAAGTCGCAGACGATGCGAAGCGCGCTGCTCACACACCATCAGTAGACATCATACAGATACCCCTTGCATCCAGACAGATGCTGTCTATACGTCACATAATATTATATCACATATAGACATACACTTGTGTGTGACTCGTGCTTTGGCAAATATGGTTTTTGGTTGCAGCCTACCATTTGTAGTAAGGCTAAGAAAATAAAACACCAGCCTACGAAAATATCATGCCAGGCTTCGTTCTCTTCTTGTCTCAAAATTCTACTCGTAAATATAATGGTTGACGCTTTCCACATTTCTAAAACACACTGTGTAGCTGCCGTGTAGGTACTATAAACAATTAAACACATATTCCTAAACAATTACACTACTCAATTTGTACAGTACGGTGTTGGTATACATTTTGTAAGAGGAACATAAGGGACTGTGTTGTCAGCGAGTGTTAGGGCATAGTTTATTGGAAGTATTGTTAGACGTAATACAATATAACTATTATTAGCACTGGACACTGTGGTGTGGCGACCAGAATGGCCTATATTTCAATAATCGTGTCAGAGTAATATAAAAAGAAAAAAATATGTGATGTATTGAAGCTGTTAAAGTAATCATTATAGGTTTTGATATACTAAAATAATCTTCATTATAAGTAGAAATGGTTACTTTTTAAGGGTCATTTAACTACGGTTTTGTTAGGTTATATTAAACATTTATTGTACGTATAGATATAACTTAACCAACAAGTACAGATCTCTTTCATTGTCGTACCATAGTATCCAGTGTATATTCACATAAAGCCATAGAAATGTTAAATTGAATACGAATATTGTGGTAAACGTGTATATAAACCCTCGCCTATGTCAGTTGTCCATAAAATAACCTCTAATGTAATTAGTGTTCGTTTTTCGGCACCCTGCTTTTATACTATGAA
Organism: Erynnis tages; assembly: GCA_905147235.1. Lineage (NCBI taxonomy): Eukaryota > Metazoa > Arthropoda > Insecta > Lepidoptera > Hesperiidae > Erynnis > Erynnis tages. The sequence continues at coordinate 8,217,434 of LR990087.1, forward strand.
TACTTTTATACTATGACGAGGTAGTATGCTTGAAATAAATTGTTATAATCATCTAAGATTCGATTTGGGCGTTGTTATTGGCTTTCGCAATAATACACAACCGACCGACCGACCAACTCGGACCGAGTTTGTCGTACAATGTCATTCAGTTCATTTTTCCTTCGTATAAAAAGCTGTGTTAATGTTTTGTCGCGTTGGTTTGTTGGCCGTCCCGTTGTATCGTATTGCGACAGCCAATTAGGACAAGGTTTCATAAACCTCCATCATCTATTTGCTTATTGGATAAAATATTTGTTTTGCAATAACACTGTATAATAGGGATGTGATTCAAGTGATCTACTGTTTGTACATGGGCGGGCCCGTGTGCTTGTTGTACCCAGACTTTATTTAGGCTTCATATTGTGATTGGGTTTAAATTTTTTTGTGAGACTAATAGGATGAATGAAATCATACATATTTCAAATTAATCATAGTATTTTTCATTTACCAATAATTTTCATAAATATTTCTTTAAATTTGCAATTAATATATTATACTAGAGGTGCCCGAGCTTATATTTCGATTAACTGTAAAACGAAACATCTTTTTTCCTTCTAAAAATTTTAATAAAAACTATGAAATTTTATGTTCTAACGTGAACATGTCTAATTTATCTTTTGTTGAAATGCAATTTATTATTTATTACTTTCTGCTATGACCGATTTTTCTGTCCGCCTAGAAGTTATAATCTCACGAATGATATATATCATATCATTGATAATATTATCAATGTGAAATATTGTTGCACTGATTTAAAATAGCCATTGCCCGTCTGCCTGTTTGCTTTGTTTTTCCATATATGAAAAATTGGCAAACTTAGTTATTTGTCATGTCATAGACTATTCAATGTTATTTTATCTGTTCTAGTTTCTTCCTCGTTTCTAATAAATCATGAATTATGTACAGCTAAAAGTTTCAATTAAAGTAATAGGGAGCCTCACGTATAATATACGTATAATATAATATATTAAACATTTTATGAATAATTTTAAAAATCTTCATATTTTTTTTATAAATAGTGACTTTTATATCTGCATTTAAAATTTTTAGTCATAATGAAATTGACGTCACATTTTATTCCAATTCTTTTAACTCCTATTTTACTATTTGTTACTTCTTCGTCCATATAAATTATTTTTATCATAAGTTTTAAAGGACATGTAACAACTGTCGGGTATATTTGTATTATTACGTGTTTGTTATTAAATTGTGATTATGTTAGAATACCGTAATAGGTTTTTGTGAACTAATTATATTATCATTAAAACATCATTCCATTCTTATTCTTAAATACCAACAACTTATACTAATTTTAATTTCACGTCTTTGCTTTTAATTTCTTTCAACGCCATGTAATTGTAATAAAGGGGGGGGTTCTTTTCTCGAAGATGGAGCGCACGGTTGCACACGGCGCAGGTAATATAATACACACATAATATATACCTAACACACAATTATATACCTCAACATTTTCGCATATACTTATAAACTGAATAAATAAAAAAACCGATATATGACGAATTAGTAATCAATCTTTGGATTTTGATGTTTGGTTGCCAGGCAAAATCTTTTATTCCAAATGAATTTAAAAAAACTAATGTCTTGGCAATCAAACAGTATCTATCTCAATCCAAATATGAAGATCGGTTATTGAAACCCACCACTCACAGTATGTGCAGTATCAATATTACGGTATGCTGTTGAATACCGCATTTCCCATTATTATATTGTCTATGCCATGTGTAGGCTTCATTTCTATACCTTCTATTTATAAACGGTCGCGGTATAATTACTGATATAAGTTTAATATAATCCCGCATTGTTTGACAATAATTCTTATATTCCACCCTCTTATCCATTTACCTACGTAGGCACACAGTATTATAACTATCGTTGAGAAACAAGATAAAATCACAACAGACAAAACTTTTTACTATTTGAAAAGAAAATTAAGAAAATCAATGAAATTTCCAAAAATATTTGTTAACTCACTTAGGTTAGCATTTAAAGTTAGAAACAGATAAATGTATAAGTTAGGACACTTTTGTATAAAATGTTATATTGTAATTATAGATGATTATACAACACGACTACACAATTGTAATATTGTTTTATAGCTTCCACGATGCGCTGTTAGTGATTCACCGCGCTTACTATACGCTGTGTACACATATTTCCACTTAAAAGTATAAATCATGTACCTAATGACTAAGTATTGACTGATTTGGCACCAAGAAAGCCTTATTGTTAAAATACCTAGAGTTTGTTTAGCTTGAGCACTACAATGTTACTGTTTTTGAAAGATATTACAGAACTGAAAAGTTTTTTTAATATTTCGACTGAGCAGGGTCACCACACTAAAGATGTATTTCGTCAATTTATAAATTAACTACATTGATGTCGGAAACATACGTTTTATGTGTCTCTAATTTTACTTTATGTTATAAAAATATTTCCAACTGGTCTGTTTAAAACGGGAATACAAAAGTTATATTACTACGAAATACATTGAAAATGAGACAGGGGATGGGTGTTTAGTCGTCTAATTGAAACTTAATTCACATTTATTTACACTTAGAGGTAATTTAAATAGAATCTTACACTTTTAGCCTACGACATACTAGCAGTATCTTATATGAACTCTCACATTCTTGCATTTTATTTTGTATTATTTCTCCTCATATTTATCTCACTTGTGTGCATAGTGTGCCAAAAGTGTTGCGTTGACGCCACGAACTGAATGCATGCGAACGACAATGCGAGAATGTATGTATAAATGTAAGATTTGATGGGTGAGCTTCGACTGTGAACGCGCGTGTGACTGACAACACCTATGTATTACACTATACAGTGTAAACTCTTTATAACGAAACTCAAGGGACTGAGCATTTTTTGTCGTTATAGAGAGTTATCGTTATATGGAATGAACAAAAAAAACAACCAAATTAACAAGAATTTTTAATATGTGTGGCTTATATAATAAATGCTTATAAATTATTGTTTACTAATATAGTCCTGATAACTTTGTATGACGTTTTCAATCGCACGTATCGCACAAACTTTTTCGTCAACACTAATCGCTTTCCGTTTACTGGCCATGTTAACAGTTTCAAAGTAGGTTTACGACTGATAATACGATAGGTACCCAGTATGCTTGGTCGAAGACCATCACTTCCGAGAAAACAATGCATCATACTGCACGTGTTCAAGGCAATTAAGCCTAACAAAAGCTAGACCGACCTCGGATGTTTCGGAGCTTCAAAGTCTTTTGTTACCTGATAACATAACATAAACAATAATACCGATAATAAATATTTACTGTCTAAAAATATGAACACATTTCTTCGCAATAGAGAATGCTGTATCGCTATAAAGAGTGTTTCAATATATGGATTTTAACGCAAACCAACCAAGTTGGGCTCACTTCAACATTATAGGGAGTTTATCGTTATAAAGGATAACGTTATAAAGAGTTTACACTGTATTTATTTTCTGTACATAATAACTTTCTAATATATGTCCAGTGTCTAAGAATTGACTGTAAAATTATAGTAAATCGATTTGTTGTTACTCTTTATGCTCCACTGCGGTCGTAGCGGGTTCGCCGGTCACACTTCAGGTGAAATTTTCTATGAAATTTTGATACGTCGTGCCATTGTTTAGTGAATGATTTTGAGAACGATTGTTACATTTCCTAATGAAGTATTTGTATTACAGTATTGCTTTTGATACATCGACGAGCCGCTACGGCCGCGGCCGCACGTGGAGCGTGTATGTACTTCTTATATTATAAACGAACTCCGAGCGACTCCGCCGCACGACATAGCATTTACTTAAATCTAAGGAGTAATGTTAGGTGTTACGCGATGTATATGAAAGAATATATTTTGCAATACGCTTGGGCAACGTGTTAGAGCTCGTTCCCACTTGTCGTGTGTCGGACCCGATTATTAATCGGAGGTTATAGTGGCAGAGCATTTTGTATGAAGCTATTCACACTTATCGGAAACCGATTTTGTGTCGGCGCCGACAAGAAATGTCGGGTGCTTTGCGAGCCCTCTACGGCCGGAAAAATATCGTGTCGGATCTCGCTCGCCTATGATTAAGAATAGCGCTGTTCACATATTTTGTCGGCTGTCGGGGCCGATTATCCACTCCCCGCTACCCGTCGTTCCTACCGTGCGTACGTCATCGCTGCGATCGCACACATACATCGCGGCGCGCACTAGCTCTAGCTTCGACCGTGCCGTGGCCGACAACCGATTATTAGTCGTGTGTGTGAACAGAGGCGCCGACACCCGATTATTATACGGCTCCGACAACCGACAAGTGGGAACGAGCTCTTACAGTGCAGTTTTGTACGATTATTTTATAGTCGAGAGTGCGGTGCGGTCGCTCTGGCGTGTGCGTGTACTGAACTCACGTTAGCGAATAATTTGCAAAGCTGTTCGACAAATTGATAAATTTTGTATAAATATTTATAACGATAATGTAACTGTTGAAAACAAATATTGTAACAGATGACATATTATAAGGTGCTTATGATTATCGTTATAATACAAAGTTGTGCATACAACTCAGTGTTTTATTTTCCTATATCGTAAACCGCGAAGAAACGCTGTTTAAAGGAAACCTTTTTTTACAATCTCCCTCGCCTACCCTCCTTCCGTTTCTATTTCCAACTTCTTTTTAACCCCCGATGCAGAAGGAGGGGTGTTATAAGTTTGACGTGTCTGTCTGTCTGTTTCTCTGTGGCACCGTAGCTCGCGAACGGATGAAGCGATTTCAATTTAGTTTTTCCAATTATGATTGGTTCCAATTGACTTTTCCTTAATTAAATAATGAAAACAATTTTTGTATTTAAAACTATTTATTTCATTTTATAATTACACATTGTATATAATGATCTTTACACAATTACAATCATTTTGGTAAACTATTCTAATAACTCTGTGCCTAAGCAATTCTAGCGACGAATGCATAGAAAACAATAGACACCTATCTATTATATACACGAGACTATTAGCCGAACGGATAAAGAAATCATCTCGCAATGGCGGCCGGTACTTATGGTAGCGTCAGTAAAAAAGGTAAAGTAAAATATTAACCTTCTTTTTTATCTTCAATATCGTGCTGGGGTGATAACGCTCCAGTGTCTTTTCTTCTTCAAAATACTTAATTACGTTGTAGACTATTTGTCGAGCATCACTATAAGGAACCTTCCCGCATCGTCTAGAAGCCATTTAAACAACCAAAGATACTTAACAAAAACAACAAATAACAGAACAGTAGGTAGTTGTAAATAAACAGAATTAAAATTTTACGAAATGGAGTGCGTAGAGACAGCGCGAGTGCTAATCCAAACTGATTATTTTTTTGTACGTCGTACCACTACGTGCGAGTATAAACAGAGCGACGATATGAACGAGATACCATGAGACCGTCCGCCGTTTACAGATTGTTTCTTTATCCGCACGGGATATACGTGGTCACAAGGTTTTTGCAAAGCAACAATCAATTTTCTTGATTTGAAGGGCAAAATCACGTGTATTGATATAATTTTGAATAAAATTAATCGTAAACATAAACTTTAAGCCCTATCTATAAAATCACATAGCACAAACGGAATGCGTTTTTGGATGTTACCAATTTCTAATGCAACGATTCTATCAATAAATATTGTAAATTTCAAAGCAATAGATTGCAAAGGATTGGCCGCCATTACGCATGGTTCTGGATCTTTACAAGCAACGAATATATTTTAAAATTGCTATACATGACTGAGCATTCTACCCCATCCTCAAAACAGTTTCGAGATCAAGCTCTTATAAATATAATAATAGCAAACATTTTATTAACTATGTAGCATAGCTATATTACCTACAAATTTTCTCGAATAAAAATATAAAGAGCTCCTTAGCGCGGCAGCTCTGAATATATTATATATTATATTAATTTAAATATAACATTTTTACAATTTCATACAACGGAGAACATCGCTTAACTTCATAATTCTTAACCTACAGTTGGACATAGTCGTACACATTATTGTAAAATACAAATATGTAAAATTTTATTTAACGTTTCTAAAATATTGCTTTATGATTGTATTTTACAAAATAATAATAATACAAGCAACGATCGGATCGTCGGAACAAAACAAAACATAGTTTTACACCAAAACAAGCCACAGTTCCCACATAGAGGTTCGTGTCCTAGTAGGCAACCTACACCGGTATACAATCACATAGCAACCAGCAGCATGTAAGTAGCAAATATCTACTGCAGTAGTGCCGGTACTGCTACAGTATGAGCCCAAAACTTAAGTAAATAATTAATATTGCAGTTTTATATCATCTTCAGTGAATTCTAATTTTCTCATAAATCGGAAAATAAAATTCATCAATTCCAAATTATACTAATATCATCTAGTTTATGTTCAAGAACATTTCTAGTCTCAACTATTTTCCTATGTAACTACTAATATTTTAGTATGTTCAATTATTTTTCCAAAATGGTTCAACCATAACGCTCAACTAATTTTAATTTTATAGAAATTATTTTCTCTAAATTAAAACTGGCCAGTGTGTGTCAGTTTTTTAAAATTAGCTGTGCATCATTTGATTTGTAGATAGTAGGTGTACAGAATGAAAACATATTTTCGCGAATAATATTACAAAAACATGAATTAAATTCTAATCTGGTTTAATCCACTAATAGGGCAGTGCCAAAATTATTTTCGACTTATTTTGTAAAATCTATTTATTTCTAAAATGAGGTATATATTCAATAATGTTATAATATAATATAATCAGTAATGGTTTCAATAAGGCATCTTTATCCTTGCTTATGTGTAATTTACTTATTTTAATTTAAACATTTTTATGGTTTATTTTGTCTCCTAGCAATTCAAATAGCTAAATATTTTTAATATTAGATTTCAGTACAATAGAACTTGTGGGTGCATCTCACGCTTAAGTTGAAGTTGAATCTTGTTTATCGACTTGTAAACTTCACATATTATGACTTATTATGAGTATGTATGTAATTGCATGGAAGGTTCTGAGCACTTAGGAAAGCACCGATAATATAAATCAGTTAAGTCAGTTTTGGTTACTTGGAAAGCAATGTCTTAAATGAAGTATCTAAGTTTATAACAATTTCACAAAAAATATGTAAACTCACAGAGATTTTATGTGAGACTACCATAAGGCTTCTCATTTATCTGACAACTTTACTGTTTTGTTTGGCTTGATCTAGTGTTCTAGTAACGTCTATCACTGCCAGGCCAGGGGCCCGATTCTGTATGACCATTCACACTCGTATCGCGGCAATGTCGTGTCTTACCCGTGATAAAAAGTCAAAAAAGGCTTAAAAGTCAAATGTCGTGGCAATCTATTGTGTGCCTTATAAAATAGACATTAAGGTTTCTTGTCGTGCCGAGTTCATGAAATGACATACGGTTGGATGACACACGATATCGGCACGAAATCTGAATGGTCATACAGAATCATCCCCCTGATGGGTCTATGTACGCGTGAGTCGCGTGATGTGCCCACGTTACGTGTCAGCTACAGCAGATGTGAGGTAGGGTGTGTACAAGGTTCTAGGTTTGATTCCCAGCGGAGCAGACATTTGAATGATCTTAAATTCTGATTCTGATTCTGGTGTGAGTGTGTTCTTGTCTCGTGCATATGAATGAGCCCTAGTGTGGGTGAGAGTGAAGCGTTACATTCATAGTTAAGGTTTATCCTGGACCTGGTACCGGGTCTACTTCTTCTTGCCCTTCTGCTGAGCGAGTTGATGCAGTGCGTCATGTTGCCGGGCGAGCTGCTCGCTGAGGGCGGCCACGTGCTCCGTCAGCACCGACATCTGCTGCGAGTAGTTCTGCGAGGTGGAGTGCAGCTCCTCCTCCTGGCAAGACAGAGGTAATTCTATTAATTCTACAATTACTATAAAATAGTACATTACGATATAGTGGCCGTAGTAGCATATTTTTATTTTAGCGCCCAAATCGAGCGAGGGCGCTAAACACCGCGCTACAATTGGCTCACTTCAGATGAGTGTCAAACCCCCCAAAATGACGGTATAATAGATTGCAACTTTACGCACGGTAAACCGCGGCTTTAGCAGCGGATTTAAGGCACACTGTGTCTAAAATGAACATTCACATGTCGATAATAATCAACTCTCAAATTTTCTGTTTACATAATATGTAAGTAAACAATAATGTCAGAATTTAGAAAGTATAAACATTGTAATAGAGTGGCAAAAAACAAAAAAGATAACAATATCTAATCATTATGCCTTACCAATCTGCTAATTGTATTATGTTTCTCTTGTATAGTCTGTGAATCAGTTTCTTTTTCTCGTTCTAGCTCCTCAAACCTCAGACGGAGCATTTCACACTGAAAATAAAATGTATGGCATAATTTATATGTGCATAACATTTTTTTTATAAATAATTGTTTTTACCATTTTTTTTTTCACAAAATACCGGAGTTATCAATCTTTATTACATAACTTTTCAAAAGAGGATACAGACAAAGAGACAATTATATGTTTGTTCAATGATATGAGATATCAAACTAAAATTTATTAGCAACCATACCTACTATACATTTATATTATCACTGACCACACTAATGCCGATAACGGTATTGCACGTAACAGATAAGACCCATTTGCACAAAACAGCACAATGCATGTTGTGTGGTGCTGAAATATTTGTGTATAGCACAGGAATACTGTGACAAAACTTTAGGCTCATGGGCTCGAACCCTGTGAACCAAATGGCTTCACAACGGTGTGAAAATATAATATGCATCATGGGTTTGCTAAACCTTGAAACCCTGAAAATTTAAAAAACGAGAACCAAATTCAAATTTACTTTTGTCAGTTAAATCTGTGGTAGGGCCATAATAGCTTTTCCAGGGAGCTCCCTTACCAACCTCTTTACCCATCATTAAGTAGTAGGTTTTACACGACTTGTGTTTTGGCTGGGAAGGTATAGTCGCTGGAGTTATTTTATTTGAGGTGAACATAGCAAAGCATATGTATGCCTATGTAGCCTACAAACAACAGCCAACTGTATAAAAAAATTTGTTCATAGATATTTTACACTTACTTCTTTGACATAATGTTCAGTCTTGCTATTGAGTTCCTCGCGCTGTGCTTGGAGCTGGCTAATCTTATTCCTATAGTAGGTCTGCATGCGCTCCTCGCGCGCCCGCACCTCGTGGTTCACCAGGAGAGGCACGTCCAGGCTGCCCAGCAACCCTGTCACCCGCCCTTCTGCGTCTGTGGACCACGGACAAAGGGGACAATTCATTAGCATAGGTTTTTTTAGGTCTCGCGGGGCCTAACTGTATTTATCCTGGGGCAAGTCTTGGTAAGAAAGTAAAATTAGGACAAGAGTAAGTAAAAAGACAAGTCTGCAGGGTGAAAGGGGTTACCGCAAAACTTTTCAAAAAATTTTTTTGGATATTACAGCATGATTAAGATACAGCCTACTGGATCAAATTGTGAATCTAAATCATTGACATATCACCTAAATCAAAATCACGCACACAAAATTTCATAAAAATCAGTGAAACTCTTTAGGAAGAATTCAGTCATATGCAAACAGATAAACATATTTCTAATATTTTTTAACAAAAGAAGAACTAAAAATGTGAAGTGTACCAATAGGGCCTGTGAAATAAATGTAAATAAATAAATGTAAATGTTATTATTAAAACTATTTAACTGTACCTATAGAAGTTTCATTAAAATTATTAAAGTCCCCGGAGTCGTGGCCATCGCCCCGCCTCCTCTGCGACGCGGACACGTGCTTTGCTATCTCCAGCTTCAGACTCTCATTCTCCATCTGTAGTAATTCATACTCCATGCGAAGTTTTTGGTTTTCCTGCGAAAATAGAATGATCGAAGAAGTAAGGTAAGGGAAGAAAGTAATAAAACGAATATTAAATCTGTGGTGACTTCCACCACTTGTAAAGAGATGGCGCCACTAGTATCCTGAAACACGCAATCGAAGTTTTCAACATTGCTGCAATATTAACAAATTCCAAGATAATGAAAATACAGCACACATAACTTTAATTAAAAGGGGTTGTAAGTGCATTAAATTACCTGTTCCAATGTATGTGCTTTTGTTGTGAGTTGCTCGTTGATGTGCATGTCATCAACAGAACTAAGCGCATCTTCACTACCAACCTGAAATCAAATGTATTGATTGTAAAATACATCATAACAACTACTTGTGTTTGCCCTCAACTTTGTCTGCACGAGTTTCATGGTCCAAATGGAACCTTTATGTTAATAGTTAATATAAAAAAATCTGTGTACGAAATTAGAACCAAATTCCAGTATTTTTCGTGAAAGATCCATTTTCACATATCTACCTACCTTCACATTTTTCAAGATAGGAACAATTAGTATGATCAACTTAGAGTTAACATAATAAAACATTTACTTTATTTTATATTTATTTAACTCTTGTTTTCATAAAGCATTTTCACATTCACATGCTTTTAATGTGAGGTTCTTTGAAACAAGAGATAAATCTCATCGCCCATTTGCCTGATTCTATAAAAAAAATTTTTAGATGTAAAATCTTACCAAACTGCCCGCCTCTGAAAAGAAGTCTCCATTGCAACTAGTTTGCTGACTGCTACCAATTTGGGCCTTATTTGGGGTCCCGCCCAGCCTGTCCTTCTGAGCCTCTTCCAATGCAAACTGTAATTCTTGATTTTTATTCTTTAGTTTAGCTATTTCACACTTGTATTTACTTTCACTTTCGTTCAAGTGCCTTTGATAGTCTTCTATGGTGGCCTGCAGCTGCGCCACCTCAAAAGTTTTGTCTGAAAGCTGTTAAAATGAACAAATTGCATTAGTGCCCTATGTTACTTTAATATTCACAATTCAAGAATTATAAATTGATGATGTCATCATCTCAAGTAAAATAATGTGTTTTCACTATTTTTAATTTTAAGTAGACAAAATTTGCAATAAAATGACAGCAAAAGCAAAGAATATTATTAGTGGCAATGGTAGGTGAAGTGTAAACTAATGATACCTTGCCCTTATTGAATTTAGAGCACACCCACACTAGTGATTAGTTGAACCTTAGTACTATTGTTATTCTTACCATTACATTCTGTTATGCCATTATATTATATGCCATTATTATTACGACAATCAGACAATGATTTTATGTACAACAGTATAAATATCAATAGTTAAATGCTATGTACAATCTGAGTTCTCCAAGGATGTCTACATACTCTTTCGATCACCTTCGAAGACTTAAATTCCACCTTCACCACCTGGATTTGTGGCAGTACTCCACTATCCATTTTCCACACATTTCTATCTACCACATACATGAATAATGGAATAGAACAATTGCATCGAGTTATATAAAAGAGCTTTCCTTCAAGACTTGCAACAAACTAGCCACTGCCCTGGTATTGTTAGTGTCAATAGGCAACCAAGACCATCAGGTGGCCTGTATGTCTGTTTGTTGGAATGCATATCATCATCCTTATTACCTGTGATGCATATTGAGCATTCTCAATAATCTTCTTCTGCAGTTCTTCCTGCAGCAGCCCAGAGTCCAGTGGAGCTGCACTGCTGGTTGAGGGCTGCTTATCATCTCCTTTGCTTTTAAACTTCTTTGACAATTTCAACTGTAAAAAAAGATTTCTTTATTTCTACATAGTATAAAACAAAATTCGAAAATATTGTATCAAACAGATGTCCCACATCTGCTTAAATCTTTTTAACTATTCATAATACTTTATGAAGCAAAACCCTACTATTCAGATAGTTTGATTGTTAGATTGTTTATAAACAGAAAGCATTTAAACTCAATAAGTAACTAAATAATTATCTGAATGGAAACTCAGTATCATCATAATTATTGTGATAAACGTTATCAACATTATAGACTTATTTGATTAGACATCTGACTATTTTTGCAATACATTGTACGCTTTACACATTCGAAAGTTAAATTTATATATTTACTCACCTGTAAAACATCAAGTTCATCTTGAAGGACAGACACGCGCCGCGTCAACTGCTGGTTTCTGAATGTTAAAGAATCTAGTTCCAGTTCCCCTTTCCTTAGAGATTTCTCCTTCTCTTTTAATGTCTCTCTGAGTTCATTTGATTTCGCTTGCTCGTCTAAAACACCTTTTTTTAATACCTTGACGTGCACCCTCAACTAAAAGCGGAAACAACGAATTGACACAAATTGCCGACTGCATAAAAAGGATTTGTTACTGTTGAGTAGTTTTACCTTTGAATACTCTGAAGCCAATTTTTGGTACTTCGCCTGTATATCGCCTGAAGGTAGCCCTTCCATGACTCTTCTTCAAGATGTCATAACTGTTTATTGCGACACATACGGCGTTTTATGTTTATTTTCTTAAAATCGTTACATTGAAATGATGAAGTAGGTATGAACGAGGATGAACACTGAAATTGAACACCCACTTTGCAAAAATGACATATGAATTTTTGATTTATGACAGCAAAACAACGATTGACGTTTACATTGTACACAGATTAAAAAAGCACAGATGCACAGAAAATTATCCAATAAGATTATTTTTAGGTACAATGAGTCATCAGAGTCATGTTTTTAATTAACTTTTGTCTCATTCTTTCGTTTCCTATTTTCCTAGCCTTATTGAAATATTATTAGGAACCACTTTACATTTTGTAATTTTCTCAGAAAACAAAAGTTTTTTTACCTGTGACAGTTTAATAATTTTTATCTGTGGTAAATCAATTTTACTGACAATGTGCTGGCAACATTTCGTCTGTTGATGTGTCGTGATTGTCCAATGTAAAATATCAATATTTTGGACTTTATGAAATAAAATAAACATTTTTCCACTAAAATCTTGTACTTAAATACTATAACATAATCTCTAACCATTAGTTATACCCCAATGGACGACAGGTCGAGTTATAACTAAAAATACATGTCCTCTCGCAACAGGTAAAACTTAGGAAGAACAAAGTAAATTGTGACTAAATTAAGTGATTAATCAACAGGACCATGGAATCAAGTAGCTCCACTTTCACGGACGTCTCCAGCAAACATCTAAAAAGCATTATTCACATCGACGTTGATTGCTTTTATGCTCAAGTGGAGATGATCCGGAAGCCCGAACTGCGCTCGCTACCTCTCGGAATTCAACAGAAAAACATCGTTGTAACAAGTAATTACGAAGCCAGGAAGTACGGTGTAAAAAAGTGTATGCTCGTCACGGATGCTTTGAAAGTGTGCCCTAATTTAAAACTAGTAAACGGTGAGGACTTACACGACTATAGAACTGCTTCAAACAAAATTTTCGCTGTGTTACAAACGTGGAAGTGCCCTGTGGAAAAATTGGGTATGGACGAAAATTATATTGATGTCACAAATTTAGTGCAGGAAAAGTTGAAGAGCGTCAGTTCCGAGCTCACTGTGTCCGGCCATGTATACAGCGAGCCAGATATTGATTGCCCCTGTGGCTGTCACACTAGACTGAAGATATCATCACAAGTGGCCAGCGAGATGCGTCAGAAGATATACAACGAATTAGGTTTTACAACATGTGCGGGAATTGCTCACAATAAACTGCTGGCTAAACTAATCTGTCCATTCCACAAGCCCAATGATCAAACAACAATATACCCCGAGCATGGAGCTCGGTTCATGTCCACTTTGCAAAGTGTCCGCTCAATACCCAGTATCGGTTCTAAAACCACAGAGGCTCTCATATCACAAAATATTATTTCAGTGAGTGATTTGCAACAAGTGTCCCTGGACGTGTTGAAAAAACATTTTAGTAGTGATATGGCAGTTAGACTGAAAAATTTAAGTATAGGTGAAGATAATACTCCAGTGAAGCAAACGGGACGGCCTCAGAGCATAGGTTTAGAGGATAGTTTTAAAACTGTCAGTGTTAAAAGTGAAGTTGAGGAACGGTTTGCAGCACTACTGCAGAGGCTGCTTGTGTTGGTCAGAGAGGATGGTCGCATTCCAGTTTCATTAAGAGTGACATTGAGGAAAAAGGACATCAAAAGGCTGAGCAGCCACAGGGAATCCAGGCAGTGTCAGGTCTCCCCTTCCATATTCACCATAAACAATGGTACTCTTACTGTAACAGAGGCGGGGCAAAATAAACTTATGACCATAATAATGAGATTATTTAATAAGCTTATTGACTTAACTAAACCATTCCATTTGACCCTGGTAGGGTTGGCCTTCACAAAGTTTCAGGAGCGCATGACCGGGAGGGGCTCCATCGTAAACTACTTAATGAATGACATATCTGTCCAATCTGTGCTTAATATACAGAACGACTGTGATACATCGGCATCTTCTATGGACTACTCTGCAGCCTCTCCTAGCAGTAGTACTACAACAGACTTATCTGATACTGAGGTTGAGCCATCTCCAAAAAAGCCAAAGAAAGTTGGCTTGATAGCGAAAAGGAGATGTTTCATAAAAGAAGAAGTTGCTTCTCCTAGCAAGTTGAGAGTTGGTGATCTGCGACTAAACTCAAAGGAACTGGAGAAAGTGTCTGAGCTGAGGTTGAATTCTAGAGACCGGTCATTGACTCCTAGAGCGAGCCCGGCTAAAGATAACTTGTCAGACACGGATACAATGAAGGATGTTGCAGAAGGTCACTGTGATGACTGTCCGAGTTACGTTGACAAAGAAGTGTTCAACGCCCTTCCAGGTGAGATGCAGCAAGAGCTTAAGGCAATGTGGAAGAATCCCTCCAGCTCAGAGGTGCCTAGAAGTAGCCCTAGAACTTCAAACAGATCAAAACCCAACACACTCTTGAAATATTTTGTTCCACACAAATAGTAATATAAGTAAGATATTATCTTGTTAATTATTTAAATAATAAGTGAATGGTTTCTATTTTTTCAAATCATACAATTTTTATTCAGCTGATCAAATACATGTTTATGTTATAAAATGCATTTGTTTTCCTTACTAAATACTAACCTGAGCCTCAATATATAAATGTTTAAAGTTCTGATAGTACAAAATTGTTATCTGACTCATGTTCTTGCAATAAGAACAACATTCCATTTGTTTGATTCATATGATACGTAAATATATGTCTGAGTCACAGTTCATTCATTTGGTGACAGGATAAAATAAATCTAAGGGTTATAAACTGGGCATATCATTTAATATCTATATTTTTTACAGCATTCATAACCATAGAAGTTAATTCATTTAACTTGTGCACATTATTTACATCAACTAGCAGGGATTGCACAATAACCTTGTATTTTTGAACATCCACATTGACTTGCAACCTGATCTTGTCCCCATCTGTAACCCCAGTGGGGTCATTGCTCTGGTGTGATGTTTTTTCTCTGATTTGTTTCAGTCTTCTCAAAGATTCCTCAGTTTTCTGTACAGAGGTCAATACATCTTCTACATACTTGTAATAACTGAAAAATTATGTAAAATGTTTACAATCCAATTGCTTTTATATCAAAATTTTATCACAGAAGAATATAAAAGGTATAGGTACTATGTGAGAAACATATACTTACGAAACAGTCATAACATTGAATAAGGCATCATACAGCTCTATTAAAAATGTGGCATCCAGTCTATTGGCACTGTCTTCGTTGAACTCCTTCATTGTTCTGGAGATCACTTCAATATATGTGCAATGTTTTGTTGGAATACTGCGATTTGTTTTTCTATATAGCCTTGGGATTTCACTGACTTGCTTTAATTGTATATCAAAGTACTCATAAAGTTCGTTCACAATACATTCCCTTATTTTGGTTTTGGTGCCTAACAGCAGTTCTTCTGAGGGTTTACAGCTTTGTTTCAGCAACTCCTTACTCCTCTCCCCGGGCACTTTACTCTGTACCATTTCTACAAACTGTGGCAACCTTTGTAATAGTGTCTGGGAATCTATATAAAGGTTGATACTGTTTTGTATTAGTTCTTTATTTAGATTTGCAAATTCTAGTCTTGGCGATGGATTTCTCTGTAAATAAAGCATTGCATTGCAAAAATTTTTAAAATGTGTTTAGTTTTTAAAAATAATGATTTCATATAAAACTATAATTATTACCTGCACACAATATGCACTTGCCCAGGTGGCATATCGGGATAACAGCTGTAAAGAGAGCTTCCAAAACTTATGTGCTAATGCTTCAATATAGATGCCATCAGACCAACACTGCTGCATAGCATTCCAGCACTTACTTGTTTCTGCGATTAGGAAACCATCAGATTCCTCTATTGTTATGCTCTTTTTCAGAGAGGATTCGAAACTACCTGGAAATGCATATTTTCACAGTTAAAGATTATTTTATTTTAAATCTTTGAATAAATAAGTAAGAAGCTAATAAGCTTTTATAAGTTAACTAGCTTGATTTCATCCACATTGGCCTAAAGATTTTACTAAATTAAATTAAATTTTATCCAAATCTGTTCAGCCGATTTTGTGTAAAAGAGTAACAAACAACCATTCATCTATCCTCACAAACTTTAGCTTTTATAATGTAGTAGTATAAGAAACAGAATACCTGCAATTTCTTGGAATCTGATCTGGAAGTACACCGGAAGGTTCCATCTCCTTAGAAAGCTCTTATACTCATTTGTGTCATGCAGTAACTTCACTGACTCTTTGCTAGAGCAAAGCTCCTCTAATCTCCTAACAAAGTCCATGCTTTCGCTGTAACGTCTGTAAAACAACTGCGGGTTCCCCGGCGCAAATATCGATGCTAGATTGACTTCTAAACGATTTTCTACTTCACACCAAAAACAGTTAACTAAAAATCTATATTTTTTAACAAGAAATATCAACTTGGAATGTTGTGTAACAGCTAGCAACAACTTAAGTTTAGTGTCTAGTAACAAAAGTATTCTTTTATAAACTCCCTGTAGGCCGTCTTTGCTTCTCTGTAGTGAGGGTTCATTAATGATGTCTTGCAGAAGAGGTGCTACTGCTTGTTTTCTTAACAGTATTTCTGTTTCACTAACTCTATCTAAGGAGGCTAGGGTTATTAATGTTTTTAATAAGTTCTCCTCGTGATTATTATTCCAAAATTGAAATAACAACTCATTAAGTGTTTGCACCAACTTCCCACCAACATTCTCATATTGCATTTTTTGTTCTGCTTTTATTAACGTTCCGCATTTTGATATTGAAAACTTCAATTGATTGTACTGCATTGCAGCGCGACCCACCAGCACTATTTGCTCCTCTTTCTTTTTGTCGGAAATATCTTTCAGGATCATGTCAAGGTTACTGAGGCAGTTTATGGTTTGACTGTAATATTTAAGTAGCTGTTTCTTTTTAAGCAACCCGTGCCGCTGGTTTAGCCACATGGATAGTTCTTTCATAGCATCTTCTAGACATTGTTTTACACTCTGTAACATACACAAATAGTACATTATATGCGTAATAGAAATGAATAAAAAAGAGGAATGAAGTGAAACCAAACTGAATTTTTACAGATAGCCATAATACACAAAACATACCAAGACTTCTTCGTTCAATTGCCCCAATGGTACTTGAATTTTGACTATTGCCTTATCAAAACCAATTAAAGTTGCACATAAGTTGACGAAGTTTGCATAGTCCTTGTTAATGAGTTCGATCATAGCCAGCCTAAGAATCTTCAAATACACCCCCAGGTCATCTCGCATTGTTTCCAAAGATGCTACATTTTGATGTTCAGAGAGGAAGTTATCGACTGAAAAATTCTTCTGCAAACAAATTGTGGTTCTTTAAACTTCAATCTACTTGTTAAATGCCCGTTATCGCGAATAGTTAGAGAGAAATCCGTGTTACCTTGACGAAATCGTTCCGATCGAAGCAGAGCCCCCTAGGCGCAGGCGGCAGGGTAAACTCTTTATCCATTCTAACAAACTAATTGTATTGCGTTTAAGGCACCATTATTGAGAGGAATAGTTCAAATTGTTTATCTATAAACCAAAATTCATTCTAAACTCGGCACTCATTTTGACAATTTACTTCATTGAAGAAGTGACGTAGCTAGCTGAAATAAAATGACACTGACACGTCAGGGGTTCGCTCGGATACACGATGCGTAAATGCACAACACAAAGTAATAATTATTAAAAAAAAACACTGTCTCTTGACTGCATAAAATATTTATTCTCTTATTCACTTATAAAAACAACAATGCTGTACGAAAAAATGGATTCAAAAGATACAAAATGATAAAGCAAGCAATGATGCGATAGTGTGTGATCATTTGATCAAAATTCATGATGACAATCATGTACCAAGTGCTTGGTTTCTCAATGAACGACAATAAATAATTTCGGGACTTTACCGAAATACCTAGAGACAGTGATATAGCATTGGTTAAGAATTCGGTTTATCTATTCGAGAAACCCGGGTACGAATCCCAGTGGCATGAATTACTTCTAATTATCGCGCATTTTACAATATTGAATTGAATTTTACTACATCGCATTAGGCTGGCTTAGTGCACAAAGGTCTACATGATTACATCCATCTCATTGTAGGAGTAGCCTCAACCGTGCTACTCCTATTGGGACACTAATGAGCAAATACATGACAAAATGCTCCTGTTATCCAAATACTGTGATCCAAAGTACGTACAAATTAAAAATGTACATTTGTACACACATACTGTTGATATTTTGTTATTTGATTTAACGATTAGCCATCAGCTAATAAAATAAATGGGAATACATTAATAGATATACAAGACAACTGCCTGAATAAACAATTTTATATATTGTAACAGTCGTAATAGAATAATAAGTAGCATTCTGATTGTTACAATAATTCAATTTGCTGTCGTTATTAAATAAGTACCTACTTAACGTTTAGTCACCGGACTTGTTCAAATTTTATTCAAAAACAAATAACAACATCGTACAATCAACACAGACGTATTCCCACTTCATAGAAGTACATACATCTATTAACGAGTAAAAATAATAATATGTATGTCAACATAAACTAAACATAAAGTGGCCTAATTATCTGCCAATTCTTCGAAATTACGTTAAACGAGACTGCTATTTAGGAAAATTACACCGATAATAACATAACCAACTAAAACAAAACGAGGGATATAAAATATGAAAAGTGTAATGCTTGTGAAATTAGTAGAGTTTTTGTTAACGGAACGGAATGGCTACCGTGATAATGTCTGAAGACCTCTATTTGAACAGAGCCAAATTTGTCATGAAATATCTTGGCGTTTGGGTCCCTCCGACAGACGAACCGATATTGCGAAAATCCTACAGACTTTTCATGATGTCACTTCAATACTTGTTTTTGATTTTCCAGTTTGTCTACATTGTTCAAGTTTGGGGCGACTTAGAAGCCGTTTCTCAAGCTTCATATCTCTTGTTCACTCAGGCTTGTCTGTGCTTTAAAGTAACGGTTTTGCAACTGAATATTAATATGCTCAGGGAACTCTTAAAACAGATGAATAGTGAAATATTTAAACCTCAAACTGATGAGCATTATAGGTAAGTGTCCGTGTCTGGAATGTTTCAAAATATTTTACACGGACCTACGCAATCAATTGGGGTTCTTAAGTGTTAAGTACGCCTAATGTGGAAGGAAATGAGGAAATATAAATAATTGCTTGCTTTATGATATCACTCTTACATACTTTAACAGATCTGATGAATATTTAATTAACATTTTGTGTGTTTTATTTTTATTAACCGTTATGACCTCACGCTGGAAAAAGGATTTTAAAAGTACAAGCTACTAGAATAAAGCGCCTTCTTTTCGCATTCATGATAAGCTCCCAAACCACATGCGGTCTTTGGGCACTGAAGCCATTGTTCGATGATGCTGGGTGCAGAAAATTTCCATTTGATATGTGGTAAGATTTCATCTGCAGATTTTTAGATCCCTTTGCAAAGCTTTTAAGATTTGGACGCTACTAAATATCTACTTAGGAACATCATTTGTTTCCACTGATAACGTTACGTTTACCTACGGTAGTTAAAAAATCGACAGCGCAGGATTCTATATTCTCATGATTCGTGTAGTGTGCTTTTTGAAATCTAAGAAATTTGTGTGGAATCCAAATAGAAATAATAAGTAGGTGGAAACGAATGGCGCAATTTTACGACAAACTCGGACTAAGGACGACTATATGTTATAATCCATCATAGATTTAATACAGCTCATTAAGTACCAACCTGTGATAAAACTCAATGAATGATTTTTTTTGCGAGGATGCCCGTAAAACCGGAGTTCTCACCCCACTACCAACTTGGCTACGCATTCCAACTATTGACTATTTGCATGAGTGCCTACATGTACTTCGGAGTGGACAGCGTAGCTTTGTCAATGGTCATCTTCGCCTGTGCCCAAATTGACATCATTAAAGACAAAATGCTGAGTGTAAGTCAGCTATTGTTTGTATTTAAGTATAGCCTGGGCAGAGTTCGCACACACGGTCACACACCTGAGCACCCCTCGCCATGTTGCGGAAAAACTAAGAACTGATTTCTTTAACATGGAATACCTAGTATAGTGCGAATGACGACATTACCGTATTTTTGAGGTTTAGAGAAATGAGCCTGCTAAACCTGGATATCAATAACGATATCGATGAATGGTATTTAAATATTGGTGCGCTTATATCAAAGATGAATGCGGCCCCGTTTTTGAGGGAACAAGTTAAAGACATGTGGTTAAATTAAATAATGGACTACACAACAATAGAACGAATCTATGCACTCATTTGGGATCTTTGTTTCAGATCCAGACTTCTGATGATCATGGTAAAGTTATCTTAAGAGTTGACAGAAGTAGGCTTGAGGAGAATTACAAAAAGCTCATTGAATGTATAAAACATCACCAATCTATCGTGTCGTGAGTTCGTTTACTATGACTTTTATACTAAAATATATTTTGAATAATAACTTATTTTTTATCTGTTTCAATGTTTACAGATACTGTTCTTTTGTTTCACAGGTTTACGGAGCTTGTCGAAAACGCATATCACTCATATTTATTTTTTCAACTCAGCGGAAGTGTTGGGCTTATTTGCATGTCAGCGCTACGTATTCTTGTTGTAAGTCAAGGTGTATATTCCAAATAAAAAAAAATTAAGCAAATTATTTGTTTATCAATTTTATTTCACAGATAGATTGGCGTAGTATGCAGTTCCTATCGATTTTTACGTACTTGTCTGTTATGATCAGTCAGTTGTTTGTATGCTGCTGGTGTGGCCACGAGCTTACAGCTACTGTAAGTTACTAAATAATATCAAACTAAGTTACTATTCAAATTCAAATGGTTACCTACAGATTGGAATTTGTATGCCAACATATCAGATGTTTAGAAAACTCTGATAGCGTGATTCAGGATAACAGTGGCGCCATCTCTATAAATTGTTTGAAATCTAATTCGCATTCGTAACATTATAGCTCATATTATTAAAGACATTTATTTATTCTCAATATTATACTCATTATTAAAATGAAATGTCTGGTTCTAGAGTGAAGACCTCCACACAGTGTTGTATCAATGCGCCTGGTATGAGCAGGATGTGAAATTCAAACGCGCTATATGTATCGCTATGATGCGCATGAGTAAGCCCTTGGTCCTCCGCGCAGGCCACTATATTGCACTGTCGAGGCAGACGTTTGTTTCGGTAGGTATGCCGTGGTATGGCTGGTATGATATGGTATGGCTTCAGATAGATCAAGATTCAATATGCAATAATAAGTTTTATATAGTTACGGGAGTAGATAGCATAGCCCGGCTGCTTGAGTAGAACGCAACTTCGCAAGCTACCAAAAAGTTAGCAAATTCAGGCGCGGTCATATCCTGAATGCGTATCACTCGATGCAAATTAAAAGCGCGCTTTCGTGCTGCGGAGAGCACTTTTACTTTGAGCCGTCGGTCCCGGTGGTTATCGATACGATGGTAGTCGTCTTACTTGTTGCAGGCCCTATGGGCGGTTTGAAAAGATCCGACACGGGTTGGACACTAGCCCGTTTTTCTACTATTTTTTTATTGACAAAGTTATTGGTGCGTGCCACTGGGATTCGAACCCGGACCCTTCGAGTAAGAGGCCGAATTCTTAGCCACTGGGCTATCACCGCTTTTCTAATTATACGTCTACGTACCCAGTATCCAATATGTTCAGCATTGATGTTTACTTAACTTCTTAAATTCACGTGTCCATCCTAATCAACTTCTTATTTTGCAGATTCTGCGGATGTCGTATTCCTATTTTGCGGTATTAAATCAGACCAAGTAGTTCGTTAGGTTAGGTTACATAACCATCTTGTAAGTTGTAATTTAATATGGTCTGTAGTGCACTCTACCTACATTGCTTTTATATATGTAGGTACTTATAGACATGTTATTCACTTGTGTTCATAAGTTTATGTATTTAAAGTATACCTTCTCGTAGTCTTTATAGTTTCAGTAACTTTAACGTTTAAAGTAGAATTAAATACTGAGTTATGTATGAGCACAGCAATTATTTTGTTTGTTAATTTTCACCTTCGAGTTTGTAAACAAAAGTAATTAAACTTTACATACGTACTAAGTTTTGCAGTGGAATTTAATAAACAGTATGGTGTTAAATGGGATTGTTTATTTTATGTACCCACTAGCTTACCCGGCAAGCTTTGCTCTGCCAGAATAATTTTGCCTGCCGGTTCAACATCTCCACAAAAAATTATATCAACCCGCATCTCTTTTTTAATGTGAAAGAATTAAGCATGTTGATTTCTAAGCAAATAAAAGCAAATTTGACAGGAATTTCTTATGTCCCAATTAATAACCTAATAATTTATAAGACCGATTGAACATTATTTGAAACATCCTGTAAGTGTAGGAGGAGGACCTGATATTCCTTCATGACTCTTTATAAAGAAAATTTTCAATGCTTTTATACTTTATCCAAACCGAATATTACCTTACGGCTTGCCTTATCTTAACCGCGATGACTTTTAACAGCATCAGCGTGTTTTTAGGACGTCCAAAATTTGTTTTAACTTACCTAGGAATTTGGTTGCCACCGGAAAAGTATAAACTTTTATGGACCATCTATATGATATTCGTCATGCTAACGCAATACTCATTCATTCTCTTCGAGTTTATGTATATAGCTGTTGTATGGGGAGATCTTGAGGCCGTGTCTGAGGCTTCATACCTGCTTTTTACCCAAGCATCGGTATGCTATAAGGCGACTGTCTTCGCGATCACTAAAAAAAATCTTGTAACGTTACTGGATTTCATGACATGTGATTTGTTTGATCCTCAAACAGTAGAGCAAGAAAAGTAAGTTGGTTTCTTTTCTACATCGAGGAAGATTCGATACGCCTGCGCCTGGGACGATTATAGGTTGAAAAGTATCACGGTCCAATTATTTGTAATAGCAACCACTCCATCAATTATATCAATTCATATCTATCATTATGCTTTATGGGAGTTTATGGGAATGAAAAATTGATCTACATGGCTCTCACATACCTAGGAACATCTCATACCTTAGTTATCTTTGTATTTTCTAGCAGACATTTCCCGCGTGATTTGGTTCGCAATTTCGCTGCGCCCATTAGATCATTAGGTGACCATTAGTCACTTCCTGTGGCTCGAAGTAGAATACGAGCTGCGGTTTACGGTATCTCCAGGCTGTCATAAGAGGCGACTATGAGGGGGCTATAGGTTACGGTGGGAATGGGTACTAGCTCAACCTATCTAGCTAGCAACCTAGGAAAGGCTGACGGAAGGCATGCCACGTGCTGCCTTAGGAACGGGGTATGCAAAGGGAGAGGCAAAGTTTTCCCAATATGCGACTTCTATTTATGTAACGTTTGCAGAATTCTTACTTTACAAGCTCGCAAAGTGAAGAACTTGAGTATGTTTTTCCTTATTAACGCGCTGACTACCTGCACACTGTGGGCCATAGTTCCTCTGCTCGAGGAGGAGAGATTATTCCCATTCAATATTTGGTAAGTTTCATCAAGGTTTCATGTACTAAAGTCAGTCATAACATAACTCGGAGAATAGATATGTTATAATAGACTTAACTAAACAGTTTTAATGTAGACTAAATTTATATATGTTTAAGGATGCCCTTCGGCCCAGAAAGATCTCCCCAGTACGAGCTCGGATACACGTACCAAATGACGAGCATCTACATCAGCGCGCTACTGTTCTTCGCGGTAGATGGCACCACTCTCGCTATGATCATGTACGGATGTGCACAGCTCGAGATCATCATTGACAAAATTAAAAAGGTAAAAAAAAAAGATCTTATAGTAGAAAGATACATTACTCAAAGAACGCAGTAGATTCCACTGGGCTCAATAAACAGACCAAGTTTGTTTCTAATATAGCCTGTCAGGTTTAATTTCGTCGTCCTTGTTACTTGCATTTGAGGCTCGACACATGCTTGTTTGTTCACTGCAAAATCTGCTCATAACGTCTGAAATTGGTCTTTGTACAAGACAGTTTATCGAAACTTAATTTTTTTAATAAGGCTTAATTTTCAGGTGTCAGCCGTGCCTATGATTTTAACAAAAACCAATAGCGCAGAAAGTGAACGTTTAATTACTGAAAACAATAAACTATTTATTGAGTGCTTAAGGCAACACCAGACTGTTATCAGGTAACACCACGTTATTCGTTTATTTTGCTATGCCAAACCTTTATTTAAGTGTCCGGAATGTTAAGAATGATCAGTTTTTATAATTATGATTTCTGTGTGTTCGTGTTTATGTATTGTTTTATGCTCAAAAATGTATTTTCTTGCAGATTTATAGAAACTCTGGAGAATAGTTACCACGCCAATATATTTTTCCAACTGAGCGGAACTGTGGGCATCATTTGTATTATTGGACTTAGAATATCTATTGTAAGTTATTGCCAAACTCTAATTCTAATTTAACGTCATATTTTCTGTGAGTAGTAGTAGTCTCTTATTTGACGTCAAAAAGTAACGAAAAACATTACAAAAGTAACGTTCTGGCAATGCTTTAATTTACACACATTACCAAAAAATTTTACACATCTAAATAACTGCAGATATAAAATAAATAAAATCATTAATACTTATAATTAACTAACCAACAGGAGGAGCCAAGTAGCGTCCAGTTCTACTCCATGTTGAATTACATGGTAACCATGCTCTCCCAATTGTTTCTTTACTGCTGGTGTGGCAGTGAGCTCACCTCAAGGGTAGGTAGAAATTAAGTTCCAAAATGAAGAAAAGTTTAATTTATAAATGCACATCGAATGAATACGATTGACTAAATGTTCCTTGTACGCTTTATAAATACAAGGAACATTTAATCAATCGTATAAACGTATAGGTAATCATTGTATGAGGCGCATAGAATCATTGTATGAGGTATTTTGTAGACACTTAATTATTGTTATAAAGAGAAGAAAGAATCATTTAGCTAATAATAATAAGGCAGAAATATTCCAACACATAAGAAAGCGATAAGTAAAATATCAATATCTAAGTACTTAAAAGTTTTGAATTGTTTTTTATTGTCAGAGTGAAATGCTCCGGGACAGCTTGTACCAGAGCCCATGGTACGAGCAAGACGCGAAGTTCAAGGGATCCCTGCTCATGGCTATGGAGTGCATGAAGAGACCGATTATATTCAAAGCCGGCCACTACATCCCGCTGTCGCGCCCTACCTTTGTATCGGTTCGTTGTTCATAGACATACATGCTTTGTAAATTTTATTCTAGGGACGCGCTCAGTTTGGACGCGTTGTCGTATGAATTAAACTCGTACGAACGTTCACGTACGAACGTTCACGTACGAACAATCCCGACCTTAGAAATGCTATGGGAGCGCTCACGTTGCACGTGATTTAGTTGTACGTCGACCTAAGTTTGGGTTTGTTCGTGCCAAATGGAGCGCGGCCTAGAGCCTAGACCTTACAAAATGTTATCCCGCGATAAAATATATTAAGCAATTTTTTTACTGGCAATAGCGCGACTAGTGTCAAAGTCACATGTTGAGCCAATGACGTTGGGCGGATATTTGACATTCACGTGTAGGTGTTGCTACGCGCATCAAAACGCAAAGTACATATTATTTATATTTTCATAGATCCTAATCAAATGTTATTTAATCTAAAATAATCACTACTAACCATTTCGGTCATTTTACAGATTCTGAGATCTTCGTACTCCTACTTTGCGGTACTGAACCAGGCAAACAACAAATAAAACAGTTCACATTTCACAAATTAATCGTTTATTCATAGATAAACCGTGTATCACATATGCGTTGTGTACATTCACGACATTTTAGGCAAAAGTGTGCTTAGTTTATGAAAAATTATGAAAAAATACACTTTTTGTAACACTCAATCAACGACACTTAACTAATAAAAACATTAGTCGAAGTCAGTAAATTCGTGCGCTTAAATTAAATAGATTAATTATTGTTACTGTGTAAGCGTAAAGCCGAGCGTGTTCCAATAATAACAACCTTCTAGTCTTTACACAATCTGGCCTTCAAACATCTGTTTACTATGCATATAAGAACATGAAAGTGTGTAAAAAAGAAAAAGATGTTTTATTTTACAAGATTTTCTAACCCAAGACGAAATAATTGTCTAATCGCACAAAATCTACTACTTATAATTTTATTTTTCGCAAAGGATAAAGGACAAAAAAATCTTATATTTTTTCAGTAAACTTAAGGAAAGGAAAGATAGATGAAATATTAAAGTAATTGCTTATGTGAATTGATTAATTTCACACTCAGCTTTTTATAGAAATATATAGCACAAAATTGTCACAATACCATTCTTTATTCGGTTCTTCAAAACATAACCTACCCTTTTATCTAATAATATGTTTTTATTGCTCAAATAGTAACATTACATAAAGTTACCATAGTTAAATGTAAATGAATGTTAAGGCAAACGACCAAAAGGAGACTTGACTTTTTTACGTAAGTAAAACGTTTCTGTTTCAATAAATAGATTATAAATAGATGTATGTATTTGTAGTATTAGATAAATTTACTACCAATTCCCTTGATTTCGATGACACTGTAATTTTCATTGAATGAGGTAAAGATTATTGTTAATAAGGCCGCAATTTACAAGCTTGATTTTTGGTTATTAAATAAGAAATATGGTTGGGTTGGTAACATTAAAACTTGCTAAGATGAAATCATTTTCTTGTATTTTACATTTTATTTTACAATACAAAAATTAGATTCAAATTAAATCAACCACGACGCAAATGCGTTGAACAATTTCAATAATAATAATTAGAGACACATTAACAAACCATTAAAAGACTAATTTAAAAATTTCAGTACATAATAATTCATGTGGGAACAGGAAAAATTCGAATAAAAAACCACAACCGAATAATTTTAAAAACGATTCACAACTCACAACATTTCGTTACAAACGTTGCACAAATGCCCTGCGACCTTCCATAAGAATAATAGAAAATACATAATAATTATCATAATAAGCCAAACTACCGCAACATGTCAATAATAATAAATACAAAAGCTTGGCTGCTCTCCGACCCGTTACACCAAGTTGTTAAAACATACAGAAAAACAGATACAGAAAAGTCCATGTTATCCAGAACATAAATTAACGTATCATTTAAGGCTTAGGATGCCTAGACGGTTGATGGGGTATAGGGTATTGTTAGAGTAATCAATATATTGATTTCGTATAAAAGGCAGGCCATCTAGACTGTACTGATGTGCCGTATATTTTAACAACCGGTCCTTCACTTTAAATACATAACATAAGACCGTGGAATTCTAAGATAACAATTTACTGGTATTAAGTTAATAATATTCAGGCAACAGTGCCGATACATACATAACGATTAAAAATCATGGAAATGAACAGTGACATGTGTGGGAGAATTTCACCAAATCGCAAAAAAGAAAACACAATTTTAACACCTAAGTCAAATTATTACTTTCATAATAAAACATTAACATTTTCATATCTATAAATTTAATTTAAATTTAAAACAATTTTGATGCTAAAAATAGCTGTGTTGTTTCCAATAGCGGCAGTGTATTGCAAATTTATTAAAAGCGATAATTATTCATACATAAATGCAAGTCAGACTGGGTTAGTACTAGGAATGATTAGATCTAAAGCCTTAGCCTATCTACAGCCTCTTTGTGGCACGATTTCAAAAGGTAAAACATGAAATGAAAATAATTATGGATCTTACAACCAAATTGAACTTTATTCTGTATAATAATAAAGTTCATTTTAAACTGAAATTATCTTTGTGCATATTCACCTTTACATAATATTATTCAAGCACTGTATAGTTAGATATTGTTAAATCTTTTTATCTTAACGTTATTTATGGAGATGTTAGGAAGAGTTAATGTTTTACTAATCAATGCTTGAATAAATGTAACGTGTATAGATGTGCATTCATTTCGTGCCACAAGAGCGCAATAAAATAACTTTAAACACTACATGAACGTTACTCTATGTATAGAAAGACCAAAAAAATATACTACATTGAACTGGGCTAACTTCTAAAGGTATGTCGCTGTCTTTTTCTGTTTTTATTCTAACTATAAGTACATAATAAATTACTGTTTCTATTTGGCTTAACAAGATAACTATGGGCTACCCTCCAAATGTAAGATTAGATAATAAGTGACTGCACACAGCTAGAACTAATAATAATAATACTATTATTTTGCTAAAAACACCTACACAAATGTTAAATAAAACACTACAAAAATAAATAGTTAACACTAATAGTTAAAAATCATGTTGATATGATACGGTTATATTAAATGAGAAGAAAAAATTCTATAACTGTTAATAGGTTATGATATTGAAATACATACATAAGTACCTATGTATTGATGAATAAAATAAAAATGTAAACTATTTTATGGCTATTTACAATTTTATGTTAATGATCTGTTAATTATTTTAAACAGACGATGGAACTTACGCAAGTAAAAAATCTCAACTGACAGCTACAAAAGCAAAGAAAAATATAAATATATAAATGAATGCTTTCCTTGTGAACTTACAGATACATATATAGCACCTGTTTCCGATATAAATACGTAAGTTTATATTAGCACGAGAGTTTTAATTAACTTTTTAATTAGCATAATATATAATGATGAAAGATTTTGATAATAACTCAAGAGCCTCTCAAAGAAAGGTCACTTGATTTGAACGAATATAAGGCATTCAGTAAACGCGTAATTTATCACAAATTTACCCAAGTATTAATATAGGACTTTAAATATATTGTATCATGAAAGATACACACAATCCTTTGTTCTTTACCCTTGAGATATGTAATTTGCAGAAAAACTATCCAAAATTTTGAGTTGTTTGTGTAATTTATTTAATTAAAATTATTTTTTATGAGGCACCATATTATTATACATAATTCGGCACTAACTTTAACGAGTTAATATTATAATGTTATTATTATGATATTATAAAACGCGATAGGTATTATTTGTATATCAAAATATGTATTAAATTCCTTGTGTGTAACAATAGATAATACGTAGAACTATGTATAAATAAATACGCTGATATCCAGTCAAATATTATTTAATCTTATTGAGAGCCATCGAGACGCATCGTAAAACGTTAGCCATTTTCAAATATAGAAATGTGTATATTTGTTATGAATGTTGCTGACACATGGTTATAAACGATATGTACATGATGTCAACAAAGACTTTTATATGACCAGATGGAGTGATATTATACTCGAGTAAAAAAAAAATAATCATGTTTAACTTTTCGAAAATAAAAAAAGAGGCCCAAGCCTTTTAGGAGCACCATAGTAAGAAAATTTCCCTAACGCTCGGGAAAAATAAGAGAGATGCAGAGGTTCACTGCAAAATCACTAAAAAGTAACATAACAGCAGTTTCAGACGAAATAAAAGAACGCTTATTTTAGGTGTCCCACTTAGATATCCTGACACTCCACCTTTATATATAAAAATCTTTGAATGTCGATATCGATGTGAGTGAGAATCAGTGTGGAATAAGCCCTACGTGCAAGCGTCTCGTGGCTCCGTGTCCCGCCACACCCCGCGTGTGCAACAGGCACACTGGCGAGTCCACACTTATCCATATGGTCCAGTAATTGATATTTATCGAATAATACTTAATAAATCGAAGACACATAGACAACTTTATACCAAACTATGAAAATATATATTTTTCCATTACCATGCTCAAAACGCACACATATATTCACATTTTTGAGCAAATTATTGTTTTTCTCAATGCTTTCTGCGAAGTGTAAGTAGCTACCCGTCGTAAATGTCTTTTAAAATTATATTTTTACTACATACTCATAAGAATCGCAGCGAATAGAAGAAGTGTATAGAAATGAATATTAACACTTTTTAAACGTGCCAAGTGGTGGCAAGACAGTGGAGATTAAATAATACAAAACAATAAACAACACAATTAGAATAAGAACAACTATAACAATTTTTAAAAGCAAGAGGACGATTTGTTTCAGCGAGCGACTATGCGGACGTAAGTTCTAATCGTGTAACGAAAAAACCTTTAAGTTACTAATTATTCCGATAAATAATAACTCAAAATAATGTTTGCTAAATTTAACAAATTTTCTTTAACAACATTTTATTCGAGTCCATGCTATCATTCTCTATTTACCATCGATAGACAGAGACGACATATGACTCGACATCCCATAGTCGCCGGGCTTGAACATCAAAATGAAATAACTACAAACTATTCTAAACTTCATTTTACTATCTACACCGATTGACGGATGTCTTCGGCTGCACCAATGGCTAAAGTGGGCTATTTGTAGGTATGTAAATTGTAAATCTAGTACATTTTATCAGCGCCACATGTTACTCCAGAATATTCTTTCTTTCTTATTAACGAGATTTACAGTGCTATTAGTATAGTCCATGTGATTTAGAGTAAAATTTATCACACAAATGACAGACACAATCTTACGAAGACAAATAAACGGCGTTATGATCACACTGATTTTTAACGTGTCTTCCCCCAAAATTGCTCACTTCTTTAAATAAGTAATGAATTAGCTCAATTAGATAGTTATTTGTCAAAAAGAAAGCACTCGTATAGTTTATTTACGAGAAATTTAAACACAAGAAGAAAAATAAAAAGAAGAGAAATAAAACTTGTTCCGTTAAGTAGTCATAGTCATTTGAGTCTGTCATATAAATATGAAGCAAATAGCTTGGTTATATCATGTTTCAAGGTATCATCATGGTTCAAAATTTCTTACATACTGTCTTTAAAAATAACATTTCCTTTTCACTTGAACCACAGTACTATTATGGCCGTCGATAACTTATAAAACAAAATAAATAAAGAAATTTCATTATGCTACGTCACAGTTGCAACATATATTCATATACATACTTCATAATATCCAAATATACAAACGGTGAGGTACTAAATGGGTAAACAAATTTTTGTACAATCGTTTCATAGTAACCATTTTACGAAAATTATCCCTTGGAAATTGGGGTTATCAAAGTAGTAAGTTATTGTTAAATCACAATGAACAAAGTATGCGCAAGATAAAATACCGAGTCCGCCTCAATCTAGCGAGAATGATCCGTGCAAGCCAAAAGGTACAAGCGTGACAATCAAAATAATGTCATAGCTCTTAAGACACACGGTCGATATTTGATTACATCCTTTTGACTGGACGGGTTGTTGGAGGGGCGATATAATCCGACCCAGTTTAGAAGTCTTCTGAACGCTAGCGGTATTTTTTGTACAAAGCAACATCGAAAGCCGCTTCTAAATTGACCCAGATTATATCGGAGTTACTTAAGGCAGGACTTGACTTTTGATTTGGGTTTAAATCTAAATTAAGTACCCCATACGGCACATACTACTACTTGTTAAAACTGTTCGGTCAAAACCTGGATAGTTGACTAGACGTTTGTACCACGACCTTTACTGTGTATGAACGCGACTTCTCAATACTACCGATCCTTTGTCATTTATCTCAACGACATCGTTGTTAACAATTATCAGAGATTCTAAATATTTGAGCGATACATAAAATCCGGGATAAATTCATTTCATTGATACAAATTCAATCATTTAGAATACACTTCAGATACAAACACGCTTAAAATTATTGACTCACCATACATTTGACATTTACGCCAATACCTGCGAAAGAAAAAAGTAAAAAGGTCACAACAAATTATGATACACCTATTATTAATACATTAAACAACACGTGTACACACATACCTACATGGACGTAATAATTTAACCCAAAGAGGACAAGTCATCCTATACGTTTATCCAGGTAACAATCTAACTGCACCAAATTACATCCATCAACATCCATCATACAATCCAAGAGTAACAAACATTCATCCATTCTCAGAAACTTTTCCATTTATAGTATTAGGTAGGAAGGATACCCGCTAAGTAAGCGTAGGCCTTGCGGTGATAAAGTCGGTATTTAAATAATAAGGTATTATAACACCACCAATTGTGTTTTCTCTCTTACGTTTTATTGTAAACCGATTTTGTATGTACGTGCACAATAAAGAGCATTGTATTGTATTGTATTGTATAGCACTTGTGAATCCTTTTATACCTTACTAGTTGACCCGGCAGGCTTCGCCCTGCCAATTAATTTGACTAAATCTAGCAACAAATATAGCCTACGTTACTCAGGCTGAGTGCAGCTTTCCAATGGTGAAAGAATTTTTGAAATCAGCACAGTAGTTTTTTAGTGTATTCATTACAAACATACACACACACACACACACACACAAAATACAAAGTTTTCCTCTTTATAATATTAGTGTAGATATCCTTATATCCAGGGCCGTCTTTAACCTATTGGAGGCCCTGAGCAATACTGGGCATATTAGGATAATGAGGCCCCTATTATAGTCAGTAATTAAGATTCGATTTCTTAGATATATAAATTTTTTTGGTAATAAATATTGGTTATCGTTGGTGATCTGACAGGAACTAGCGACTTTGTATTTGATCTGAGGGGGGCCCCTATAGATCGTGGGGCCCTGGGCACTTGCCCAAAGTGTCCACTGGGAAAGAGGGGTCTGGTCATATGTATCCTTTACCTGTATCTCTCAAACGCCTCCGCTCATATGTATCCTTTACCTGTATCTCTCATACGCCCAGCTCGCCGTACTGCACGGACCACTTCTCGTAGGCGGCGAGGCTGAGCGGCGACACGGAGGGCCGGATGCGCTTGAGCGCGTCCACGAAGTCCTGGAGCGTGATGCTGCGCACCAGCGACGGCTCCAGGCACTTCACCTCCTCGGGCTCCAGCTCTGGAACGGGCAACGCTGGCTTACTACCCTGGTGTAGTCGGGTTTGCAAGTATAGCTTTATGAGGGTAAGTCAAAATGATATGTCAAGACGGAGTCTCAGTATATCAAAAATAGGACACGTAAAATTCCTTCGTTCCTTTCTTATAGCCTTTCCTTTTTGATGTACATCGTCGTCGCTGATGTCTTCTCATTGTTCCAACTCATCGTCGCTGACAGCCCCCCCCCTGCGCCAGCAGTCTTCTTAATCGCCATCGTCAGTAACCCATTATTGACCCACTACAGGGTCGGGTCTCCTTCTCGTAATGAGAGGGATGTAGGCCGCCGTCCACCACGCTGGCCCACTGCGGGTTGGTGGACTTCACTTGCCTTTGAGAACATTTTTTTTGTGAACTCTCAGGCATGCAGGTTTCCTCACGATGTTTTCCTTCACCGTAACAGCAGGTGATATTTAATTTTATAAAGCGCACATAACTTTTTCACGAAGTCATTGGTGCGTGCCACTGGGATTCGAACCCGGACCCCTCGATTCGAGGTCGAATTCTAAGCCACTGGGCTATCACCGCTCTTAAAAAGCTATAATCGCCATTACAAAGCTATAATTCACCTTTCCTTACCTCTACAATAGACCGTGTGCGGTATCTATCGCGCACCCATTTATATTTTCGCTTTTACATTTCCTCACCTCTAATGGGCCCGAGGGCGGCGTCCCTCGCGAGCGCGGTGAGGTCGCTGCCCGAGTAGCCGTCGGTGAGCGCCGCCAGCCGCGCCAGCTCGTCGTCGCTGATGGCGGAGGCGGCCGCCCCGCGCGCCAGCACGCGCCGCAGCAGGGCGCACCGCGTGCGCGCGTCCGGCAGCGTCACGTACACCCGCTTCGGGAACCGTCTGCAATCAATTAAGCAAATTAACGTTACGTATAGTCTTTAAAAAACTCTATGTTTATAGAATAACTCTATACATATTTAAATCGGCGACAGAACAGGTGGCTAAGAATTTTCCTCAAGAGACCCTCGCGAGTTAGTTGGCTGGTTCAGAATAATATCCCAGAAGCACTTGTATATTATTTGTTCCAAATTCACTGCAGCTAACTTAGGTAGCCCCCTGAAGCCCCCTACTCATTCTATCACTCTTTTTTACAGTCGCGATAAGAGAGATAGAATGAGCTAATATGGGCTAGAAGCTAGTGGAGCAAACGCTCCGCCAACGTAGGCGTTCTATCTACCTTCTGTATCCAATAATTTCCTACCTGAGCGCCGCCTCGTCGAGCTCCTGCGGGCGGTTGGTGGCGGCCATGACGATGAGGCGGTCGGCCCCGGAGGCGGGCAGGCCGTCGAACTCCACCAGGAACTCGGTCTTGAGCCGCCGCGACGCCTCGTGCTCGCCCGCCGACCGCTCGCACAGCAGCGAGTCCACCTCGTCCACGAAGATTATTGACGGCTGGAACACATTGACGGCTTTCACAAGGGAATTAACAGTCGTACTCAGAGACATTTATTAACGTTAATGGTTCATTATGAAAATAAAGACGACACTTATGTCTATAGGTACGAATAAAGACGATTGAATTTGATCGTTAATGAACATTACGTTAAATGTCTCTGAGTGCGGCCGTAAGGGAAGTAAGCTTGCTTCGAATTCTATAAAGTTGGTTAAGTGGTAGGCAAGCTGCAATTGTTTTTTATCTTTTTCCACTTTTTTGCTTGAAATACTACAAAAATCATCAGATTTCTTTAGTCATGAGATTTTTGTACTCAAAGAAGTGAATGCTGCTATGATACCTAGTATTAAGTTTGAGAGGATGGATTTTTTGGCATGCACCTGATGTGGTCACTGCAGTCTATGGACACCAACATCAAATAGAGAAGACATCGTATTTCAGGATGTATGCGACTGCTTCGCGCCTCAGATAAAGTAACCCCCGCCGAAACACAAGACATGAAGAACATGCTGCTTTACGACGGGATAAGAGGCTGGCGGTAAGGTGCCTTTCTGGGAGGGCTAGTGTGGCGCTAACATCTAATGAAATGGGTGTTTCGTTATTATTTCACAAAAAACGGCACTACCGATTCGGATTAAATTTAGCACACAGATAGTTTATAACCTGAATAAAGGTACATTATATTTTTATCTCACTCTAACCCATGTCTTAAGGCTCATGCTGTCGGAGTCATGGGCTAGTGTACTTACATTAAAATTTCAATGTAACCAGTCCGACGTTCTACAAGCTGCCGTCAAATTAGAAATTATACGAGTACAATTCAATACGATCTATAACGATATTCCATTTTCACTTTCACGAATCCACGATCTTTGATCGTGTAATGAGTCACGTCACGATTTGCCAAAATAAAAAATAAGAGTCGATCTGATGGCGAGAGTACGCAGCTAATAATAGGGCGTTAGTAACAGGCTATTATAAACTCACTACTGGTTGACCCACCACACTGCTCCACTCGAGATCGTTTGTATTAAATGACGTAGATTTTTGAAAAAAAAACTTTAAAAAAAAGACGAAATTAGAATTATACATAAATTAAAATAAAAAACTATGACTAGGTGCATGTTTACCTTGTTTTACCAAGGATTTACCTAAAACTTCTCATTTTTTAACTTTTCTTACGTAGCTAATGCCTACGCCTTACTGATACATAACTTGGTATGCCAAATTTTAAGTGCAAAATCCACTGATTTGTTCAGTCAGTTAGCGTTCCAAGTTGAAAGCAATTTCCTCCATACGCAGCTGGCGTATTTACTTAAACCTATCTTTTGCGTCTCTATCTATCTATCTATCTATCGTGACCTCAATCACGTCGACTGTAAAAAGATAAAAAGTATCTTTTATCTTGTTTTTTAATTATAAACATTCATATCCATCCATCCCCAAAAATAGATTTATAAAAATTTCATTACAATGCTTTAAATACATAGATTTTAAATATATAGATTGACAAATAGGTATTGTCAGTATCGTAATTCAGAGGGCACGGTACCCAAACTCTAGCGCCACATAAAAAAATCCATTTTGGGCAAATTTCCAACACATTAGCATCAGTATGCGGATCAATTAAACTTCAGCCTAATATAATAAGAACATAAAAGTAAACTCTAAGCAATAACGACGCGGCGACGGAATGTCAGTTCAACATGGCGAAAGGCATAAAAAGATAATCGACATTTTTCTACATAGACTATTTCTTTTACGCCTACCTATTTATAATACCGTGCACCTACATCTCTCGTGCTATTTGGAAGACTGCCCGCGCCGGAAAGCAATCCTACTGTTGATAGACATCGTAGGCCTAGACGTGTGCGTAAGACTGCGGGTCTTAGGCCCTTCGAGCAAAACCTTTAGTACCAACTGTTTTGATGAAATGTGAGGCTACCTGATGTTAAATGATGATTGTAGCCTATAAAAAAAATTTTCATCCTACTATAGCTAAAATGAAATATTTGTTTTGCGGCAATTAAACGTCGCGTCATTAATCGAAACCATTTTAATTCTCTTATGACAGGCTGCTTCACGAGAGTGATGTCAGGTCTCCCGGCCAATTACATTGGTTCTGCTATATATAAATTAGTCAATCGTCGATCTTGCAGTATGTTATTGGACACATAACACGAAAGGTCTGTATCCCACATTTAGCCATAAAGGCATTGCGCATAACTTCGACCTCGGAATGTCTAATCAGTGTTTCACAAGACTTCAAAGGAATAATTGGCATTTTTTGGATATCGTGTGACATCAAACCGCACGTCAATTCTTGAACTAGGCTCGACAAGGAACCTGAATGTCTATTCTACAAGGTACATACAATACGTAGGTATACAATAACACACACAATTTAATAGATTGTCACGATATTTGACTTAAGCCTTTTTTGCTTTTTTATTAAGGGTAAGACACGACATTGCCGCGATACGAGTGTGAAATACAGAATCAGGCCCGTGCTTGGGCGATGGAATTCGGCCTCTGGTTTCTGGCGCTTAAACACGTACCTGCAGTTCCCTCGCCACCTGGAACAGCGCGCGCACCATCTTCTCGCCGTCGCCGACGTACTTGCTGGTGAGCGTGGCCGCCGATATGGAGAAGAACGTCGCCGAACACTCCGCGGCCACGCACCGCGCTAGCAGCGTCTTACCTGTGAAGTGTGCAGACAAAAGGATAGAAATTAAAAACTTAAAAAAAAAAAAGCTTTTATTTTTTCGAGTTACTCTTAACGAACCCTTTCTTTTGATATCCATATTGTAGAAATGCATTGAAAATAACTGTTCCGATATCTTGGATGGTCCGCCATATTGGATTTAGAATGACGTCACAAACCATATCGTGCATTGTCATCCAAACTGAACGTGTATACAAAATTTCAGCTCAATCGGTTGAAGATATCTAGATTCAAAATTGAGTTCAAAGATTCCATCCCAACAAACATACCCACCCGAACAAACATACTAAATAAAAGCTTTTAAAAAGGGAATAAGGCCAAGCATGTTGCTGATGGCTGCTGTATTTTCGCAGGATTGTGACATGGGGTTCTTCAAAAAGGTCGTATGAACAGCTCTCCTTAAAAGCCGTTAACGCACTGGCGACTTCTCTGATGTTGTACTCACCGGAACGTGGTAGCCATTCGAGGCCTTTCTTGGGCCTTGAATGGAGATTAATGTTCCGATTCCACTGTAGTCACAGCTAGCTCAGCTACCGTTATAATCTATCAGTCTCACTCACAGTCACGATAAAAGGGAGAGAGTCTCTCATATATGCTCAGTTTAGCAGATCCTAGAGCACACCTGCCTCGCCCACATTGCCTTTCTATCATCTCTAACAATGAAAAGGATATAGGCCTTGGTCCACAAAATTTGTTAACTTCACGTGCCTTGGAGAACTTATGAAGAGCATACAAGTTTCCTCTCGATGTTTTCCTTCACTGTTACAACAGATGGTATTTAAAAAGGCTTTTTTCACCTTAGTCCAAAACATAATGCAAGCTTAAACAAATTCTCTGTTTACTCACTTACGTACTTGCTTTGTTAATAAAAGATATGTGACCACTTGACGTTCTAATAGCCACTAGTCACGCAGTAAATGGACTTAAAAGCGCGACTTCGCTGAACAAGACACGCACGTCGCAAAACACGAACGTATGAGTGCATACAAATACAACATATACCTACAAAATACTATTATAAATGCAAAAGTTTGTAAAGATGGCTGGATGGATATTTGTTACTGTGTCACGCAATAACGGCTGAAATTTTGTATGGACGTAGTTTAGGGATAACTTCTCGTCGCTCTGGCCCATCCTCAGGAACTTTCGCTTTTATAAATAAAAGATATAGGAGTAGGATAGTAGGACTCAATTTTTTGATTACAAAAAGAATCTAGAGATATAATAGTTATAATCAGATATTTAATAAAGGGAGATCAGAAGAGCAGGACATCGGAGTGGTTCAAAGATTGAAAAGAGATAAATAGAGAAGAAAATTTTATGTCATTACCGTTTCCTGGTGGTCCAAACAGCAACAATCCTTTTGCTGGTGACCGCAGCCCGGTGAAGAGCTCCGGTCTTAGCGACGGTAACACCACCATCTCTTGCAGTGCTTGCTTGGCTGACTGGAAAATGTTGCACGATTATAGCACACTACACTCCCGCAAATAGCTAATGAACCTGGTGGTGACGTCGCAACTTTTCTATATTTTTTTTTTAGATTTTTAACCGACTTCAAAAAAGGAGGTTATTTAATATAAGTCTAACTGACTTATTATTAAAAATCTAAGAAAGGTTTATTACACAGAGTTATAAGTATAATGAAAGCATCGTCTCGTTCGCAATTTAGGATTAAGAAATGTTCATTAATAAAGATGCCGTAGTGAATGAAATTTAAATTGTTGAAAGCCTGTGGGTGTAAAATTTCCTGGCGATGTTTTCCTTCACCTCACAGCAGGGACATTTAATTTTGTAAAGCGCACATACTTTTTAGATGGCCACTAGGATTCGATCCCGGACCTTTCAAGCAAGAGACCGAAGGTCAGCATTTCATGTGAGGCGCGCGCTCATATTACTTTAGATATCGCGCCGCTACAGGTGGACATAATGCTTATCAAAGCATTCTCTGCTAGTCTACCTTTGGGCAAAACAGAAAACATGGCTATTGGCCATCACTACTTACAAAGATAAACGCATTCAAAACTCACGTCCTGTCCAGCGATATCCTCCCAGTGTATCTTGGGGCCGCCTTCGACGATCTCGTCCAGAATGAGCTGCACCAGCTTGGGGTCAACGCCCCGGACCGCGAGCGCCGGCTGCGGGGTGCGGCTGCGGGTGGGCGTGCCCCGCTGTGAGCCCCCGCCGACCGCGCGACGAACCGGCGAACCGTTCACTGGCACCTGATACGCGCTCTGATCGTGAGCGGAGATATTTGTGGGTTAATGAAGATGGAATGGTTAGTGCCTTGATCATGGAGATGTCAGAAGTTTGAAAGAGTTGTGGATCATTGAGATAACAGCTGGAATGAGTACAGGTTCATCCCGCGAGCGCCGGCTGCGGGGTACGACTGCGGGTGGGTGTACCCCGTTGAGCCGCTGAGGACCGCCCGACGAACTGGCGAACCGTTCACTGGCATCTGATGCGAAATCTGAACGTGAGCGGAGATATTGGTAGGTAAATGAAGATGGAATGGTTACTGCCTTGATTATGGATGTGTTTGAAGTCTGAAAGAATTGAAGATTATTCAGGTAACAGTGAGAATGAGACTAGGTTTGAGCTGCGAGCGTCGGCTGTGGGGTGCGGCTGCGGGTGGGTGTACCCCGCTGAGAGACCGACCACCCGACGAACTGGCGAACCGTTCACTGGCATCTGGTATGCGCTCTGAGTATGAGCGGAGATATTTGTGGGTTAATGTGGAAGGTGCTTTGATTATGGAGGTGTCTGAAGTCTGAAAGAGTCGAGGATCAGTTAAAATGAGACTAGGTTATGGCCCACGGGCGCCGGCTGCAGAGTGCAACTGCCGGTAGGTGTGCCGGTAGGTGACGGCTCCACTGGCGAAACGTTCACTGACACCGGGTATGCACTTTGAAACGTGCTTTAACGTTAGTGTTTCGGTCGTGGATATGTTAGAAGTGTCAAAGAATAGAGGATATTAAGATTACACCTAGAATATATTGACGCAGTGGAAATGGTTAGTGCTTTGCTAGTTAGTGCTTTGATTGTGGAGGTGTGTTGAAAGGCAAGTCGGTTATCGTGTATATGACGAATAACAATATTGTATGCATTATATTACATGTATTGAACGAATAACAGAAGATAGAGAAGACCTCGATATCTTATATTGAGTTTAATTAATGAATGAGAAATCTTGGAAATCGTGAAATTGATTGATTAGTATGTTGATTGGATTAGGTATGAATAATTGCATTTTTGTTAATATTTGCAAAATAACAATAAAAACTAAAATAATGGTAGGTAGCATCACTTACTAAATGTACATCTCAGTTTAAATTATAACGTGCTTAGTTATGTACAAAATAAATAGACTCTATATAGAAATAACTCATCTAGAAATGAAAATGAATCTGGTATAGACTTCATTATAATGAGGACTGTTAGGACTCGATTTCTTGATAAATTGTACAAATTATTATGTAAATCAGAATAGTAGAGACGATTTTTCACTAGACATGACAGGATTATTTAGATCCATTTGAAATTACATTAATAAAGTCGAATTACTCTAGCTAGCATGTAGGCTAGCAGCTATAGCGAGTACACATGTACAACCTTTACTTTTAATTGAACAGCCTTAGCGAGCCGTTCGTGACAATGTCAAGTCAATATTTGCGGAATGACTTAGGCCGGCAGGTAATATGTTAGCCCCACCCACTCTACATCTGTACACAAAGTTCTGTACACTAGTTCAGCCTGAACTAAGCTCCACAGCCTACACTATCTTAGTAGGTCAAACTTAAACAAATATGTATAAAGTTTGTGCAGCTAGCTGGATACACTTTGGTTATTAAACATATTGCGCTATCGAGTCAAATGGACTGCAAATGTATTAAACTGCACAGTATACTTGAATTAACAAACGTCTTAGCTAGTTCAGATGTTAGTCAAATCTATCATGGAATAGAAAGTCTGAATTTCGGCAGAATTTAGAAATGATTTATAATAATGAGGATTTTATACTACACCATAACATAATGCCTGTAAATTTTATTTAGAACTAAGTGTATTTTGGAGCAACCAAATTGTAATATTGCAAAATTAGAATTTCAACTCCTAGAAGGCATAAATTATCTTTCAGTCCTATTTGCTTTAGTGCTATTTATCACACTGTTTTACAAGCGTAGAGAGCGACACTAATCACTTTTGTAGAGCAGGATTCCTAATAACGCTAGACTATTATCAAGAAAAAAAGGGGTTAGGGAACTAGCAGCACACAGTCGCACCTCTTTAAATAATAATAGCCCATTCAAGGGTTCCATTTGGGGTTGCATTTGTCAGAGAAGGCAAGTCCTCTTGTCGCGCGGCTGCCATCTTGGAAATAAGGGTGTAGATTACTGCAGCTGATGGTCTATTACGTATTGGTACTACCTAATAACAATTTACAGGATCAAATTGTAGAGAATTTGATATGCAACGGAAGATGTTTATACAATTTTTCTGTAGTACCAATACGTAACCAGATAAACCATAAACACCATTCGTGCACTTTTTTCCAAGATGGCGGTCGCGGGACAAGCGTCACGACCCAACAAATATGTAATTAACTTTACCCCTTAGACATTCATAAAAAAATGTATCCTCTGAGAAACGCACGCTAAGCCCAAAAGAATATTTCAATGGACTATAAATATTAGATACTTACAGAGAGTTGTCGCTTCACCGCAGGCGGCGTGGAGGCTGGTTTCACTGGGTATCTGGTGTAGCCGCCGTTGGAGCTGTTCGGCTGCGAAGACGACCGCCCCATGGACCGAGGCAAGGTTTGAGACTTCATGAGCGGATTGCCGCCCCCGCCCGGAGCCCTCCGACCGGCGATCGTGAGCTTGCGGCCAGCCACTGCAATCATCCAAGGCTTTATATATGAAGGAGCCACTGGGTCGAAATAGCCGATGGAAAAGTTAGAACAGAAATCAACATTATGGCTGCCGTGGAACAAAAGTATCTACGCATTTGAAGAGTTGATTAGCATATCTGCAGACATGTATTTTCAGAAACATCAAAGAACTTGAACTTTTGAACAAATGTATTTTACTGGCAACTGCTTCAGTAAAGGCAATGTCATGTTTTTCAGCCAATGAGCTTGCAAAAAATTTATATTGACATCTTTGTAGAAGACAGATATTGGTCAAAGGTGATTGTGATTGTGGCGCCGCCTTTGTCATTCAATCATTCAATTTAATTTCTTAATCAATATAATTATAATAAATAGTTATGTGAAATGTGATAGATCACTTTGG
Source organism: Erynnis tages (assembly GCA_905147235.1). Taxonomy (NCBI): domain Eukaryota; kingdom Metazoa; phylum Arthropoda; class Insecta; order Lepidoptera; family Hesperiidae; genus Erynnis; species Erynnis tages. The sequence continues at coordinate 8,260,278 of LR990087.1, forward strand.
TTCCAGGGTAGCCAACGCAGTGCTGCTGTTAATACGGTGTGATTGTGTCCGAGTATTTAGCTACTCGTATGTAGAACAAGTTCTAATTAAAGATGAGTAATTAATTAAAAGGTGAGCGGCGAACATACGACGTGATTGGAATATTTAGTCAGTAAAATGTATGTTTAGTTACAGTACCTACAATTAAGTACGTTAAGGTTTTAGTGTTTAATTAAATCTAACTAAATAATACACAACTAACAGCAACAAAAATATTAAAAATTTGTAAAAGGTTAAGCGGATAGTGTATTTTTCATGCGTTCACATCATTCAAATAATGATAAATTGAAAACCAAAATTATATTATCAATATCACAATAATATTTAAAAACCTAAACTAGGACTAGGTAAATAGGGATTTATCTAAAGTGCCTATCAGGTAGTTTGGGGAAAGAATAATTATCATTTTCAGTTCATTTTAGAAATACATAGTATATAGTACCTACGTACAGTACATAGGTATAAGTGGCAATCTTATATCTACGTACTGTACGTAATACGAAACAACAAAAAATACTATCACAACAAAGAATCCCTTAAAATACAATGTTTATGGATGCCTCGTACTTATACTCCTACGAGTATGGCACAGACACCGAACTAATTGCGTCTCCGAGCATTTTTATTATGAAACGGTAAGGTCTGCAGACGACACTCGTTATATTCGGACCTAAGAGGAAAAAATAAGGAGGGCAAATTCAAAGAGCTCTTTGCGACAGGTCTCGTTATCACGAACAGAGGGTAAGAACGTCTTGGCTTTTAAGACACCTTCGCTTTAATTTGAGGTTACAGCTGTGGGAATTTATCAATAGCGCTAGCAAAGCTTCTGCCTGTAACACCGTCCGTGTGGTAAGTGTTTGGGCCGCCAAATAAAAAGGACTAGAGATCGCAAAGTAGACGAAATACGACTATAATTTATTAAAATTTGAATTTGACACGTAACAGAATGTTTGTCTATGTGTGCGTGTCAAAGTACTCAAACTAATGGTAGTGTGTGTGGTGTGTTTTTTGGTGAATTTCAGGTATTTTTAATGTATTTTATTTTAAAAAAATTCGTGCATTCTTCTCCATATCAATTTTCATTGTGTCAAATTTCAAACTGCTCTGTTCGCGTAGTGAGCTGTAAATTGTATCCAAAATTTTCGCTTGAAATTAGATCTTCCTACTTCAGGTTGCTTCTTCCGTGGGAATTATTAAAAAAAAATGTCAACATCTTCCGTATAATTTCCGCAAACCCGACGAGGCGGTAAAGAGCAACGCTTCAGCGATATTAACGCTTCACTTTTTACATTTCTTATTGCGATCCAGTACTTCTGTTTCCGAAATGGCTTTGTTGACGATCAATGGACTAAAACCGTTGGACGACCGCCAAAATGTACTACAACTAAATGCAGCTTAGAGTTAGTCATTGTTGTTTGCACGTACATTGTTCTGAAAGCTTGCCTCGCCTTTGGCTGTATGCGTTTTATCGGAGTGGAAACATAGCATACGATGTCGATATTACGTCGCGGCGCAGACCAAGCTACTTGTTGTGGGCTCATTATACGGTTACAAGACGTCTTTAGTAGGTACTCAGATACGTCATACGCTATACCTACTATATTCATTTACAGTGTAACTAACTGCATATAACGTCACTTGATTCAACCACGAAGAGTCAGCGGGATTTGGTTGGTTTAGCCTGTTTTCTGTGCAATGAAGACCTCTATATAGCGTCACTGTTTGTCGCAATAACGTCAACAAACAGTCATTGTTATGGAATTAACAATATTTTTTAGGTTGCCAAAGCGAATAGCTTGCCCCGGAGTGGTACTTTAGCGCCACTCTCTTAACCCAACATTAAGCATTTTTAGCATTATATCATATCTTGTGTTTCGGAATTTTATAGGAATAGATAAAAGAATCGTATAAAGTAAAACCTATAGAAAAAGTTGAGCATGATAAACACAGCGAGCTTCTGAGGTTGCCAAGTCTATCAGAGCAGTAGGCTAGACAAAAAGTGCTGTCCATAATACTAGAGAGACTAGACAAATAAATTACTGCGACAAACTTATATTACTAGACATCTTCAAACGTCTGTCTGCCTCATTACAATAAAGTACGTAAATGCTATCCATGCGCAAAAACCTTTCTGTTCATTCGCGTGTAAATAGGTCCGGAAAAACTGCTCATAAGAAAAAGGTAAATGCTTCCCTCTATAAGTATAACTTGAGTCTCTTTGACCAAACATGCTTTCGTTCGTGTTATAATAATAAGTTTTTCCAGCGACATTGACTGTGTGGACTTTAGATTTTAGTCCAAGAAGACATTAAGTGTCTAAATATATACTTATGTTGATCCACAAAACCTTTCCGTCATGGGGAAAGACTCGTTCCCATCAGTGGGATAAAAAAATGGTCAAATATAACTTTCACCGCCTTTCCAGACAGCAAACTATTTGTTCAGAAGTTTTTGAGTTCAAGGAGACAAACATTTATCCATCTTATCCATGTATCCTCACAGATATAAAAATTAAGAATTGTGTATTCTTAATTTTTAAATACGAGGGCATGAACTTATGATATATAGTTATGCGTGTATAAAGAAAGATATTGTGGGAAAGATAGCGAGATTTTTCCAAGGCTTTCAGGAGGAAAGTCGCAACGAGTTTCCTTTGTCTAGCTCAGACTTGTTCTTTCGAAAATGAGACGAGGTTTTTATCTGGATCTAGCTGTAGTCAGTATCTTTACATATGATTTTTTTTTATTTTAACACAATATCTGGATTAATCTGAAAGTAGTGTCACATAAAAGATCGTACTCGAAGTGTTACGGATCCGTGACCAACAGTGGAACATAAAAAAGGTTGCATCTTGCATCTTAGTTAAAAATGTGAAATAAAATATCTCTCTAACACTTCAAGAGTTGGAAAATGTTAAGTTTTCCAATTCCAAAGGCCAATTTCCATACCGTCTCCTGTCCCCAGATTTTGCTGACTGAGCTTACGGTACGATTGCAAAGAAAAGAAAAGTAGAAATTTCTCGACAAATTTCGAAGATTTTGGGTTCCATATTGATTGTGCATTGATATATCAATCAGTCAGCTGGTAAGCTTGATCTTCTATGTATATAGAGTCGTGTTACGAACTCGCGGATGAATATACATACGTGCTTATACTGCTTATATGTACAAGAAGGTGATAATCGTATCGATATCAATATCAAATAGAATAATCAAGTGTTCAAAGCCACAACTGTGTAAGTGGATTAACCATTAAATAATGGATAACTCTGAAAGAGGAGAAGTTGCACTTGCGTACCAGCCGGCGGTGATAATAAGCGGTGATAGCGCAGTGGCTTAGAATTCGACCTCGAATCGAGGGGTCCGGGTCCGAATCCCAGTGGCACGCACCAATGACTGTAAAAGGAAACCTGCATGCCTGAGAGTTCACAAAAAAAATGTTCTCACAGGCATGTGAAGTCCACCAACCCGCAGTAGGCCAGCGTGGTGGACTAAGGCCTACATCCCTTTCATTGTGAGAGGAGACCCGACCCTGTAGTGGGTCATTAATGGGTTACTGACACCAGCCGGCGTAGAACCTTACTTTGTTTATGCTTTAAGACAAGAGGTCATCGAGATCAGAAACCAGTGCTTAAGGCCCGTGTTATAATAATAGTTATGTAATAATATTAATTTCGTTTCTGGCGTACTTTATACTTAGTAAATTTAAAGCTTAGTACATTAAAATTACCGAGATTACGATGAGACGTTATTTTAAAACATTTGAAGGAGGTCGAGGCAAGTTCTTAGATTAGAGCTTTTACTGAAGAATATTTTTTAAGGAAAAAATCCTTTTGAATCACAGAGAATTTGCCTCGTGACGTGCCATAAGTTTTCCGAGAGGGCTTCCGGTTCAATAATGCATAATATGGTTTATGCAAAAATGTCTTAATTAATCAGCCAGATTCAAATCAAACAAAATATTCAAGCAAAATATACTTTTGACGTGACTAATTAATAGATAAAAACAAAACACTACCATTAGATTTAATAGCCGCCGGCTAGCCTTCAAAGGAGTTTACAACTTTACAACGTAACTGAGAAGCTACTGGATTTAATATATGAAAAAACAAATTACCGCCATATTAAACCTTCTACATGTCATTAAACTCTTCATAACGATCAAAAAACTAAGTAAGATAATTATCAAACTTTCACATTTATGATATTGAATATTAATATCTATATTCTATACAGAGATATCGTGTTGCATTATCGTGCTTTTGCAGCCGTTTTAACGTCAGTTGATTGATGTGTAAAACCTTAAGCCAGATTAAAAGGTGAAAGACCAAGATTTAAGCACAAGGCTTCACTTTGTACTTATGCAAGACCCTTAAAGGATAATCAACGTGTTAAGGACGCTCGACTTGCATAGTTATCTACCTTTCATACGGGCCGGAGTCCAAATACCTACCCATTTCTAGATACTGGTTAATTTATCTTGTCTCTATATTAAACTGTGTTGTGTTTGTTAATTCAGTGATTTAATCAAGTCAATTGATTAAATCATAAAATATCGAAATAAGGAGTGATGGTTTATGTTATTATTTACGGTTACTCTTATACAGGACGAGCTCCACAAACAATTTCTAACAAATAAAATAAGTAACATATACATATTTGATATCGAAAAAACAAAAGCAGAGAAAAAGAGAAATGAAGAGTGTCTAACTATCAACGTCTTAAATACTGAAACGAAACATATCTCAGCCGTCAAAATCATAGTAACTTCCAGAACCATCTACCACTACTAGATTAGTAAAATAGAAACAATAGTCTAAAAATTGCTGGTTAGTGACGCTTAATAGCTTTAGGCATTTTAAAGGGAAAGAATTAATATAAGCTGCTTGCCCAATTAATACGACCGATACACCTACGTATATGAACAGATGTACACAGCACGCGAAAACTTTCCCGGGGCAGGGCTCCAATCGATTAGAGGTGAAAGATCGCCAGTATTCGAGCAAGGTCGAGTAACAAAGGCTCCTTAATAATGGCGAGACATCACGTGACCCGAGTCATTCCCCTATACAAAAACGAAATCGAACGATGAGTAAGAATCTTTAGGATGGAAGCAATCTTAAGTCTAAGTATATTTATCGAGACATTATCAATTAGGTTTCACGGTAACCGCATTGTCACAGATAACGTATTCATTTTATTTTCAGCCAGTAATTTGTCAGCACCATGCGCTAAATTTAATGTTTGCGACCAGCTCGAATTTCATAATGCCAGCGATTTCGAAAATGGAACAAAAGTTGTCGCTGTGACGAAATTAAGTGTGGGCATTCGTCAAAATGCTAAACCCCGCCCACCACCTATAAGTGAATATGGCACAGTTAAAATTCGTTTATGTAAATGTTTACGACACAATGCTTCGTTCAAAAATGCATTCACAACTTTCAAATGTTTTTGTACTGCCAAAGATTTCTATAAACAAAGAAATTTAGCTGGACAAGTTAGTTTATTTGTTTCTTGCGATTTGCTATTGCGGATATTGTATGCGTAAAAAATACAGAGCACTTCAAAACTTTTCAATTACCTATATACGAATCAAAAATTGGCTTGCAATAAGTAAAACTGGTTTCACGCGGAATGTGGAACGAAATACGATCCAACGAATGTAGTTAAATTCATTTGGCATGTGTCTCTACTTTCTTATACTGACACTATGCAGAAAAAATTACCAAATCAAACACGTAAATTGAAACCATTATGTTATAAAATGCATCAATGATGGAACAGTTAACGGTGACTGGGAGAGGATCAACGGTACCCGAGGCTATGACAGATAATAAAACCATGATCGCACAGTTTAGATCATAAAAAATGCCATTTGCAATAATGTTCGCAGTTCACAAAAGAACCAATGAAAAGTAAACCTTCGTTGGAGACCTCGCAGATGACAGATCTTTCACCTTTTCTCTTAAGCCTTCATCGTGCACTTTCGTATATTTAGCTATCATGAGACGATGCCAAAAAATCAGTTGCCATAACAATCCGTAGTCTCATAACGCGCTTCTTAATCCACTAAGGGGTAAAGATGAATACGGGTTCTAAAATCGACCCCTGGGGGACTCCACGATAAACATACAATGAAACGTTACGCAAGTCTCATGAGGAAATGTCATTAGAAGAATTAGCTCGTACCAACGTGTAGCCGATGCACGATGTCGCCATGTGAACTAGCCCAGCGGCGGCCGTTGATCCATGACGTGCTATTGTGGAAACACGAGTCGAACGGAAACGCTCCTGTGCGTGCCTACATGCATGATTGCTTTCTTCGCCATCCCCTCGTATGGGATGTAGGACATGTGGGATGGTCCTGATGTTTGGGATTCGATTGAAAAAAGGTAGCCCATTCGGCGGTTTCTGTTTGTCTCTAATAGCTATGGCGTATTTATTTAATATATCAGAGACATTCGTTTTTGTTGATTGATAAATTGCTTGATTAAGCCAGAATAGTTTTTTTTAATTTAAATAATTCTTTCATTGTTGGAAATCTTTATGAGCCAGTAGTAACATAATTATTTTTATGTGTTATAACGTATAATAAGATACACAACTAGTATCAAGAATTAAAATGTTATAAAAATATTATTTGCAGTTTGTAAATTAAGAGAAGACGCTAAAAATATATTCTGTTTAAAATAAAAAAATAAGAGCTGGCTACAAAATGAAAAAATTAACGAGCTAGGTACTTAAATTGAAAATATTCTCTGAAATAAAACGACGTATAACATGTTATAAAAAATTTCGATAACACTTAGGTACAAATACTACAGTATTTAAATTGTAAATCGAAATGAGCTACGTACATAAAATGAATTAAATTACGGATAGGATAAGTTGAATACAACATTTTATTAATACAAGTACTACAATATGTAAATTCGTCATCTTCCTCATCGTTTCATTTGCAAAGATAAGATTTTTTACTATGAATCGAGGTTCCCAATTTATTTTTATGTCGAGCGATAGCGTCTATTCTTTATTTTTTGCTTGTAACCGTTCAATAACCGAGATGGATTCCTTAATTTAGTACATGGGCTATATTCAAGTTAAAATAATGAATAATATCAATGATGAAATCATTGTGCATTACATGTGATTCAAAGCTTCAGAAGTACCATTTCACGCATGATATGATCGCGTACGAAGCAAGATGCAAGACGACCTTCCGACAACCTTGGCAACTCATCCGCACTGGAGTAGCTTTGTAAAGAGCGACGCACAAAGTCAGCACAGACAAACAAAAGTAGACAAACCTCAAAGAGGGTGAAGTGGACGCGATCTTATATAAAAGAAGATTCTTTATAATTGTGACGAATGTTTCACAGAGGGTTGTTTCTTTAACACTAGCATAGATAGGAAACGACCGAACAGGAATTCTAAACATGTCAGACACTTACCTAGATTTTTGGTAAAGACGACAATGTTCATAGAAAACTATCACCCACCCACATAGGCAATGCCCTTCTTAATGCGCGTTATCCCGCCACATAACGCGACGATGTTTTCCCTGGTAGATTGGCTCTACGACTTTTAAAGCTGTGCTTTTTTAAATCGCTCAACTGAAGATATCTTTTCAAAAATAGGAAAGAGTTAATGGAACCTTTACAGCATTTTTGTATTTTCCGGTGAGAAGAGAGCTTAATCTTTCGTAAGATAACTCCGATTCGCCCGTTGCGGTTCGCTTCGCGGAAAACCGGATTACTGCTATGTATTCTACATAGCAGTAATCCGGTGTCTAAGTTTCCCGTATAAGTTTTCTTGCACGCTACACTGAATGAGAAAACAGTTTGTTCACAAACTACTCTTACTTGAAGTTACCGACTAAAGTTGATGTTGCAATACAGAAGCTTAACTTGTTTTTCATTTTCGTAAGACGCTTAGGCGTTAATCTTTCGGGAGCACCGTGAAAATGAAAATACATTATTCTTGTTACAACAAACCGATGACTCTTTATAACCGGGAAAATAACAGCGAAAATTGGGCTGTTTTAATTATGCCGTTTAAAATGTCATAATCCTTCAAAGAGTTATGACAAGATAAAGTGATTGTATACGTGAGATAGGATAAAAGGCAAAAACAAACTACATTTTTAATATAAAAAAACCAGGCAAAGTGGACAGCCTGGTGGAAATTACGTTCATAGCTTCTAATATAATTTAATAGTGCAAAGGGACGTCGCACTAAAATCCTTAAAAACTTTCGATAATATTTCATGATATTCAGCAAATTCTTTTGGTTACGTTTTATTTCATACAGCTTTGGACCCCATCCAAAAAGTGCATAGAAACAAGACATAAGACAACTTCTAATGAGAAAATATGAGCACTTACTGTAATGCTCAGATAAATAACGTAAATAAATTCAATATTTTCAACATTAAATAAATAAGAACTTTATTTGCACGAGACTTCATGACGTTCCGAGTGCTTTGCCTATTTGTTTTGGCTAGTACTGCAGTATAATTGAAAACCGCAGTTTATATGCATTTTGTAAGCACTATAAAACACTTCAACATTAAATTTTCACTTAAAATATTGAATTTCATATCTACTTGATAACAATACATATCAATGTTTTGGAGATTGAGAGCATGTTAAGATAACTAAGATGTAAGTTCATCATTGTCTAAACCAAGGACATTATACATATTTCTGCACAATAATAGCACAATGTTACTAGTTATCGTGACAATAGGCTAAATTAACTTAATTTGTACAATTTGAAATCTACAAGTTAAATCGGTGAAATAGATCAGAAAAGATGTGCTACTAAATAATGAAATGTAAATGTTTGTTTGGGTGAATATTTTTGTGTCACATGAAATCTAAGAAACGGATTTGAATAAAATTTTGTACACTTCATAGATTTATACCCTTCATTAACATATAAAATGCTTTTTGTTTCCCTCAGGGCCACATACTAAAATTCGCGCGTATGAAGACAAGGACAGTTGCTAGTATAGCTATTTTCTAAAAGTCTGAAATTAAATGTTACTGGCATACACATACATTGTAGGCAAACTCGAGTTTAACATGCTATAATTTAATTTAAATATGACATTTTTTATTTCGTATTTACCTTACTTTTTGCAATAACATAAGTTATTCACATAATAGTCAATTGTATTGTTTAAAAACGCATGCAAAAACAATATATTTTATGTGGAAACACTGACCCACTTTATGTTAATATAAAATTCATTCAGATTTCAGATGTGATTGATAACATTCATTGTTGCGAGGAGTAAGCACATTTATTTGATGGTACACAAAATTGTATTAAACTCATGAATAATTTTGAAGTGACCCAATTACTGCCTTTTGTCATATTTAATTAAACATTGTTGAATAAATTTTTACTGATTACTAACATTGATTAATTAACATTTTTTTACTAGTTATGTAATAGGTATCAAATAGGTTTTAAGGCTCCTTTAAAACAAATAACTCTAATCAAAGTCCCGAAGTCACACACAAGGCATTAAATACATATGTTTGCTAATTTGTTTGCAGATATTTGTATACCTTTTCATAGAAAAATTAAATTATAAAAATATGTCATAGTTAAAATCAAATAAATTTGCTTACTCAATTAGCACATTGAAAACTCACAGACATACAAAATGATGGGTGTTGTTTGTGACACACGGAAAGCGAAAAAAATAATTGTGGTAAGCACAGTGAACCCACATGCAAATTGATGTGTAAGTTATATCCAATTAGTCCAATCATTAACAATAATGTTACTTCTATTAGTCACATGAAATTTGAGACATTTTATTTTTGCAGTAGGTTACGTCAAACGAAGCTAAGCATATCTTAGTGATTTCTACCTTCGTTTGGTGGCTTCGTTTGACCACTGTTACTTTCAATATGTGCTAGCAACGTCGTCTTGGACTTCTCTAAGGGCCTTCTCGCCTTTAGAGGCGACTCCGTAGGCTTTTTGTCACTCCGTTCTGGTTCACTCTCTACTCCCAGTTTACTGAGGGCGACTAGGTTGGCTACATTGGGAACAATACATGGGTAACTTGAATTAAACCTTATCACTCTTAATATAACAGTCTATATTGTATTGTTTTGTTGTATGGTTTCGTTTTGTAACTGAAAGGAAGCTTAGCATGCAAATACACAGCCAATCTGAGAAATAAATAAAAGAAAATAGCTTTACATAAATTTTGTAGCTTAACATAAACAAGCAGTGGATAATTTTGAGTATGAGTAATAAAGTAAGACCAAAGAGATAATATTTTTTCATACCAAGGAAGTGTAACCGGTCCTTTGCCATGCCTAGATTTGTTTTCATCTTATCATGTAACCTCTGAGCCCTCTGCCAGGCATCCCCGCGTCCACCCCAGCAGTCCACAGCAATGCCTCTTTCCAGCTCATAAATACCCTTCTTGTATAGTTCTATTGCTAACTCTTTCTGACCTGTATGAAAATAAATTATACCTCTAAAATGCAAATTGAAACTGATTGAAATTTCAAGGTGCCAGTGATGCAACATCTGTTTATGCACAATATGCAAATATAGAGTGCAATTTATTGACAAACAAATTGAGTTATATTTTGAACTTTACAAGTCTGGTTTAAGGTTCAAAATTGTTTACCTACAAATTTAATGTTGTGGAGTCTCAATTCTAGTCTAAAACTCACCCTCATTTTCCTCATCAATTTTTAGGGCTTTGGATATGTATTCGAAGGCTTTCCGATGGTGGTGCTTTTGCTTGGCCAGCAAAGGATCCCCTGGACCTACGTTGTGTATGTGAGTCATCTCTTCGCTTGCTATCTCAGTTGATACAACGCCGTCTTTCACCACTACTTCCAAGTTGCACTCTCCGGTTTTCCGAGGCTTGTGAATGAAACGATGGGAAGCCGAATACAGGTACTTGAAAACTATAAACAACTGATACAAAATAGACCGGAGTATGTTGAAAAGAATAATAATCGGGAAAGAAACAACATAAAGGTTCCTTTTGTGAACTGAAGGTTGCGAATCATTTCGCAACGCTGAACTCTTCGCTAAGTCTGCATCGGTCTTCTTTGATTTTCGGTTCGGAGACCTGGTAGTTTTTCGCGATAAACGACCACCATTGGAATCGTCACCGGAAACCATCAAGAACACTAAAGTCACCACCAGTTCAACACAACAGCCATACACTTCGAAACAAAGACACGCACGTTTGTTATGCCACTATTTATTTTAAAAACAGCAAAATATGAACATCGTGCTTCGCGTGATAAACTGTGTGTGTGTTCTTCAATTCAAAGTGGTTATTGACAATTTTTGACGTTTGCTTGCTGCTAATTCTCTGATATCCGTGACTACAGATAAGAAAACCACCGATAAAATCTACAGAAAATATATTGTAACTTGTTTTGTATTTTTACCAAACTTCAAATTTATTTCAATTTTTGAAGCCTCTAATCTAGACTCTATCCATTATAAAGTCTTAATAGCCCGTATCTTGGCAGTATGAAATAATTATGTAAATTAATCATTAATGTTTAATCATTAATCATTGGATGTTTGTTTATCTGTAATTGACATTGTGTTAATGTTGACAGCAAATAAGTCAGTTTGACATTTCTTATCGAATGAAGACTGCCAGCGTATAAGAAACTCCTTAAAATGCGGGAGATATAATTATAACTGATAATGAAACATTCGGCTTGAAAATTTGACGGAGTGAAGATGTGAATGTCCATGTTATAAAAGTTCAGTTCACCAATACCTACCTACTCGAAGGAAAACTTTAATTATACGAATTATTATATTTTAATGAGCAACTATATGAAAGTAAGTAAAAAAAATAGAAATTATTACTTCTAAGGCTTTGATGTCAAACAGGCTGTCGTAGTTTTTGAGACTTTACACGATGTGTGCAAATTTTAATAATTATCCGGCAGCCCCTAATATATATTATGCAGCACAGATGTCAATGTCACACTAATGACTGTTGACTGTCACACTGTCTCAAATATGACAAATGTCAAATAGTCAAACAAATGCCAATTGCCAATCAAACGTTGCAGTATGGTGCAGACGTACGCAATGCTTTTCCTAATAAAATAACAAATTAATATTGCATCAGCCAGCTCTTATAAGAGCATAAATTAATAAATATAAGTTTAGTGTTTAGTTTTCTTTTCCTATTGTAGACATCTCGATATAAATATCAACCAATAACTAAACTTCCAAAAAGGTTAGTGTTAGTGACAGTATGTGTCGTATTTTTGAAACTAAATTTTTCCTTAAATCTGGTGACTGGTTTCAATAAGGCAAAATATTGAGGATAAAAATTTTAATGTTTCATAATTTTACATAACATTCCTTTATAATATTTTGTTTCTCTTATATATTTCAGTTTAAAAATGGTTGAGGAACAGGTGAACAACTTATCAGTGAATGAAGAGGATGACGTTGTAGACCCCTGGAACGTAGCTAGCAAATCTGAAACTGGGATTGATTATGATAAATTAATAAGTGAGTTGTTTTTTATGAATAATTGCAAGGTCAAAAAATTAGTTATTCAGATGGGGTTAGGTGACAGTGAAGTGAGGGAAAAATTAAATTTCAGATACATAATAATTAAAGGACTTTGCATATTCTGTATATTGTGTTCTGATTCAGTAGTTAATAATAGCTTATTTAGAAAATGTTATTAATACTTCCATTCTATTTAATTTTTTTAATACATTATTTTCTATTTTTCAGAGAGATTTGGAAGTCAAAAAATTGATGATGAAGTCATTGCAAGATTTGAGAAAGTTACAGGAAAAAAAGGTAAAGTATAGCAGCATGTAATTCTTACTTACTCTCAGAAATAATTAAAGTTTTAAGTACACTATAAAAATAATTTCAGCGCACCATTTCCTCCGGCGTGGGATATTTTTCTCCCACAGAGACATCCATAGCATCCTGAACCTCCACGAGGCAGGGAAGAAGTTCTACCTGTATACCGGGAGAGGGCCGTCTTCAGACAGTATGCACATTGGACACATGATTCCCTTCATGTTTACTAAGTAAGTCAGTAACCCATTAATGACCCACTACAGGGTCGGGTCTCCTCTCACAATGAGAAGGATGTAGGCCTTAGTTCACCATGCACCACTACTGCGGGTTGGTGGACTTCACATGCCTTTGAGAACTTTTTTTTTCTGAACTCTCAGGCATGCAGGTTTCCTCACGATGTTTTCCTTCACCGTAACAGCAGGTGATATTTAATTTTATAAAGCGCACATAAGTTTTTTTACAAAGCCATTGGTGCGTGCCACTGGGATTCGAACCCGGACCCCTCGAATCGAGGTCGAATTCTAAGCCACTGGGCTATCACCGCTATACCAAGTAAGTAACTAGTTGTAAATAGTCTTATGTAAAAATCAGTTTGTTGGTCTAATTCCAGTAGAACTAATGATTTTTCCAATTTACGTTTTGCAAGATTGAATATAAACATGAATACAATAAATTTTTATAACTAGGTACCATCCTTTTGAGCTCTTCATAGTCCACTGCTGGACATGCACAAAGGACTAAAGAGAAAAAAAACTACTATCTTGATGACCAAAATAATTAGGATGCTTGGTTCAATTCCTGGCAGAACAAAGATTTTAATGATGAGATTTTAAATTTCTACTTCTGGTCTGGGTGCATGTATTCTTGTTTTGTATGTGTACATGGCACCTACACAGGGAATCCCGTGTGGAGCTAACTATGTAACGCGTTATTTATTTGATTATCTTTGTGAAAAATCTAATGTGGTTAATTTTAAAATTTCAGGTGGTTACAAGATGTCTTCCAAGTGCCGCTTATCATCCAGCTGACAGACGACGAGAAGGTGCTGTGGAGGGACATCAAGATTGAAGACGCAAGACAAATGGCTTTCAACAACGCCAAGGATATAATTGCAGTGGGATTTGATCCAGCCAACACCTTCATCTTTAATGATTTAGATTTTATTGGGTAAGTCCAAAAGCCAATACTATGTCATATTTGTGTGCTTTACACAAACTGACATCCACAGATAAACTGTAGATCCAGAGTGTATACTGTATACTATACAGTGTATAGTATAATAAATGTAATAAGTTGTGCACACTATTGAAACCATAAGTTGTAGGAACAGATGAATAGATGTAGGAATATTGTACACTTTGAGCCAATGTAAAGTCAAAGAACACGTGCTAGACCAATAGACTAAAATTGGCTGCACACACTGACCGATGAACCAATCACGTGAATCAACAATGCAGTCAACATCAAACCGACCAATAAATATGCTCACAACTTGTGCTAGCCACTATAACCATATAGTGTCATAGTGTCATATTAATATTATTATAATTGTTATGTGTAGTGCTGCTATGGTTGGGTTGCCAGGATAATCTTAGAAAGCAATTGGCTTTGATATAACAGATGTTGTGTGGTGACCAAACTATAGTAAGGCATACACACTGGTTGGTATGTAATTGATATTATTATATATCACATACATTGGTATTTAATTGCAGGCAGTGTCCAGCCTTCTACCAGAACATGCTGCGGATTCAGAAGTGTGTCACATTCAACCAGGTGAAGGGAATCTTCGGCTTTGGTGACTCCGATGTGATCGGCAAAATCACCTTCCCCTCTATCGAAGCAGCACCTGCTTTCTCGACGTCCTTCCCCTTCATATTCGAGAATAAACTTGTAAGTGTATTGTGAATTTGTGAATAATATTATGATAGAGTAGATGATTGACAATATTTAAATATTTTTATCAATTACATAATTATGTAGTTGTCATGAAGGATTTAAGTTCATAATTATGTTAAAATATTAACTTTGTAGGTTGAATCGAGCAAAAACATTTAAAAATTGATACTACAATCAATTTTTAAATTTTTAAATTTTTAATTTGGAGTAAGTAAATTGGAGTAATCATACCAATTTATTCTTATGTTGATAACTGACTTTATTTAATGAGAATTTTAATTCTTATAATGTAGATAAAGCAAAGGTTTCTGCAGGCCACCTGATTAATACCAACTAAAGCCAAAATCTGCAAAAGCTATATGGGATGTGATTAATAAATCAGCCGAATAAACCACAGCCTGATGTTATATGTGGATTTCTTGCTATTTCAGCGTGCACTTGGTAGCCTCAAATTTGGCTCAAAATACCTCCTCAAACGAGTTCTTATTTTATGGCTGGAGTTTTGTGTGTCACTCGTTCTCTTTTATATTCCAGCTGCCGTGCCTAGTCCCGTGCGCCATCGACCAGGACCCCTACTTCCGGATGACGCGCGACGTGGCCGCGCGGCTGAAGGCGCCCAAGCCCGCCCTACTGCACGCCACCTTCTTACCGGCGTTGCAGGGCGCGCAGCACAAGATGTCCGCCAGTGACGCCAACGCTACTGTATTCCTGAGCGACACGCCCAAACAGATTAAGAACAAGGTACATCAGCTGTTATGTGTGTGTAAGCATAGACTAGGATATCATAGAGATACAAAGGGCGCCAAAACCGGCGTTCGGGTGGCCTTCTTACAGGCGTTACAAAGAGCACAGCAGAAGTCGGCCAGTGACGCCAACGCTACTGTATTCCTGAGCGACACGCCCAAACAGATTAAGAGCAAGGTACATCAGCTGTTATGTGTGTGTAAGCATAGACTAGGATATCATAGAGATACAAAAGGCGCCAAACCGGTGTTCGGGTGGCCTTCTTACCGGCGTTACAAAGAGCACAGCAGAAGTCGGCCAGTGACGCCAACGCTACTGTATTCCTGAGGGACACACCCAAACAAATTAAGAACAAGGTACAATAATTCTTATGTGGAATGTTGTCTCTGTTGCCTTGTTTGCTGTCTCTGACAAAGGCACCAAAACTAGCCAGAAAAATTTTGGAAATCAATATTAAGTGTTATATACCTGACCTAATAAATTATGAATGTGATAAGAATTTCTTCTCCTTATTTTCTACATATTTTGTCAATTGTTTCCTCCCAATCAACTAAGTAATTATGATCGTTAGATGTGGGTTCATAAGTGCATTGATCGTTTGTTAGTTTATGCACATAAAAAAAGAAGTATGCAAGAAGGACTAAGTAAGTAAAAAAAGAAGTATGTAAGAAGACAATTAATAGGAGTTCAAAGAATTGTATTTAGACTAATGTCATCAGTTTTTTTTATTTTTTATTTTAGATTAACAAATATGCGTTCTCCGGTGGACAAGCGACAGTAGAAGAACACAGAGAGAAAGGTGGCAACACCGAGGTGGACATAGCGTACAAGTACCTAACTTTCTTCTTAGAAGACGACGAAAGACTGGCCGAGGTAAGTGTATTCAAGTTAATACACTCTTATTGAGTGCAATAATCTATTTTCGTTCAGAATTCGATGATGTCCATTAGGTAGTGCCTGGTTTCAATATACTCAAAATGACTTCTGCTTACTGACTGTTAAATTCTGTTGACAAACACAATGTCATGAAATGAGAAGTGATTTTGCGTTTTGTGTATGCTAGAGAGCAATAGAAAGAATTTAAACTGACATATTACGAAATCACTTAAAGTATACTTTTTGATTTTTGAAATACAGAAACACTAACTAACAAGAATTAATTTATAAAGTTTATGCAATACATTAATATTTTGTAAATATATCAAGATGGTTTTTGTAAGAACAAATCAATCAATCAATCAATTTAGAAATGGGGTTGTGGCTGTTACATACCATTGATGATTCGCTGAATTTCAAAATTCAGCAAAATTCAGCAAATTTAGCAAAATTCAGTTTCAAAACTGGGCACAAGGAAACAAAGTATGAAACTCTCATTTGTATTTCATAGATAAAGAAATCCTACGAGTCTGGCGAGATGCTGACTGGCGAATTGAAGAAAATAGCAATAGACACCCTGACGCCCATCATACAGGAGTACCAGGCGCGCAGGGCCCGCGTCACCGACGACGCTATGCAGGAGTTCTTCAAAATCAGGAAAATCGTTGTTTAGCTTATGTATATACTGTTCCGTTTGCTTTACTGTACATGTGTGCTCTTGCAGGCGTGTTAGTATAAAGGTGGAATTTCTCAAGGATACATTTTAGAAGTCGGTGTGACTGGCGAAATCCGACACTATGAGGAATATCGAAATGAACTTAGCGGAGTATCAGGCTCGAATTTGTTGGAAACTGCATCATTGAATTTTTGACAAAATTATATCTTTATCCAGAAATTTAACCGGTTGATTTAAAAAAGCCACCTGTGTTATTACACCACCTGATAGCGTCACTAATTAGTAAGAGTTTTGCGAAGTAATGACATGCCACAAACTTAGCATAGCGAAAAGTCCTCCGAGGAGAGTCCTTTGGGTATTGTTCGCTATTCCTCATAGTTTCGGATTTTGATATCCACACCCCCTTGAAGGTAAGAACATTATCTTCATAGGAAATATTAAACAAGTTTGTTAATGTATCAAATATAAGAACCTATTAATTGGACTATGGATTTTACTACTTGATCCTCTATTGGGAAGAAAATAATAGTGGAAGATAAATCAGTGCATACTAACATAGTTTCGCAAGCATATAATGTAATGTATAGTATTTAAAGCATTTATTGAAGTCATGTCCATTTTTTCTACTTTATACCAATATAATTGAGATATTTTCACACAGAATTTAGGTTTAGTGCAGTACCTAATAAATTACATCAAAATTAAAATGACAGGTTTTATAGATGTTAAGGCGTTGTTTAATCGATCTTACTTAAAAATACTCAACTTACTCTCACAATGACAACTCTTGTACAAGAGTGAAAGAATCAGTAATAAAAAAAAGTATTGCTTTTATGTTCTAAAGTGAAAAATAACATCTGATTGAATCATAACATGTAAATATGTCTTAGAATTACAATATTAAATGTTGTCTCGGTGTCTATTTTAAAGGAATCCTTAATACTTAAGTGTATACAAGTAGATAACAACAGCATACCACAGTTTTTTACGTTACGTGAAAGGTAATTGTGTGTTTTGTACTCGTCGAAATGGCCTTATTTATTGTGAGCGTGTATGGCTGTGCATAAAGCATAGATTATATTATTTATTTTGCTATGAAATAAAGGCAGTGATTGATATCTGTGAGCTGTATTTATTTAATGCCTTACCATTCCAAGATCATGATTAAGTATAATTAATTATTATTAATTAATTATTAATTATTATACTTATATAAATTATACGTATAATTAATTAATTATTATACTTAATCATGATTATTTAAAAAATAATTATTTGTTTGATAACAATAACTACAAAAACCTTAAGAAACCTTGCTTCAAATAATATGAAAATATAATTGTGTAGGATTTTGAAAAACACCAGAATGATTTAAAAAAACTTAAAAATTAAAATATCTCAGAATATAGCCAATTGCGGCTAGTAAGCTGTAAGATGAAGTTTCCTTATGATGAAAAGTAAATTTTAATCAAAGCAAAAACTTTTAACTACGACAGGTAAATTCAAAAATTTCTTAGTGGTGTTACGTATCTATTGGTATACGCATTGACACAAAAGTATCACACACATTACAATAAAACAAACATTCTACAATAACGATACAATACCTACAGGCGGGGGACGAATGGACCTCCTTCAAAGCTGAAAACAGCGAGACAACACTTGTGTACACAATACCACACAACTTTGATCGAATATGCATGACAATAGCACAGAAAACTGTATGACACAGTCCTTAACTACAGCAGGTAGCGTTACGACGGGTCAAAATCTAGTTCAAAGTGATTTTTATACAACATTTTATAGTTTAAAAGTATTTTTCAACATTTATGTCTCGTGCAAGTACTTTATACCTACCCTATGAAGTATAAATAAATATAAACACGACATTGTGGCTTTCTAAATGAAATCATCATGTACAGTCAACCATATGACGAAGAAACGCCATTACCACTGATAGCGAATTACACAGTTCTGAAAGAAAGCGAAGAAGAACAGAAAAGGGAGACAGAAGATCGTGTAATCCTGGAAATCGGAAGACAGGATGACAAACCGAAGGAAGAACTCACGTTCTCCCACAAAAAGTACGACAAAACCATATCGCATCATAGGTCGTACGTGTTGGATGACTATGTGGAACCCAGAAGAATAACGTATTTCAGACCACATGAGATAGAACAGAGTACATATGAAGGTAACTTAGTTTTTTATAGAAATTGAGGATGAAATGTTCATGTAAGCCACCTGATGTTAAGTGTTCACTGCACCCCATGGACACCCATAACCAATCTCAAATAGAGATGATATCCTATTATTAGGGTTATTAGGAGGTTATTATAACTTTAGTCCTAATAGGTGGGGCCTTTGAAGAAGATGGGTTGCAATGACTGCTTAAAATCCGTAGGTCGCTATCATTTGTTGTTTCGATTTTATATAAAAAGAATATCGAGATCAAGATTATTTTAAGGCCCCAGATATTACGAGCAGGAGGAATACAGAGGAGCCGCGATATTGCATGACACTGCCAACTCGGAGTCTTCCTTGGACTTCTCACACGAATCTCAGGACAACAGCAAGTTCGCAACAGACGATGCCAACCAACAAGACTCTACCATGAACTGGAAGGAGAGAGCTTTACAGCTAGAAAAAGGTAATATTAGCTCTACTTTTTAAAAGGTTTTGTTTATATCCATAGACGCTATTTTTATTTCCGACGCAATACTGAAAAAAACCGTTATTGGTGTATAAATGTAAATGTAGGTACGTTGAAAAAGAACTATTCATTTTGTTTCAAGATATTTAGATACCCGTAGTGAACTGCAAATTAGTAAGTGTTTATCTATTCTGCAGATCACAAAATAAACGTTAATCTGATTGATGAATTTATTTTTGGGGGGTGTTTCGCTAGTTACACGTGAATTTGATTTACCTGTTACACAGTAAATTTTCAAAAAACATTTAATAAACGCAGTCCCGTTTACAATCTGTCTGCTTAAAACAATCTGTCTGTTGGTTAGAAACAGACAATTAAATTCAAATTATTTATCGATTGACAAAAAGGCAGAAGAAAATAAATATATGTAGCCTTAGCAGTTAGTAGCGAGCCTGCAATTTTAATAGACACCAGTCCGAGTACAGGCTACACCTAATTTCATATAATGCACATACATACATTCCGTTTATTAAGTATATTTTGTAAAGGAATGGGGAACTTGCGGTAGGTCACGATCCGACCCGCACTTACTCGGATACTCGCCGTACATGTGCTGCGACCCTTTTTAACCTTCGCTCATGAAATATATCCCATTCATGCCGAGATCAAGATTATAGGGAATATAAGATTAATAGAGTAGTTTCTGCTAGCCTTAGCAAAACTTACAGGACGGACGGAATTAAAAGCTTGTGCAAGTAAGGCATATATACCTAAGGCTATGTGGGCCACGTAACAACTTATGGCTTATTTCATTTATCGCAACCAATGAAATTTGTGAAATATTACACTGTGATACAAATTTTACAACATTTTGGATGCCTAACACTGTTTTAGATAACTGAATGACCAATAACCATAATATTTACGTTCGATCTAATTCCTAGTGGTAGTTTTAAAAATTTTGATAAATTTTGAAAAATTGTAAAATTATGAGTTTTCTTTTTACGTAATTCTCGGGGTAACATTTTATAAGATTTTGAAGAAATAGAAATCTTAAATAGAAATAAGAATAAGAAACTCGTTAAATCTAGTGCTGAGACAATAACTTGCATGATGCAAGCAAATCTGCGGACGAAGTAATCGTTACTACTTTTTCAGAACAGGCCCAAAATCTATCTAATGCTTTCTAATACTTCCTATACACTATACTGTAGATATATATCTAATCCCATTCTATACCATAATATGTCGTAACAGTAAGCGTAAAGTTTGTTAACATTTCAGAGTACAAGAAAACCGCATGTGATAGGGAACGGACGAGGATGCGAGATATGAACAGAGCCTTCGACCTGCTGCGCTCTAAGTTGCCTGTCGCGAAGCCTTCCAAGAAGAAATACTCCAAGATAGAGTGTTTGAGGTGTGTTTCTATATATCTTCTGTCTGTAAACCAGTAGGTAAAGGGCAGGTTCACCTATCACAATGAGAAGGATGTAGGCCTTAGTCCACCACACTGGTGTAATGCTTGGTTAATCTTTGTAAAATGCTTGATTGATTTACATTAAAACATATTTTGTGATATCTCACGCGGGATATATGGGAAGGGGTTCCAGAAAAGGGTGGGTTGAAAAATAGTCAAAATGCTCACCCGTTTTGTAACTAAATGTGTGCATATAAAATAGTCATTCTATTTTTATTTCAGTCTATACCTACACATAATGTAGTTTTTTCAGTAAAATTTTATTTTATTTTCCGTCTTAATATTAAATGTAACCTCGTGATTTAACTGAGCTTACGTGCTTGTTCTTTTGGATCGAGGCAGGCCTCATGCTGTTTAAGTTTGTTTGTTTGTTGATTAAGTTGATTTCCCGTATTTCAGGATAGCGATATGCTACATCCGTCACTTGGAGTACATGCTTGGCAGTGGTTCTACGGAGGATAATCCAGTTTTCTTTGACCTCCAGGCTCCGGATCCGAGACGCCAGGAGAGATATTTATAATGCGATACATATTTTACACAACAGGGGCCCGATTCTATATGACCATTCACATTCGTATCGCGGCAATGTCGTGTCGTACCCGTGATAAAAAGTCAGAAAAGGCTTAAAAGTCAAATATCGTGACAATCTATTGTGTGCCTTATAGAAAAGACATTAAGGTTCCTTGTCTTGCCGGGTTCATGACATGACATACGGTTGGATGACACACGATATCGGCACGAAATCTGAATTGTCATACAGAATCAGCCCCCAGGACATAACTAACAAGCCATACGAGTAAATGAGTGAAGTAGTCACTGCATGTAACCATACACAACACCAGCATGAACCTCCTTCTCAATGGGCTACAATAGTTCTATTTTCCATTACCTTGAAAAGTGGTTGAATGATGAAAATACGCATTGGAAAACGCAGCAACGCATACAACGCAGCAAGGCATATACATTATCACATCTTGTATGAGTTCTCTTAAAGTCAGATTCACAGGTCAACGTACTGTATTGACTATTGGTCTACTGAGAAGAAAATTTGTTCGAAAAATTATTACCTGAAAATTTGTTCGAAAAATTATTTATTACCTACAAATGTCTGTTCAAAAATTACTTAATATTGTTTATTTTGGCTACTTATTATATTTTTATGTAAAAGGGAAACCCAAAACAGAGATTTTCACATATATCATTACTTTAACACATGGACACAGCAGGTACAAATCTAAAAAACATTATTAAGTTTTAACAGCACTTTTCTCTTACATTTTTATTTTAAACGATGCATTTGAAATGTTTAAAAATTTGTCCTCTTTTTAATTTTTCGTTCCAAGTCATCCTGTTCTTGTTTCTTTCTTAAAGCTTCAAGGTAATCGAAGTAGGCACACTTTATTATCAATGGCACTTTGACTACACCTGAAAAGATTGTAATAATAATATATTATCATTTTGAGGTTATATTTTTAACCGACTTCAAAAAATAAGGTTGTTCATTAGATTTCAGTACATATTATCTTGAATTTTTATTTTGCTCTCCCTGATTTGATTGAATTTGAAAAATTGAGTACTCCGGTATTATTAACAATACCTACATAATACCCCGGCTACTTATTTACTGTTTTATCAGATTTGGTGTAAACATATTTGAAATTTTGAATCACTCAATAGCTCAATAGCCAGTTTCTTAAAAATTTGTAGACATTGTTAACAAAATTATGTTAACAATGTCTACAAATTGTTAACAGATTTGTATACAAAATTCTAGTAACCTAAAGTAAGTAATTAATTATCCAGCGAACAAACCTGCAAAACACGTGGTCACAGCAGTTTTATACATAGAATAAATTGGTGCCATAAAACTATCCGTCGTTTCTCTTCTCTGAAAAGAAAAATAATGATAATTGTGGTAACTATTGCCTTGTTAATTTCTATTTTAATGAAAACTTTTCAGGTTAATTATTATCAATATAACACTGTCAATGATATGACCCAGTTCCACCAGGGCGTTATCAACTTCAAGGAAGCAGTTTCCGGCACAATTATAACAATTCTGTGCTACCGAAATGACAAAGTACACTGCGCAAAGGAGCTTTTAGGGTGACTCGTATAATATATTATTATTTTGGTAACTTTGATAACATTGTAGTTTATATAATTTACCTCATTACTTGACATTGTCCCTAGGTTAATACAGTATGGAAATACATGTAACACACGACTATCTTACGTTGGGTGGGTGAGAAAGAGAAAGAGATATAGATGTGTGGAACATTTACTTGTGGAATGGAATGATGAACATCGTCAAAGGAATGGCGTCCCTCAAATTTTGTACACGTGCAATCACCAGGCTATCATGGCACATAGAGCCACTAGGTATTTTTGTAGTGACTAGATATTAGAAATATCTAGTGAAGTCATTTTCGTTACGTCATATCGTCTCATGAAAATGGCATACACTTACTAGGAACGCATCACGTGGAAACAGGTACGAGCCGAAGTGTGTTATAAGTTTTATTTGAGAGAGAGAGATGATAGAGTCGCGGATTACGTAGAGTCGTCAAGATAATAAACCAATGTGCCGAGAGGTATTGTGGACAGACGTTTCGCAAATTCACCTGTTTGCTTCGAACGGCACGTTGTCTCATTTAAGTGACGATTCGACCAGGAGTTCATACATGTATTGAAGGTAGTTTATTACAAATATGTAATTATGTACCATGAACTCAGTATGAAGATCATGAAACTTTTGAAAGAATCATGAAATGAGGATGAGAATTTATCGAGAATTTGGATGTTTTTAATCCCTATTAAATAAAAAATGACCTAAATACTACCGAATATTAACTTAATTGTAAATTACAGATACATTTACAGAAATTTTAAATTACATAGTAGAGTTATTAGTGAATGTTATTTAAGTACACCTACATTACTTTAAATCATAGATTTTTAAAAAATTTATTAATACCAAAACAAACTTTGTAGCTTGAATCGTAGGTCTTTTATTGTATCAGAGATTGTACAGTTTTGGAAGTTCAACATTTGGTTGAATGCGTAAATTCTGCGTAACTTAGTCAACAATTATCATGTACTTCTTGACCATAGAAAACAGAAAAGTAACTATTCTGTTTTCTATGTTGACTTACCACTACTTACCACTAATTTAATCCTAATCAGTAATCACTAATCAAAGGTTGGATTTTCTTGGACGTTCAAGGTTTGGTTCAATTCGTAAATTCCGCTCAATTATGACTTACCACAATTTTACCACACGAATCAAACACAGGTGGTCGCCTAGTGTTAATACTGCGTATGTACTCCTGCCAACGACGAATGCATTCCGTAACGTCTTGTTGATCGCCCCACACTCCTTGCGTATACGTAAAATAGACAGCTCCGACTAGGATACCAGCCTGCAAGAAGAGTCATTATCAATTTGCTAGCCAAACAAAATAAAATTATCAACGATTTCCCCCAGGAAGACAAAGCATGCTCAACCAGGAAATTATAAACAAGAGTAGGTAGTCAGAGCACATTCTTGTTAAAGTCACCGTTTGTGCCAGTAAAGGGACAGGTGATTTTAGGAAAACATAGAATTCAAAGAGATGTAGACTGTCATGATAAATCGATTTTACTAAGAAAGGTGGAAAATTATATTGACTGAAGGGGGCGCACAGATAAAATGTTAATAGGTTTACACACCTACCTTTACGACCTTTTGTTAGGTGGGGTTAGTAAAGAATCAATAGCGTCTCTACAAAAGTGTAAGATTAGTTTTGTAGAGCCTTCTTGTGTATGTAGGGTTGAAAAATCAAGTTTGTGAAGCATGATTTTATTACTCCATTCATAATTCCTACTCACAGAACTGAATTCTATGATAAGTATTTTCATCGTTTAAACTATGAAATGGTAAATAAATAGGTACCACTTCTGTTTTCCTATTATAGCATCGCAATAAGGAGAACATGAATGAAGTTAAAATTTTACGGAATGCCCATTGATGCAATGTACTATTGATAACCAGGAGTTCATGAGTAAGCTAACACTTTTTCTTATATGTAAATGGAAATCCGACACCCTTTCATCTAATATTGCACGCCTCAACGCGGATCGTTAGACGTCGTATTTTACATTCAACATGACAAATTCGTCATTTTTTTTCGACTTATATTGCGTGTATCACACTCATATTGCACTTTCAAGGTAATGTGAGTCCACGTATTTTAAGAAGAACAGTTTATTTAACAAATTGGATACCTTTATAAACATTCACTTCAGGACATTCTAGGTAAACACAAGAAATTGGTATTAATTTGAAGCGAAAATTTTGTGATGTTGATTTTTAAGACTTTCAAAGTGACTACCTATACAATGTGTGAGAGCAGTTTTTTGGATAAATGGGTGTTTCTGATCCCTATTCCTAACATGATAATCAACAGTCTTAAAAATTACAAAACCCTGGCAATGTTTTGGGTTTGAAGTTTTAAATAAATTCCTACATCTTAACTTTCTTTCTTCATTTTTTTTGTTGAATACACTTACTTTTACTGCGTACATCAGTCTGCCATGTGCATACGGCAGTGGCATTTTAGGAATAGCCAATTTCTTTCCGCTTTTCTTCAGCTTGTATTCCTCTTTGCTGCACACCTTTATACACGTAGGTTGGAGTGGCAGTTCTGTAACATGACATAATTATACTATTAGGTATACAGTATACAGTATACCTAATAGTATAAATAGTATAACGTATACTATTTCAATTATGTGTGAAAAAGTACACACATATATACGGTATACTATTTAATATATAGGTACGTAGGTACTTAAATAAGGAATATGGTATTCTAATATACATTCTAATATACACATAATGTAAGGAAACTATGAATTTTTCCTGTTGATAAATTATTTCATTTATCTAAATTTATCGAATTACTCTACATGCCTTGCCTTATTATTATACAATGGTTAGGTAGAGTTAATCGTTTCTAAGGTGTAGGGTGTAGGTATATTTCGTATATTATGTGTAGAAAGTTTGATAAATATGGAATTTGTATATTACAAAAGTAAGTAGTGCGTGAATCTATTATCATGAGGATGTCTTAAGTGTTCTCTCATCTCACGAGACGAAAGTTTTCGTATATTAATAAGTAGACCTTGTATCTCTATTTAAAGTTATTAACAAATTTTATTATTCACGTGAATATACGTTATTAATAGAATACTAATGAAAGAAAGTAGTTATGTATTTTCGTTTAAAATTGTAACATGTGATTTTTGTCAATTAATTTTAAACTAGATTTTTACTTAGTTTGAAGTTATTTGCCCCGTTACTTATTTTAATTAAATAAGGAAAAATTAATCACGATATGAATCTATCGTTGGTACGTATAGTTTTTTACCTCATCTTGTTTTACATGCATACTCATTAAATAAGCATCGCGCTACGATGGGTTAAGCGTCTTTACTTTGTCAGTCAAATTTTTATTTATTGAGTAAACCAGGACATTACATAATTTGTAATATATACTAGGTTAGCAAGGATCAAAGGAGGTTGAAGTGGTTTCGCCGAAGGGCATTTACAACAAAGTCGTTCAAGCTCGTGTAACTCAGATGAAACAGAGTATAAGGGCCGCATGACTTTGAAGCGGAGTTACTTAGATGTCGATGTAATATTTTTTAATAATTTGTAGATTGTAACCACAATTTGTAAGTTACAGTTATTGAGGTAAAACCTTTATAAGAATATTCATTGGTAAATAATATATTGAATATATCATTGTTAAGCTTACAGTGCAGGGCAGGATTATGTATAGGTTTGGTTGGCTCGATGCCATGTTCAAGTAAATTAATTAATAATAATCAAATAACGCTTCACACTCATAGCCCCACACTAGGATTCCCTGTGTCGTGGGTGCCATGGACACACACAAGACAAGAACACAACACACCCAGACCAGAAACAGAAATTCAAATTCATCATTCAAACCTCTGCTCTGTTGGAAATCGCACCCAGGACCATCCGCATAGCGCACTGGTGTCTTAACCATTGCGCCACTCGGGTCGTGCGCCGCTCGTCCCAATATAAATGTTTTTATTCAACCTATTAATTACCTACTGCAAGATTGAGTCTCCTCTCACAGTGGGAAGGATGTAGGCCTTAGTCCACCACGCTGACCTAATGCTGCGTCGGGCGTCGGGCGCCCACGCATTTTTACAATAATACTAGTATTTTTCGTTCACTATTGTCTTAAACTATTTTGAAAATTATTTTTAACTTTTTAGTTCGATGTTCTTCAAAAGCGTGTTTTTTAGTTTTTTTTAATACCCTCACCTGTTACACGAGTGCATTCGATTCTTTGTGTTGGGCTGCATTTATCATATACTTGCATGTCTGGTTTCGGTTGCTTGATGTGTTTGGCCAGATTGATTGTTCGACACGGCTCGCATCTTATGCGATCCGGGCTTAGATTTTCACACATCGTTATAATTTACGAAAATAATAACAAAAAGAAATAAAACGGCAAATTTTGAAACCGCAATGTCGTGTAATTTTGAAAAATGTCGTCTGTCTTGTCAGGTTATCTCTTTTGTTTCTTAATATCCAAAAAGAAGAACTTATGGCCAAGACGATGAGATGAGTAAAAAGTTTTTTAATTTTGAAAATAAAGAGGATAGGGCCATGTAGAACTTGGGATGGAGCTTACGACTCATTCTTACATACTGTTTTATGATGTATCGTTTCTAAAGCTTCGAACTTGTTTGTATTATTGTGAATTTTGTGTATAATTATGAATAAATTTCGGTTATCGGTTATTTGGTTTGGTTATTAGGTTATATATTTTTTTATTAGATACCACATGTAACACGAAAACTTCGAGCGCTTTTTGAATAGGATATGTGGCTTAAAGTGTAAAAAATATAAACATATTTTCTAAAGTGTAAAAAATATAAACATATTTTCTAAATACTTCTATGTATTTATATTTGAAATACACTAATTTTAATGCACGCATACCACGCACGTATGTAGGTATATAATTATATTTGAACGAGTTAAAGCATAAGTATTGTAACTAATAACCTAATAACTTAAATATAGCTGTTTAAGTTACAATACGCTACAAATGGTTGAGGTACTTACTTTTAAAGTGAAAGCTATAAATTTACATGTTGTAACGAGAATTTTAATAAATTGTATCACCTATCATTTAAAGCATGACCGTGTTGATTTATACAAAGATAACGATATACAATGTATATTTTAGTTATAGAATAGTTCACATTAATTTAAATATTTTTATGTTCAAGTTGTGAAGGTAATCCCTACCATAGATATCTATGTAATGATTTTTAGTCGACATCTTATTTTCATAAAACACGGCCCAAATTAGAAATGGCGGCGTTTAAAAAAAATACTTTATTGTATATAATTCCTAATCCTTTATGTTTGGAGATTTCAAACGGTTTGAATATTAAATTTATAACAATGCATTCAGTGGTTTGACTGTTAATTTTTTTATATTAGTTATAGTAAATAATTACTCATTTACGTTTGTATTTACAACCATTTGGGAACATTGATCTTATAGACATAATACTCGTATATAGTTACAGCGTCGCCTCGAAGTGTAACCTTATTTTATAGTGTGGATGAAGCGACTTAAATCTAATAACCCTCAGAATTTGATAATGGTTCAGTTACAGAAGGGACTTATTTATTAACTATAATATTTTATTAACGTTAGTTTACCAGTCATCTGCAATGAACTGCAGTGAACCCCTAAGGTTACCTGGCATTTCTGTTGGATGCAGCCATAGATGTGGTAATTAACTACGACAAGCAACCTAATGTGCCGAGTTTGTGTGACAAACAAACCACATTACAATGACGTTTCAGCAAACCAAAACAAGAAGTACTAGGGAGCTAGAAATCAAAAGACACTTGGTCGCAGCTAAAGTGAAAAGGCTAGAATTACAATGCTAAGGTGCGACGGAGAAAGGATTCGAGTGTCTACTTTATCAAGTCGACCAGAGCTAATCATAACATTGAACTCTTATGTAGGCTCTCATAAAATGGAAGGAGATGTATTTTATTTTATCTTGAATCAATGGAAGGCGGTGAATTTTTTAGCAAATGTAAAACCCATGTAACTAACTACTGCAATTGTTAGACTATGTGAAACTAATCCAACCTTTTTTGAAAAGAAATCGTTCTTAAGGTAGGTAGTTACCGTTTAATTGAGTTTTACATCATTATACCTATATACGAGACGAACTTAAATCACCTTAACATGGAAGCATATTAAAGGGAATCTGAGTGGGAGTACTTAATTTAGTATACTTTTTACTAGACATAGTTTTGTGATGTAGATACCTACTTAAAATGTTCAAGTAGATACCTACTTAAAATTGAAATTCGTACTCTGAGGATTCTCAAAGTGTCTTATTAATTTTAGTTTTATTAATAACCTCATAAAATTGACGAATGATGTAGATATGTTACATAGCGTAACGTAGTTGAGAGTTTCAGTAGGTAGGGTGGCCTGTAAGCTTACACCCGATGTTATGCTGTTACTATAGACCTATGCGACTGAAGTACTATCTGAGTTTAAAACTCCAGACAGTTCCACCCCTTATATTATTATGTCAGGCAATAAAATTTTAGTTTTATCAGTGCTTGCTCTGGGCGCAGGAAGATGCTTGCTTATAAGCCTATGAGGAAATTATACAAATAAAAAAACAGGAAAAACGTTGAACAACATAAAAATAAGACAGCAACAAGTGCACGGGTGAAATCAATGAAACACACTGTCTCTTTTAATAAAAATTCGATCTAAATGATCTAAAACTGCTCATTCAGAGCGGTCTTTATCAAAAAATAGTACTACGTATGCCGGATGCCTGATACGCCGCGTCCGCAACATCACATCGTTGCGCAAAGCTGAGCTTCCGCAACTAGACTAATAGATATGGGTACTTACGTTGCGAAATTTCACTAACTAGATGGCAAATATGTACATGACAGTTGAAAAAATCTTCCTTTTCTCGAAGCAGTTCAGGCCATTTTCGACCCCCTGTAACTTCGTTGTGGATAAAACTAGAAACCTGAATTTTCAGTATCCAAGCAGGTAATATATTTAATAATATATTGCCTGCTCGGATACTGCAGACATAGAAGCTTCAAATTATATGGCACGTATAAGCCGAACGGATAAAGAAACAATCTGGCAATGGCGGCCGGTACTTACGGTAGCGTCAGTAAAAAAAGGTCAAGTAAAATATAACCTTCTTTTTTATCTTCGATATCGTGCTGGGGTCCAAAACGGTTTCCATACTTGCCCGTGCCAAATTGCAAAGGGTGATAACGCTCCAGTCTCTGTTCTTCTTCAAAATACATACTTAATTACGTTGTAGACTAGTTGTCGAGCATCACTATGAAGCACCTTCCCGCATCTTCTAGAAGCCATTTAAACAACCAAAGATCTAAACTTAACAAAAACAACAAATAACAGAACAGTAGTTGTAACTTAACAGAATTTTACGAAATGGAGTGCGTCGAGACAGCGCGAATACTAATTCAATCTGATTATTTTTTTTTGTACGTTGTACTACTACGTGCTAGTATAGACAGAGCGACGGTATGAACGAGATAGCATGAGACCGTCCGCCATTTACAGATTGTTTCTTTACCCGCACGGGATATACAATGGTTCGCAAACATTGAGGTTATGTTGTCAAAATTAAACTCGGCCTGTGAATGATCCACTTTTAAGTTTGAGCATTATGAGTTACGATTCTATTTTCCACTCATAGTATCGATAAGGCACTAGTTAAATTGTTACCAGTGGTTATGTGTGTCACATTATACCCCATTAATATATCACCAGGAAATATTCTACAGTCTGACAATGTGATAATTGTTTCAGTTTATGATATAATCCCGGATGTAAGCGATATGCGCTGTTAAAATAGCAAATTGACTCGTGGGATATTTTTTCATTTGCCATAAAATAGTATAATTATTACACAATAATTTAGAGTTACCATGATGGTTGTGGTCCAGGATGTACCATCTTATAACCCGCTGGGTAGCAAATCCTTGGGTGACGCATGACGGGGAGTTACTGTAAAATAGACTGTAGCTGCGGCTTCGTCCGCGTGGGCTTATGAAGTTGGAAAGAATGCAGGTTATAAACTAATTGGTTGCCAAATTTGCCACTGAAGGGAAACATCGTGAAGGCATGTAAGTCATGCCTGAGAGCTCTACATTGTTATCATGTTGTCAAAGGTATGTGAAATCCACCGATCCACATAAGGTCAGCGTGGCGCTAAAGCCTCTACCCTGCTCATCGTGAGTGCAGACATATACATTTTTTCATCGATAGTGAAACAGAAATGGCAACCTATGTCAGAATATTGAAAAGGGAATATTTTGCGGAATTTTCATACAAAAACGTAGTGTTTAAGTACTCTATATTTTATACATTTGCCTATGAAGTGTCATACACTCACCTACCTACTTTTGAAAAGACGCAGTGCACTGACACATAACAAGCCACAGAAATGGAACATTCATCCGCAGTGTTGCGAGGCGGCTTTATGAATATAGAAGTATGTACTTATTTCTTAAGGCAGCCGAAACGCAAATGGAAAGAGAATTGAATACACAAGCGGGCTTTTCAAAGTTCTTCAGTTTGAGGTGAGCTCTGGCGGCGGTGCGAAAAGCTCGCGAAGCTCGTCCATTGAGTGGTTTTCATCAATGAAGTGGAGGGGCGTATAGACGAGCGAATCCGTGCGCCGGACCCGGAGGCTGCGGAGCCGCGGCCAGAACCGGCCCCGTCAGTCGACTAACAGCCGGCGCGCCTGCGCGAACCGTGCCCATACGATTCGACGCTCCGTTTGTGCGGGAAATTTAAAATCAACTTCCGATTTCATTTTCGAACTCATTTTTTTAACCTGAAACTGAACTGTGCCTGTACTGCCAGTGGTGTTGCTGTGTGGTTTTTTTTATTGCGGATTTTAGACGGTTTTCGGGCATGCTGCTTTAAGTATGGGGATAACTAGCTTAAGGTATTTATTACACTTTATTTATTATAAAATAATATAAGCAACTTACAACTTACTTAAAATGTAAAGAAACTTTCTACATACCTAGTTATTAATTGTAAATTTAGGAACAGGCATTACTTATAACAGACTGAAAGCTAGAAATAATTTTCCGATTCTAATAAGTGTTAATTGATTCTTTATCAATTTTATTAAACTAAAACTAAGCATGTTAAATTTAAAAAATAGAAGTCTAACAAGTAAAAATTACTTATTTGGGACTATTTCATAGTTACATTTAAAGTCACTTTAGAAAGCTTTGAAATATTCTTATAGTCAGAAGGGCGGTTAGCCGGTTAGTTAGATCTAACAAGAGCTTGAAATATCTATTAGTATTAAGATTTCCAGAAGTTATTGATCTAAAAATAAAAAATAAAGATGACAATAAATACTTAACAATAATAGTTTTAATTTTACGGAGTCTCATCCAAAACAACCTTTTGAAAAAATCCGCCAGCTCTGTGGTCATCCAATTTATAGATAACAATAGCAGTTACCACTCTTAATATGAAGCCTTTTAAAACAAATCTTTATTCAAACTGTTCAATTGTGTTATTTAAATAGGTTCCGATTTACGCCTCTTTTGTCTAACCTACGAGATTGTCTTGGAGTCCTGAAATGATATATTATGAAATTTTTTAATTGCGTTATAATGTCTAATTACATACTCGTATGTATCATTACTTCCATTTCAAAATATCAAAAATTGAGGTAAAATAATTTATCAGTGAAACCTATTTCATCAAACAACAGGCGCTTTGTTTTCCATTGAGCTGTTGCAACTATTAAATGATTAGGCGACTTCATTAGTAGACTACCAATAGTTGTTATTGCCAGTTGCTAGTTGAATTATTTTTTTCTAATACATTTTTTTTAAATTTATGAATGGAAGTTTAAATCTCATCCATAAATTTAAATCTCTAAATCAGTATTTTTACAAGACTACTGCTATTAACAATAATAGCTACCTATAGTAGCCTCATAAACAGCATAATAGCTGTTTGTAACATAAATAAAATTGTATTATGCAATTATCTTTTCCATAGAAATAATTCAATTTCTTATTTCCTACCTACAAATTATTGTTAGTGACAATATTGCTTTAAAATGTCGATACAATAAATTAATGGATTTATTAAAACTAAATTATAATAAAATTAAAGTATAATAATATTTATCGAATATTTTTTAATGTCGCTATTTATCTGTATTTTTTAATCGATAAGAACAGTTCAGAGACGCAATTTCACGGCAATGTAGTCGAAATAGCGACTGGGTTTTCATACATACCTACGCGTATTCTCCTTTCCGGTAGGATTGTGTACAATTTTCGCTGTTCATTGAAATTTTATGCTAAAACCTCCTGTTTTCGAAACATCCTGGCCATGAACTGTTTTGAACGAAGCGACTGCTAACGTGATTTAAAATTTTAAAATCTAAAATGTTAAATATTGTAAACGTGCCTTTTTGTATTTTTAAATTGTAAATTATGGTCACAGACGTCATTCAACGAAGCGGGATAATGTCGAAAAAGAATCGCGTGATTTGGTGAGTATAGGATTGCATAATAAAAGGTAAAAAACGATTTACGGCGATCGAAATTCGCACGCAAATCGGCGCGCACGTCATTCATGGCAGTGAAAAGGGGGCAGGGGAGGGATGAGGGCTAAGCCGCCGCACACGAACTGGATCTCGAGGGGGAAAAAAGAGAAGGCGAGATTAAAACTAAGACTATTGTTCCTTTTATCCGACGTCCCGTCTTTTCCAGTAGAAATTCCCTACCAGTTCATGCATTAATTCATTGCCGGTTTTGTGCCACGGAGCCCGTATAATTAAACGGTTAACAGATTTAGATAAGGACAGAAAAGACCAGTTTTAAGTATCGGTGCACTTTAAAATCTGTGTCATCGGGATATAGCATTGTTTCCGACGCACGCGGCGCGATTGTAGAGTTTTTGCAAACAGTAGCGTTAGGATTGCGTTCGGGATTTCTTTGAAATTTCGCTCGTTGTTTGTTTGTTTTTTGTCCGGCGGTCCCGTTCGGTAATTTTTATTCGGTTCTTGCCTCCAGATTGCGCATGAGTTGCCTTAGTTGTCTTAAGCGATT
Source organism: Erynnis tages (assembly GCA_905147235.1). Lineage (NCBI taxonomy): Eukaryota > Metazoa > Arthropoda > Insecta > Lepidoptera > Hesperiidae > Erynnis > Erynnis tages. Next base: position 8,294,712 of record LR990087.1, read on the forward strand.
TTTAAAAGTACAGGACTTTATATTCAAATTTCATAAAAAAAATCATGAATTTGCTATAAAATTCAGAAATCTCTATGCGAGAATTTTGTAAGAACGAAATTTCACGCTGAAAGTGTACATTTTGAAATCGTATGCGGAAACTCAAAATAGCACTCATTACAAAATTGGTGTCGACTCATTATAATCCAGAGGCACTAGTTCTTCATTTAGCGAAATTGGGGCATTCTGTCGTAAAACAATGCTTCACGGAATGGCACTTTAAATTGCGTAAGGCACATGGAACTCATGAGGTTGACGCTTAAGATCCAGTTCAAATAGGCCAGTTTCGTCAGATGAAATAGAACAAATGGCTTGAACGGACATCATAATTGGTTAGCGCATGAAATGAATACCGTGGAAGCTAGCAACAATAGGCTGATGAATTGCTGTCTAAAGAAAGTTAAGTTGCTTAGTACGTAATACTTAGTTGTAGTTCATAAACTTGTAATGTCCTTGTAGGTACGTAAGTGAGCTAAGTTCGGTCTAGTGCTTATGAACGCTAACAGTTTATGTCGTCCTGGTAATTGTAGGAACGATAACATAGGTCTTAAGTTTAAGATCTAGGCTGAATACCAGACAAAAAGCCTGTGACGACGCGTAGCAAAAAATAAGAAATAAGCGCGCACCTTGCTACTTTTTTATGCAGAAGTATTATTTTTATATTAAAAAGGTTTAAAAAACACCGTCATTGTGCCTACAACGATATAAGTCACCTTTATAAGAATGCAATAAGTCAATACGTAAGTATTTCAATGTCAAGGTCGGGCAAGTATTTGAAAACCTTTTTTAATTACATGGGTTGTTCACCTGTTGATACATATTATTTAACGTAATATCCAAACAATTATGTTCTGTCGTCTGTCTCAAGTTGAATTACAATAGGTTAGTAGGTGCGATAACAATACCTTAGTACCTTACATACCTGGCTTTCTACCGTTCAGTGCTACAATTAGCCTGGTTTGCCTGAAAAAAAAAATGGATTAAAAGAGGAACTTTAACACAATAATTTATTTCTTCTTCACAGTAATTATCATGTCCCGGATATCCCTGATCAAGTTCACGATAAACTGAGGGAATCAAAAGCTTTCCTGTTGCTTTCTTGGTATTGGATATACCATTAATCCTATTTCGTAACCTTAAAAAGGACGTGCATAGAATTTTTCCTATTAACTACTGTTTAATTTATGTTTATTTTCATTTCTAACTACAAGTTACCCATTTCTTCAAAAATGTTGAAGCATTTATGAAATTTTTGAAGAAATATTAATAATATCATTCAGTATTCGTATTAACGCGTGCGCCGTATGTTTAGATTTTTGTTTAAGAAAATGTGTTAGGTTTTGCCAAAATTACCTAGCTCATAATAAAATTTAAGTAATGGTAAAAATAATATTATAATTATGAACGTTGAGTATATTAACCTTTACTTCCAAATACCTAATTGTTTTACGTCACAATTCAGTAACATCATTATTAAGAATCGATTATTTTATGCATATGGGTCCTACAATTTTATTGTATGGTAGCTGTATGAATTACAATAGGCACTGATAATAAAGTTATTAATAGTATTATACTGATAATATTGTCCATTTCGTCATTAACATTAACTTTTTTCTATTATAACACAAGTATTTTATGTAGTTTGAAAGTTTTGAATTAAGCTCTAAAGCTGGGAGATAGCATAGACCTCATTATGATTATCTGTCATCAGATAAAAGAGTTCTTATGTTTCAATCAAAGAATTTAAAATAATTACCAGATGATCAATTTTTTTAATGAAAATTATATTAGTCCTTATCATCTTCAATAGAAGATACCGTATGAACTGTGGCGAAAAGTTTCTCCTGGCGATATTCTAATTTTAGCGGTCTCCTCTTCACATCATCAACAGTGGGACACCCATGAAGACGGTTGATTAAGATGATTAACACTACTTATATAATAATTGTCTGGGAACAGTGCTCCTAAAGCCGTATCGTCTTATAGAAAGTAAAGTTGTAAACGGATTTAGGACAACCTTAGTCCTCCAGAGAGGTCATGAATAACTGATCAATTACTAATTTTACGCTCATGCTTGCAAAACAAATTAAATGCCAACTGCTATACAGGTGAAGACAAACATCGCGAGTTAACTTTCGCACATGAGAGTTCTCAATATTACAGAATAAAAGTTAAGTGCTAGTTCGTTTGCAAATTATATATTACAAAAAATATATTCATTGTGAATAAAACATGCAATATATTATTATGTTACGGATGGCTATTCACCCAGAGCATCGATGTTGATGTCATTGCACCTCATTCAGTATGCCACGCACCGGACGGCGACCATAATGTAAAATTTTATTCGTTTATCTTTGACTATGAACGACTGCATTATAATTTTGTCGCTACTTTTGTATTTGAATATACATTGCCAGATATTTTGTGTGAACTTGTATTGCAATAGGGATGTTTCATCACACGTGTGAAATATGAGTACGATACAGATTTTATTCCAATTTTTTGATATTTATTTTTACACCAATATTAGATTAGAAACTGTTTTTTTTCTTAAATTTATTCCGTTATTTACATGTTTAAATTTTAGATTGATTTAAATTTAAATTTTGATTAGATTTAAATTTTGGTTCAAATTAGGTGCATCCCTTTGCATTAATGCACATTGCATAGCCGATGAGTTCGAATAGGTAAAATATTAAAATAAACAAATAATTTGGACTGCTGAACAAAATAATAAATAAATAAATATAATTTAGCAATAATTGCCATGAAATATAAAATTAATTAATAACTGAATTCCTTATCACGTCGCCCAGTCGATATATTCTCTCATTTTCTCACTGTACAGGTTTTCTTTCCCCTCCGACATACACTCCTACCGTGACGTAGGACAAATCGGTCAAGGTTACTTAGTTAATTAATGATTTTAAATTAGGATCATTTGTACGTACAAGGCACTTACGTGCTTTTAGAGAAAGTATTCACTTAACGATGAGACGTGTTACGTCATTGCAGCAGGGTGGTCATGCGTGGGCCTGGAGAGCGACGACTTTTTGTTTCTAGTAAAAAATAACACTTTGCCACGATTCCGGCTACGAAATTTGTTAAGTGAAATAAAATATTTTAATCCTGATTGGTCCAAAAATAAATTACAAAATTGTCACTATAGACAAGCTCTCTATAGACAAGCATATTATTATTGAAACTTAAACAGGGCCGAAGATCTGAGGCTATAAAATGATCTTCCAGTTGTCTCTGATTGATTTCTTTAGCAAAAGCAATAATTGAGAAGCAAAAGCTAGCTTTCCGGTGCGGTGATAGCCCAGTGGCTCAGAATTCGATGTCTTAATCGACTGGTCCGAGTTCGAATTCCAGTGGCAAGCACCAATGACTTTGTCAAAGAGCTGTTGTGGTCAAGGTCGAGAGATCACCAGTATGTTCTCAAAGACATGTGAAGTCCATCAACCCGCATCATGCCAGCGTGGTGGACTAAGGTCTTCATCCTTCTCAATGTGAGAGGGTTTCCTCATCGTCAAATAAACAAATTACTTCTTATTCCGCATGTAATGCTATAGAATCAAGATTATACGAGACAGAAACTACAAAAGGAGTAGGAAAACTGACTTCATAGTCTGAGCTGCATTCCCGGAATCTGTCAGTACAATCTCTGAGGCCAAAACTATTTCTGCTGTAACTCGTGCGTTTAAAGCTTGTAAAGTTATATGTGTTTGCCGTTAACGGGCAAATGGACGCCTGTTACATCCGCGTGCCGGATTGCGAGCATCTATGTATTTCATGTTTGGGCTTCCTCTTGGAACGTCTATGACTACGACGAAAAGGGAAAATCGATATCTCGAAAGTTAAATTATCGGCTGTTTGTTTACAACTATGAACTGTCATCGGTTTAGTAGTTTCAATGTAACATTCGTACACGTATTTAATGATCCACGACAAAAAATGGTCCACGTTTTTACTGTATGGGCAGAGCCCTGTGTTTAAATTTTGCCGTGTTGGTTAGTCGGTCGGTTTTGTCGGCCAATTAGTACAAGGCATTACACTGACTTGGTTGCAGTTATCACTCGGAAGTAATTAATTTTACTCTTTACTTAATGTGCTTAGTTCAATGATATTTCTATCTATTTATGGAAAAATGCTATATTTATTGGCTTGTCTGCAACCCATTAGTACTCAACATGTTTTCCTTCACCGTTACAGAATTTTAAATTATATATTACATTAATTTTGTAGAATACTCAAAATTTACGATAGTCCATGTTCTGTATTCAAACTCAAACCATACGACAGAATTCTTAGAGGTCTAGACGCTCTTGTGAGAGCTTTCAATTCCCACAATAATAATTATAATCAATGGGTATGTTATGATAATTATCATTTTGTCATAAAACTTGAAAGGGGTAGCCCGACATATCACATGTCGAAAGTGTGTGACATGTGACGCCACGATGCACATGCACTCGCCACGTGTGCACGCGGGGGTGGCGTGCAGGGTTCATGTAAAAAGCGATTATAACCTCGTTAGCGACCCGCTTGAGGGTATGAAAAAGATGGTATAAATTCTCTATCATAGAGATTACTAAATAGTCGAATATTGACTATATTTCTTGAAAAATAAATTTGATACGTAACTGAATGTACGTACAAGTTACGTTACGTTTGTCTAGGTGTGCATGCAAAATATTCAAAGTAATGGTAGTGTGTGTGTGTGTTTTTTATGAATTCTATGTCTTTCTAATGTATTTAATTTAGAAATATTAGTATTCGTGCATACTTCTCCGTATAAACTTTAACTGCTCCGTTCGTGTATTACTTAAGCTGTAAATTGTATTTCATGTTCATGTTAATATGTATTTCATGTTTGGGCTTCATGTTTAGCCAAAATTTTCGATTCATGGATCAATATATAGGATAATTAATTAATTATACATTCTTGATGATTTAAATTATACTGTGGATGTTTACATCAAAATAATGACGATGAGAAAATGACCCTATGCATGTTTTTTTGGTCTTACTTCGTAAAATTTTAATATTTAGAAAATTGACAGATAAATGAAAAGAAAAGACATAAAAAGGGCAAACGACGTCTCGATGTTTCCCCATCACATCGTAATCGGCTTAACAGATTGATACACCGATCGAGTCGATAAGTTGATAACCCTACTGCATTTACCATTTACCGACAATGTATGCCAAATCACCCGCAGAGCTTTGACGAGCCGACGCGGACGTCTCTGCGGTCACACGGTATTAGAAGAACGCTACATTTCTATAACCGCCTGGTATTTTCGTAGCAAACTTGCTGGGTTCGGTTGTTAAAAAACTTTGTTAACTAAAACTAACGTTACAAAATTAAACTAGCTAACGTTATGCCGACTTCATTTATTTTATATTCAGTTTTTATTATATTCTAATAGTATAATTTTGGAGTACTATTAGTGTGGGTGGTACTACTATTGTTGGTGCGAGCAAAGTCTAGTACTTTATAATTTAATTGTCATCATACTGAATGTTAATTGCTTTTCTTTTGTCTTCGAAAGAGTAACACCACAAGTAAAATGTTATCGACTATAGGAATACTTAATATGTCTAGATAAATCTTTTTTAACGATGTATAAGGAAGAAAGTTTTAACAATTTTAAACCTCAAATTACAACCGCTACCTCGTAGTAGGTAACTTTGATCGTAAATTTTCCTGTCCGGATAATATTTAACCGGCTGGCCAACCGTGCCAACCACCATTATAGCAGCCTGGGCATATTTCACCCGAACCTAATGATACCATCCTTTGGAACACAAACAACTTTGAGAAAACTACATTGTTTGCGGAAAATCATCTTAATGCACTGTTAAATAAAGTTAATGTTACCATAACCAGAGTTCTCGTTAGTGATGTTTACGTTACGATGTTACTAGGGGACGATAAATAGTCGGAAGTTAAGAGTAGATCTTGTTCACCTGCGAGAGTTGTATATTGTGTGGTGCCTTGTTACGTGATTGATAATGATAACTGATAATATTTTTTTAAATAATTATAAGAAGTTGGTATGTTCGGTGTACTTATAAGTGTATAGTACGTCTGTACGTACTTACTTTACCTCAATGAGTGTTACAGGTACTGTTATGATGCAGCTGTCAAAATTAAAAAAAATCGGTGTATTATTTTTATTTGAAAAATTTTGGTAAGTATAATAAAGGTGGTTTAATTGTTAAACAAATATTGGATTTAAGAAACACACTCAATAAGCTACAAAGATAAAACTTTGAGCAAAATTGTAAAAAATCTTACTAGTCCCTTAAATACACCTAATTTTTCCGATGAAAAAAAGGTAAAAACCGCAGAAAATCTATTGGTTCATTCATATAAAATGAATAATTCATAATTATCAAACATGAACATTAGTGAAGATGCTCAAAAACTTCAAAATTGTTTTATAAAACGTAATTTAAGTTTATATTATATATCTTTTGAGTTTTTGAAGAACAAAAATACGAGTATACGAGTAACTGACCTTAACGAAGAGACACATTGTAATAAGGTATAATAACTATAAGACGTGTGAAAGTAATCCCTTTAATAAAATGCTATTAAATTAAAGCTCGTCTCACTAACTCGACATAATAATAGAGCCCGTAGTTGCAGTCGCTTAAAAATAAAAGAAGCTAAGCGAGTAAGTCACGCGATACAATTTAAGGAATTCTCGGACCATCAAAGGTCATCCCTTTATCTTAAAGCCAAGCTTCAATACACGGCACTTAATCTTAACACGCCAGTTACTACTTACAAATAAAACAGAAAGAACACACCAGCACATCGACAATAAATTGAATAATGTCAGGTCTATGGCGCTTTACATTTTAATCAAAGAATAATTTGCTGCAATACATACTCGTATACATGTACGTAACCTATTAATGATCCGCTACAGGGTGGGGCTCCACAATGCTGGTCTAATGCAAGTCGGTGTTGGTTGATATGCCTTTGAGAATATATTTTTGTGTACGGTACGGTTTGTTCACGATATTTTCCTTTGCCATTTAAATAGTAAGTGATATAAATTTTAGCACGCGCACATAATAGAAAGTTTTTGGTGCGTGCCACTGGGATTCGAACCCGGACCCCTCGAGTAAGAGAACGCTGGGCTGTCACCGCTTTTTGCAATTGACGTTATGATTTAAATCATAATTGCTTGATGATAGAGTTACCTACCTATCAAGCTGTTGATCGCAAATGCAAAACCGTTTTAATTTTTTGGAAGGGCGAATTTTGGGGCAATTATATTAGCACTCCAGGCGTGAAATGTGCTCGTATCGCGCCGAATTGAAGCAGCTCCTGAGGGCTCCTGTTTTATTATAATATCCTGGTACGCTGTTACAACGCCTGTTACAAGGTCCTTAACGTACATTGATCTTACAATTTCACCTTTCATAAGGCAAACCTCGGCTGCCAGGTGTAACTTTTACACGGTGTAAAAGTTAACCGGCGATAGGTAATTTATAAATGAAAAGTAATATTTTCTTTATTTAATAACTAAAGTTACATTGAAAAATAAATCCTTTCATTATTATTTAATGAGCTGACTGAAAATAATTCAGTTTTCAAACATCTAGAGCTTTAAGATTTTTTCTCAATTTAAACAATACAATTATTTACAAATTTTTAATACAGCAATAATGTTATCGACTTAGCTTTATGAATAAGTTATTTTTAAATCAATGCGTGCCGGAAACGGCTATTTGTAAAGTTACAGTAAATTGAAATTGGCAGAATTATATTATTATTTATATTATTTACATCGTTTGTCATAAATAAACATTACGTATACTTTATTTTTTATTACACATACAGGAGAGGACGGTATATCTTTGACGCTCGAAATATTTATTCAGATTCTACCTATAATATTAAGATGACCAGGATGCGTGGCGTAATTAGTATTTCAGTTATTTAGAGGAGTCGTGTTAAAAATATATTAATTATTCTGTTCATTACTATGTCAGATATAATAACCATAAATTGAATTGTAACTGTACTATTAACATAAAAAATTGTTTAGAAATATTTTTGTAAATCCATCCCAAAAACTTTATTTTTTAAACTTAGTTTATGTACTGAATTACTAATTATTTAAAAAAAATATATACAAATAATCTTCATCTATGCTAGATGACCATACTTTGGACTAATAAAGCAAAGTTTCAGAATTTAAAGAACTTAATTTTTGACTAACACTACTTATTTAATCTAAGTCTTTGCTCTACATAATCTTTAGCCTTCAAAGTTCTAAAATCCAAGTCATAAGTTTAGTTATTCAGATTCTAGAGTCGACACAACATGTAAAATATGAACTAGTGTTTAGTAATAGTAGTTAACTGCTTTCTTCTTAGAAATGAGACTGACTTATATGCATATTATAATTTCGTTTCGTTTTAAATTCAAATTCAGTAATAAAAACTAAAAATGATATCAACTAAGCTATATATATTACATTTTGCAACACGGTCAAGTGTCCAGCTGTTTTTGCAATCAAATAAAAAACTTTTGCCCTCAACCCCCTCGTCTATTAGACGCGAGCCGCTAGATAGCCCGTCCTGCTCATGCTTGTAGTGATCTTTTATCTCTCTCACTCCCGCGTAATGTACGCTGTGTTTCCCCACATTTCGCGTGTAGACTCTCGCTCGAAGGCTGTTACGTGATCTCCACCACCGTTATGGTCGCCTGGTAGTTGCCGGGTGTTGGAGCTCCGCACGCCCGCACCGCGCCCACATGCGCAGTGCGTGCATGCATGTCCACATAGTACGTACCATACACACTTGCCTATTTCTATTTTACACATGCGGACGTTGTAGAAATGTAGAGCATCACGCTCTATATTGTACTGTACCTTATGAAAAATCACCAAGCTTTTGGTCGTAAGTTTAATACCACAAAGTAGTGTAATTTTAAAATGATTGTATGATGTAGATATTTTATTAGTAGTGACATTTTTCTTCTTCATTATTTGAATTGCAAATAAATATTGATTAAACTAAGTTGTATGGAAATTAGTGACTTAAAAGTTATATTAAATGGAAAATAATCATTAAAAATGTTAGAAAGATTTTTATTAATTATGTCTACACGATGACAACATTTGAGTTAAAAATAAGTAAAATGCACCACAAGTATAATCTAACAATTAATATTATCAATAAGGAATATTGTTTGCAATGTGTAAGGCACGTGTTACCTCACCTTACGATTTGTGTGTGTGACTACACCCATGTGTAGAGCTGTAGAGTAATGTAGAGTCTATCGAGGCCTTATCGTACGTAATATCAGTTACGCGTGTGGTTGTAAACAGACTCTATCGGTGACATGTGGACCTGAGATGCTCTATAGGCTTATGGTTGCTTGGTAACTTTGGTGACATTTTCCGCTGGGTGAAGCGAAACAGACTATTAAAAAAATGAATGTAAACTCCGTTTTTTCCTTTTGTCTTAATTTGGTAAACAATCTTGGCACTCATTTTTATTGGTAGAAAGATTAAAATTGTTTTAAAAAATAAATTATAGTTACTAGAAATTTGTTTCAGCATTAAACGAATTTTCGTTTTTAAATCTTTATAATTCGCAAATTAAAATAAAAAGACACGCTAAGATTGTTAACCAAATAGGACTAGTGTAAAATATTGACTATACGTTAGTTGGTTAATTTCCGTTTTGTTTGCAAACGATGTCGTTTGTATTGACTCATATCCTGGGAGCCCGACGTGTCAGACAACGGCCGTCTATTAAAAGTTGACATGCAATCGGCCTAAACAAACTGACCATTGTTCTAACCATTTATGTACTGTTATGTATTTCCGCCGTTTGCAAAAAAAATTTGAAAATCAATTATAATAATATGTTTTTGCAAATACAGATTTCTTGCAACATGTATTCAAAAATAATTTATTTTGAAAATTATCGTCGTTTTATTTTCCCTTGTATGAGCTTTAATAGGTTAAAGTTTTATTAAGACATGATACACACAGTCACTGTTCGAAGTTAGAACTAAACCACCCAACATAAATAAAATAAATTTTTTTGTTCACATTTACAAACTATTTGCAGTGGGTAGTAAAATAAGAATTCATTATTTTACATCACCTAGGTACTCTTTTTCAAGATACTAGATGTAATGTAATGGATGTAAAGTAATGAATTCTAACATTGTTTTTATAAGAACTCGGCCGATCATATCAGTAGGTGCCTACATGAATCCAACATGTATGTACCTACGGGTATTACAATTTCTGTACTGCCTTGCTTACTGGATTCATGACACTTCCTTATTTACAACATCGACGCTAGAAGCTGTCGTAAGCAACAGTTACGATCTGAAAATAAAAATCATCACAATATTTTCGTGAAGACGTTTCTTTTTACGCGTCCGTCTTGAGCTATAACTCAAACATGACCGAATATTTGAAGTTTACGTGCATCTGTCAAAACATATAGGGCTAGGCGATTGCGCAAAGTTGTAAAACGGGCCGGAGATGCCATGTTCACCCAAATTCCGACAACACGAAACTGCTCTAAAAGGTGTAATTGTTTTTGGAAACACGCTGGGAGACGGCGGTAACGCCGCTTTGAATTAGCGAAGTTAGTGCTGCACTAGGTTATAATTGAAAAGGAAATAAATTTTCTTCTGTCTGATAGCATCTGGCATCTAAATGTGGGGTCAACAGACCGCGTGGGATAGCTTTCACGTCATAACTTCATGATACGAGTAATTGCTTTACATGAAGCTATCCTGAATCGCTACAACTCTCTCTTGTCGTACAGCCCCCAGTCGTGAATCTCGACTCGAACTTTGAACTTGCAAGGACAATACTATGAAAACAATAAGTAAGTTTACATGCGACGTACGAGTCACATTAAGTGATAAATGCTCATAGAAGAATTTAAATTTAATATCTCACTGCTAGACAACGCAAATCTTATAACGATTTCAACTAAAAATACCAGCGATCTAATTATGTTTTACCGCCCATTTCGCTCAAACCCGCCTACAACTTCACTAGTAATGTCAAACACGTTTTTCCTTTTATCGTACCGTACTAGGCGCATTACATTTCCTTCCTGCGCAGTGCCACGGGCACGGAAGACTGTGTGTATCCTATTTTTGGGACGTTTCGGCAATCGGCGTGCATGAATAATACAAAAATGATCACTTCGGCGCACGATTATGTGGGGCAGGCA